>JADMNL010000035.1:100267500-100847500 GCA_016271365.2 Neoceratodus forsteri | reverse complement strand
GTGGGCACTGGAGCCGGCGGGATTGAGGCATCCTCTTCGTGCATACAGTGCTGGGGAGAGCATGTGCATGACCGAGGGATTAGGAACCCCTTGGCACACAAGAAAGGGAAGGGGGCGCGCGCGTACAACCACCGCTACAATCAGCTGTGATGATGTGGAGGCAATCTGCATACTACTGATGGCAGGGCAGTATGCAAATTGCCTACACGTTACCACCGCTGATTGTAGCACTCATTTGCTTTCAACTGTATGCCACTGCAATCTGAACTGTTGTCAGACAGCTGGGACATTCATTGGTGTGGTGCGGCCGCGCCTGCAGTAATGCTGAGGGCATTGGAAGCAGGGGTGCCACACCTACCAAAACTCTTATGGTGGCTCTACGTTTCTTGCACATGCGTGCAAGCAAACATAATAAAGCAGTCCTCAGGAGAAATAGGAAGTTTCTTCACAAAGTGGTGTCTGAATTTCACCTGAATCAATCCATAACACTCCCTGTGTTTTTTTTACAGACAAATCCCCTCCTGGTGAGCACAGGTGTCACAGTTTGGATATCAGAAGGGCACTGACGTACTACCTGGAGCATACGAAACAGTTCAGGCCCTCTCCTACTCCACTCTTCTTCACCTATGGTGAGGTAGCAAGGGCAGGCCTCCAAGAGAACCAGATCTCTATGGATAGTCTCTTGCATCCAGTTCTGTTGCAGTAAGGCTGGGAAGCAGCCATCTCAGGGCCTCCGGGCCCACTCCACTAGGGGTACTGCAGCCTCCATGGCAGCTGCAAGGGACATTGTCTTGCTCGACATCTGCAGAGCAGCTACCTGGAAAACTGTACACACCTTCACAAAG
Organism: Neoceratodus forsteri; assembly: GCA_016271365.2. Lineage (NCBI taxonomy): Eukaryota > Metazoa > Chordata > Ceratodontiformes > Ceratodontidae > Neoceratodus > Neoceratodus forsteri. Next base: position 100,846,655 of record JADMNL010000035.1, on the reverse strand, counting down.
CAGTACTGCTTGGATGTATAGTCCAGTTCAGATGCTAAATTTGGCACTGTAGTCCTGCTGAACCAGTTTTTTTAAAGTAGGTTCTGTTCCCTCCTGCCAGCTTCATAATCTGCATTAGTCAAGCATAGTGAGGGATTCTTGGGGTGAGAAGAAATAATTACCATAGTAATATTGTTTCTTCCAGCGGATCCCTCGGTATGCATGACCTCCCACCCATCATCCCCTCACATAACCCTGCTGAAATTGGGTCTGCAATCCATGTCTTAGGCCAAATGTTCTTACTGTTCTGAGTTAATGTGTAATGTTTCAGTTTTGTAGCTTATTCATAATTCATTATTCCTGGTTCTCTTTCCCATGGTTTTTTCTAGTTCTAGGATAGGTTAGAGATCTGGGGGCCTTTTACCCCCTCAGGCTTTGAAATGAAGCTGACTAGCCTCCAGCACAGCCTATAGGCAGGCATCACTCTCTTACTACAGCCTAATTGACTAATTCTCTGGCATCATTAGCATAAAATCCACCTCTGGGGCAGCTGACCTCAGCTGGCATAACTGCATTAGTCAAGAATACTGAGGGATCCCCAGGAAGAAACTGTATTACTATGGTAAGTCATTTTTTCTTGAAGTGCATATGGGGGCAGTTGGGTGAGGGAGGGAGGGGAAGAAATGAGGGCTGATTGCCACAGTTCCATAACTGGGCAGGCTAGAGGGGACTGATAGGCCTTTATCTGCTAACATTTTCTGTGTTTCTGTGAAAGAAACACATGTTCACTGCATCACATCCTCTGTGCCGTTCAGAAACAGATTGGTATTGTCCTGCATAACAAACACATATCTAAAATGCTGCTGCAACATATATTAGCTGCTTTGCTACAGCTCGATCTTCACCATTGATTCAGACTCCTGGGGCTAGGCTGGATGCTTAGTGCAGTTTTGTTTATTGTTCAGCTATAAGCCTTTACAAAATATGATTCAAATACGAATGCATAAATGCATTCCACATACACTTATTACAATTCCAATAACAGCATCGTATAAGAACATCCAAAAGTCTTCTGTCCTAATACATTAATATCGTCATTTAATTTAGACAATCTGTCTTATCAATAAATCGGTATTCTTCCTTGGTTTACAATATACGTGTGAAATCTACCATTTTCTAGTTCATAAGTTTCTGCGTTGTAAATTATAAATTAACAGACAAAGCCATACAACTTATTCAGTATGTCCATATCATAAGAATTGAATAGGCAGAGAATAATTTGGTCAGGGGGAAGTAGAGATCTGCCTTCTGTTTATATAAAGCGGTACATAAGTAAAATGTGTTTTAAATGATCCTCATGTTTTGTGTTACACTTGCAAATGGAGAAGAAATACCCATCCTTTGTGTGTGTTTTTTTTTTTTTGTCACCAGCCACCTAATCCTTGGTACCTTCCTGCACACCACTACCTTGCTCCATATCCTCACCGATACCCAATGACTTACCCCTTAAGGATGGGACTGATGCCCAGATCCAGCCCGTCTCTGGGAAAGTTGCCGGTAACGACCGGCATTGCCTCCCTGGCTTCCCTTCTAGGGTGGGGTTCGGGGCTTGGATGGTGCATCGAACCCGTAATTAGTTAATTAAGGAGATTGGAGCCATGAGGCGTGGTGCCAGGCACGCATCATTTGTGACGCGATTTTTCTGGACTGCCCCAGGGGTGGGGATGTGCAATGGTGTCCTGCGTCTGCCCCGCTCCTATTTTAGATTTAAGTGCCAGCGCTTGCATTCCCTTCCCAGCCTCTGCCAGGAGTCCTAAGCATGCCGGACATGCACCCAACCCTCCCCTGGAGAAGGAAAGCAGCTCTGGGGGCGCTCAATCCTTCTCCCCCCTTCGGCCTGCTCCCCGGGTCCGTTCCCGAACCTGGGTTGCTGGCGTCGCTTGTGGCTGTCCAACTGCTGCGGTTCTGATGTTTTCCCGGCTTTAATTTTTGGATTGAAAAATATGTAATTTGCTCTATACAATTCCATTCTAAATCTTGTTATTGTACATCTTCTGTCTGGATTGACTTATTTTCCTTAAATAGGACTCCATTAGGTGTTTAGTTGTAAGCAGTTTGTGCCATCTAAAATGTTTTAGATTCATAAGACGTTGCAGATCATTTGAGATCTCAATATCCCTAACTCTTCTTTTCATTTGTAATATCTCTTCTCTAGGTCTTGGATATATTTCAGCGACCAAATACCCCAGGCCTACCGGGAGTAACTTTCTGTTAATTATTGAATGGACAGAAACTGAGAACCCATCTATGACTATTGAATTTCTTCTTCGAGACAATATTTAGGAATATGGGAGTCTAGCAACAAGAAAAGGCGAAGCAAAAATGTTGGCTCTCGGTCCGTTATCAAATTCTGTAGTGAAAATTGACCTAGCTCAAGTCTCGTGAATTCTGAAGGAACTGATTGTGAAATCATAAGTGAATAGCGATATAATTTATTTGTAATAGTGTCCAAACATTTAGTCTCTGTAAATTCCCAGATTTTTGTTGCATAGAGAATGCTGGATTGTACTTTAGCATTTGACTTTAACGGCTCCTTCTACCGAACCTTTACTTGTCTTTGTATTAAAGTTTTAAATGTGTTTACAGCCATCCTCAATTTAGGTTATAGATATATCTGTGTCTTCCAAGTACAGTTCTCCACGAACCTGACCCCTAAGTAACTGTAATACTTTGTAGTTGCCAGTTTATTTTTATCTATCAATACAGGCAATTTCTTGCTCTTATTAACGAAAATAACCATCTTAGTTTTATCTTTATTGATTGTCTATTTTCTGTACATAATTTGAAAAAAAATTATCTACCTTTCTGTAATACTAACAAGGATGTTGAAAGCAAGTCTGTATCATCGGTGTAAGCGAGACATGCATTTTTTTTATTCTTTAGCCCTGGGGAATGGAAATCTTGATTCTCAAAATTCAAATATATATTTATACAATGGGGGTGAGTGATAAATGAGTGTGACAAATCATGTTATTTTCACAGGCGTTTGATAACTGTAAGAACTGACATTTCACACCCCTGAAACCTGCGCTAAACCCATGCAGTCGCGCAAAGCTGCACAAATGGTACATTTTGCAGCAGTGAGGCCCCATTGTATAAATAGGACACATGATGTGCGCATCGTGGAAAATGAAAAATAGTTTCACTCCGGCCTCGTGAGCACTGTATATTTTACTTTGCAGGAGTGAAAATATTTTCCATATTCCACTCATGCCCATCATGTATCCTATATATATATATATATATATATATATATACACACATATCCATACACACACACACACACACACACACACACACACACACACACACACACCTACCAGTCAAAGTTTTAGAACACCATTTTTCCAGTTTTATTGAAATTTACATGAGTTAATGTCTCAATGTACTCTGAAATTAAAGCATAGAACAAATAATTGGAGATAAAAAGAAATCATAGAATCATTTTGTTTAACAAAATTTAATCTAAATTTTGACTCAAAGTAGCCACCTTTGCAGATATACTGTAACACTTGAACACACTCGTGGCATTCTTCCTACAATGGACATCAAATATTGTTGGGAAGTTCTTCCCAACACTGTTGCAGAAGTTCCACAAATGTGTTGCACTTGTAGGTTGCTTTGCTTTCACCCTTCTGTCCAGTTCATCCCAAACCAGCTCGATGGGGTTTAAGTCTGGAGACTGTGCTGGCCATTCCATGATTTGAAACCTACCGTCTTGTTCTTTTCCTGAAGGTAGTTCTTACATAGCCTGGAGGTATGTTTTGGGTCATTATCTTGCTGTAGGATGAACCCCTGACCAACTAGGCGTAGACCAGAGGGTATTGCATGGCGCTGCAAAATGCTGTGGTAGCCCTTTTGGTTCAGGGTGCCAGTCACTCTGTGTTGTTGTCCTGTGAGCCGCCTATCACGCAAGCTGTTGATTCTCAGAAACTTGTCTTCTGATTCTGTTGTGGCTTTGGGTCTGCCAGACCTCTTCCTGTCAGAGTTTCCTCCAGTTTCCAAGTGCCTTTTGATGGTGTAGGGAACTGTACTCACTGACACCTTGGCTTTCTTTGCAATTTCTTTAAAGCAGTTTTTGCTAACCTAATCTTTTTTTTTAACCTCTAGCAGTTTACCGCTTACCTTTGTACCATTTCAGGTTATTCACTGGACTTGAATTGCTTAAATTTCAATAAGTACTGGAAAATGGGGGTGTTCTAAAACTTTTGACCGGTAGTGTGTATGTATATATGTGTGTGTGTGTGTGTGTGTGTGTGTGTGTGTGTGTATATATGTGTGTATATATATATATATATATATATGGCATCATCCTCAAAATCCAGTGTTTTGATTGTATAAAACACATCACATGACTGTCCGTATATCAGAGCGCGACCGCATGCCTGCACTTTGTCCCCCCTCCGAAACAGTTTTATATCTATAAGATAGATAACCCCGCCGTGGGTGTGCGGTCGCGCTCTGATATACACACACCTTGGGTGGTTGACTCACTCAGCCTTCGGCCTCTTACATAACGCACACCAAGGCATGCGTATATCAGAGCATGACTGCACACCTAAGAGTGGGTTATCTATTACATAATCAAATGTTAATACATCATACCTCCAAATTGATTATAGCGTACCTCAGTCCATGTATCGGAATGTAACCATATCAAAGTGTTCACTAAAACCGGATCTATTCCCAGATCTTGAAATTTCTTCCATAACAAAGTTCTACTTATGCTATTAAATGCTGCACTTAAGTCCATGAAACAACAATACAGCCTTGTCTTCTTTACTCTAACATATTTCCATGTAATGTGCGAGTGTACATAGCAGTGTTCAACAGTTGAACGTTCTGATCTGAACCTATTTTGGTATTGGCTCAACATCTGATTTTATCAAGTGAATCGTGTATTCTTTGAAGGAGAATTTTAGAGAACAATTTTTTGTGAAAAGTCTTAAGCTTATGGCTCGATACATTTTGTGATCTGAAGCATTTCCTTGTACAATGGAAATATAACCATCTGGAAGGAATTTGTCATCCCTGAGTAATACGGTTAAATAGGGATCTTAGAATAGGGGTGTGTGTCTGCGTCACACACACACACACATGCCACCAACCAGGTATTAATTCCCTGGTAGTGCCCGACTTTGGAGTGGATTAATGTGCTTGTAACATGGCAAGTGCAAGGTAAGGATTTTTAAACTGCTGGTTAATTTAGAAGTACAGAAAGATGAGGTAAGCCAGTACTTGTAGTTCATAAACCATATTTCAGTTTACTTACTTTTAAACGCTGTGTGGCTCTGGAGATGTGTGTGTGCATGTTTCACTATAGACATGCATTAATATAGTGGCTCATATTTTACAAGACGTACTAAGTGTAGGTTAACATGTACAGCTGACAAAAACGTCACGATTTTGTAGTTGTCCTCCATGGTTCTGATGTTTTGCCGTCCGTTTCTACACTGCACTTGTGTATCACAGTAGTGCATTGTGTGGTAAATACACATTTGTATAACAAAATATTCATCAAAAAATACAGCAGCATTTTCCTGATTTTTAGGACAGTAGTTATTTGCTTCATAACTCACTTACTTTGATTCACTCAGATAGGTGCGTGGTTGGTGTATGGTTAACAACGGTGCATGTCAGTTAAAAGCATTTCCTGATGGTACGTTTAATAACCTCGGCGGGACCTCTCTACACACCAACAGTGATCGCTGCAGTAACAGACTTCCAAGGGGCGGGTGGCTCAGCCGCATACCAGGAACATGATTGCACACAGCAGATACTGTAAGTTAGAAAGTGCAGAGCGCCACCTATAGTGAAGTGCTGAGTACTTTAGTGAGCGTGCATCTGAGCAGATGATACAAGTTGGACACGGCATTATAGAAGTTGGAGTGGGCATTACTTGGGAATTAATGCCGTGTCCAACTTCTATCATGTGGTCACTTTCAACCAATCCATTTACTCATTGTGGGGCTGCTTAAAATTGCCATGTTACAAATATAATTGTGTATATGTGTGTGTGTGTGTGTGTGTGTGTGTGTGTGTTATATGTATATATATGTGATGTGTGTGTAAGTAATAAGCCACGACAGGGTGTGCATTAAAGGATTTTAATACACGCCCCAGGGACGTGCTAAGGCACGAGGCCAAAGGCCGAGTTTCCTTACGCCCCTGGGAAGTGGATTATTACACTTCTAAAATGGGCCACTATCATAAAAGAATGTTTGATTTACTCTAATAGGTATTAAAACATATTTACTATTTTCAAAACCGTGTTCAACACATTACCTCTACAACATCTAAAATCTGAAAAAAGTCCCTTTTAATAAATAAAATAGCATATCTCAGCAATAGGTTAACTAGTACAGTATTTTGCAGTAAAAGTATTTATTAGTAGAGTTGGTTGAAAATAAATTTTGTCTCTAACGTAAATTATCATAAATGCACAGTAACATCTGTAAATTTGTAAAACATAAGTAATGTTTAAAACTTAATTTTCATTACACTGTGGTTATATACTTTCATTGAAGGCAACCTTTTCGTTATTTTAGTTGTTTACTTGTGTTGTGGTCTAGTACATAAAAGGAAAACTGCTATAGGATTGAGGTGAAAGGTTAGTAAGAAAAAAAAAAATGTAAAGCTGCCAAGATGCTTTTTTTTTTTTTTTGTGGGAGGAGATTTCACTTGAAAACACCTATATAAGATTAAAATGTACATGCTTTTATAAACATCAGCAATGTAGTTGATCAGTTTGGGTCTGCCTATGTAACTGATTTTCCACCTTTACTCTGTAAAGTATTACTGTATTGCCTACTTTCTTCATCCTGTTTTTTTTTTTTCTGTTTTTCCCCACATTCAAGACATAGAATGTTCAACATGGAATACAGGGATTCAAAATTCTGCTTAGTTCCACTGGCAGAATGTTACTGTCCTAACATACTGTACACACAGACAACACAGGCCTGTTTTAGAGCCAGAGACTCAGTTATCTCACTGTGAGGGCAAGCAGAAGAGATTTCCCTGATGAGCATGTAAAGATAGAAGGTGGATTTTTCACTGTCAGTAAAGAAACGGTTGTAATGAAAACTAAAAACAATACTTAATGTTTCTAATTTGTTATGTAAGGAGAGAGAGATGATCAGTTAAACAATTTAATTTGTTTTTTTTTTATTTAATGTAGTTTTATTTGTAGGGCCTATTTAAAGGTTTTTACAGTGTAAAGGTAGCAGCCATGTTTGTGATGGAATATCAGTTCTCGTTGCAGGGAGACTGATGGAAGATCAGTTCTGGTTGTAGGAGGACTGATTTGCTCATTGTGTGGTGTGGTTTAGGACCAGGATGATTATGCGTATATAGAGATTTAATATACAGTCAGCTGATGTCTCTTGGCCAATGAGATTTCTAGATTTTTTTTCTTGCCATTTTTTATATAGATTTATTTATTTATTGAAGGTCTGGGAATTACAACCCTTTGAGTCAGAGATTCATTTGCAAAGGCTCCACATCATATATATACGAGGACAGGTACAGAGTATTACAGAATACTGCTCTAATACAGAAATACAGCAATAATACAGAAATACAGCACTAGGTATAGAGGCAAAGAAGGATAAAACATATGTAAGGGAACACCGAAAGTGTGTATAGTAGACTCCTGTATTGGAGACACAAACATAATTGCAGAACAGATATTTTTTGATCATTACTAGCAGAGTTTATCTGCAATCGCAGTGAGAGTTGGACATTATGTGGCTCCGCAGCTCAGATTTAAAAGGACCTAACCTGGGGATTGATATGATATAATCAGGGACTGAGTTCATCCAGGGTGGGACCCTGTAGCGAAAGGACCTTTGGCCAGCAGATGTCTTTATAAACTGGACATGAAATGTATTCAAGTTCAAGTTTATTGCAGGAAAACGCCATTGAGCAAGCTCATTCACAAGGAGTTCCTGTAACAAACACTTAAAGTGCAAACAGAGATAGGTAATAACAGTATATACATGAAATGCACGTTACATGATACAGGCTGGATATACATACAAAGGTACCACGTAGGGTGACCGCATTAATATGAGACAGGGAAGCGATTTACAGGTTGCATACTGATAAATGAAACATGATGACTGGTGTGTGCAATACATATATTTTGGCAGCTGGAACAAACAGACAACTGATATGGGGGGGAGGAGTGATTTGATAGAGTAGCAGTGGAGCGTAAGCATAGATAAAGCCAGGAGTAGAAGGGGAAGGGAAAGCAGTTAATATGACAAAGCAATTATACCTTACCAGTGGATAAATATGGCACACATGGGGAAGGAAGAGATTTAATGACAGTTACAGGTGTCTTTTATTTTGGCTGAACTTAGCGATTTGTAGAAGTTTATTGAAACTGTGCTGGTTAGTTTCGGTACGGTTTGTAATTGGTTCCAAATGGAGGGAAAAACATATGCAATAGCACGTTTACCAAAGGAGGTCCACGTCCTTGGTATGTCAAGCATAATAGTCAGATTTTCTTAACGAGTATGCACTATGTGAGATACTAAGAAGGGAAGAGAGATAGCTTGGCAATTTCTGCAGGAGCAGTTTAAGAGTCCATAGTCCAGCATGGAGCAGGCGTCTAGTATTAAGGGATGTCCAACCAACAGCTGCATATAAGTCAAGGTGGTGCGAACGGTAAGGGGAGTTGGTAATGAACCGTAACGCACGGTGATAAAGGATGTCCAGTTTACTTAGATTTGCAAGAGTGGTGGAGGAATAGATTACATCGCCATAGTCGAGTAGGGGGAGAAAAGTGGCCTGTACAAGCTTGTTTCGAGTTTCAAGGGGGAAAAGGGGCCTATTTCTGTAGAAGAAACCTAACCTTGCTTTTAACCTTGTAGAGACATCTTCGACGTGGTCATTGAAAGATAATTTATTGCGATCCAGATATTTAAATTTGGTTACAACTTCCAGAGGCTAGTTTAAGCGTGGTGACAATGAAGTCTTGGGCAAGGGTATTCGGGGCCTGTGACAGCACTCGGGAGAATATTGCTTAGTCTTCTTAGCATTGAGCAGAAGCTTTGCCTTTATTAGATTATGCTCAAGTTGTGAAAGTCCGCTAAGCACTCCTTGACTTCAGATAACGATGAGCCAGAAGTATACAACACAGTATCATCTGCAAAAAATGCAGATTGACGTAGATATGTTAGCATCTAAGCCATTAATGTACAAAGAAAACAAGATAGGCCTAAGATGGATCCTTGGGGACTCCTCTTGCAACTGGCAAGGCAGCAGAAAAAGCCTTCCGCCTTTACTTTTTGGAATCTTCCAGTTAGGTAGCTAGAGAACCACTGGGTGGTATGGTATGTGGCACCCAACTTTGCAAGGCAATTGACTAATAGTTTGTGATCAACAGTATCAGAAACTTTGCTGAGGTCCAAAAAGACTGCGCCAGTTACCTTCTTTGCATTTATAGCAGAGATCCAATCATTGGTTACTTTTGCTAGTGCAGTGATTGTGCTATGATTAGCCCAGAAGCCGGATTGAGCTGGGTTAATGAGAGAAGGTTTCAAGTGAGATTTTAACTGAATATGGATCAGTTTTGAGAACTTTAGAAAGGATAGGCAATATGGAGATAGACCTATAGTTGTTTACATCGCATGGGTCACCAGATTTAAATAGAGGAGGATATGTGCTGATTTCCAGCAGGACGGCACAGTAGCAGATGTAATGGAAAGATTGAAGATGTGGAGAATTGGGGCAGTGAGATGGGCTTAGCCTGACCTTAGGAAAAAGGGTTCCAAGCCATCGTTCCTGTGCTTTTTGGTGTCTAAGTTAAGAAGAGATCTTCTACTTCTTTATAAGTTATCTCGTGCAGTTGGAAGGGGCTGGGTGCAGGACTAGATGTGGGGAGGGTATGCTGGCTCACCGCAGCACCAGCATAAGGTGACGAGTCAAAAGCTAATCCAGCTGTGGCAAAGTGGGAGTTAAGTTCCTCCAGGATTAGGGACTTGTTTTCCACAATCATGCCACTTGCAACTATCTTTGGGACAGAGGGGGCCATGGGCCGTCCTTCCATAGCTTTGATAGTCTTCCATATTTTATGAGGGTTACCTTTAGCTTGTTCGAGAGTAGAAATACAATAGTTAGCTTTAGCAGAGCGAACTTTTTTCACGCAGTTATTCCTGGCTGTTCTAAAGGCCTGCCAATCCGAAGATTCTTTGGAATGTCTAGCTTTAGCCCAGAGCTTATCTCAAGCTATAAGGGCTGCCTTGAGCTCCGAGGCGATCCAGGGGTTGGAATTGTTCCGTCCCCTTACTTTGATGAAAGGGACATGCTTATTTATTATTGTAGTGAGTTTGTCATTAAGGATGTAAGCTGCCTTGTTGACATCTTTGGCTAGGTAGAGATCTTGCCATCTGATCATGCTCAGGTCAGATAGGAAGTTTACTGCATTGAATTTGCGAAAGGATCTTTTTGCTCTAAAGATGGGTTGCGGCCGGGCCTTAATTTGAGATCTTATGCAAGCAACAATTCCATGATCGCTCATGTCGTTGTGAAACACTGCCGAATTAGATATTTTGTGTGGATGGGTGGTTAGTACCACATCTAGAATGGAACTGTTGGCAGTATTTAGAGTGTTGTTCCTAGTGGGTTCACTGACTAATTGCCCAAGACCTAGCTCGTCACAAAGGGATTTGAGGCCGTGTGATGTAGGTGACAGCCAGTCCATATTTAGATCTCCTAGACATATTGTTTCAGTTTTTGCATCTACGAACATGGATTTCAAAAGATTAAGGACTTCATCACCACCAGACGGGGGTCTATAGCCACCTAGGATACTGATACATTCCGAGGAGGGGAGATGAAGGCTCAGCGAAACGAATTCAAATTCCTTGGCTAGAGATTTGCAACTAATATTGGTGACCGAGTACTTAGATTTGGCGTAGATAACCACACCCCCGCCTCTAGACTCTCTATCTGCTCTAAATAAACTGTAGTCCTGCAGTGATATTTGTTGATCAGTGTTCGACTTTTTTTTAACCATGACTCAGTAATGATAAGGTCAGGGTTAACGTGTGCAGCCCAGGCTTGCAGCTGTACAAGTTTTTAGGCAGGCTTAAAATGTTGACCATCATGATTTTGAGACCTGTGGCCTCAGCAAAATCGAAGGCAGGTAAGTTGTGGGGGCCAGGGTTGAGCTCCACATTTCCTGAGCAGAGAAGAAGCAGAAGTATAACTTTCTTTAAGGAGCTTATAAGAATGGAGACTGCTTTTTATTTCTTGGGAAACGCATATCGTGTTGCGCAAGAGGCGACGCCACTGTAATGACAGTTTATCGTGATCAGTGTAAGTGCTTGAATAGACATAGGTGAGGACAGTAGCAAGGGGGTGTAGGCTAACCGGGGGGAATAGGCTAAAAGGGGAGAGGAGAATGACATAGTGTCTGCACGGTAGACCGTTATAACATTAGGTATTGATAAGGTACATTGGAGAACTGAATTGCATTGAGGTACTTCAAATTGCACTGTATTGTTGAGAACTCTGCACCTTAGGAGCAATAAAAACACAATAGGAGAGCCATGGTCCCAGATTGAGTGGTCTCGTGATTTGTATTAGTGCAGTATTTTCTAGGCAAGTAATTTGCCCACCTAGGTACTCACTTAAAACCTAGATGAGAAAATACAGCAGAAAGGGGAACAAGGAGAGCAGGAGCAGCTTAGTGGCGGGGCTCGAGATATTCACACAGGGCAGTCTTATTGGCCACACTCAGATACTAATCATAGGTTGGCAGCAGTCGAAACTAGGCCAGTGAAGCAGTAATATGATATAGGAGGTGGATCATGAGTGTATTTAAAGGAGGCCGGGGGGGGGGATTTCAGGTCAGAGCGAGAGCTGAGAAGTCAGAATTAAGAAGGGAACACTGTAACAGGCTATAGAGAAGGTGCCCCAATCAGAGCAAAGCAAGCAAGCGGGCTACTCAATCACAATCCCCTAGGGCAGTGCACATCAATCAAGGGTGCCCAGGCATGCTGGTCTCTGCAGAGGATTCTATCGGGTATCTGTCGGCAATGACAGCGTGAGGTAAAAATAGGTGCTCAGTGTCTATCTGACTTGAGTCTGAAGAGTGGATGGCAGACACTGAGGGCTTCCTGTTTACAGCTGCAGAGCTGTCGCACAGGCAGTTTTAAGGAAGTTGTCAGCCTGTTGAGTGAAGCTTAGGGGAACCTCAACTACAGCCACCCCTTGTAGCAGCACCGGGAAAGAAGTAGGATGATAATGCAGGCCATATTGCCCACGAATGAGTACAGTGATTTATGTAGAAGACCAAGAATCCCTCTAGTGGCAGGTCTGTTTAACCTGCTAATGGAAAACTAGCCACTTAAAAAAAAAAAAATAGACTTATCGGCGCCAAGGCAGAGTGCTTGGATTAGAGGGCGCTGTAGGAAGAGCAGTCAGAATTAGCATCAGAACGTCTGGTGGCGTGGGCCTGCAGACTCTTTCGGAGGAGCTGGATACAGCCAGGGGGAGCTAAACCCAACTGGATTTTTTGGGCCGGTAAACGAGTCTGGTAGAAGAGTCGCCCTTGAAAGTTTAGCCATGCTGACCATTGGTAGAGGTTGCAGGTGTGTGTGAGCCGATTGCAGCCTGTGGCCAGCCTGCAGGCTTTGTTTAGGGTGTGTTTAATGTTGGTCAGTGCAGTGGCAGTGCCATAGATGACTATGCCATAGTCTGCCAGGGAAAGGATGGAGCTGGAGATGGCTAACCTAAGGGCATCAGGTGGGAGACGGGGTCTGTGCCTGTAAAGGAGACAAATTCTGATGTTTATTGCAGAGCATGTTGACACAATATGCTCGTGAAAGTTAAGCACAGAGTCAAGGGTAATCCCTAGATATTTTAATTTAGTAACTGGTTCCAGCATGGTACCCAATGAGGTTAGTATAGGTATTTTGGACGTGCTGGGTTTGTGTTGCGGGTGGCTGAATAGCATAACTTTGGTCTTTCTGGAATTGAGTACAAGCTTGTGGGAGGTAAATCAAATTTCTACTTGAGTGAAGGAGCACTGCAAGGATTTTTGGAGCTGGGTAGGGTCAGGGTGCCGACCAAAGATCACAGCATCATCCGCATAGAGGAGAAGGTGCCCAGAGGAGGCCATAGGAAAGGAGTTCAGGTACAGTGAAAACAGGAGTGGGCACAGGATGGACCCTTGGGGGACACCCGACAGGACAGGGAGGGTAGTTGAGAGGGTGTCATTAATCTTCACTTTTTGGGAATGGCCGTGGAGATAGTTGGTGAACCAGCCAGCTGATTCTTGGGAAACGCCAACGGAGAGGAGGGAGTTAATGAGCGTGTTGTGATTGACTGCATCAAATGCCTCAGAGAGAGCAATAAAGACTGACCCTGCCAAGTCTCCTTGGTCTAGGGCATCATGTACAAAGGAGGTGAACTCTAGTAGGGCAGTGGTTGTGCTGTGACCTTTCCTGAACCCATGTTGTTGCTGCTGGCGTAGTAGATGGTGCGAGTCTAAGTAATCAATAAGCTAATCAGCCATTTTTTTTTCCAGCGCAATTTGTTCTAGATATTGTGTGTGTGTATATATGTGTGTGTGTGTGTGTGTGTGTGTGTGTGTGTGTGTGTGTATATATTATATATGTGTGTGTATATATGGGATATGAAATGATGAGCTGTCAGATAAATGATTTATCTACACAAGTGCTGTTTGGCCTCAGGTAACCTCACGAGTGGCGCAAGCCACGAGTGAGGTGTCCGAGGTCAAACAGCACAAGTGTAGATAAAACATTTATCTGAAAGCTCACCATTGTATATTTTTTTGAAGCAATAGGGATGCTTTATATCATTGCAGAAGCATTTGCTTTTCACTAACTTTTTTTTTTAAATGATAATTTCCGGGAATTTTGGTTAACTTTCCCAGACTATGTCCGCCTAGCATAGTGATTGCTATTATATGAAACATCACTCATTTTGTAGAAAACTTCTTGCTGAACAAATGTCATGCTCACAGTACCATGCTACCTTTTTCATTTTAAAGTTATTCACATTTGTTTGTCAAAAAAGGGAAAAGAAAATAGAATTTTAGGCTTTTTTTTTTGCTAATTATAAAACTACAAGGTATCCATAAATGAAACGCAACTCATTTTGTAGATATTTTTGTGCTGAACAATTTTCGTGCTCACAGTACCATGCTATCTTTGAATATGGTTAGCACTGCTTCTGAGGCCGAACATTCCAAATGAATTCAAGAGATTTATGACATAGTAACTGTGTGTATAAATGGTCACTGTATGTATAAATTTATTTATACATACAGTGACTCAGATAAACGCAGTTATCACACTGAATATATGTCCACCCCATTGCATAAATAAGGGATATGCAGCGGTTTAGTGTGTGATAATGCATTTATCTTGTAGCGGTTTCGGTGACCTCCAAGTAACCTCACGAAGAGAGTTACGAGGTCGCTGAAACTGTGCAAATAATGCATTATCACACACTGAACCGCTGCATATTCCATTTATGCAACAGGTTTAGATGTGTGAACATTTTGATTTTGGTAGGTAAATACTTTGTCAAAAAAGGGAGAAGAAAATTGAATTTTATGCTGTTTTTTGCCAATTATAAAAAAACAAAATGGTATCTATAAATGAAACACCACTCATTTTGTAGATATTTTTGAGCTGAACATTTTTCGTGTTCACAGTACCATGCTATCATTTTTGTTTTAAAGTTATTCATATTTGTTAAAAAAGTGAACAAAAAATTGCATTTTCTTCTGATTTCTTGCTAATCATATACAATATACAGGGTTTATATAAATGAAACATTATTCATTTTGTAGATAATTTTGTGCTGAACAATTTTCGTACTCACAGTATCATTTTATCTTTTTCGTTTTTAAGTTATTCACATTTAAATATAGTTAGTACTGCTTCTGAGGCCGAACATTCTAAATGAATTCTGAAAAGAACTGTGTAGATAAATAAGCTACTGATGTAGTTACTCTGTGGATACATGGGTGATGATGTAGTTACTATGTAGATAAATACATTTATCCACATAGTAGCACAGATGAATGGATTTCAGTGCAGATTTATTCAGACACCTGTTGCATAAATATATATAGTTTGTGTATGTCTATACATATATATATTTTTATAGTGTGTGTGTATACTGTATATATATAATAGTGTGCGTATTTATATATAGTGAGTGTGCATGTGTGTATATTATAGTGGCATGGTAGTGCCACTATAGTTAGGGTTGAGTGCCCCATTTAAGGTTAAATCTGAAATTTGGCAGCTTAATAACTTTGCCACCATACAACGGATTTCCCTGGAATTTGGCACGCACGGTCTGGTACCATAGATCTCTGGACCTGCCAAGTTACGTTACGGTCGGATGTACGGTTGCGGAGCTACAGAGCGGAGAAAAACGCAAAATTACACATTTTTGCGCATTCTTTGCTTGCGCCTACAGCCCGCATGGTTTGTGCGACTGGTCTGAAACCTTCAGGGAACATGCAGCCGGGGTCCTCTGTGCCTTTCGAAGATTTCATGAAAAAATATTGTTATTCAAAAAAAGAAGTTTCCTATTATAGTCAATGGGAAAATTTAACAAAATATGCCAAAGTGTCACAAATGAACTTTTTACTTTCATAAATGACCCTTGTAGTGTTGCAGATCAGCCATCTTGTTTTCAGTTGGTGGTCTCAGACATGCTTGGCATTTAAATGTGGGACCCTCTAGGGAAGCAATTCTTGTTGTGTTCACCTAGTCGAGCCATGAGGATGCTAGCCATGTCTTTTTTGGTGGGTAAAACACCCCCAGAAATGTTTTTTAAATTTGTGTAAAAAGTAGTGTTGCAAAGTACTTTCGCATATGCAACACTTTTGTGATTTCATTTGTGGAAGTGTTTTGCGACACTATGATCAAAACATTAGGGAATATTTGCCACATTGCTGCAAAAGAACGGTTTGGTCTTGTGGGCTGAAATTTGGAGGGAAGAAAGCCAAGATCCCACAGATCTGTATTTTGGTGGTTTGGTAAAAAAAATATTAGAGGGCATCCACCGCGCCTTTTGGGGCCCATATCTCAAAAACGGTTAGAGATATGGACTTTTTGTCCGAAGAATGCTTAGTCCCCCACTAGGGGGCTAAGTGCAAAATTAGCCTGGAAAGTCATAAATAATGAGATTTAAAATTGTTTTCTATGTCGTACGGTTCCTGAGATAGAAGGAATCTAGTATTCCGAAGTGCTCATTTCTAGGGACATGGATAATGTGGTTCAATCCACACTTCATGGCAGGTTCCTTGCCGCTTTAAATCTTGCCGGAAGGTCTTCAAGCTGGCTCCTCCCACCCACCCGGGTGGTAAAACTCTCGGCTCCGCCCCATGACGCCAGATCTTCCTTACCGCTTGAAAGCTCAGGTTCCCTCCTTAGCGCTCTGCATTTAGGCCTGGATCCTAACTTGTTAGTTAAACCAAAACTTATAATTAAAATTTCTAGACTTCGGGTTGTTTCTTCCTTTGCGGCTGCGATGGATAAGTCGACTCCCGGTTTTCAGTGGTGCCCATGCAGGCAGAAGATGTCTTGGACCGATCCGCACTCCACGTGCATTTATTGCCTCGGGCTTGATCACGATCCGCAGGCCCGCGATTTGTGCAAGTCCTTCTCGGTCAATGTCCTCGAAGACCGTGCTGCCAGACTCCATTTTGGGCTCCCCGAGAGACTTGTTCAACCGGTGAAGTCAAAGGAGGCCCATTGGGCAGTGTCCGCGGCACCAGGCTCGGCTGAGCAACTTGAGCAGATGATCGCCCTTGAGGAGGAGCGTCCTTCTCGGTCGCAGCATTTATCCCACTCTCCTTGGGCTCCTCCTACACGGCTTCTTTTAAGGAGCTTTGTTAGTTCCTCTCTACGAAACGTGAGGGTCCATAGGGACACTCCTCTCGGTCCAAGAAGAAGGACTTGAAGGGTAAGCCCCACCTTTGGCGTTCTTAGGGCAGGAGGTCCCTTCCCTGACAGTCGACACTCTACTTCGGTCGAGGTTGCGGCTAAAGGCGGCTAGCTTCACGGTGTCCCGTCAGGTCAGCCGGCCGAGACACCTGTCGATGCGGTCGAGATTTTTCTCAACCCATCGGACGGGCTGTCGACTGGAGAAGCAGACAACCCTTCTTCACCAGTTACCCCTGTGGAAACCGAGGACTTGCCTTTGCCGGAGTCCCCAGTTAAGGTTCCCGAGCCGAGGGAGGAGCGGGTTTTCCCCCGCTCCCTCCCAGACCCACCCTCGGGAACACCGACTGTCTCGGACCTCTTTTGGTCCAGCCGATCCCTTGACCTGGCGGAATCTCGCTACCGAGCCGGCGCGCTTGTCCTCGTTGTCTTCCACCTCGGAGGAAAGCTTTGGCGCCAAGTTGCATCGGCCTTCTGGCGGACTTAATGTGGCAGCAGCTCCTTCTGACCGGGAACAAGTCGACCCAGTCGCCTTCCCTGGCCATTATGTGGCTGTCCCCAGAACAGCCGAAACAACCCCTCGTGGTTGTCGAGGAGCCCAAACCAACACCGGTTGTTCGGCCGAAACCAGCTGCGCCACCTATTGTGGTGGAACCCCTGCCTCCACAACCTAAATCTGGGTCTCCGACCAAGGATTCTCAGTCTGGTCAGGGGTTGCCCCATCGGTTGTCTGTCACCCTTACTTCCGACCGTCCTCGACAGGTGGAGGGTGGCTCAGGCCCTAGGCAGCTGTTCGCAGACTCCTCAGAGTCTGATGATGACTCTTCCCTTTTCTCCAGGCCCCTTGACCTGGAGTCCACTGAGGGACAGTCGGTGGACGAGAGCCCATCCTCGTTCATGGGTCTGCTTCGGCTCATCTCAGAATCTACTGGGATGCAGCTCGAACCTGTGTCCAAGTGGGCCAAGTTTCCCCTCGTGGAGATACTGGACTGAGGGGATTCTCCCACGGAGGCCTTTCTGGTGGCTGAAGCCATTGTTGGCCCAGCCTTGGAGTTACGGCCACGGCCAGCTTCTTGTCCTGCTCCTTTGGCCAGGATGGCCAGGAAGTACGCAGTCCCCACCGGTTCACTGTCCAGTTCTTTGGAGCACCCCTCTGCGGAGGGGCTTGTGACCAGTAGTTTTTTCCAGTGTTCCAGGAACACCAGGAACGTAGACAAACCTCCTTACAAAGAGTCCAAAAAGCTGGACTACACTGGGCGTAAGGTGTACGCTGCGTCCTCCCTAGGCCTCCGTCAGGCCAGTTCGGCCGTACTGCTGGCGCACTTTTCCCACGCCCTTATGGGCTCCCTGGATGAGGTGATCCCTCATCTCCTGGCTGACCTCCAGACTACGGTCAAGCAGGTGCGAGATCGGGGAAGGGCGGTGGCGAAGCAGCAGCTCCAAACTGCTCTTGATATTGGAGACTCTTGTGCCCGGTCAGTAGCGGCTGCAGTGGCCATGTGCCATGGAGCTTGGTTGCGGATCTCCACCTTCACGGCGGATACCCAGCACAAGCTGGCAGACATCCCCTTCCTGGGTACAGACTTGTTCATTCCCGGGGTGGAGGGCCATTTTCAGAGGATCGAGAAGTCCAGTGCCACCTTGGACTCTGTCACATCTGCCCAGAAGGACAAAGGCCACCAGCAGCAGGACAAGTCCTTTCGGCCTTCTACCCCTGCGGCACGTCCAGCCCAGCAACACCAGCATCAGGGCCATCAGGCTCGCACTTGGTACCCCAAAGCCAAGCCTGCAGCTTCCTCCAGCAGGAAGCCGGGAGGGAAAGGCCCGGGAGGTCCCTTGGCTGGCCCCTCCTCCAAGCCTGCCCAGTGACGGGTTGAGGGGTATCTTTCCCCAGCCCCGTCGCTCCCCCCTGAGTTCATGGGGACAGCTCTGCCACTTTCTTTCCGCCTGGTCCGCTATCGCCACAGACCGCTGGGTGTTGGAAGTGGTAGGAAAGAGTCTGCCTCTGGAGTTCGAGCAGGCCCTGCCCTTCCAAGCAGTCGCCCCTTGCGGGTGGGCTACGGGGTCCGCGGTGCCTCTGTCGAGCTTGTCAAGCAGACATTGCCCTGCTCCTCCAGAATGAGGTGATCAGGGAGGTGGCGGATCCTCCACAAGACCCAGGGTTTGTGTCCAGGTATTTCCTGGTCCCGAAACGGACGGGGGGCTGGCACCCCATTCTAGACCTGCACGACCTGAACAGGTCCCTAAGGTCTCGAACCTTCAGGATGGTCAGTTTGGCTCAGATCATTCCATCCTTGGAACGAGGTGTGTGGTTCTGTTCTCTGGACCTCCAGGACGCATTCTTTCATGTCCCAATCCATCCGTCCCACCAGCGATTCCTCCGCTTCAGGCAGGGGGTCCATTTAAGAGTTCCGGGCCATGCCCTTCGGCCTCTCTCCAGCTCCCAGGGTCTTCATCAAATGCATAGCAGTGGTGACAGCATTCCTACGGTGCCGAAGCGTCCGGGTGTACCCTTACCTGGACGACTGGCTGATTGTGGCCTCCTCCAGACCGGAGGTGTAGCGGTCCAGGGATCTGGCCCTCCAGGTTTGCTCTCAGGTTGGATTCCTCATCAGCGAGGCCAAATCAGAACTCATGCCAAAGCAGGTGATTCAATTCATTGGGGCAGAGCTCGACTCTTTTCGAGCCAGAGCACGGCTCCCGGCGGACAGGGATGAGGTTTTTTCCTCCTTTGCCCACTCATTTCAGGTTGGGCAATTGCGCCCTGCCCGGGACTTCCTGCACCTCCTGGGCCTCATGACGGCCTGCACCAGCGTGGTCCTTTGGGCCCATTGGCACATTCGTCCCCTACAGTGGGGACTGGCCAGCCAGTGGTCACAGCGCTCTGGTCCTTTGGACCAGCCAGTGGCAGTGACCCAGGAGATGTGGAATGCTCTCCAGTGGTGGATCGTTCCAGCTCATCTGCAGGAGGGCATCCTGTTTGTCTGCCCCGAGCTGATGGTCACTCTATCGACCGCCTCTCTGGGTTGGGGTGCCCATCTGGGGCAGCACAGAGTGCATGGCCTCTGGTCCCCTCTGGAGTCCCGATGCCACATCAACCTGCTGGAGCTTCGGGCGGTCCGTCTAGCCCTCACCGCCTTCGCTCCATTTGTACGAGGTCAAGTGGTCCAGGTCCAGACGGACAATACCATGACCATGTACTACCTAAACCGCCAGGGCAGGACACACTCCATGCCCCTGTGCAGGGAAGCTCTCCGCACTTGGTCCCTTGTGTGCAGCCTGGAGGTGGATCTCCTAGCCATCTGTGGCAGGAGCCTCCAGCACTCTGGCTGATGCCCTAAGCCAGATAGGGTCTGCGTCACACGAGTGGTTTCTCCTGCTGGAGGTATTACAAGATCTGTTCTCCCACTGGGGCACACCTCAGGTGGACCTGTTTGCCTCCAGGGAGAATGCAAAGCTGAGGCTGTTTCATGCCCCCCCCCCCAAGCAGGGTTCACTGCAGGGGGATGCCTTCTCGAGGCTGTGGACCCCGCGCCTCTTCTACGCCTTTCCGCCATTTCCCTGATCCACAAGGTGCTTCTTAAGGCGCAGGTAATTCTGGTGGCCCCAGAGTGGCCCTGCCAGTTCTGGTATCCAGAGCTCCTCAGCCTCAGCTCCAGGCTCCCGAGGCGGCTCCCAGCCCGCCCGGACCTGATCTCAGTCAACCAGGGGAAGGTTCTCCACCCAGACCTTCAGTCCCTGCACCTGACGGCCTGGTTCCTGAGCGGCTAGAGTTCCAGGCTTTGGGTCTTTCCGACGAGGTCCTCAATGTTGTTGAGGCTTCCCGTAAGGAGTTGACCAGGAAATACAGCCTTCAAATGGAAGAGATTCTCCATCTGGTGTCGGGTAAGGGGTTGGACCCCTTCTGCTCCCTGGCCAGCATTCTGGACTACCTGTGGTCCTTTCTCAGCTAGGGCTTGGTCAGCGACCCTAAAGGTGCCTGGTAGCTATCTCTGCTTAGCGGGCGCGGGCTGGGAAGCAGTTGGTCAGGCGCTTTTTCCAAGGCCTTGATCATATATCCCCTCTGGTGCGAAAACCACCACCTCCGTGGGATCTACTGCTGGTATTGGCTAAGCTCATGGGCAAGCCATTCGAACCGATGCACAGGTGTGACATCTCTCACCTGTCATGGAAGACCGCCTTCTTGGTGGCTATCATGTCAGCCAGAAGGATGGGAGAGCTGCAGGCACTTTCCATAGAGTCTCCTTATCTGGTTTTCCACAGGGACAAGGTTGTCCTGCGCCGGCACCCGAAGTTCCTTCCGAAGGTGGTGTCTGAGTTTCATCTTAACCAGGTGTTGACTTTGCCGGTGTTCTACCCCAATCACACCTGGGCATCGATATAAGCTCCATACTTGGACCCTAGAAAGCTCTCTTATTATAAGGAAGCCGGCGGCTGAAGTTCGGGGAGAGGTTCGCCAGCTGTTTGTCACCTACGCTGAAGCCGCACCTCTCAGACCCGCAGCCAAGCGGATGATAGGCAGGTGGGTCACCTCCTGCATAGATTTCTGCTACAGGTTTGCAGGCATGAAGCCTCCTAGAAGGATAAGAGCTCATTCTACCCGCCATACCGCTGCATCGGTGGTTGCTACCTGGAAGTCAGCACACACCTTTATTACCCATTACCACATCGACCTTGAGTCATGCCGGGATGCTGGTTTTAGGACCTCGGTTCTCCAGTCCTTGTTTCCTAAATAGGGGGTGTGCGCCTTGCCTCCCTTCTCCCAGAGAACTGCTAGGAGTTTGCCATGAAGTGTGGATTGAACAACATATTCATGTCTCTAGAAATACAGGTTACTCACCTGTAACAGGAGTTCTAGGAATGGTATATGTTCATCCACACAACCCACCCGACCTTCTAGGCTTCGACGCACAACCTGGCTTCCAACGGGCTAGATCTGGCGTCATGGGGCGGAGCCGAGAGTTTTACCACCTGGGTGGATGGGAGGAGCCAGCTTGAAGACCTTCCGGCAAGATTTAAAGCAGCAAGGAACCAGCCGGGAAGTGTGGATGAACAACATATACCATTCCTAGAACTCCTGTTACAGGTGAGTAACCTGTATTTTCTGTGCCACAGGAGCCCCCAGCCAGGCCCTGACCCATCTCCAGTCTCGTCAGATATGTAAGGAGCCTCTGCCTTTAGGTGTTTTGCTCTACACTGAGGGCATGTTTTCACCCTTGGGGTGAGCCAGCTCCTTCTTCAGAAAGAAGGGAAAGCTTAGTATTCTGATCCATTTTGATTTATGAAAGTTATGTACTTAACGTAACTATTGATTTTCCAGAATAGCACACCTGCCTGCCATCCCCTAGTCTCGGAGGGCGGCTGGGCAGCTCACCCTGATGTGTTGACTGGCACCACTTATTGCTATGCTTCTCCCAGTTTTTACTACCTATGAACTAGTTAGCTTAAAAAAAAAAAAATGGGGGGGTGGGGTGGGGTTCAGGACCCAATGCTAGGTTCCCTTTTGGGGCCCTTACATCAATCAATCAACCAAAAAAAAAAAAAAGAGATGAGAAGGTAGATTCGGATTCCTTCCTCCTGTTTTCTTTCTTGTCCTACCTGCCTGGGGTGTATACCTTTTTTGTGGTACATGCCATCTGTGCCTCTGGAAACTGAAACTATCCTAACTCCCAGTTGATAGTGGCATTGTCTGTGGAGGAGTGCTGCGTATTGGATTGGATCAGGTTCCACTTGTCCTTACACAGGTTACATCCCCTTTTGGTGCAGGAGAAGCACGTCCTTCTGTTTTTTTTTTTTTTTTTTTTATTATTTTTTTCTGGCTATGCCATACTGTTCTTTGCTTTTATTGTTTTGGTATGTCTTTCTTCTCTTAGGTTGGCTGTTTGTCTGCTACCCTTGCGGGGTGAGTGGAGAGATGAACACATCTTGACTTCTTTGGGCTGTTCAGTCCCACAGCTCTATATGCACCTGGAATCACCTTTTGTTTTCCTTATGGGGGAAGGTGCCTATATTAACTCACTGCTCAGTCAGTCCTTTTTCTGGTAGCTCCCCCCCCCCCCCTTTCTCAATGAGTCCATATGATTCATTTCTGTTTTGGCACATTATGCCGTTTTAGTTGCAAGAGGTTCCCAATTCTGGATATTTCATTTCTTCAGCCAGAACCACATGCTTCAGGGCTGCTGCCTCTGATATTGATTTGATTTATTGCTCTATAAAATTACTATTCGGAGAAAACCAGTTGAAGTTCGTTACAATCTAGGTAAGCAAATGATACATCAGAATATATACAAAATAGTAATGGCTACAAAAATCTAAGCTAGAACATAAATATTTTAAAGCGTGCCTACTGACATGATTATAAGAGACACTTTGGACCATAAATTCCCATTATTACACACAAAGTAAAATGCATTTCTTACTTCAAGGGTATCTCTTGCAGCAGGCCATCACCAGTAGGATGAAGCTGTCAGGTGCTAGAACCATACGGAAACTTTTTCTAGCTAGCAGTCTACCAGAGGGGGCCTCCCACCTCTGACATCAGTGGCCAAGGTCTGCCTATCCTATATAAAGTGGGCTGCCCCATGCCCTCTTCAGTTCTTTCCTGCCGTCTGTCTGTACACATCTGACTACCTAACCGCCACAGCTACAGGCGACCACCATTTTACTGCAGTTTTTTTTTCTCGTTTAAACAGTTAAACATCCAACTTTTTCAGTGTTCTCTCACTTTTACATTTTCTCAACCGTCTTCTTCCGACCGCTCCACAAAATGTGCCTGTGGTAAACTGATTCCTGACATGGACAGTCACTCTGCTTGCCCCTTTTGCCTAGGCCCAGACCACGATGTGCAAGCCTGTGAGATCTGCCAGCAGACACCGCCAGAAGACCCTGGAAAGTCTTCTCCTCTTGTAGAACGTAGCCCTGATTGAACGGGAGCTGCAGGCCCGGAACTCCTCCACCTTTCTTGCCCAGTCCTTGGACTCCTCTTTGTCTGAGTCAAAGGACAAATCCTTGGGACAAGGAACTGGACCAAATCCAGTCTGCCTCTCGCTCCCCGTCTCTGCACATGGTTCCTAAAATGGCAGCATCAGGGTCTTTCTCCCTTGGGGAGGGATTTACTCTCCTCGGCCCTGCAGACTCTTCGTCGTTCTGGGCTGCCGATGGCCCCCCCAAACTGCCTGGATCTCTGTGACATGTGGCAGCTCTTCAGGGCAGGGTCTTTGTATCCTGGCCCCAACCCCTCTCTTCCAGCGCTTACTTTTGGTGGGCTCCTTGGCATGTGGCTCGGACAGAGCTCTGGCCAGTGCGGTTGGTGCTGGCGCCAACTGTGTCTCTGCCGCACAGTCACCCATGCCCCAGACTCTGGTCTCGACCCCTGGGACCTCCGTTGGTCCAGTCTCCCTTTTACAAGGGTAGGCACTGCAGGATGCAGGCACCTCCTTGAGCCTGGTCTCTCAGCAGCCTTTACAGGTGGGGCCGCCCTCCCCAGCACCAGTGTCTCCTTCTCCTGCCCCTGTGGACGCCCTCTGGCATCACCCAGGTTAACGCCTGCTGCTGGGCCTGCACTTGTTCACCTGCAGCCTGCTGGCCCTTCGCCGTCCTTGCTGCCTCTTGCAGGGCCTTCGACTGTCCTATCCATACCAATGCCTTGGTGGACCTGCGCCTGTCCTCCCACTTCAGTTTCCAGTGGGAATGGCACCCATGCCACCTCCAGCTCCTGTGGGACCGTAGCTCGAGTATACGGCTCTGACACCCGGGGGACTGGCGCCGGCTTACACCCACTGAACGTATGGGGGACCAGCGCTGGCTTACCGTTACCCTGTGCCAGTAGGACCCCAGCCAGTCTATAACTATCCTGCACCTGTGGTCCCGACACCAGCCCCGGTGGACTACCATGCCTTGATCTCGGCACTGTGGACCTTTATTCAGTCACAGGTCCCTTCTCCAGGTGAGTCGCTGAGGACCACCCCCCTCTCCACCACTGGCCCCGACCCATTCAGGCCTTAGTCATCCTTGTACTCCTAGGAGCCCTACCGATGCGCTGATACCTGTTCGCCTGGTCGATCACCAGCCTGATGTCATTGGAGATGACAACCCTGCCACTAACAGTGCCAGTTCAGATCCTGTCTCCATTTTGGCAGTCCTTGGGTGATGGAGAGCACAGATCGCCTCCTGATGACCCCACACTTACCGATATCATGAGGCATATCTAAGCCACTGTGGGTTTGGAGATGGTGGAACAGGACCCAGAGCATTGCAGACTGGCAGTCTACCTTCATCAGCACGATACCCACCCCTTGATAACCCCCCCCAATTCGAGTCTTGCAATGACGTTACCAAGGCCACATGGGAGCACCCCCATATGGTTCCAGCAGTCTCTAAAAAGGCTCATTAGCTTTATCATGCTCCCGCTGGCAAATCTTATGTTGGTGACCACCCTAATGTGTGTTCTTTTATTCACGCAGCGCATGACCTTTCCAAGTGGCCCAAACACATTGGTGCCCTCCCTCCAGACAGAGAATCTTGACAGCTATACCAGGTTTGGCGAGCGTGCCTTTGCATCTGCCACCCTAGCCATCTGGGCCCCCAACTACTTGGTTCATATGGTGCAATTCAAAACTTTCTTGTGTGACCAGGCCAGGGAGGTGGTCATGGCCATGCCAGATGATGCCTCGAAGTAGCAGACATTCAGGTTTTGATGACTGAGTCAGACGTCTGCACCCACTTTCTCAGGGCATTGTATGATGCCGTGGATGCTTTGGACTAGGTGGCGGCCGGTGGCATTAGCATGAGGTGTCATGCTTGGGTCAGAGTCTCTGGCTTCGCTTCAAATGTCCAATCTAGCATACGGAACACCCCCTTTTGGGATTCCAAGCTGTTTGGGGAAGATGTTCAAGACATGTCTGAGCTCCAAACATCCGGGCGGGCCTTGAAGTTAGTTCACTCATACCACACCCAGCGGAAGTTTGTTACAGGGCGCGATTCGCCTCTCTTCCGTGGGCAGCTCGACTCCCCCTACAGGCCAGTGCAGCTATAAGGCAGGTGCTGCCCTTTACCGTCCACCACAGCCCCTTCGAGCTGCTAGAGGAGTGACTGCAACTCAGCCAGGTGTTGGCCCCACTTCCTGACTCCTTGACAAAACCCCCGTAGGGCTTCAGAAGGCAATGGTCGGGGATCATTTCTCCCTCCACCAGGACAGATGGAGAGAGATCACTACAGGCAACTGGGTGGTGCTGTAGCTCATCGAGCATGGGCACACTCTTGTTTCTAGAGTGGCTTCCAGCAAATTCTCCAGGTCCATCCTCGTATCTTCCGGGCCATTTTTGTTTCAAACGGGCAGGACCTACTGCAAAAGAAGGCTATAGAGCCCGTTCCCTGGTACCAGCGGGGAAGGTGGTTTTATTTTCTGTTCCCCAAATGGACATTGGATCTCTGACGCATCCTGGATTTGAGCTTACCTCATCATGTACATAGAGTACAAACTGTTCCGGATGGTCACCCTTCAGGAATTGCTGCCCCTGCATCACAAGGGGGACTGGCTCTACTCGTTGGATATGCAGGATGCTTACCTGCGTATCAGTGTTTCCGCATCCCTCCAGCGCTTCCTACGCTTCCACTTTCTGGGAGGGCATTACCAGTTTCTGGCTCTGCCCTTTGGTCTGTCCTCAGCCCGCAGGGTTTTTACCAAGTGCTTGATGGTAGTAGCTGCAGCCTTGAGACGACAGGGTTTTTAAGTCTTTCCCTACCTGAATGACTGGCTTTTTGCAGCCCCATTCAGGGACTGACTACTACAGACCCTGCTGAGTACCTGCAGTCTTCCAGGCTTTGGGCATTACCATCAGTCTGTCCAAATCCTTGCTGAACCCCTGCCAGTGCCTTCTTTACACAAGGGTGGTACTGGACTCTGCACAGGTCCCTTAGCCAGGCTGCACATGAGAATCCCTCAGTGGATACTGCGGGTCCAGTGGAACCAATATGTGGACGCCTTAGACCAACCAGTGCTTGTCTCAGGTCCTGTCAAGAAGGTGCTGTGCCTTTTTTGGGGAGTTCCCTTTTCTATACCTGTCCCTCAGCAGATTCTCAAGACTGATGCCTCCGACCTCAGTTGGGGCGCCCACATGGGGCCCCACCAAACCCAGTGGACTTGGTCTGAGATCAAGTGGGGTCTCCACATCTATGCCCTGGAGATACGGGCAGTATTATACGCCCTGCAGGCCTTCCAGACTCTGCTCTCGGAGTCTGCTGTTGGTTCCGATGGACAATATGTGCGTAGTTTATTACATAAACAAGCAGGGGACTCACCTCTATCCTCTGTGCAGAGAAGCGATGAGAGTCGGTACAATAGACGAACATGGCTTGGAACTCCCGGCCATCCATGTTCCCGGTGACCAAAACATCCTGGTGGACAGTCTCAGTTGCTCGTGGTCAAGGTCTCATGAGTTGGAAATTCTGACCTCAGTGGTAGTAGACCTCTTCAACATGAGGGGTCGGCCTGAGTTGGACCTTTTTGCGCACTCGACGCAATACTGCTGCTGCTGCTAGATCCAGGGCCTGTTGTTTTCTGACAAGGTGCATTGTCCCTTTCTTGGACAGGGACGTTCCTGTTCGCCTTCCCTCCCTTTACCAAGGTCCGATCAAACTCCAGATGGAAGGGGTGATGATGATCCTCATGGCCCCCTTCTGGCTTCTACAGATCTGGTTCTCCTTAGTACAGCAGTTGGTGATGGAACCTCTGGCCACCCTGGTCCATCTGGAACTCTAGTCCCACTGTCTCCATGCTTGGTGCCTGAGGACGTAGCCATAGACAGATTCAAGGTCTCTCCCAGAGTGGCTGATGTTTTGGTGGCAGCCTGGAAGCCTTCCATCAGGGCCACCTATTCCGTGAAATGGAGGCGCTTCGCTCTTTGGACTGCTTTGCAGCAGATGGATCCCTTCTCCTGTCCAGTGGATCAGATTTTGGGGTACCTTTTGTCCCTGTCAAACTCTGGTTTATGGTACTCTTTTATTAGGGTACGTCTCTGCATATCATGTACCTGTGGATGGCTGCTCAGTGGCCCAGCTCGATGTGTCCTGCACATTCTTACAGGGCATCTTCACTTGAAGCCCCAAATCAGGGACCCTGTCCTGCCTTGGGACTTTAGCTTTGTGTTAAAGCCTACACTGCCTTCCTTTGAACCGGCCATGTCTTGGGAGCTACGCTTTCTGTTGTGGAAAACATTATTTTTAGTTGCCATTACTTCTACTCGAGGGGTTTTAGAGCTTCAGGCCCTCACGTGTAAGGAGTCTTATTTGGTTTTTCACAAAGACCATGTCTTTGTTCACAAATCCTAAGTTTCTTCCTAAGGTGTTGTCAGAGTTTAGTTTGAACCAGTCCATCCACCTGCCTGTTTATTTTCCAGAGCATTCCAGTCAAAGGGAGGCATTGCTCCATACCTTGGAAGTGCATAGACTCCTGAGGTACTTCACATACCGGATGAAGGAAGTCCAGTAAGTTGGTTGGTTCGCCACTGGGAAAGAGTGCTCCCCAGTGTCCAAACAGTGTGTGTCAAAGTGGTTGGCTAATTGCATTGTTTGTTACCGGAAGTACAGTAAGGATCTTTCTGGTGGGGTTAAGGGCCATTCTAAAAAAGGTATGGTCGCATCGCTGGCTTGCTTCTGGAATGTGTCAGCTGCTGACATCTGCGCTGCTGCCACCTGGAGTACTTTTCACACTTATACAAAGCATTACAGTCTGGATATCTCCGTTAGGCATAGGGCCAGCTTCAGCTTAGCTGTCCTCCAAGGCCTCCTTTCTTAGGCTGCTATTTCTTTTGCCTGCTGCCTGGACTGTCTGCCTGTAGTGCCAGAACTACTTGGGACTCTGTCCTACTGGTGATGGCCTGCTGCAGGAGATATCTTCGAAGATAGTACAGTTATGTAAGACTTTACCGTAACAGTAGATGTTCGAGAGGATCTCTTGCAGCTGGCGCTGCTTTCCCTCTCTCCTTCTCTCCTGGTTCTCTCTCTCCTTCCATTGGGGCAAACTTTCTGTGTTTACTTTCCTGTGCCACAGGGTTACCTCTGGGTCCTTCTCCTTTCCCCCCCTTCCAGTATCCTGCTTATGGTCGGGGGGAGAACTGAGGAGGGTGTTGGGGCTGTCCACCTTATCTAGGATAGGCTGATGTTGGCCACTGATGTCTGAGGTGGGCTACCCACTCCGGTAGACTCCTAGCTAGAAAAGTTTCAATGTGGTCCTGCCACCTGACAGCTTAGTCCTACCGGTGATGGCCTGCTGCAAGAGATCCTCTCGAAGATCTACTGTTAAAGAGCTGCTGACGCCTCTAGGAAAACTTAGAAAATCATAGAAACAATTGGCATGTATGTCATTTACCTTCTATAGATTTCTCCTCTCTCATATTTATTACTGTGGAAGTACCCATAAAAACATGATCTTTATCACTCAGAGTTCATCTGCCGCTTCAGCATACTCCCTACCTACAATCATAATGTTTTTTATCACAGTTGGTTGCCATGGGACTAACTGTGATGTCACAGGCATAGTATTATGACATCAGGTTGGGAATAAGTAATGGGAGCCGATGAACCCTCAAGGAACAAAGATCCTGTTTTTATGCATAAAACCTCAGTAATAATGGCAAGAAGAAATACAGAGCTTATGAGAAATATAAGTTACGTTGTGTCCAAATATTACAATATTCAAAGTTCTTCTGGAGGAGTCTGCGGCTCTTTAAGGTAAATTCTTACATAACTATTACTCCCGGGTGAACCCCTTCTGTCAGTCTCCGGTCCCAGACCCGTCACTCTGGCATCTCCCAGGACTTCCCTGTGTTCCTCCCTTGTTCCCCCAGAGCTTTCCCTCTCTGCCAGGGGTTATGGAGGCACCACCCCCTTATCTGCTGTCACAGTGCAGACCTGTTTGGGGAGGGACCTGCTTGAGTGGCGTTGTGTGGGGCCTGCATACTGGGTGACTTCATACTACAGATGAGGAATGTTTTCTGTGTTCATTCCCTAGTGCCCTGGGACATTGGTGTCGGGCATGCCAGGCACGTTCCCACGCAAGCATGTGGTGTGTGTCGCTTGCCCCTCCCACTAACAGCTCTAGCTGCACTGCCACCTGTGGTCATCCAGGTGGCAGTAGAGCAGCGGAGCTGGGTGCCTCTGTCCCTGGGGAAGCAGAGTCTCCCAGTGCGATTTCTCCCCAGCTGACCCCTGCACAAGCACCTCAGCCACTTGTGCCACCGGCTGGCCAAGTAAAATGCATTTTTTTAATTTTTTTAAATTTTCCGGTTTCTAATCTTGAATTGCAAAAAGCCTAATTTTATGTTATTTAGCTGGAGACACTCAACAGTCCAGTACATAAAATATATCCAATTTTTGGGAGGACATAGGTCATTAGGTTCAATTTGAACCCCCCAACCCCACCCCCACAAAAAAAAAGTACAGAAAATCCATGCTGTCCCTTAGCTCAACCCTGTATTAGACCCCTCATCAGGAAGGATTTCTTGTATGCCTCAGTTCTGGCCCTCTGAATTTGCCACTTCCCATGTGTTCTCAGGCAATACTCAACATGCTCCTTAGGTGGTAGTAAAGAAAAAAGTTTATGGTTGGCATTACAAATTTATTGAAAATGTTTAATCTCCATATACTCGTTATGGCTACACGGGTTTTCAAAGTTGTAGATTTCTTGTAACCTCCACATAACCAATCTGACATCCCAAGATTGCTTTAACTGCTCTTTTCTGGATTATTTCCATATCCTCAACATCTTTTCTAGTTGGGCTCCCGTTCCAATATTCATCAATATTCAAAACCGCTCCAATGAGAGCACAGTAATATACGTTTACCTGGCTCACACGTGCTCTGCGTAGCATGGTAAGAAAATAAAGCCTGCTATTTGCTTTCTTGAGCTTCTGTTCCACTTGCTCCCTCCAGCCAAAATCCTGTTGCATGTTTAGTCCGAAGAGCTTTATTTTGTCTACAACCTTAACATTTGACCCCCCCCAGAAGACGGTGGTACAGGGTCCCAGTTCCCTGATTTTCCGAACCTGATTTCTTTAGTTATATCCAGGTTGATTTGCATGTGTTTTTTTTTCTTTTCTGACCAATCCAGAATACACACAACTTGCGTAATACTGCCTCTCGTCTAAGAAATTGTCTGAGACTGTAGTGTCATCAGCTTATTTAATACATGGCCCAGTAGTCATCAGGTCAGTAATCATTATCGGGGAACAAAATTGGCCTCAGTCTGGTTCCCTGAAGGATGCCTCCACACACTGGCAAGTGCAAATTGAAGACCATTTACTTCCACCCACTGAATCATTCCCTCTAAAAAAAAAAAAAAAGACACCCACTGCCTTGAACATAGTAGAATGCCAGATTGTTCTAGTTTGTTTAAAGCAATATTATGGTCGATAAGGTTGCACTACCTATCTGCTGTCTGGCTGGTGGTGTAAGACTTAGTGGTTCCATACCGTTGGTATGGTTGGGTTTTTCTTTATTTTTCTTGTATCCTTTCCCTGTTCTTTTGGGCTAGGGAAATTCTCAGCCTTCGATTGTTTTGCACTTTGTTTCTCTCCTGGCAGACAGAACTGAGGTTAGTGAGGGAGCCAGCAACAATTAGTGGTTGGCGCATGGCAGCACCTGGGGTAATGCAGGTGCTATGCTTAGTAGTCGTGGCTGACTCCCTGGCCAAAACCTTTGCTCCTGAGGAGTCAGAGTGCCTCTGACTCAGACCCATAGGTGGTAATCAGTGGTGAAGATATTGTGGAAGATGAAACTTACGGTCAGTACATAACTTTTAATTTCTGGAACAGTCTGCTTCCATAAGTAATACAGCACCTTCATATAATGATTGAGATGGTCGGGGAGAGGGAAGTGTGACCCAAGGATTGTAAGCTTCAGGACTGATTATTGTAAACATTAATGTATCCTTTCTCCTTTTACAGGATTATTATAAAATTATCAAAACACCTATGGATTTGGGAACAATAAAGAAGCGCCTGGAGAATAACTACTACTGGTGTGCTCAAGAATGTATCCAGGACTTTAATTCAATGTTTACTAACTGTTACATCTACAACAAGGTAGGGCTTTGCTATGTTAGGATATCTTAGCTCATTCTTATCCAGTGACTCACCCATAGTCAGATTTTTATTTATTTATTTATTTTTTTTTAGTTGTTTTTAACCAGGTATAGCACACTAAGCTGAAAGCTTTTTTACAGGAGCGACCTGGGAGCACAAGGAGGTTAAGTGACTTGCTCAGGGTCACACAGTATTCAGGTGGAAGCTGTGGGATTCAAACCCAGGTCTGGTCTGCTGGATGTCACCAAATTTGCAGCTCAGAGCCTTAGACCCCTGCACTATACTGCCTCCTATTGGTCATATATTGGGAGTACCAGAAGTGCGAGAAATTGAGTCTGAAGGGAACATAGGATTTTTGGAGGCATATAATTGATGTATTAGGGATGGATTAGCATTAGTCACTCTCCCATCACCCACAAGTTCTCCACATCCTGTATGGAATTATTTCTGAGAAACTGACCTGATATGTACTGACAATTGCCATACATAAGTGAGTACTTTTGAGTTCAGACAGTCTGTACAGTCCTCCTAGGGCACATCAGTGCATGGGTGGCAATAAAACTACCTGTTTTTCTGTTTTTGTTTTGACCAGCCGGTAGGATGCCACCATGTGCGAAAGTGTAAAACTGATACTGATAAGAGGCTTTCAAACTTACAAGCACTGATCCATAAATTGGAGGAACTGTTGCAGTTGCACTCGACTGCAAGTTACTTGCTGTTTATAAAATGGGTTTGAAATTTCCTGCATCGTTATTGGGTGAGTTAATGCCACTTCACTCATCTGTGATTTGTCATTACAAACATGACTGCCACATTTACTCACTGAAACCCTTCCCTTAAATTTAAAGAAAATAAACATTCTTTCATTTCTTTGACAAATTGTGTAGTTGCCCTATTGGTCCTAGTAAGAACAGATCCAGGAGCAAATGGTTTGATACCTTTTATTGGACCAGCATAGATGTTACAACAAAAGAACAAAGTGCTCTAGCTTTTGGACCAACCAAGTCCTTCTTCAGAAGCTTTATGGCAGTTATTTAGAAACTCCCATACTATTAACACCCGGATAATGCATAAAAACAGAAATAGTTCTCATTGGTTTAACATACTCATTCAAAAAATAACTGAAGATTACATCAGATAAGCTAATTAACACCAGTATGCTTTTAACAGAAACGCCCCTGAAGATCAAAGGTTATCAGAAGATGGCAACAAGCAGAGAGTTCTCCTCACATAAATTTTAAAATGTCTCAGTATGCTTCAAGAAAACAGTCTAATGAAAACAAAACCTTAGGATACTATTCTCCCTAATTACATGTAAGATGAGGGGCTTTATAACTTTGTACCTGCCCTTGTATGTTAAAAGAACACAGTGAACTTTGCTTTAAACCCTTTGTATGCCATATATAGATAATTTCTGTTTTCTATTTTTGGGGGTTGTTTTTAACTTGCAGTTGTCTCATTTTAACATGTATTTATTATCACAGGTTTGCCTTTCGTTGACTGTTCAACACACAAGGACACTTGCAATTAAAGTTGTAAAGCTCCTCATCTTAAATGTTTTTTTTATGTATTATCTTGGTGTTAATAGTATGGGATTTACTAAGTAACTGTCATAAAGCTTCTGAAGGAAGGACTTGGTTGGTCCGAAAACTAGAGCTCTTTGTTCTTTTGTTGTAACATCTATATTGGTCCAATAAAAGGTATCACACCATTTGTTTCTGGATCTGTTCATTTTTTTATGTCCTTACACCCATGAAGTGCTATTGTAAGTTTTAATTTCAGGTGTTACTTTGGTAACCGTGAAAAATCCCTCTTCTATCCTTATCAGGGCAATCTCTGCTGCTTCTACTGCTTCAGATAAAATTGAATCCTGAGCTCCATAGAAGAACTTTTATAAAATTGGTTGAGGAAATCTTTAAAAAAAAAAAAAAAGGGCACAAAAAATTAACGCACATTAGAATTAAAAAAAAAAATCTCAGTAGTTGTCTTTTTTTTTTTGGTAAACTTTTATCAGCTTCAGTGTTAAAAGTGAAATGTTTGAAAGGCTACATACAAGAACCCTTTAACACTGTCGACAAGTTAAGGTTATTGACAAACAACTTCTAGAGAAAACTGAATTGGCTCTTAATGTACTTCCACCATAAGTCTTATGAGGTCGGTCCAAGGGACTGGCTGGTCTTGGCCCACCAGGTGTGCATGCAGCAGTTTTGAGCATCCATCCCCAAACTGAAGCATCCACAGATGGCTGTCATTTTTATAGAAAACCGGTGAGATTATGTAGGCATTCTGACATTATTCCACTAAACTGTACTCCCCCAAGGATCCTCATAATGCAGAGATAATGGAGAACTTTCTTACCCTCCTTTGGCTACCAGTGCTTACACCAGAGCAGACAGCTGGCCTGGTATAACCGATTCAGGCTACAGAGTTTGAGCAGGCTATTTGCAGAGTTCGGACTCAAAAGGCCCCAGGTGCAGATGGATATATTTTGAAGTTCTAGAAGACTCAAGGGGAGGTGCTGGTACAACAACTCACTATTTTATTTATTTGTTGAAAAGTTTCACCAGAAAAGTACACTGAGCAATCGAAATTGCTCATCTCACGGTATTTTTCTTTATTTTTTTATTTTAGGTTTTGTTGACTGGATAAGTGCACTAGACAAATTCTGCCCATTTTCAGGCATGACCCGGGGGATGGGGATACAGATGAATGCCAACTGACTTTGAACCAGATTAAGCTGTTGGTGGTATTTTTAGTGAATGTGGGGAAAATTTGGCCAAGACACTGTGGAAATTCCCTGCTTCCTGTGAGCAGGGGGGACCCATTTTCTGGTGGGACCAAGATGGCGGAGGAGGAGCTGCACATGGGGCTGTGTTGGCCCAGAGCATGTCTGAGTTTGAGAAGCCTATTGCCATTGAAACCACTGAATCGGCGGTGGGGATGCACCCACAGCGTGACCAGCATACCGCCGGTGTGAGCGGTCCTTTGGATTTTTCGGATGGAACTTGCCTTAGTCTTGAGGAGAAACAGCGCTGTCTGGAGGAGGAACTATTGAGAGTGAGCAACCTGCTGATACAGGAACGTCGGAACCTAGTAATTGAGGAAGACAGGAAACAGAAGAGATTGGCCGGTTCACCGAGTGCTTTGGAGGCTGCAGGACCCAGTAAACTTCATTCGGCCACTGAGAGGCCTAAAGGGAAAGTGAATGCGACTTCCCAGGATTGGGGGGACTTGGTTGAAGAATCTTGATCACTGGAGCAAGCGCTGCATGGGGCAGGCTGGATTCAGATTTCAGGCAATGCGTGGAAACCGGAGAGCGATGCACAGGCTCCCAGGGAGACTATTCAGATAAGTACAGTGGATATTGCAAACTCTTCAGGTGTTGACTTGGGGTCTGAAACTGCTATTTCCCCTACACCTCAGTCTATTACTGCCTTTGACTTATCTTTGGGGACTCTAGTAGAGGTGGGAGCAGGGGATTTGGCTACTCCCCCTGTCATCCAAGAGCCTACTGTGGAACCTGTGGACAAACCTTCCTATGCTAGTCATTTTAGGCAACCTCTTGAGTTGGCCATACGGCGAAATGCCGTACGTTTGCATTATGTGGGACCTAGGGATAATCCCCCTGACAGGTTTTTTGTTGGGAAGACGTTGTTAAAACAAAGTATGGGCTTTTTTCCTTCTGAAGTCTACGTCTTAATACATGTTCCGGGGGAGTTTACGTTTGATATCAGTTTTCATGCCCCTGCTCTGATGGAGCTGTTTTGGAATCGTTATTTAAACTTAAAAATGAATCCCTTATGGTCTGACTTTATTGTGTTACCTTTGTCGAAGCAGGCCTATAGAGTCATTACAATATTGTTTAGGAATGAAGGGGTTAATATTGTGGATATCATAAAGTGGTTATCTAAATCATGTGACATTCAGGGGAATCCAGCCCTATCCTGGATGCGGAAGGATTTTGGAATGGGGTTGGAAATTTAGGGTTAAACTCCATTCCACCGATTCTGAGTTGTTACATCTGCCCAATTGTTTCTTTCTGGGAAGGGATAAGGGGTTTCTTTTTTACCCTGGGCAGCCTAGGGTTTGCTTTAAATGTGGGTCTCGAACTCACATAAGCACCTCATGTAATGTGCTTAAATGCTCTTATTGTGGGGAGACTGGCCATCCAAGTGCCCATTGTTTTCAGACCTCAAAATGTAATCTCTGATGTGGTGGGTCCCATATTTGAAAATTGCCCCTCAGCTGCTAAAAACACTGCTGAAGCTGATTACGGGGTACAGGATCATTATATACATGAGGTGGTTAGACTTGGTCATCCTGCTAGGGGAGGGAGGGGACCCAGTGCCGTTGGGGATGCTCCCCCTTGGCTAAACCGAGTTTATCTGAGAACTCTGATTTGATTTTGGATAGCACAGCTGCACCTGGAGTTGGGGTAGAAGGGGTATCTGGGATAGGACGGGGGGGGTCGCGGGCCTTGCTCCCCTATTAAATGATTTGGAACCTGCAGAAGATGGGCTTGTGGTGGTTAATAGTAAAAAGGGGAAATCTGCTAAAGGGGAAGTTGGGGAAGAAATCAGCCATACCAGCTCCTGCCGCTTCCATTGCTGACCCGAAATATATTTTCAGTTTTGGTGGAGAGTCCAGTGGAAGTCCCAGACGGGACTGGGCCTCCTGCACCCTTGTCGGGGTTAGAGTTTACTGCACCTGCTGCAGACCTGGTAGGCCCTAGGCCACCAGATGGTAAATGTGGTAGGATTACAAGGGTGTCCAGTAAGGTAAAGTGAATTTAGCTCCTCTTTGCTTCATGGTTTCCTTTTACTTTTGGGTGGCAACCTTAAATGCAAATAGTATTAAAACTCCTGCAAAATGTCAGAATACTTATTCACATTTTCTATATGAAAATCTGGATTGTTTTTCTGCAGGATGTACGACTGCATTCTCTTGAGGAGATAGAGGATGCCACTACTGGTTGGATATGGGGGGATTGTTTTTGGTTCTTAGGGAATGACTTGTGTAGTGGGGTTGGGATTTGTTTTTTTTTCGTTTTCACATTACTGTGATACACCAGATAGAAATTCTAGCTGGTAGGGCCTTGGTTTCGAATATCAAATGGGGTTCACTACTCTTGCGTTTGATAAATGTGTATGCCCCCAAACTAAGTTAGAAGGGTGTCCCTCTTTAACTCATTATATCCCTTTTATGCACCGCTTATTACATAATTTTGGGAACTTTAATTGTTTTTTCCTTCCAAAGTGACTTCTGGGAAAGGAAAAGGGTATAGCGATGGGGCTAGTTTATTGAAACTTCTACAGATACTGGTTTAGTGGATGCTTTGGGGCCCTCCACTAGAGGGTTTGGGGACACTTATTTCTGTGGACCCAGAGCTTCCAGAATTGATTATTTTTTTTCTCACACCTGAGGTGGTTGTGCAATCTCAGTCCCTGCAGGAAGTAGCTTCATCAGATCACAGATTACTGAGACTGGCCTTAAGCGATGTTCCTAAAGCTCGGAGAGGGCCAGGTATTTGGAAACTGAACTCTGCCTTACTAGATATCCCCTGTGTGGTAGGTGGGTTACGCTCTCTTTTGTTGGCAAGGCAGTCAGTCTCATTTTTATATGATAATTTAAATCTTTGGTGGGAGGACACTAAAAGGTTGTGGGTCGTTTAAATGGGCGGTTATCGCATGCTGGGTTGAGGTATCTTAGGGACAGGCTTCATTTTTTGTCCACTCATAGACAGTTTCTTGGATCAGACTGTTTAGAACAAATTAAAGGGTTAAAACTGGAATTGGCTAAGGCACAGTCTCTGGTATTGCATGATATCGAAGTGAAGCATAAATTTAAGATTTGTGGCAGGAAGAAAGACACTTTACCCTTTGAGTATTTTAAATTTATTAAACATTCACGGGGTATGATGTATTTAAACACTCCAGGGGGAAGACGGGTTACTACAAATGCAGATATTTTAGACACTATTCATGAACATATTTCTGCCTCATTTCAGAGCAGAGCGCTCTCTGCTGATTGTATTTGTGATTGGTTTGCTAGTAGGTCAGTCCCAGCCTTGTCTTTGGCTGACGGATTGATTTAGTCGACCCATTACAGTGGAGGAACTAAAGACTGCGGTCTGGTCTTTAAGATCAGGCATTACTCCCCGGATCTGATGGGCTGCCTTTATGAGATTTATAAGGTCTTATGGGAAATTTTAGGTGCTGATCTGTGCCAGGTTTTGAATGATGGGTTGCAGTCTGGGGTTCTCCCTCATAGTATGTTGCAGGTGTGTTGCTTCTCTTGTATAAAGACAAAGGAGATCGTGGGATTTAAGTAATTGGAGGCCTTTGTCGCTTTAAACACGGATTATAATTTTCTGATGAAAATCTTATGTATGCGGTTGGGGGGGTTATGGCTTCCTGTTGCATCCAACACAGTTCAGTGGTGTATCTCACAGAAGAGTTCAGGATGCATGGATTCTACTCAGGGAACTGGTCTCTAAGGGAAAGTCTGGGGAAATGTTTGGGCATCTAGTTTGCCTAGACCAGTCCAAGGCATTCGATCAGGTTGAATATGTTTATCTTTGGGACAGTCTAAAGAGGTATGGATTTCCTTCACAATTCATAGGATGGCTGCAAACATGTTATAGAGGCATTACTCTGATTCCCAGTGTAAATGGTAGGATGGGTAGGGAGATTGGGGTACATAGGGGAGTGCGGCAAGGGTGTCCATTAAGTCCCCTGCTCTGTGTGCTTTCCTTGGATCCCCTTTTACATGCCTTAAATGTTTCAGATGACATTGTTGGTTTATCAGTTGGGTGCATGGACCCTCAGATAGTGACATTGGCATATGCGAATGATTTAATTTTAGTGTTGTCGGATAAGGATTCTGCTATTGTGGCAAGGGTGTTATTGAATGCATTTTCTGTTATTTCTGGGTCCTCTATAAATTGGCTCAAGAGTGGGATACTGCCTTTGGGGTATGATGCGGCTGATGTGTCATTAATTTGGGATATGCCTATAGAATCTGAATATAGGAAGATACTAGGTGTTTACTTTGGGGGTCTGGATGATCAACGGTATAATTGGGAAAAGCAATTATTGGAAGCTTGCAACAGGGTACAGCTTTGGAATAAGGGACGCATGTCTAAAGCTAAACGTAGTTATTTGATTAAAACCTTTCTGTTACCGTATTTTTTGTTTATTGCTGCGGTTTTTCCCCCTCCCATTTCTCTGGAGACCTCTCTTTATGGTGTATTTTTTCTTTGTTTATAGGGCAGCAGATTAAACCCATTAACGAGGGGTGTTACTTATTTACCTGTTAGTGAAGGAGGTTTGGGGATGGTGAATCCGATAGTGTTTTTACATAGTATTTTTATTTTTTATAATTTAGTACCCTTGCTGAAAGGGATGGATAAGATTTGGTCCCTGTGAGTGGCAGATGGTATTGATCCACTTCTAGCGCAGTGGGACCAGGAGACCTTTCTGGCTCGTCAGGTTCGGATAGGTGTCTTAGCTAGTCATTTTTGTACAATGTTTCAAAGTTGAAAGCATGGCGTGTTGTTAAAAATCTGTTCTTTTACGAACCGTCAACAATTCTATTATGCCATATTGCAAGATTTCTTTTTGTCGATCCCTGGTTCCATGATAGGCCTCATTCTGAACAGCATGCAAAGTTACGATTATTGATGAGTAAGAGGGTGCCTAAATATATGTGGGATTTTTTATGGCTTTGCCTACATAAAAAATTAGGGGTGAAAGGTAATATGAGGCATAAGGAAATATCAGAAAGATTTTGTCCTAGGGAAGAGATATGTATTGGGGTGGTTGAAACGGTGGAACACTTTTTTGTGGAGTGTCCTTTTGTTGTATCATTTTGGTCACATTTTCATGATGAATGGCCTTTAAATCCTTTTAAGGTTCTTACAACAGCAGTTTGGGTGGAGGGGTTCTACCGAGCTCCTGGATTATTTACGATGCGATTACACTGTGCCTATTAATAGGTCATGTTGGTTTTCAGTTATGGCAAGCTAGATGCAATCTCACGCTTAGCCAGAAATTGCTCTCTGAATCTCAGATTGTTCACAACATTCGCAAACATGTCTTTAGTTGGAGATTGCAGGAACAAGAAAAGGTGCATCCTGAACTGTTTAGATTGTGGTGGAGGAAAATGTCCTGGCTTGATACAGGGTAGAGTCTTTGTGTACGCCTTGGTCCTAAGGACAAGATCTCCTTTGTGTACACTGGTATACATCACTATTTTTATGTGCATACGAATGTTCCACTGTTTGACATATACTGTCCGTACTGGCTCTGATTATTTCCTGTATGTATGTCTATTGCTTTTATGTTCAATACAGATTAAGGTGGTTTTGTGTTTCTTTACTGGAGTGTTATATTTTTGTCTAAGAGGGAAAGGTGGCATTTGGGGGTCGTTGTATTTCTTTACTTTTGGTTCTTGTTTATTCATTTGTGTTCTGCATCTATTTGATTATGTTTTCTTCTTAGCTATGCATTGTTGGTGGGTCTTTGTATTTCTTAATGTTTGTACGATTTGATTTCCAGTCATAACGAATTCCCCTACTCTTTTGGTAGGGAGGGGGAAGGGGTTTGTTTTTCCTTTCAGTTGAGGGGTTCTGGTATGTTGTACTGATCATGTATGTTTTTTCTTTTTATTTATTATGATTTGTATGATGTAATACAATTGTGTTTGATAGTCCTTTTGAGTTTTGAATAAAAAATTCCCCTACTCTTTTCGAGAAGTGCCATGGGAATTTTAAAATCCACCTGAACTACCACAAGAACAGGCAGATGGGGCCTCGGTTTAACGTTTCATCCGAAAGACAAATGGTATGTCCTTTTGGGGGGGGGGGGTGCATGTGGGGAAAGGATACATACGTAATTGCCTTAACACGTACAAAATACATATACGAATGCTGGATACATAATATTGATAATATAGGTTACAGAGCCAATACAACAGTTACTCACACATACATAATACAGTTAAAATTAGGGTACAATAAGTCACTACAACAGATTTGTCGCAGATACAAAGACAGCAAGGGACTGTACAATCAGTCCGTCAAGAGCTAAGACACAAGGAGCTATTAAATGCTTTGGAATTGTTGACTGGGTAGTGGAGGGATAGAGAGTAGGGATGGAAGGTCTGTAATGAGGTCCTTGCTGGTGGGGATATCTCTAGCACATGGTAATACGCCACAATCTCCATAATCCCCAGACCAGGGAAAGAACCTACTGAATGCCAGGCTTATTGGCTGATCCGTGTTGGATGTTGATTATAAATCATTTATTTCAGTTGCTCACTGAATGGATCCCCTCCTACCAACCCGGGACCACCCTGATCTGACAGGCTTCGTATAGCCCCGTCAGACTGGGGGCAACACATGCTGCACATTCTCCATTACATCCATAGAACATGCACCCCCTTCTTACTGGCCAGTCTCAATTTTTAAAAAGCATTTGATGGGGTATCGTGGCCCTGTCTGTTTGCTGCCCTCCATAAGTTTGGATTCCCCATAGAATTTATTGATAGGCTGCATAACATCTATGCCTCCCTGCAGGCTTTCGTGAAAGTCAATGGCTATGTCTCCCAGTCTTTTCCACTGAGCAGAGGGACCTGTTGAGGTTACCCCTTATCGCGTCTTTTGTGTGCCATGTAAATAGAGCCCTTGGCACAGGCTGTTAGGGAGAACCCCATCCTCACCTGGATTACTGATGGGGACTTGACTTGAACATCGTTTGGCTCTATATGTAGATGATGTACCATTCGCTGCATCTGCCAGATCTATACACCACCCTGCCAGAGGTCTTTAGTATTCTGGAGGAGTTTAATACAATATCAATTAGTTGAAGACCTCAAAGACTGAAGTCTTGCCCCCTATACGGGTTGTCTGAGACCCTGAGGTATTGATTCCCATTCTGGTGGGACGTCAAAGAACTCGAGTATTTAGGTTTTATGGTCCCACTTGGGACTTTAAGAGGCAAATATCAGGCCCCTGTTGGCGAGCCTTACTGCTGACCTCCAACAGTGGTATCATTTGCCATTAAGTCTGATGTGCAGAATTGATACTGACTGGTGGTTTTAACCTGGTGTCTATATATATTTCAGATATTTCCTTTATGTTCCCAGAAAAGGACGGGGAAAAAAATGGCATATGGCCATTTCGTGCTTCATACTGACTGGAAAGACCCCCAGAATCAGTTTCTGAATCCTGTTTCTACCAAGTGGCCAAGGAGACCTGGCTCTGCAGGATCTAAGGACCTGCCACACGCCAGCTCAATTGCGCATCATGGTCCATTTGAATATAACTGGCTCAGATCTGCAGTGGCTCCAAATGGAGAGGTACTTGCTCCCCTTCTGGGAGAGAACTAGGTACCTCTATAAGCCTGATCCACCGGGACTTGAGCAGGAGCTCCAGAACCCCTGGATTCAATGCATAGG
Organism: Neoceratodus forsteri; assembly: GCA_016271365.2. Taxonomy (NCBI): domain Eukaryota; kingdom Metazoa; phylum Chordata; order Ceratodontiformes; family Ceratodontidae; genus Neoceratodus; species Neoceratodus forsteri. Next base: position 100,804,135 of record JADMNL010000035.1, on the reverse strand, counting down.
GACAACCTGGAGATGTCTGTGGCACCCTTGGGACTAACCGCTGCCGTTATCTAGGTGTACCCTCTAGCCTTGTGGAAAGACTTTCTTCCTGCAACATTGGTCCTGGCGTTTCGTTGCTGGTGCAGGCTACATCTACAATAGTGTTGACTGTTTAGCATACACTGTATCATACTGTGTTGTATTCACCTCCGTAACTAATATCCTATAACCAGGTCTTTACACTGTAACCAGGTCCTTACCCAAAGGTGACCCTTGCAAATGAGCACCGACTCCATGGGATTGTATACCTGTTCGTGTTTTCATGAACAAAATACTACTGCTACTACTCATCTTTTTCCATTGAGCCATTTTGTTCGAGGTCAGCAGGTTAAATCTTTGTTACCTCCAGCGCCAGTATGGTCTTCTGCAGAAGGACTTCCACAGGTACCTCCAGGTATGGCACTACTTTGCAGCACAGCAGTCAGCACTCAACAAAACTCCCACCTCTGACTAGGCTAGCTGCACATCTTGACTCTCGGGATGCTTGTCACCTTATTTCCACTATGTACTGAGCAGTACAAGAAACAGAACAGTACCCTCTATCAAATCGAATCAAATCAAACTTTTTCTATAGCGCCTTTCAGAAACCAAGGCGCTGTACATAAACCCAAATACAGTTATAACATTAAAATAGGAAGCTAAAATACATTAATCATTAGGGAAAGCTAAATTAAGTAAATGTTTTTTTAACTCTTTCTTAAATCTGTCAACGGTCAGGCATTCTCTTAACCGACTAGGTAGAGAATTCCACAGGGTTGGAGCCGTAAAGGCACGGGCACCTGATGTTTTTAATCGTACCCTGGGAATCTCTAGCAATCCCTCATCTGTGGATCGGAGGGGCAGTAGGGTATCAAGAGGTCTTGCAGGTAACTGGGTCTCTGATCATGTAAGGCTTTGAAGGTTAGCAAACTAACTTTAAAGGTGATCCACCACTGAGTAGGCAGCCAGTGCAGTTCGCAGAGCACAGGAGTAATATGACTGGACCTAGAAGTCCCAGTCTAAAGCCTGGCTGCTGCGTTCTGCACTAGTTGTAGGCGGTGGATATCGACCCCTGGAAGCCCTAGGTAGAGAGAACTGCAATAATCAAGGTGGGTAGTGATGAAGGCGTGGACCAATGTTGGAAGATCATCCGGAGGAACCAAGTGTTTCACCTGGGTGATATTTCTACATAGCATTGAAATGGGTGGAAGAATTGGTGAAGGACAGTGAGCTGGGGGGTATGGGAGAGAGGCTGTGGAGAAGTGAGTGGGGTTACCTCGGCTCCTCTCACAGCTTGGCAGGAGTATGCATGGAAGCAGTCTGTTATTTCAGAACCCTGGTTATAACTGGCAGATATGGAGCAGGAGGGTCAGTGTCTTCTTGGAGACACTGTGGCTCGGCACGGGAGCTCAGTCATGTAATGTGGGAGTGTCCAAAATCTGCTGGCTTCCTCTAGGCACTGGAGGGAGCAATCTCAGAGGTCCTTCATATCAAGGTAGAACTGATCCCTGAGATACATCTACTGTAGGAATACCCCAGATGCCTCAAGGAAAGACATCCAAAGTACATACTTGGTGTAATGCGGGTGATGGCACAGAAGTGCACCACGTGAAGATGGCTAACGATACAGATACCTGAAGTTTCGGTATGGCAGTGAAGTGTCAGAATAGTGGGAGATGGTGAATCCAACCTATTTTATTTATTTATTAAAGTGTTTCACCAGGAAAGGCATACTGAGCTTTGAATTGGCTCATTTGCAAATGCGTCCTGGGGGAAGGGGATTGTTACAGTAATAGTCTATACAGTACAATACAGTGAACATTAGTTTCGCCTGTTACAATAAACAGTCATTTACAGCATTTAGTCATATACAGGTAAGATACAAGGTAATAGTGCATTTGAGTCTTCATGGGTAGTTGAAGTATAGGCCTAACGCATGGCGATTCGATGAGAGGATTTAGTCAGAGGCAGAGGATTAGGGGGCAGATGAGGGAGGGACATGGGGGGAGGGAGGAGAGGAAATGGGGAGAGGAAAGTGGGTAAGGGGGATTGGGGCAGGTAAGGGAGGGAGGAGAGGAGATAAAGGGGAGGGGGAATGGGGGGAGAGACAGGAAAGTGTGGTATTTGTAATGAATGAATCACCTCTGGGCTAAATGACAGGATGGAGTAATTCAATTCTAGATGGACTGCATGACTTTCACAGGTTACAGAGCTGGACCCCACTTTCGTGCCCTAGCAGATAGCTCCATAATAAGACACAGTGGTATAGTGGGTGGATTGCATGGGAGGAATGAGGGAGAGACATGTCACATGATAGCCATAGTGGGCCCCAAGATAGGCTGCCCCCCAGCTTCTGTAGAATTTACGGGAGAGCACCAGGACTGTTTGCCATACTGGGGTTCCTGCCTTCCCACTGCTGATCCTGAGGGTGGGCCCCCTGAGATGTATTGTGGATATTGTGCTGACGGTGCTTTTCTCGCCTGTAATCATGCAGACTCTCTGTCCTGACAGTCCCTGAAATGTAACCTGTGTGCTTGTTCTCCTGTTATGAAAAATGTTAATAAAAACATATTTAGAAAACAAATACTGCAGAAAAGCTTAATACTCGTTATTAGTTATTCAGATTGTTTCTCAAGAGCTCTGTTTCAAACAACATGAAGTCTTGCTGTATTCTGACATATGCAGATAGCGCCAGCACTTGAACTGTCCCAGAGAGGAAAGAATGAACTCTATGCATGAGCATAGAACGTTGAGCTTGAGCTCGGTTCAGACCTCTGTCTGCGGCACTTCAAAGTGTAATCATCAGATCCTTTACTCCGCCTAACTAAGCAGTCGCTCCGGAGATTGCTCCTTCACTTGCTCGGTTCGGTAAAACAGTCCGTTTAAAAACAGTTTTCGCTTTATTTTCGGCTTCAAATCCCTGTCTGTGGTACAGTAAGTGTTATAGATAGTGGACTTTAGTTTGATTGTGGTAATTTCTGTGGAAATAGTAAAAACTTGTCGATCAGTCCGGTTGTTGAATCGATTGTGTTAGGAAATAAAATAAACCTATTTTTGTAGTGTGAGGTACCAGTTCCTATTGTTTAAAAAAAAAAAAAAAAAAAAAACAGAATTTTGAAAGATTTTTCCACGACCTGTAACACGGTTGGTAACAGATGGTGGGGGTCTTACCCGGCTTTTAAGCTATAAAGGGTAGGTTGTTAGCTTGGCCATGTCTGAGAAACCCAAGGAAAAAAACGGGCCCCCTTGGTTTCAACAGTGAGTGTGGGGATGCCTTTGTTAAGGCAGACCCTCACATCACCTCTGTTTACTGTCTAGGCTTTGACCACCTCGATTCAGACTATAAAATCTGCAAGAATTTTCCGAAGGCCACCCTGGATAAGAGATTGGGTAGGCTCAGGGAAAAGGAGGCCAAAAACTCCGCTAATCTGGATGGCCAGTCCGGTTCGGTTCCAACCGAACCTGAGGGAGTGTCCACTGACCAGGGCGATAATCCCTTGGGCAAAAGGAGAGCTGATCCTGAGCAGTTGGTTCCATCAAAGAAAAAGAGGAAATCGGACGGTTTGGCTCCAGAACCACAACGTCCAACCACCGAAGAGATAGCAAGAGCGACACACATTGTAGAATCGCTCCGTCTGGTTCTGTCTGATCCGGTGCCTCTCGGTAGGCACTCTGTTCGGTCATTTCCCCCAGTTCCGGAATATTGTCTGGATGTGTTTTATGAACCGGAAGGGGAGAAAGGGGACGATGATGGTGCGGAAGGTCTGGGTGAGCCCATTGAACTGGATATCTCCCCAGACAGACCTTCTAATGTTTCCCCTCCTTGGCTTTCTGAGTCCCCATTCCACTATTTGTTTTACAAAAAAGTGGCAGAGACCCTCCAGCTCACTCTGGTCGAAGCTGTTGAGGAACAAGAGGAGCCTGATTTTGTAGAAATGATGGACATCCAAGAGTCCAAAAGGCTGTGTTTTCTCCTCCATAAATCTCTTGGGGAAACTGACACAAAAAATTCTCCAAACACAAATTCTTTACATCCTGTGCATAAAAGAATAGACAGGAGGTATATACTTTCAGGCTCCGATACAGAGGTCTTGTTCTACCAATGCAGCCATTTATTTATTTTTGAAAGTCGGATTTACAGCCTTTGAGTCAGGGACTCATTTACAAAGGCACCTCGTCGCAGGGAGGGTGAACATGGTTACAGTGTGAGATGCAACAGTGGTAACATACAGGTGCAATACAGATAACAGACGAACACAGTATAACAGTGGTTTACGGAATAAAGTTACATGCCGTAAATAGCAATCGTATAAAGTATAACAATAGTAGAAGTCACAGCCCTGGTCATAGCGGGGAAATACCTATGTGGGGAGGACAGGGGAAAGAAAAGGGGGGCAGTCCAATGGACATTGTCAAGGCTATGGGCCAGAAACTGGGAGGGAACCCAACATTAGGTTGATTAAGGGTAACTACAGCTTCGGGCGCCAAAGAGGTTACTGAGAACGACTTTAAAGGGACCAATTTTGATAGACTTAGTGACAGAGGGCAGGAAGAAGTTGAACCATGTGGGGGCGTGGTAGTGGAAGGATCTTTGGGCTAGGGAGGTCTTGTGCAGGGGCACCAGAAAGGTGGCATAAACTGAGCTGGGTGGCAACAGATGGGTCTGCAAGCCGCAGGGATGCGGTGACCCCTGGGGGGGAAGAGTCCTTGCCGGGATTTTTTGGCAAGTAAGCAGGTTTGGTAGTGCAGGTGCTCCTCCAAGGTGAGCAGGTTGGCGGTGGAATAGAGCAGGCAGGTATGGGTGTGGAGGGCTGCGCTGGTCAGGAGCCTGCAGGCCTTGTTTGTCGAGGTCTGGATTCTGGTGAGGGCGGTATTGTCGGCTACAGAGTAGATAGGTAGGCTGTAGTCCACTAGGGACAGGACTGAGGAGTTGATGGCCAGTTGGAGGGCGGTTTGAGGGAGGCAGTCTCTGTGGCAATAGAGAAGGCCAATCCAAGAGTTTATGGCTGAGGACAGGGTATTGATGTGAGTATGGAATGTAAGAGCAGAGTTGAAGGTGATGCTCAGGTACTTGTAGGACGACACCTGCTTGAGAGGGTGAGTATTACTGGGGGGGGGGGGCGCGTTTTTGGCCTTATTCTGGTGATGCCAAAAAAACATTTTTTTTTTTTAATTTTTTTTTGAGGTTAATGGCCAGTCGGTGGTCAAGGAACCACTTTTCGGCTTGGTTGAATGTGTGCTGCAGGGATTCCTGTAGAGATGCAGGTCAGGGTGGGAGGCAAGGAGAACCGCATCATCGGCATAGAGTAGCATATTGCCCAAGCAGAAGCTGGGGAGGGTATTGAGTAGTGGGCTGAACAGAACGTGGCCCAGGATGGAACCCTGGGGGACCCTCGAGCGAACGGGCAGGGTATTGGACAGGGTGCATTTTTCCTTCACGTGCTGTGATCTGGTAGAGAGGTAACTGGTGCACCAAGCCAGTGGGCCATGGGAGAAGCCGAGTTGGTGGACTGAGTCAAGTAGAATGGAGTGACACAGTGTCAGAGGCCTTGGAGAGGTCAACTAACACTGCACCCGCAACATGACCAGAGTCGAGAGCAGTGTGGAGGTGCTGGGAGAACTTTAGGAGGGCTGTAGTGGTGCTGTGTCCAGGGTGGAGTCCATGTTGTTCCAGACACAGCAGGTCGTATTTGGCCAGATACTCTGAGAGCTGAATGGACACTATTTTTCTAGTGCTTTGGAGAGAGGAAGGGAAGAATGGAGATGGGCTTGAAATTAAGGGAGGTTCTATCTCCACTCTTGTGGATAGGGGTGATTTCTGCAATTTTCCAGGCACTGGGAAATTGACCAAAACATAGTGACCGGTTTAAAAGGTTGTGAGAGGGGCAAGTACTGTATCTAGGACTAATCAGAGAATCCTGGATTCCAGGGGATCACAGCTGGGGTTGTTGCTAGCTAAGGCTTTTTGCAGATGAGGCCTGGCTTCAAGGGGTGATATGGCACGCAGGTAGAAAAGGGGGTGATCCGAGGTGGGGGTGGAGGCAGGGATAGGGTCGAAAAGTAGTTGGGGAGGACAGAGCTTAGATCTGAGAAAGCCATATTGAGGCACTCTGCTATGCAGGGAGGACCAATAATGGTGGTACTGTCTATGGAGAGTAGTGATGGGGGGTGGAGGGCGGGACTTTCCATTGAGCTCTTTCATATTGTCCCAGAAGGCACGGGATGAGCCCCAAGTGGATTCAAGGGTGCCTTGATAATATTCGGCCTTAGTAACCTTATAGCACAGGTGCACTTGTTATGTGCTGCATTATAAGCTTGTCTGTCAGCCAGTTTTCCTGTCTCGACAACAATATGCCAGGGATTATCTCTTTGTTTCAGTGGTTGGATGAGGGATGGGGAGATCCATGGGGCATTGTGTTTCTTGGTACGGATTCTGGTCAGGGGGTGAAAAGGTCGCAGGCCTTGCTGAAGGCACTGGAGAAATTGGCTAGGGCAGTCAGTATCCATTGCGAGTACTATTGGGGACCAGTCAAGCTGGGCTAGGTGCGTGTTTAGCTTTGAGTCACCCAGGGCGAAAGCGCTGGCACGAGGTGACCTGGGACACTGGTTTTGGTGTGGGGGATGACCAGTGACAGAGGACAGGAGAGTGGTCACTAAGAGAGTCTGGTAGTACATTAATGTCCCTGATTTTTATGGGGGCGATTCAACAGAATTACATCTAGTAGGACGCTGGAGCTGCCTGACTGGTTAAATCTGGGTGAGGTAACTAGTTGGGTCATATTTAGGGCAGCGAAGGAGTCCCTGATATTGGTGGGGGGGCAGTGGTATTCAACCAGTTGTCATTAAGGTCACTTAGGATGAGCTGCTCTGCCTTGTGTGGGAGTGTGGTGAGGTAATCAATGAGGGAATGGACAGCTGGTCTCTGGTCCCTCGGAGATATGTGAGAGACTGTGAGAAAGAGGGCCCCTGGCTGGGTCAGGGGTAACCTTAAGGATGAGGGCTTGGGCATTAAAACCGAGCTTGGGGACAGAGAGAGCATGGCCTAAAAGTGTGTCATGCATAAAGACTACACACCCACTGCCACATTTGCCTGTATGGTCTTCCCTGAACAGAGTGTAGCCAGGGAGGGAGATAATCAAGTCGGAAGTTTTCCTCAAGAGCCAGGTCTCGACTAGTGCTATAACATCAGGACTGTGTTGTACAGTCCAGCACTGGAGAGTGGCGGATTTTTTTAGGAGGCTGCAAATATTCATGGATGCAATGCTGAGGGCCAGTACCAGTGTGGGATGGCTAGTTGACAACTGCCTGGGGTTGAGGTATGTTTCCAGAGAGCAGAAGGAGTAGAGCAATTTAATCTGAGTGGGATGTGGCGACCAGGACCTTTAGCCAGGTACCGATGCAAGGTCCTACTAGTGGGTGTACAAGGGATGGGTAGGGAGTGGAGGGTAGGTATGGCAAGGAAGGGGTGGGCCTGGGGGGTATTGGTCGGAGGTGGGTGCCGTGGAGAAATAGGGGTGTCCAGGGTGTGGGGGGGTGGTTGGCTGCTGTGGGGTGGTAGAGGGGATGGGGCTCAGGGTGGAGGGTAGGGGGGCACGATGGGACATGGGCAGAGCAAGAAAGGTAACCATGAGTAGGCTGTGTGTGATAGCCGTGGTGCCCATTGCTATGTCTTATTGGGGGGTAAGGGGAATAACTGACCTTCAGCAGCCATGTTGGGGTAGTGCAGGCTGCAGCGTATGACAAGGCTAATATACCTTTGGCTTCACACCACCCAGATAAAGACTCTAGGAAGGTGGATGCTGTGGCCAAAAAACGGTACTTGGCGTCCTCCTTGGGACTCAGGCAGGCAAATTATATGGCCTACACAGCCAGATACCAGAAGTCCAGATGGGATACTGTTCTGGAACTTGCTAAACGGGCTCCCCCCTCCACCAGCTAGCCAAGGAGCTGGAGGAGGTGGCTGCTGATGGGATTGAGGCATCTAAGACTTAATTCTAGGGACATTGATATGTTGTTCAATTCACACTTATTGGCAGGTTCCTTGCCACTTTAAATCTTGCCGGAAGGTCTTCAAGCTGGCTCCTCCCACCCACTCGGGTGGTAAAACTCTCAGCTCCGCCCCATGACACCAGATCTTCCTTACCACTTGGAAGCTCAGGTTCCTTCCTTAGCGCTCTGCGTTTTAGACTGGATCCTAACTCTTCGGTTCGTCCGAAATTGGTTTTGAAGTTTCCTAAACTTCGGTCTTCATCTTCCCTCGCGGCTGCGATGGACAAGTCTATTTCCGGCTTTCGGAGGTGCCCTTGCGGGCAGAAAATGTCCAGGATGGATCCGCACTCCACATTCGTCTACTGCCTTGGCTTAGATCACGACCCGCAGGCCTGCGAGTTGTGCCGCTCTTTCTCGGCCAACGTCCTGGATGATCGCGCTGCCCGATTGAAGTTCAGGCGCCCCGAGAAGCGTTTCCCGCTGGTAAAATCAAGAGGCTCGTTGGGCGGTGTCCGGCGGCTGGCTCGGCTGAGCAGCTCGAGCAGATGATCGCCCTCGAGGAGGAGGCGGCCCAGGCCGCATCTTCCTCCTCCTCCTCGGCCGCGGCATTTATCCCACTCTCTCTGAGTTCCTTGTATACGGCTTCGTTCAAGAAGCTTTGTCAGTCCCTTTCCACGAAGGGAGAGGGGCCATAGGGACATTCTTCTCAGCCCAAGAAGGAGTCGAAGGGTAAGTCCCACAGTCGGCGTTCGTGGGAGCGGGAGAGGTCCCCTTCCCCGGACAGCCGACTGTCGACTTTGGTCGAAGTTGTGGCTGAGGCCGCAGGCTTCACGATGTCCCTGTCAGGCCAGCCTGCTGAAACTCCCGTCGACGCAGTCGAGATTTTTCTCGATCCGTTAGACGGGCTGTCGACTGGTGAAGCCGACAACCCTCCTTCACTTGTTCCCCCGGTGGAGACCGAGGATCTGCCTGCGCGTTCGGGGCCACAGTTCCCGGTTAAAGTGCCTGAGCCGAGGGAAGAACGGGTGTCTGCCGCCCCTTCTCAGGCCCACCCTCGGTCCCCCTCCGAGGCTCTCTGCCTTCATCTCGGTCAAGCTGTTCCCGCCGACATCGGCGGTCTCTGTACCGAAGTAAGCGGTGACACTGTTCCTCCTCGTCCTCTTTCTCGGATGAGGGGAGGCTTCGGCATAAATTATGTTGGTGCTACGAGGAGCTTATGTGGCAGCAGTTGCTGTTGTCCGGGCCTAAGCAGACTCCGGTCCAGACCCTGCCCATCAAGTGGCTGTCGCCTGAACGACCGAAGCAACCACTTGCCCCAGTCGAGTTGCCTGTTCCAAGGCCGGTTGCTCGGCCAAAACCAGCTGCTCCGACGATTGTGGTGGAACCTCCGCCTCCACAACCGAAGTCTGGGGCACCGACCAAGGATTCTCGGTCAGGTCACAGCCTGCCCCACAGGTTGTCTGTCACCTTCACTCCCGACCATCCTCGGCAGGTAGAGGGTGGCTCAGGGCCGAGGCAGCTCTTCGCAGACTCTTCGGAATCTGACGACGACTCCTCCCTGTTCTCCAAGCAGGTCGACCTGGAGTCCTCAGGGGGGTGGGGGTCAGTCATTGGACGATAGCCCATCGTCCTTCTTGGGTCTGCTTCGACTTATCTCGGAGTCCACCGGGATGCAGCTCGAGCCCATGTCCAAACGGGCCAAGTATCCCCTGACAGAGATACTGGACCGAGGGGATACCCCCACGGAGGCCTTTCTGGTGGCTGAGGCCATTGTCGGCCCAGCCTTGGAGCTTTGGCAGCGGCCTGCTTCCTGTCCTGTGCCCTTGGCCAGGAAGTATAGTCCCTACGGCTCTTTGCCCGGTTTTGAATACCCTCTGCTGAAGGGTTGGTCACCGACAGCGTTTTCCGGCGTTCCGGTAACGCTCGGGATGTGGATAAGCCCCCCGACAGAGAGTCCAAAAAGCTGGACTTTGCCGGGCGCAAGGTGTACGCTGCGTCCTCCCTCGGCCTCCGACTGGCCAGCCTGGCCGTGCTGATGGCACACTTCTCCCACGCCCTCTTGGGCTCCCTGGATGAGGTTGTTTCTCATCTCCTGACCGACCTGCAGACCAGGGTCCGCCAGGTGCGGGACCAGGTAGGACGGTGGCGAAGCAGCAGCTTCAGACTGCTCTGGACATTGGTGATTCCTCTGCCAGGTCAGTAGCGGCCGCGGTGGACATGCGCCGCAGGGTGTGGCTGAGGATATCTACCTTCACGGCGGATACCCAGCACAAGTTGGCGGACATCCCCTTCTTGGGGACTGGCCTCTTCGGCCCTGGAGTGGAGGGACACCTCCAGCGGATCGAAACGTCCAGTGCCACCCTGGACTCTGTCACCTCCGCCTAGAGGGACAAAGGCCACTGTCAGCAACCGCAGAAGTCCTTTCGTCCTTCGGCCCCTGCATCTCGACCGGCCCAACAGCACCAGCAACATGGCCAGCAGGCTCGCGCTTAGCATCCCAAACCCAAGCTGGCGACTTTCTCCAACAGGAAGCAAGGAGGTAAAGGCCCAGGAGGTCCCTCGGCCGGTTCCTCCTCCAAGCCTGCCCAGTGACGGGTTGAGGGATGCTGCCCCCAGCCTCGTCACCCCCGGGTTCCCCCTGTGGGGGGACGGCTCCGGCACTTCCTTTCCGCCTGGTCCACTATCACCACGGACCGCTGGGTGTTGGAGGTGGTAGGAAAAGGCCTGCCTCTGGAGTTCGAGCAGGCTCCACCCTTTCGAGCGTTGCCCCTCGGGGCCATAGGGGTCTGCGCCTCGCTGTTGGCCCGCCGAGCCGATATCGCCCTGCTCCTCGAAAAAGAGGTGATCAAGAAGGTGGCAGATCCTCCTCCAGACCTGGGGTTTGTGTCCAGGTATTTCCTGGTCCCAAAACGGACGGGGGGCTGGCGCCCCATTCTCGACCTGCACGACCTGAACAAGTTCCTAAGGTCTTGGACCTTCAGGATGGTCACTCTGGCTCAGATAATCCCATCCTTGGAATGAGGAATGTGGTTCTGCTCCCTGGACCTCCAGGACGCGTTCTTTCACGTCCCAATCCGTCCGTCTCATCAGAGATTCCTCCGCTTCAGAGCAGAGGGATCCCTTTACCAGTTCCGAGCCATGCCCTTCGGCCTCTCCCTAGCTCCCAGGGTCTTCACCAAATGCATGGCAATGGTGACAGCATTCCTGCGGCACTGAAGGGTCCGGGTGTACCCCTACCTGGATGACTGGCTGATTGCAGCTCCCTCCAGAGTGGAGGCGGAGCGGTCCAGAGATCTGGCCCTCCAGGCTTGCTCTCAAATTGGACTCCTCAACGAGGCCAAGTCAGAACTCATGCCGAAGCAGATGATTCTCTTCATCGGGGCAGAGCTCCACTCTCTTCGAGCCAGAGCTCGGTTCCCGGCGGACAGGGCCGAGGTTCTTTCCTCCTTTGCCCAGTCATTTCTGGTTGGGCAATCGCACCCTGCTCGGGACTTCCTGCGCCTCCTGGGCCTCATGGCGGCCTGCACCAGCGTGGTCCATTGGGCCCGTTGGTACATGCTTCCCCTTCAGTGGAGACTGGCCAGCCAGTGGTCACAACGCTGCGATCCGTTGGACCAGCCTGTGACAGTGACCCAGGAGATGTGGAGCGCTCTCCAGTGGTGGACCGTTCTGGCACATGTGCAGGAGGGCTTCCCGTTCATCCGCCCTGAGCCGACGGTCTCTCTATCGACCGATGCATCTCTGATGGGTTGGGGTGCCCATCTGGGGGAGCACAGAGCGCACGGCCTCTGGTCCCCTCGGGAGTCTCAATGCCATATCAACCTGCTGGAGCTCCGGGCGGTCCGTCTAGCTCTTACCGCCTTCGCTCCGTTTCTACGGGGTCAAGTGGTTGAGGTCCAGATGGGCAACACCACGACCATGTACTACCTGAACCGCCAGGGTGGGACGCACTCCATGCTGTTATGCAAGGAAGCTCTCCGCATTTGGTCCCTCGTGCGCAGCCTGGAGGCGCATCTCCTAGCCATTCACGTGGCAGGAGCCTCCCAACACCCTGACCGATGCCCTGAGCCAGATAGGGGCTGCGTCTCACGAGTGGTCTTTCCTGCCGGAGGTAGTACAAGATCTCTTCTCCCACTGGGGCACGCCTCAGGTGGACCTCTTTGCCTCTAGGGAGAATGCGAAGCTGAGACTGTTCCATGCCCGCCCCCCTTAGCAGGGCACGCTGCAGGGGGATGCCTTCTCGAGGCCGTGGACCCTGGGCCTCTTCTACGCCTTTTCCCCCATTTCCCTTGATCCACAAGGTGCTTCTCAAGGCGAGGAGGGACAAGGCGCAGGTGATTCTGGTAGCCCCAGATTGGCCCCGCCAGTTCTGGTATCCAGATCTCCTCAGTCTCTGCTCCAGGCTCCCGAGGCGGCTTCCAGCCCACCCGGACCTGATCTCGGTCAACCAGGGGAAGGTATTCCATCTGGACCTTTAATTCCTGCACCTGACGGCCTGGTTCCTGAGTGGCTAGAGTTCCAGGCTTTGGGTCTTTCCGACGAGGTCCTCAACGTCGTTGAGGCGTCCCGTAAGGAGTCGACCAGGAAATGCCACACCTTCAAATGGAAGAGATTCTCCATTTGGTGTCAGGGGAAGGGCTTGGACCCTTCCGCCTGTCCTTTGGCAAGCATTCTGGACTACCTGTGGTCCCTTTCTCAGTATGGGCTTCGGTCGACGACCCTTAAGGTGCACCTGGCAGCCATGTCTGCTTACCGGGCGCGGGCTGGGAGCAGTTGGTGGTGCAGGAGAAGGTGGTCGGGCGCTTTTTCAAAGGCCTTGACCACATTTCCCCTCCGGTGCAAGAACCTCCACCTCCGTGGGATCTACTGCTGGTATTGGCCAAGCTCATGGGCAAGCCATTCGAACCAGTGCACAGGTGCAGTATTTCCCACCTGTCGTGGAAGACTGCCTTCTTGGTGGCTATCACGTCAGCCAGAAGGATGCGAGAGCTCCAGGCGCTTTCCATCGAGTCTCCTTATTTGGTCTTCCACAGGGACAAGGTTGTCCTGCGCCCCCAACCGAAATTCCTTCCGAAGGTGGTGTTGGAGTTTCACCTTAACCAGGTGTTGACTCTGCCGGTGTTCTACCCCAGTCACCTTGGAGGCCGAATATAGGCTCCATACTTTGGACCCTAGGCAGGCTCACTTGTTATAAGGAGGCGATGGCTGAGAGTTCGGGAGAGGTTCGCCAGCTGTTTGTCACCTACGCTGAAGCCGCACCTGGCAGACCTGCAGCCAAGCGGACGATAAGCAGGTGGGTCACCTCCTGCATAGAGCTCTGCTATAGGTTGGCGGGCATGGAGCCTCCCAGAGGGATAAGAGCTCATTCTACCCGCCATACCGCTGCTTCGGTAGCTGCTTCCAGGGTTGTCCCTATCCAGGATATCTGCAGGGCTGCTACCTGGAAGTCGGCACATACCTTTATTACCCACTACCACATCGACCTTGAGTCACGCCGGGATGCTGGTTTTGGGACCTCGGTTCTCTAGTCTCCTTTTCCCAAGTATGTATCGGGGGTGTGCGCCTTGCCTCCCTCCTCCCGGAGAACTGCTAGGAGTCTGCCGTGAAGTATGGATTGAACAACATATCCATGTCCCTAGAAATACAGGTTACTCACCTGTAACAGGAGTTCTAGGAATGGTATATGTTGTTCATCCATACGACCCACCCGGCCTCCCCGGCTTCGACGCACAACCTGGCTTCCAGCGGGCTAGATCTGGCGTCATGGGCGGGCCGAGTTTTACCACCAGGGTGGGTGGGTGGGAGGAGCCAGCTTGAAGACCTTCCGGCAAGATTTAAAGCGGCAAGGAACCTGCCAATAAGTGTGGATGAACAACATATACCATTCCTAGAACTCCTGTTACAGGCGAGTAACCTGTATTTTCATGCTGCTGTGGACTCAAATGATGTCATCACGAGTCATGGCTACATCTGTGTCTCTTCGGAGATTTGCTTGGCTCAGATGTACTAGCCTCTCACAGGACACTCTGGCTAAGGCCATGGATTTCCCTGTAGTGGGTAATTCTCTGTTTGGAGAGCAGACAGAGAATTACATGAAAAAGATGGATGAATATCAGACCACCTACAGGAGTGCACTGGCCAAGGAGAGGCAGGCAGCTCCTCAGAAGCAGCAGTCTAGGGGCAGGCCTTTTCATGGGCCTTTCTACCAGGCACAGGCCTCCTCTCCTTTTGCTCAGAGGGGGTTCTTCAGAGGGAGAGGCAGAAGGGGGATGGGCAGGGCTGCATCCTCCTCTCAGTCTGAGGCTCCTGCCAAGCAGACACCCTAATGTGTCAGCCCAGGTAGACTACCCCATTCCAGTAGGAGGCAGGCTGGCTTACTGCTTCCAAGCCTGGAAGTCTGTTATTTCAGGCAAGTGAGTCCTGGAGGTAGTGATCCAGGGACTGGCCCTCGGCTTCAAAAAAATTTCCAAAACTGAGGGTCAGGTCTTTTCCACCTGCAAACATCTCTGAAACCATTGCCCTAGAGGCAGAGGTTTCCTCTCTGCTGGCTCTCAGAGCCACAGAGAGAGTTTTTACTCTACACAGGGGCAAGAGTCTGTACTCCAGATAATTCCTTACCTCCAGAAAGACAGGGGAGTAGTAGCCCATCCTAGACCTAAGATACTTAAACAAGCACCTTGTCAAGCCAAGATTCAAAATGGTGACTTGTGGAGTAATTCTTCACTTTCTGAGGCCAGAGGATTGGTTAGCCTCCCTAGACCTCAAGGATGCCTACTGTCACATCCCAGTCGGGTGCTCCCACAGAAAGTACCTCAGGTTCGAGTTGCCTTCAGACCATTGTCAGTTCAGAGCAATGCCCTTCGGCCTTACATCAACTCCAGGGGTGTTCACAAAGTGCCTAGCAGTAGTAGTGGCTTTTCTCAGGAGACAGAATATCTTCATTTTTCCATACCTGGATGATTGGCTCATCGTGGGACAGTCTCCAGACCAAGTCAACTCAGACCTACAAGTAATACAACAGTTAGTCACTTCCCTAGGGTTTCTTCTCAACCTACCAAAGTTTGTTCTCGAACCAGTGGAACTCCTTACCTTCACAAGGGTAGAGTTGGATACTCTCCAAGCAAAGGTTTTTCTTCCCTTGGTAAGGGTGAAGGCCCTTAAAAGACCTTGCTTCTTCCTTTCACCCTCAGGTGTTTCGACCAGCAAGACATTTTCTTTGGCTCCTGGGCTACATGGCAGCCTCCACTGTGGTGGTACAAGAAGCCAGATTTCAAATGAGGGACATTCTGTTCCATCTGAGGTAATTTTGGTCCCAGAAAAAATCTTTTAATCAAATTGATTCCAGTGACTCACTCTGGTCCAAGCTCTCCAATGGTGGTTGGAGCAGGACACTGTCAGACAAGGAGTCCCATTCATCAGTCAGAATCATTCAGTGGTGTTAACCACAGATACTTCTCTCCTGGGCTGGGGAGCTCACTTTGGAGCTCTTACAGCACAAGGGGTGTGGTCTTCTCAGGAGTCCCTTCTTTATATCAGTCTTCTGGAACTCAGGGCAGTATTCCTGGCTCTCCAAACCTTCTCGTACTCGGTAAAGAACAAGGTGGTTCAGGTCGGGACAGACATTTCCACCATGTGGTACATCAACGAGCAGGGAGGCACTCGCTGTACGGCCTTGTGCACGGAAGCCATGAAATTATGTTCTCTGGTTTATTCCCTGCAGGTATCTCTGGTAGCTGTCCATCTTCCAGGGAAGGACAGTGTGCTAGCAGATGCTCTGAGCAGGATATCTCAGGGCCATCACGAATGGTCCTTGGACCCCTTCATACTGAAAGTGATTTTCTCAAGGTGGGGCACTCCAGAGATAGATCTCTTTGCAGCCCCAGAGGGTCAGCTTCCTCTCTTCTGTTGCAGACCCCCAGTCATGGGCTCAGTTCCCCTGGATGATGTGGTTCTGGATTGGGAGGGGAAATTCCTCAATGCCCACCCCCCCTCGGTTGTTCAAGGTTTCTGGTCAAGATAAGGTCGCAGTCATGAAAGGTGATACTGATTGCACCAGACTGGGCCACACAGCCTTGGTATCCTCTTTTGATCCTAGCAGTCCATATTCCCTGATCTCTTCCCAAAAAGCACAATATATTAACCTCCTCTCAGGAAAGGATATGGTACCCCAACCTTCGGTCTCTCAACCTCAAAGCTTGGCTCTTGAAGAGTTAGAGTATGCAAGTCTGTATCTGTCTCAGGGGGTTCTGGATATTCTTAAAGCCTCTTGAAAACCTGCCACCAGAAAATCTTAGTTCCAAATGGAAAAGATTCAGCATTTGGTGTTCCAACAGGAATGTCCTACCACATACTGCTGATTCGGCTACAGTACTGGATTATATGGCTCATCTTAATGGCTTAGGCCTCAGGCCAGCCACTCTGAAAGTACATCTAGCAGCTCTCTCTGCATTCCTGTCAGTGGGGAAGGTTCCTTCCAACCAACCAACCTTAGGACCAACAGTAGGTTCTTATCCAAAGTGGTCTCAGATTTTCATCTTAACAAGTCCATGGCTCTTACTTTGTTTTTTTTCACTGATCATTCTTCAGGAGAAAGAAGATTACACAGTTTGTATGTTAAGAAAGCACTTAGCTACTACATAGAGCATACTAAGGCACTGAGGTTTGACTGTCCTCAATTGTTCATTACTTATGGTGAAGTAGGAAAGGGTAAACCTGCTACTAAGAGAACTATTGCCAGGTGGATTGTCTCTTGTATAGAGTTCTGCTATGAAAAGCTAGGCAAAACACCTCCCTCAAGCCTGAGGGTTCATTTGACTAGGGGCACAGCTGCTTCCCTGGTTGCTGCCAGGGATATACCTTTATTAGAAATATGCAAAGCAGCCACCTGGAAAACTGTCCACACCTTCACCAAGCATTACTCTCTGGATATCCAGGCTAGGAGTGATGCTAGATTTTGGAACAGCAGTACTGCAGAGCCTATTCCCAAAATAGGTTTGGTACCCCCCCTCCACGGTGGCACTACTTGGTAGTCTGCATATGTCAGAATAAAGCAAGACTTCATGTTTTAAGGAAAAAATACTCGCCTTAGTAGTTGTGTATCTTCCCTTGTCAATCTTCACCATTCATTACTTCCTGGGTGTAAGCGGGCCGGCGCACCACCATCACGAGCTTTTTAAAAAAAAAGCTTTGGCTAACGGCACCGCCCTCGAGAGTGAGCGTCATCTGCGGCGGCCGTTAGTAGCGACCGACTCCTCCTCCAACTCAGTTCTGTTTCTCCCGCCGTCGAGGCAGCACCTGTTGCGAGTAGCGGTCATTTTTAGTGCGTGTTTGCCGACTCCTGTTTTTCTTCACACTCGACGCCGATCCGGTAAGACTGTTCCTTTTTCTATCTACGGCGCCGGGTGTGTTTCTTGCTGTGTCTTAGCCTTGTTATTTTCGCGTTATGTCCGGTTCGGGAGCTAAGTGCTTTTCCAAGACGGGGCTCGCCCCTATGCGTCGGTGCTCCTGTGGCCGGCATTTCTCCATCTCGGACCGGCATGATGTTTGCCTTCGTTGCCTGGGACCCAACCATGATATGGATTCGATGCGGCGCCTGTTTCTCGATGGACCGTCGGCGTCCCCGAAAAATCCAGCGTTTAAGCTCGGCAAGGCCCGACGACTTTTGGGGGACCGGCGTCGCTCTCGGGATTCTCGGGCAGGTCGTTAGGCCCTCCGGGCCTGTACGGTCCGAGGAGAGAGGTCTCTCTCGTCTTCTTGCGGGAGAGGCCCCTTCAGCGGTGTTAGGGGCGTCGTAGTCCCTTCCGGGGCGCGGCGCCGACACCGCCTCGGCAATCACCTCTTCGGGTGCAGGCTCCCCGATGTCGAGGCCCTTGGCTTTTAGGCCTGGCTCGGGTGGATTTCGCGCCGCCTTCGGCGCGTTTTGGATCGGCACGTTGGCGCTGGTCGAGGCGGCACCGCTGGATCGGCGCTGTTTGCGGCGCGCCGGTGATCGAGGCGGCGCCGTTAGCGATGCCACTCTGGGCATCGGCGCCGTTGCGGCGCTGATGGACCTAGCGGCGCCGTCGGCGATGCCGCCTCGCCTCCAGCGCCGCCGGCTTTCATGAGCCTTGTCCTTCCTCCTGGCGGTGCCGGGCCTGCGGCGGCGCGGTCGGTGGAGTTGGGCCTGGCTGCTACCGGTGTGGGGGCGGCGGCTCACCCTAGTACTGGGGCCGTTCGGCGGCTCCGTGGCCTCAAGGGACCCCTGGGGTGGCCAGCATCGAGGTCAGCTGGTCTCGTCCTCCTGGGAGGCGATGAGCTCGGGCGTGGACCCATCCTGGCACCCCCACTCTTGAGGTCTGGGTCCCTGTGGCTACAGGTACCAGGCGGCACAGCGGACCCCTCCTCTGTCCCCCTTCCGTTGTCTCCTGAGGGTTCCCCGGCTGGGGTGGCGGGAGCCCGGGGGCAGGCGTGGGGGTGAGGGAGGGCTCCCTCTCTGGAGGGCTGGTGACAGCTACCCCCCGGTGCTGTTGCCCCTCTAGGGACAGGGGCGCTGTGGTGGGAGGAGGGCCCTCTCGGAGTCCGAGGGTTGAGGGGCAGGGGTCTGCCACTCGGTCTTCTTCAGCCACCTCAGGGGGTGGCCAGGAGCCGTAGTGCAGAACCTCGCCCCTCCCTCCAGGGTTCTAGGGTGTCCTCCGGCGGCGTTTGTGCGGACTGCCCTTCTGGATCCATGCAGTCCCGGCGTTGTCACAGGGGAGGTTCTCCCCCAGGGCTCTTCCAGGCTCCGCTTCCCCAGAGTTCCGTTCTGCGGCCTGGTCTGATATCAGGGATCCCTCCTACTAGGGCTCCTTTCCCCGGATTCCAGAGCCCTCGCAGAGAGCAGTTGCCTCCTCGGAGGTGCCCCTCTCCCATCTCTGCCTTCTCACCCCGCTCCCAGGCCATGTCGGTCCCTACGGGTCCGTTATCCTGGGAGCAGTTCAAGGTTCTCGGTGGCCTTCC
Source organism: Neoceratodus forsteri (assembly GCA_016271365.2). Classification (NCBI taxonomy): domain Eukaryota; kingdom Metazoa; phylum Chordata; order Ceratodontiformes; family Ceratodontidae; genus Neoceratodus; species Neoceratodus forsteri. Next base: position 100,785,154 of record JADMNL010000035.1, on the reverse strand, counting down.
CTCATCGTTAGATACATGCATGGCGGGTCTTCGACTCTCCCACCGCGGGAATCCTCTGGACATTCCAGCTCCCCATCATTCTCGTCTCCCTCCTCTGAGGGAGAGGAACCCTACTCATCTTTCCTCCGATGCTGATTTCACTGAATATCAGCGTTTCCTCTCGAGGATGGTGAGGGATCTTCGGTTTCCTATGTTGGAGAACAATACCGAGCAGGAGATCGAGAATTCCTTAGTGAATTCAGTGCCCAGCATTTGTGGTACCTTCCTGGCCTATCCCTTCCAGGAGGCGTCTATCCGGTCCTGGCAGTCCCCAGCGCTTCTTCTCCAGCCCGGCTGACTGTCAGCGTAGGTATTGTGCCCCTCAGAGTCTCTAGGTTCTCTTCCCAACCCGCCCTCTGGTTTGGTTTACTCAGATACTCCTTCTGGGCGCCCGCTGCCTGGCGCCCGACCGCCCACGGATCCGGACTCTCTCCAGTTAGGCCGTTGGTGGCGAAGTGTTCTCTTCTTCTCGTGAAGTACCAGTATTGCATCTCATTAGGCTCACCACGCTGCCTACAACCGGCATTTGTGGTCGATGATGTCCCAGCTGTTGGCATCAATGCCTGACGAGACAAACCAGACAAGCCGTTGCCCTCTCGCGGTAGGCCTGGAGCTGGCAAGACACCAAGCAAGGGCATCTTACGATGCCAATGAGGTGGCTTCAGGCTTGCGGGGACAGCGATCTGCATCAGGGGCGACATGACGCTTCGTCTTTCAGGTTGTCACCCTGGCCGGCGTGGGGTGATTCGCTCCGCCTTCCGGGGACCCGTCTTTTCTCCTCTAGAGCTAGGAGACTTTTACAGGGGCTCCCTCCGTCTCCTCGTCCTCGGGAGGCACCTCCTAGCTCTTCCCCCACTTAGGCTTTCTGAATGAGCCAGGGTCTTCTCCTTCTGTTTCTCACCAACAGAAGGCTGGGGGTCTTGTTCCCTCAGGGTATGGCCTCTTCCCCCTTCCTGGGGGAAGAGGAGCTTAATACTCACCAGGAAGTAATGAATGGTGAAGATTGACAAGGAAGATATGAAAGTGCATTACTTACCGTAATTCTTGATCTTCTCTTGTATCTTCACCATTCATTACCCACCCTCCCTCCATCCCCTCAGTGGCCTCTTCCTGTGGCTTCTCCACCTCCCGTCTCCTTCCTCTCTCTGCAATATATAAAAAAAAAAATAATAAAAAATGGGAAGAATTGCTCAATTTTTCCAAAAAAAAAATCTATTTCTTGGGGGGTTCTTATTCTCAGAAAATTATTTACTCTAAGATTCTTGGGTCATCTAGTGGATTTGCTTGGCGATCAAACTGCACAACTATCTCTTGCCATCCCTCGGCGAGATACCTCTGGGGTTTTAGCCTGGCTCAGACTATTCAGTTTTGATCCTGCAATCCGATGCTCCAGCTGTTAAGCCCTGAATCAAAACCCTCCCCCTTCCCTAATTCTTGCCTTGCACAGAGGAGGAACGGGCACGTCTGTTTTTTTTAAAAAAAAAAAAAAAAGCTGAGGGAACTCTCTTCGACTGCCATAGGCATTCTTGGTATTCAGGTCTCGCTCCTAGCCTGCAAGTGATTATCTGTAAAAAAAAAAAAAAAAAACAAACAAGAAGTAAGATGAGAGGGCAGACTACCCTTCTCGCCAGATTTTGATAATTGGTGTTTTCCTTTCTAGTGTCCTCGGACAGTTTTACAGACAAGCACTGCTGACCATAACCAATCCCAGCCAGCCTAAGCCTCTGGCCTGCCTTGGCGAGTCCGACCGAGTCCCACTTCTGTACTTATAAACTCCTGAAAGGCTTACAGTTTCCATTTCCAAACCCCTGAGCAGTGCTCTCATACTGCCGGGGGTTTTATTCTTCCCTCCTCGGGTGTCCTCCAGTTAAAGGCCTTCCGCGGCCAGGAGCCCGAGGTTATCAAAACAATGGCATGTTGAGGATGAGGACTATGCCCTCCTGAGTCTGTCTAGCGGGTTTGGTGAACCTTCTCTTCAGCTCTATCTCCGGGGATTCTTGCTTCCCTGTTAAGTCGAGCCTTCAGCCATAAGCTAACTAGGCTCCTTGGGCATTCTGGTCCCCTCAACATCCCATCTCTCTCTCTTCTTCTTCTTCTTCTTCTTCTTCTTTCTCATTTCCCTCCTTCTCTCTCCTCCTAGAGTCGCCCAGGTAAGGAGGCCCTGCAGTCCCTAGGTTAGGGATACTCTTATCTCCTCTGTCCTTCCTCCATCGGCTTATTCCTTTTTCAGTTCATTCTTCCTTGCTTTGCTATCCCTTGGCTATCTTGCCTCGCTATCTTTATTCTCTGCTTTCGCTTTTGCCTCTCCGGCTCACAGAACTGAGTTGGAGGAGGAGTCGGTCGCTACTAACGGCCCCCGCCTTGGCGCATATGACGCTCACTCGAGGCGGTGCCGTTAGCCAAAGTTTTTAAAAAAAAAAGCCTCGTGACGGTGTGCCGCCCGGCTTACACCCAGTAAGTAATGAATGGTGAAGATACAAGAGAAGATCAAGAATTACGGTAGGTACGTAATTTTCATTTCTTCTAATGGAGTCCTGCTGTATTCAGACCCCCCACCCGCCTCCCCTCTTAGAACCTGCTTTTGCGAAGTGGGCTGGCAGGTATAATGTTGCACCTCAGGGATGTACTTGGCACTCCCCTTATTAAAAGGGGAGTGGGTTTATTATGTTTTTTTGTAGCTATTTGTGTTGGTTCACTATCTGGTTTTTATTTTGGGTTCTCGATTGAGTCTTTTAGGGGACCCAAAACATTTATTGCCTTTTTTGGCTATCTTCTTTCCAATTTCCACTGAAGTAGAATAGTTAATATTGCTCGTAAGAATCTGACGGTTACACTTTAAAGTGTTGCAGACAGAGGTTTGAACCGAGCTCAAACTCAATGTTGTATGCTCATGCATATAGTTAACTCTTTCCTCTCCGGGGCAGTTCAAGTGCTGGGGCTAACCGCATATGTCCGAATACAGCAAGACTCCATTAGAAGAAACGCAATTATTAAGGTGAGCAATTTTTTCTTTCGGCTCCACTTTCAACCCTCCCCACCCTGGCTGTCTCATCCCAGCTCCACTCTGCTTCCTGACTACCAGTAGCTCGCTGACTCTTTCACTAACGTAGCATCCTTCACACACTACAGATGCCATCCTCCATGTTACTAGCGTGTCCAGCAAAACTGTTCAACATTACATTAAAAATAAATAAATTCTACACTTTTATACTTTTCGTTTTATTTTGTTTTTATACTTCCTTTATTTTCTCATATGTTATTTCAAAAAATCACTTAAATTTAGATAAAGGTCACATGTTGAAACATTCTTTCAGCTTTGATGCAGCACTTTAACAACAAAAGTTAACAGTATTTAAACATTGGCATCTACCATGGGCAAAGTATTGTTTAAAGGTACAACCTTCTTATCATCTCTAAGCTTTCACATATTAAAATGTACATTTTGCCTTCTTATTTAAATCTTATATTTTGTTACTTTAAGGTCTATCTACAAAATCTTTTGGACTTAACTTCATCTCATTTTTTCCCTATCCCTTGTCATACTGAACTAGAGGAGCTGATCCCGGTAGTATTCCCATCTGGCCCATCTTGATATAAAAATCTCTCTCCGATCCTGCAGTTCCAAGGAAATTTGTTCATTTCGCTGGATATTTAAAACTATCTGCTTCCACTCCACAATCAGTGGGACTGATGTTTGTAACCATTTTTTAGTAATGGACTTATAGGCCGAACCCAGCAATATCGCCCACAAGTACAATTTGCCTGCATCCTTTATTTCCACTGGGGGAAGACCTAACAACAGGTTGATTGGTTCTAACTGGCCCTGAATGCTCAATATATTTTTTATATGTTCCATTATTCGGAGCCAGAAACCCGTTATTTTGGGACAGTCTAAGAAGATATGTTTGTATGTGGCTTTCTGCTCATTGCACTCCCTCCAGCAATGGGCCGGGCTCCCAGGGCTTCTCAGGGACGTAATTGAGGGGACAAGGAAAAATCTTACTCTTACTTTCCATGTGAATTCCCGCCACATGGGCGATGAGGAGGTGGCCCAGGAGCATCTCCAAATTTTCATCCAGTCTCTAGGAGATATATTCTGGCCCAAATCTCTTTCCCACTTTGCCCGTGTGGTGGACATTGTATATATTTTCTGACGCGTGAGATACTGGTATATTATTATCGCCCTTTCTCCATAGTGTGTGGACCATATCTGTTTAAACGGGGTGTCATCCTCCACTAAAATAGAATTCTTCTCACTTTGTCTAACACACCTAGAAATATAAGCTCTCATTTGGTAATAAAATAACCTGTCCTTATCTGACCACCCAAAATTTAATTGAGCCTCCTCAAAACTCAGTATGTCCATTCTCCGCATCAACTGCCAAGGTGCTTCTAGGCCTTTTTTGGCTTGATTCTTAAACCACTGGTTATTAAATTCCTGGTTCAAGATAAAGTGCCTATACTTCCAGGCATAATGCTGGGATGTCTTATTCTTAGTCCCCATTTGCCAGCCTCTCAAAACTGCCTTAGTAGCCTGAGGGACAGTCTGTATGGTTTCTCTTAGATGAGGGGGGGAGAAAAGACTGGTCAGGAGGGTGGGCCCCGAGGGTCTTGCTAGGTCTGTTTCCATCTTGCGTTATATGCCCTGTTGCCCCATAACAAGGCCAGCCGTATCTGCGTTGCCATCCAATATTCTCTAAGTGACGGCAAAGCCACCCCACCCTCCACTTTAGGAAGAGTCAGTTTCTGAAAGCTAATTCTAGGCCTTTTGTTTTCCCAAAGATATCTATTTATAAGCCTTTGCCATGACAAAAGTTCCTTTGAGGACAGAGCACAAGGGACACATTGAAACAAGTATAAAAACCTGGGTAATACATTGATTTTTATGGTCATGTTCCTTAAATAGAGCGAGGAGGGTATCAGCGTCCACCTCTTGAAATCTTGTTTTATCTTCCTGATTAGGGGGTCAAAATTCAAAGTAAACAATTTCTCTGGATTACTCGGGATTTGAATACCTAAATATTTTATATGTTCATTATCCCATCTGATTGGGTAACGTTTTTTGAGGGATGGGGGAAGGGCATAGTTAAAGGACAAGGCCTCTGACTTGCCCATATTCAGGGTAAACCCCGATATATTTGTAAACTGCTGAATCTTATTAAAAAGTGCCTCTAATGATGATTCTGGGTTAGTCAAATAGAGGAGAATGTCGTCCGCAAACAAGGCTAACTTTTGTTCAGTCCCTCCTAAGTTCACTCCCCCTACTTTTGGGGTTTGTCTCAAACTCTGGGCCAGTGGCTCTATGTAAAAGGCGAAGAGCAAAGGGGAGAGGGGACAACCCTGTCTTGTCCCTCTATACAAGTGGAATCTCTCGGAAATATGACCATTTGCTCGTATGTACCCTATGGGATTATTATAGAATTTAAAGATGGTGTCTACAAATAAGATTGGGAAGTTAAACTTTAGTAGAACCTCTCTTAGATATTTCCATGAAACCTTGTCAAAGGCTTTTTCTGCGTCGAGCCCTAGTAGAATTGCTGGGCTTTTCTGGGCCCTAGTTTGCTCAATAATATAGACTGTTCTCCATACATTATCCTGGGCTTGATGGCTGGGAATAAAACCACTCTGGTCCATGTTTATTAGGGTTGGGGCATAATGAACCAGCCTTTTAGCAAATATACAGGCCAGCAGTTTATAATCCGTGTTTAAAATAGATATAGGGCGGTAAGATGAGCAGCGGGATAAAGCCTTCCCTTCTTTAGGGATCACCGAAATTATTGCCTCCTTCCAGGAGGGTGGGGTCTCTCCCTTTGAAGAAACTACGAAGGAGAACAGTCTTGTTAGTATCGGGGCTAATATTTTGGAAAGGGTCTTGTAAAACTCACCGGGGAGCCCGGGCATTTGCCTGTCTTTAGGTTACTAATTGCAGACTCGACTTCTTTTGTAGTTATTGGGGTCACACAAAGACTTTCCCTGGTCAGGGGATAGGGTTGGGAGCTCTAAGGTAGCCAAGAATTCCTTAATATCATCTGGGAGGGATTAGTGTCCTCAGAATAAAGTTTGGAATAGTAATAGTGAAAAGCTTCAGAGATTGTGTGTAATCTATCTTTAAGCTCATCCGTTCTAGGATGTCTCACTTTTGTAATAGTAGCTTTGGCCCTACGGGCTCTCAGCTGAGCTGCCACGAGCTTCGGAAACCTCGGCCCCCCATCGTGATATTTATGTCGAAGAAACATCAGCCTCTGCTCTACCTCATAGTCTAATATGGTGTTCAATTGTTTTTTAAGGGAGTTCAGCTCTCGAGAATGGGTTTTGCAGTGTTTTACTTTCTGCATCTCTTCTAGGGCCTCTGTTTGTTTCCAGCAAAAGCTTCCTTTCTTGCCTTTGCTTTTTCTTATGGGAAGATATTCCTATGATTTTTACCCCTCACTATCGCTTTTAGCGTGTCCCATAGTATAGCTAAGGTGGTCTCCCGGGTGTCATTTTCCTGCATTGCTTGTGTAACCGTCTTGGATATTGCTTCCTGTACTTCCTTATCCCTAAGAATGGATACATTAAGTCTCCAAAAAGATCTCCTGTATGGTGTTTGTGACTGTATTTCACAAAATACAGGTACATGGTCTGAGAGAACAAAGTCTCCCTGCCATGCTTTCTGGATGGTGTTTAGGTGTTCCTTTTGGGTTAAGAAATCTAGGCATGAATATGAATCATGCACCTGCGAGTAAAAAGTGTGCCTACGCCCCTGACCACACAGGTGTCTCCATATATCATCATAGCCTAATTCCTGCAGTAGGTTCTGAACTTTCTTACCTAGCTTATTTGTTCACGCCCTAATGGGGCCAGAACCCCCTCCACCGATATCCAAGTTGAAGTCCCCACCGCATACCAGTCTTCCCTCCACCCATCCCGCCAACTGTGTAAAAAGGTTTCGGTACACTGGGAATTCCGTAGCTGGGGGGAAATATAGCGAGGCCAGCGTGAACCTCTGTCCCTCTGTCGCCTTTGAGGAATACGTATCTCCCTTCCTTATCTATTATTTTGTCCTTTATCTCAAAGGGAGTACCCTGCACACCAGTATTGTTGTACCCTCACGCCTGCCCCTCTATATGATGAGGCCACCACCTGAGAAAAGCCTTGCTTCTCAAACTTTTTATGTTCAGCACAAGAGAGATGTGTTTCTTGTAATAGCGTAATATTAACCCTTTGCCGTTTCATTAATGGAAGAATTTTGGTTCGTTTAATAGGGTTAGTAATTCCGTGCACATTATAAGTGCAAATTGTATAACCTTGCTGCGTCATTTCTGGGGGGTTACAATATCACATATTAAATAGCAACCCAACCCAGCAGCTTTGCTCTTTGGTGGCAACCTCAATTTCAATAGACCAACAGATCTTGTTAGATACTTTTCGTTTTAGCTTGCCCTCTTGGTTCTTGCCTGACATGCCAGCTTCCAAATTGATCAAAAGCCAGAAGAAACTATCAGATGTCTCTCTTGCAGGCAGTACAGTCACTAAAGATCTTACTTCGAGAGGGTTCCTTCAGTAGGTCATCACATATAGGACTGGTGTTGGGCCGCACGGCAGACTTTTCTAGCAATACTTGACGAGAGGCAGCCCACCTGACGTCAAGCGTGACTGTATATAGTGGGCGGTCGCCACGCCTTGCACTCAAGTTCTTTCCTGCCATCGCCTCGTGTCAGTCGCATAGCAGACTTCCAGTTAGTGATCATCGAAAAAGTCTTGTGTCTGAATTTCCCTCACTAATTTTCCCTCTTAATTTTACGTTTATTGTTGATGTCCTCTCCAAAGAAGTGCTCGTCATGTGGCACACAGATCCCGCACAAAGAGGGTCACCTTATGTGAGTCCTCCATTTAGGTCCAGACCATCCAGTCTTCTCCTGCCCTGAGTGTCAGACCTTCAGTCAGGCCACAAAAAAGAGGAGACAGCAGGCTTTGGAGGCCCATCTGCTAAAAGCCCACCTGGCTTCTCTTGAGAAGAAAATGGATAGGCTTAGACATTCTTCATCTGAAAAAGCCTCTCATAAGGAGAAATCCATGGAGTGGGAGCACTCCGCGGATGATGCCAGGCCCTCGACAAGTAAGACCCAGCTGCCGCCCAGCAAGGACGGCAAGTCTGGTAAATCTACAGCGTGTCAGTTGGCCGTCAGCTCCTCCAGCGACCGCACCACCTTTGCCGATAAGTCGGCCCCTGGCTCCTCCGGGGACCATGCGGCGGATGGTAAGACTATTACCCAGGCAGTGGGTACTCGCCCAGCTCCGGTTGGTAAGTCGGCCGGGGGCTCCTCCCTCGCCTGTCTGACTCCACCCGATAAGTTGGCTGTCCTGGACGACTGCATGGGTATGGTTCCTGATGGCGCCTCACCTGACGTCTGGTATGACCAGAGGGAGAAAGCTCCTCTCCTTCCTTCTCCTCCTGCCTTGCCTGTATCCTCCAATTCTCCGGCGGGTACCTCTGGCGACGACAACAGAGAACCCCTCGACTCAGGCAGTACCACGGGGTCTGCTCGGTTGTCCCCTCTGAGTCGAGGAGAAGGAGGCCCCTCCTCCTTCTGGCGGGCTCCCAACGCCGGTTGTCTCGACAACAGTTCCGAAGCCGGGACCGGTTGTCCGGCCTCTGCCTCTGGCCCCGACGCCGGATCAGGTCCTGCTGCCAGGGCCTCTTCGTCCGAATCTGATGCCGGCCCCCCTTCCTGCGCCGGATCAGGTGGTGCCGGTTCCGACGTTGGTTCCCTTGATGTGGGCGCTCCCATTGCCGGACACTTTCTCTGTTTACACAACAGCGGGTCTGACATGGGTACCCCCAATGCCAGATCTGATGATGGGGATCTATACAGGACCCTGAACTGTCCTACAGTACCCTCAAGGGTATCCTGGGGGCTACTACCCAGTCGGCCCCGCTCTGGACTGGAGTAATTTGGGGCATTTTTACCATGGATCCAGTCCCTACTTGCACTTTCAGGGATTCCAGGGTGGTTAAGCAATGTGAGAGGGCAGCAAGGAGGGCTGGGGGGATACTGGGATGCATAGGGAGAGGCATCACCAGTAGAAAACAGGAAGTTATTATCCCTCTGTACAGACAGCTGGTGAGACCCCATCTGGAGTACTGTGTGCAGTTCTGGAGACCCAATCTCCGCAAAGACATAGACAGGATGGAAGCTGTCCAGAGGAGGGCAACTAAAATGGTGCAGGGTCTGCACGGAAGATGTATGAAGAGAGACTTAGGAGCTTAATTTGTATAGCCTCGAGGAAAGGAGGGAGGGGGACATGATAGAAACTTTCAAGTACTTCAAGGAATCAACAAAGTCCAAGAGGGTAGCATCTTTCAAAAAGAGGTGTACAAGAACAAGAGGCACAACTTGAAGATGGGGGCGGCTCAGAGGTAATTTAAAGTATTTTTTTCACAGAGAGGGTTGTGGCTGCATGGAATGGCCTTCCGGAGGAGGTTGTGGAGTCAAAATCAGTGGTGGAATTCAAGCATGCATGGGACAGTCATAAGGCAATTCTGGGGGGTGGGGGTAAGAAGAAGTAGACTGTTGGTTAACTAGGATCTGCAGCTTATCCAGTAGGTAGGGAAATGGGCAGACTGGGTGGGCCAAGCGGTCCTTATCTGCCGTCAAATTCTAAATCCCCATCTTCCCCAGCCACCGCCAATTCCTGCATTTTCGCTTCCAAGGGGAACACTTCCAGTTCCGAGTGCTTCCTTTTGGTCTGTCTTCGGCACCACAGGTTTTTACCAAGTGCCTGGCAGTGGTCACGGCGTGCTTACGCTGAAGGGGTATTGCGGTTTTCCCTTACCTGGATGATTGGTTAATTTCAGCTTCGTACAGGGATGCTCTGTGGGAGGCTTTTACCTTTATCCTGGACCTTTTCAACAGACTGGGGATCACAGTCAGTGTTCCCAAGTCATCCCTTATTCCTGCCCAGAGACTTTGTTTCATTGGAGCAGTCCTGGATACGGTCCAGTTCAGAACCTTCCTGCCTCCAGACAGGGTGGAGACCCTCATCTGCCAGGCCTCCAAAGTGGCTTCTTGCTGAACTATCCCAACTCGGGAGGTCCTACGCTTTCTGGGCCCTGATGGCGGCTGCCGTCACAACTGTTCCCCTAGCAAGACTTTACATGAGGGTCTGTCAGTGGTCATTGTGAGTGCAGTGAGACCAGCTCCTGGATGACCTGGACCATCCGGTTCTGGTCTCTTTTGCAGTTCAGAGAGAATTGCAGTGGTAGAGAGTCTCGCAATCTTTCTGTGGGACTTCCCTTTTCGAGCCCTGCACCACTAGCTACCCTCACCACGGATGCCTCTAATATGGTGTGGGGAGCTCATCTCGGGGAGCATCAAGCCCAGGGACTGTGGTCTGGCATGGAGACTCATTTGCACATCAGTGTTTTGGAGTTGAAGGCGGTCCTGTACACCTTGCAGGCATTTCAGGCCTTGCTTCCAAAGGGATCACTGGGCCTTGCTTCCAAAGGGATCACTGTTGATTCAAACTGACAACATGTCGGTAGTTTGGTATATCAACAAACAAGGAGGAACCCAGTCAAACCCTCTGTGCAGGGGGGTGATGCGGGTGTGGAACTGGGCAGTCCGGCACCATCTGGTCCTCGTGGCAGTGCATGTTCCGGGCATCTTAAACGTCCTGGCAGACAGTCTCAGGAGATTTCAGACCCTAGCTCACGAGTGGGAACTGCTTCCGGAAGTGGCGGAATCCATCTTCCAATGTTGGGGGTGTCCGGAAATCGACCTCTTCACCTCCGAATCCAACGCAAAGCTTCTCAGGTTTTGCTCGCTCATTCCAGGGCACGGTGCTTTCTGGAACGACGCACTGTCTCTATCCTGGACAGGGAAATTTGTGTACGCATTCCCTCCATTTCCCATTCTCCAGATGGTTCTTCTCAAGCTTCAAGCAGAGAAGGCAAGGATGATTTTCATTGCTCCTCTCTGGCCAAGACAAATCTGGTTCCCGCTGCTGCAGCAGCTTTCCTGGGAACCACCGGTTCCACTTCCAGTGACTCATGACCTGGCTCGGGATCAAGGTCGATTGTTACACTTGGGACTCAGGACCCTGTATCTCCATGCGTGGCTTCTGCAGACATAGCGATCTCTTGCTTCGGGGTTTCCTCCGGGGTTGCTCAAGTCCTTATTGAGGGTAGAAAGCCCTCTACACGTTCAACTTATGCCATGAAGTGGAAGCAGTTCTTCATTTGGGTGACCGCTAAGGGTTGGAACCCCTTCTCTTGCTCTGTCCCACAGGTCATGGAACACCTCCTTCACTTATCAGACTCTGGTCTGTCCTACTCTTCTCTAAAGGCTGCTTTCAAACAACATGAAGTCTTGCTATATTATGACATATGCAGTGAGTCCCAACCTTCGAACTGCTCCGGAGGTGAAAGAGTTAACTTTCCATGCCAGGCATGGAACTTTGAGCGCGAGCTCTGTTGAAAACTCTGTCTGTTGTTAATCAAACTCAAACTGTTAGATTCTTTACTCCGACTCACTGAACAGTCGCTCCAGAGATTTCTCCTTCTGCTCGGTTCATTTTGTCGGTTAAAGTGTTATTTTTTTCGTTTTTTTGACCGAAATTAAACCGCAACCGGTCGGTTCTAGCTCTGTCTGTGGTATTGTAAGTAATAGGTAGGCTTACATTTATTTTATTCTGTGTGGAACTTGTAAACTTCTTTCGGTTCAGTTTGAACCGATAAGGTTGTTCTAAAACTTTACTAGTCCTTATTTAGAGTGCGGTTCCCGGTTCTTATCGGTTCTAAAAAAAAAAAAAAACGAATTTCATTACGGTTTTTTCCACGACCCGTGACACGGTTGGGAACCGATAAGTGAGTCTTGCTTGGTGGATTGCCATAAATGGACAAGTTGGTTAGGCTGGCACTATGTCTGAGAAACCCAAAAGAAAAACCGGGCCCACTGGGTTTCAGCACTGTGGTGTTTGTGAGGAAGCCTGTGCTAAGGCTGACCCACACACCAGCTGTGTGTATTGTCTGGGGTTTGACTACCTCAATGCAGACTGCCAGATATGTAGTAATTTTCCTGCTGCCACCATTGAGAAGAGAGTTGGTAGGCTCAGGGAAAGGGAGGCCAAAAGTCCGCTGACCCGGATGGCCAGCCCGGTTCGGTTCCAACCGAACTGGAGGAGTGCCCTCTGACCAGGGCGATACTTCCTCGGGCAAAAGAAGAGCCAGCTCTGAGGAGCCGGTTCCAACTAAAAGGACTAGAAAGTCAGCTAGTGTGCCAAAAGTTTTTTCTCCAGCCGCTGAGGAAATAGCTAAAGCAATTCAAATTGTCCAGTCACTTTGCCCAGTTCCGACCGAACCGATACCATCAGGGAAGAGCTCGATTCGGCCGGTTCCACCGGTTCTAGATTATGATTTTGAGGATTTTTATGAACCGGAGGAGGGGGAAGAAGAGTATGAGGAGAGTGAATGTGGGTTTGAAAGTCTGGATGTGTCCATTGAACCGGACATCTCTCCAGACAGACCGTCAGGGGTTTCTCCTCCTAGGCTATCTGAGTCCCCTTCTCATTTTATGTTTTATAAGAAAGTTGCTGAAACTATCCAGCTCCCTGTTGAGGAAGCTGTTGATGACCAAGAGGAGCCTGATTATGTAGAAATGATGGATATTCCAGAGTCTAGGAGACTGTCTATTCCTCTGCATAAATCTTTTATGAAACAGACAGTAACAATTCTAAACTTCTCACACTATACCTCCTGTTGATAAAAGGATGGACAAGAGGTATACACTATCAGGCTCTGATAGGGAGTTCCTCACTCAGCAATGCAGCCATGTGGGGGTAGTGCAGGCTGCAGCCTGTGACAAGGCAAATATTCCTCTGCTGCGCAACCCCGAAAAGGACTCCAGGAGGGTTGATGCTATGGCAAAGAAACAGTACATGGCAGCATCCTTGGGGCTCAGACAGGCAAATTATATGGCTTATGCTGCTAGATACCGGAAATCCAGATGGGATACTGTGCTGGCGATAGCAAAACAGGTCCCTGACCAGCTTGCCAGGGAGCTGGAACAGGAGGCTGCGGATGGTATCGAGGCATCTAAGGTCCAATTTCATGCTGCAGTAGACTCTAATGATGTGTCATCAAGGGTCATGGCTACATCTGTGGCACTTCGCAGAATGGCTTGGCTCAGATGTACTACCCTGTCACAGGATACCCAGTCTAAGGCCATGGATTTTCCTGTTGTGGGCAATTCTCTGTTTGGGGAGGAGACAGAGAATTACATGAAGAAAATGGATGAATGTAGGACCACCTATAGGAGTGCACAGGCCAAGGAAAGGCAGGCCACTCCTCAAAGGCAGCATCCCAGGGGCAGGGGCAGGCCTTTTTACCAAGTCCAGGCCTCCTCTTCTGCTTATGCCCAGAGGGGGTTCTTTAGAGGGAGAGGCAGACGGGGTGCAAGCAAACCTACTTCCACCCCTCAGCCCAAAGCCCCTGCCAAGCAGGCACCCTGATGGGGTAGCCAGGGCCGATTCTCCTCTACCTGTAGGGGGCAGGCTGGCTTACTTTGTCCAGGACTGGAAGTCTATAACATCAGACAAGTGGGTCCTGGAAGTAGTAAGCCAGGGACTGGTTTTCAGCTTCAAAAAATTTCCGAAAATGAGAGCCAGGTCCTTGCTACCTGCAAATCCATCAGAGGCACTTGCCCTAGAAACAGAAGTTTCTACCTTCCTGGCTCTAAGAGCTGTGGAAAGGGTTCCACCCCTACACCAGGGCAAAGGGTTGCACTCCAGGTACTTCCTTACCCCAAAAAATACAGGAGAATGGCGGCCCATTCTGGATCTCAGATACCTAAACAAGCACCTTTTAAAACCAAAATTCAAAATGGTGACTCTGGGAATTATTCTACCCTCTCTAAGGCCAGGGGACTGGCTAGTGTCCCTGGACCTCAAGGATGCCTACTTCCATGTTCTTATCAGAAGCTCCCCATCGAAGTACTTCAGGTTCAGACTGCCCTCAGGCCATTACCAGTTCAGAGCAGTGCCCTTGGCCTCACCTCTGCCCAGGGTATTCACAAAATGTCTGGCAGTAGCAGTTGCCCACTAAGAAGGCAAAAGATTGCCATTTTCCTTACCTGGATGACTGGCTCATAGTAGGCCAGTCTCCAGAACAAGTCAGACTACACCTTCAGGTGACTCAGCAACTGCTCACATCTCTAGGTTTCCTTCTCAATCTTCCGAAGTCAGTTCTAGAGCCTGTCCAGCTTCTCACCTTCATAGATGCAGAACTGAATACAAAAGAGGCCAGAGCCTTCCTTCCTCTGGAAAGAGCAAGGACCTTGGTCTCTCTGGCCTCCTCTTTCACCCTGCAGGTCTCTCGACCAACAAGGCATTTTCTGCAGCTCCTTGGGCACATGGCTGCTTCTACAGCAGTGGTGCAGGGAGCAAAATTTCAGATGAGGGACATCCAGTTCCATTTGAGAGCCTTTTGATCTCAAAGGAGAGACCCTCTGACTAAATTGATCCCAGTGACTCAAACCCTGATCCAAGCCCTTCAGTGGTGGCAGGACCAGGGCAATTTGAGACAGGGGGTCCCCTTCATCCCTCAGTCTCACTCCCTAATCCTTACTACAGATGCATCCCTCTTGGGGTGGGGAGCTCACATGGGCGATCTCGCTACCCAGGGATTGTGGTCCCCTCAGGAATCTCTGCTCCACATCAATCTGTTGGAACTCAGAGCAGTTTTTCTAGCACTTCAGGTTTTTCCACCTCTGTTCAGAACAAAGTTTTACAGATCAGAACAGACAACACCACTACAATGTGGTACATCAACAAGCAAGGAGGGACTCTGTCTACGGCCTTGTGCACAGAAGCAATAAAGTTGTGGTCTCTGGCGTATTCCCTGAACACCTCCCTTACGGCAGTTCACCTCCCAGGTAAGGACAATGTCCTGGCAGATGCTCTCAGCAGGATTTTCCAGGGCCATCACGAATGGTCACTGGATCCCCTAGTACTGGAGGTAGTATTTGCCAGATGGGGCACCCCGCAGATGGATCTTTTTGCAGCCCCAGACAATCACCAACTTCCCCTTTTTTCTGCAGGCCCCCAGTGTTGGGCTCAGTCCCTCTGGATGTCTCCCTCCTCAGTTGGGAAGGGAAGTTTCTCTATGCCTTCCCCCCTTCCCTGTTTTGTTCAAGGTGCTAGTCAAAATCAGATCTCAACCCTGCAAGATGATCCTGATTGCACCAGATTGAGCCAGACAGCCCTGGTACCCACTCCTTATGTCCTTAGCAGTCCACCTTCCCCTGTGTCTTCCCAGGAATCACAACCTGTTAACCTGTGCTCAGGGGAGGGTTTGGTACCCGAATTTCAGATCTCTCAATCTCAAGGCCTGGTTCTTGAAGAGTTAGAGTTTGCTGACCTACACCTCTCCCAGGGTGTATTGGATATATTGAAGGCTTCTAGGAAGCCATCCACCAGGGCTGCTTCTAATTCCAAATGGAAGAGATTTTCAATTTGGTGCTCTGGCAAGTATATTTCCCCAGAATCTGCTGACTTACCCACAGTCCTGGATTATATGGTACATTTGAATACTTTGGGGCTAAAGCGAGCTACCCTAAAAGTGCACCTGGCAGCCGTGTCTTTCTTATCAGCAGGTAAACCCTCTTCTCTTTTGGCTCATTCTGCATTCTCCAAGTTTTTCAAGGGGTTGCTTCACACCAACCCTCCATTCAGGGACCCTGCCCCTGCCTGGGATCTTAATATTTGCATTGCTCAGCTTATGCAACCCCCTTTTGAGCCCTTGTCTTTAGCAGAGCTTAAGTACTTGACTTGGAAAACTGTGTTTTTGGTAGCCATCACTTCTGCCAGGCGCATAAGTGAGTTACAAGCATTGTCAGTGGAACCTGATTTTATTTCCTTTCATAGAGATAAGGTGGTCCTCAGGACTAACGGGAAGTTCTTGCCTAAGGTGGTTTCAGACTGCCACCTTAATCAATCTATGTCTCTCCCTGTGTACTTCACTGACCATTCCTCCTCTGGCGAGAGGAGACTACACAGTTTAGATGTCAAAAGAGCCCTTAGTTACTACATAGAACGTACCAAGGGTCACAGGTTTGACTCCCTCCAACTGTTCCTCTCTTATGGTGAGGTTGGTAAGGGGAAACCTGCCATTAAGAGATCCTTTGCCAGGTGGATTGTCTCTTGTATCCAATTTTGCTATGAAAAACTGGGTAAGGTTCCTCCCTCAGGCCTGAGGGCTCACTATACCAGAGGTACAGCTGCGTCTCTGGCTGCTGCCAGGGACATCCCAATCCTAGAGATATGTCAAGGAACTACCTGGAAAACAGTTCACACTTTTACCAAGCATTACTCCCTGGACATCCAGGCTAGGAGTGATGCTCGGTTTGGCACAGCTATGCTTCAGAGCCTATTTCCACAGTAGGTTCTGTCCCTCCTCCATGGAGGTACTGCTGTGTAGTCTGCATATGTCATAATATAGCAAGACTTCATGTTGTTTAAAGAAAAAATTACTCACCTTATTAATGTTTCTTCTAATGGAGTCTTGCTATATTAGGACCTGCCCCTCTCAGAACCTCTACTTTTGGGATGTGGGTGGGCAGTGCAGTGTTGGCACTTAGTAGATGCCCACCTTATTTTTTTTTCACCCCTCCTTTTTGGGGTGTTTGGGTGTTATCTTTTTAATTTTTTGGATCCCCTGACTTGAGTCTTTGTTTTGGGACCAAGAAAAATGTGTTCTTATATTTAGTAGCCTGTTGGCTAGTGTAGGTTTACGCCTTCCACACAGAACCTTAGTGAGTTTTGCTCGTAAAGATCTGACAGTTTGAATTTGATTAACAGACAGAGTTTTCAACCGAGCTCACGCTCAAAGTTCCATGCCTGGCATGGAAAGTTAACTCTTTCAACTTCGGAGCAGTTCGAAGATTGGGACTCACTGCATATGTCATAATATAGCAAGACTCCATTAGAAGAAACAACATTACTAAGGTGAGTAATTTTTTCTTTTGGCTCCTCCCAGCAGTCTGCAACACAATCATATAGGGAAAAAAAGATTTCCTAGTCTCCAATATATATGAAAACCTTGAAAAATGACTCTTGTCCAATAAACTGAGATTTCATTTTTAAGTGCCTGACACCCCAAAAGAAAACACACACACAATGTTCTGAACTATTTCCTGGAACCAGTGTTAGTAAACCATGGTCAGATGTGGCTACCGGTGTAACATGTCCAGCCTGTAAATGTAATTTTTATGAGGTACGAGAAAGTCTGTTCAAGGCGCTGGCTGGTGGAGAGCATCAAAGCTATCAATTAACCCTATCTCCACAATCGGCTGTACTAAATAAGTCGCATCACAATTTCAAACCTCTGTCAGTCAGAGTCATAATGCAATTAAAATTCCCACCCAAAATCACATTTTTCGAGGTAGATAAATGAGGCCTAATTTTCTTAGAGGGCCAGCCTGTCAGACTTTACCTGTGGGGGCATAGACATCAGTATTCCTAAATTCCATCCCTTTGAATATCTCATGTAATGAAAATGGCCTCCCTGGAAAGATATCAACCATGTGGGAGACCTGTACCTTAGAAGAACAATAACATATTCCCACCCCTGAACAAATATCCTCCCCAGGTGGCCCAAAACGTTGGCCTTATACCCAACCTGAAGTAACTGCTTCAGTTTCCATTGAAGAATGGTGACGAACATCCTGAAATAATAAAATGTCCAGATCTGAATGTTGAATGGAAGCAAAGGTGCTCAGGTGTTTTCTGAGAGCATGTCAACTGTTGGCATTCAAAAACGCCACCTGCACCAGGTAAGGAATGGTAGTCCTAGAAAAGTTCTAAATCATTTCTTGCTACAGGAGGTCCTAGTCCCTCTCCCTTGAGATTTAGGCATAAGCCCGGCATCATAAAGAACAGCAGAGTACGGCAGAAGGCCTGGTTGTGAGGACAGTAATAATGCCTCATCTGAGTCATCGACCATTTCAGAGTCCCCCCCCACTGCAGGGGTCCAAACTGATTTGGGTCAACAGTCCGGACATCTTTTTTCTGTGGTTTAGAAACTTCAGGTGTAGTTTTCTTCCTTTTTCAGCCTTTACTTCTGAGAAGTCAGGCTGTTTGGGAACAATGGGGGTTGGGGTCATACTAGCATCCCCAGAAACAGTATGTGTTACTTGATCAGACTGAGCAGGCTGTACAAGGAGCAGAGGATCAGCAACTGCAGGTTGTCCCGTGCTGCTTCATCCTGCAGAATTATCAGGGTTCTTAGGAACAGTGTTTGGTACCAAGGCAGTCTGGACTGGTGGCACACCAGAGTGAAGGTTATCAGAGTGGAAAAAAAAACCTGTACGGCAGTATTCACGAGAAGTCTGCCGAAGCTCTGAGGTGCCCGGAGCAGGCCAATAGAGGCAGGAGGATGAGATGCAGTGTTGATATAGAAGTCCTGCACCCCGAAATCAGAATTACCATTATTCAAACAATATGAAGTCTTGCTGTATTCTGACAATATGCAGTTAGCCCCAGCACTTGAACTGTCCCGGAGAGGAAAGAGTTAACTCTATGCAGAATCATAGAACGTTGAGCTCGAGCTCTGTTTTCAAACCACTCTCTGGTACTTTGCAGTGTAACGGTCAGATTCTTTACTTTGCCTAATAGTGAAGTCGCTCTGGAGATTTCTCCTTTGCTCTGTTTGGTAGAGTTTGAATCAGCGTTCGGTTTTTCTAACCGTTTTATTTTCAGATTTCCAGCCTCTGTCTATGGTACACGTAGTGTGGTAGATGGGTGGTGACTTGTGTTTTATTTAAATTGTGGAAATTGTTTTGTCTCGGTTTCTCATGGCGGTCCGGTTATGAACTGACATTTTTGCTTGTTTTTGATTGTTTTATTTTCTCTGGGATTTAGTGTGGTGTTCCAGTACTGATCAGTTTCAAAAGAACCAGACTTTATCTGGTTCTTTTACAGAACCCGTAACACAGCTTGTAACCAATCAGTTGGTTATTACCTGGCTTAAAAGCTTTAAGGGTAATTGTTTAGGTTGCCCATGTCTGAGAAACCCAAGAAAAAAACGGTTCCACTGTGTTTTTAACACTGTACTAAGTGTGGGGAGGCCTTTGCCAAGGCTGACCCCCACTTCATCTGTGTTTGTCTGGGGTTTGACCACCTCAAAACAGACTGCCAGATTTGTAAAAACCTTCCTTAAAGCCACTCTGGAAAAAAGGTGAAGTAGACTGAAGGAAAGGGAGGCCGAGAAGTCCGTAGATCCGGATGGCCATCCTGGTTGGGTTGCAGCCGAACCTGAGGAGGTGCCTACTGACCTAGGCGAAACCTCTCGGGCAAAAGGAGGTCAGACTCTGAGGGGTTGGTTCCGTCGAAAAGGAAGCATAAGTCAGCCAGTTTGGATCCAGCACCGCATACACCAACCGCTGACGAGATAGCCAAAGCAATTAGTATAGTTCAGTTGCTTCACCTGGTTCCATCCGAACCGGTACCGCAGGTTAGGCGGTTGGTTCGGTTGGATCCGACTCCATCGGATTACGATCCAGATGCTTTTTATGAGGAGTGGGAGGGAGACTAAGAATATCCCAATGATGAAGATGACGATAACAACTTTGATGGTCTGGATGTGCCCATTGAACCAGACCTCTCACCTCCCAAGCTTTCTTAAGTCCCCTTCACACTTCTTGTTTTACAAGAAGGTGGCTGAAACCCTCCAGCCCCCAATGGTTGAAGCTGCTGAGGAGGAGGAGGAGGAAGAGCCTGATTTTGTAGAGATGATGGACATCCCAGAGTCCAAATGATTGTCTATCCCTCTTCACAAGTCCTTGGGGAAACAGACAAAAAAGATTTTACAGAGACTTAACTCCTTAGCTCCTGTGGATAAGAGAATGGACAGGAGGTATATGCTATCAGGCTCGGGTACAGAGTTTTTATACGGTCATTGCAGCCATGTTGGGGTAGTGCAGGCTGCAGCCTGTGGTAGGGCTAACATTCCTTTGTCTTCACACACCCCAGACAAAGACTCCAGGAAGGTCAATGCCATGGCCAAAAAACAGTATTTGGCATCTTCTTTGGAACTTGGGCAGGCTAACTATATGGCCTACACAGCCAGGTACCAGAAGTCCAGGTGGGATACGGTTCGGAAACTGGCTAAACAGGCCTCCCCCAGCTAGCCAGAGAGCTGGAGGAGGTGGCTGCTGATGGAATTGAGGCATCCAAAGTGCAATTTCATGCTGCTGTGGACTCCAGTGATGTGGCATCAAGAGTCATAGTTACATCTGTCTCTCTCAGGAGACATGCTTGGCTCAGATGTACTAGCCTTTCGCAGGATACCCAGGCCAAGGTTATGGATTTCCCTGTAGATGGTAACTCTCTGGGGAGCAGACAGAGGCTTACATGAAGAAAATGGACGTAGAGGACCCCGTACAGGAGTGCACAGGCCAAAGAGAGGCAAGCCACTCTTCGGAAGCAGCAGTCTAGGGGCAGGGGCAAGCCTTTCCACAGGCCTTTCTACCAAGCTCAGGTTTCCTCTTCCTTCCCACAGAGGAGGTTCTTTCGAGGGAGGGGCAGGAGGGGGATGAGCAGGGCTGCATCCTCTTCCCAGTCCAAGGCTCCTGCCAGACAGACACCCTGATGTGTCAGCCTTGCTTGACTCACCCATTCCAGTAGGAGGCAGGCTGGCTTTCTACTTCCAGGCGTGGAAGTCTGTTACCTCAGATAAGTGGGTCCTGGAGGTAGTAAGCCAGGGACTGGCCCTCAGCTTCAAAAGGTTTCCAAAACTGAGGGCCAGGTCTTTCCCACCTGCATCCATCTCAGAGACCCTTGCCCTAGAGGCAGAGGTTTCATCTCTTCTGGCTCTCAGAACCGTAGAGAGAGTCCCTACTTAGCACCGGGGCAAAGGCCTGTACTCAAGGTACTTCCTTACCCCAAAAAAGACAGGGGAGTGGCGATCCATCCTAGACCTAAGGTATTTGAACAAATGTATCTCGAAACCAAAACTCAGAATGGTGACTCTGGGAATAATTCTTCCCTCTCTAAGGCCAGGGAATTGGACTGCATCCCTGGACCTCAAGGATGGCTATTTCCATATTCCTATCAGGTGCTCCCACATAAAGTACCTCAGGTTAGAGTTGCCTTCAGGCCACTGTCGGTTCAGAGCCATGCCATTCAGCCTAACATCCGCTCCAGGAGTGTTCACAAAGTGCCTTGCAGTAGTAGTTGCCTTAATCAGAAGGCAGGGTATTTCCATTTTCCTATATCTGGACGACTGGCTAATTGTAGGTCAGTCATTCGACCAGGTCAAGTCCGCTCTACAAATCACTCAAGACTTGCTCAGTTCTCTGGGGTTTCTTCTCAATCTTCCAAAGTCTGTTCTTGAACTAGTACAACTTCTTACTTTCATAGGAATAGAATTGGATACTATCCAAGCAAAGTCCTTCCTCCCTCTGACAAGGGTAAAGGCCCTAACAGATCTTGCTTCCTCTTTCCAACCTCTGGTCTCTCATCCAGCAAGGCAGTTTCTTCAACTCCTGGGCCACATGACAGCTTCCACTGCAGTGGTGCAAGGAGCCAGATTTCAGATGAGGGGACATTCAGTTCCACCTAAGGTCCTTTTGCTCTCAGAAAAGACACTCTCGTCAAATTGATTGCAGTGACTCCGATTCTGGTCCAGGCTCTCCAGTGGTGGCTGGACCAGGACAGCCTCAGACAAGGATTTCCATTTCTCTCTCAAGTCCCCTCAGTAGTCCTAACTACGGATGCTTCTCTCCTAGGTTGGGGAGCCCATTTGGGAGCCCTTATGGCTCAAGGGGTCTGGTCTCCACAAGAGTCTCTCCTTCATATCAATCTCCTGGAACTCGGGGCATTTTTTCTGGCCCTTTAGGTCTTCTCTGAGTCAGTTGGGGGCAAGGTGGTCCAAGTCAGGACAGACACCACCACCACAATGTGGTATATCAACAAGCAGGGTGGCACATGGTCCATGGCCTTGTGCACAGAAGCCATGAAACTGTGGTCTCTAGCCTATTCTCTTCAGACTTTCCTTATAGCAGTTCACCTTCCAGGAAAGGACAATGTACTGGCAGATGCTCTAAGCAGAATCTTCCAGGGGCATCACGAGTGGTCCCTGGACCCTACCATACTACAGGTCATCTTCTCCAGATGGGGCACTCCATAGATAGATTTCTTTGCAGCCCTGGACAGTCACCAGCTTCCTCTGTTTTGTTGCAAACCTCCAGTCCTGGGGACTGTTCCTCTGGATGCTCTCATTCTGGATTGGAAGGGCAGGTTTCTGTATGCCTTCCCTCTGTTCAGAGTCCTGATCAAAATAGTCTCAACCCTGCACAGTGATATTGGTGGCTCCAGATTGGGCCATACAGCCTTGGTATCCTGTACTGCTGTCCCTGGCAGTGTCACGTCCCCTTTCTCTCCCAAAGAGATACAATCTCCTAACATCCTCTCAGGGGAGGATTTGGTACCTCAAGGCCTGGCTCTTGAAGAGTTAGAATATGCAGGTCTGCATCTTTCTCAGGGAGTTCTGGATATTTTGAAGGTTTCCAGGAAACCTTCCACTAGAAAAACTTATAATTCCAAATGGAAAAGGTTCAGCATTTGGTGTTCTCGGAAGGGCATTTTGCCTGATTTTGCAGACATTGCTACAGTCTTAGATTATCTGGTTCATCTTTATGGTCTTGGCCTTAGGCCTGCAACTCTGAAGGTTCAGCTAGCAGCTGTCTCTGCATTCCTTTCAGCAGGGAACGTCTCTTCCCTGGCATCTCATCCTGTTTTCAGTAAGTTTTTCAAAGGTCTGGTTCATATTAACCCTCCCTTTCAAGAGCCTATTCCGGCTTGGGATCCTAATGTCTGCTTTGCCCAGCTTATTCAGCCACCCTTTGAGCCTTCTGTCTTTAGCCGAGCTAAAGTACTTGACCTAGAAAACTGTGATCTTACTTCGAGAGGGCTCTTGCAGTAGGTAATTACATATAGAACTGAAGCCGACAGGCATCAGGACCCCACAAAAAAATTTCTAGCTAGCAGTCTCTGGCGGGGGACCGCCCCTACGTCAGGTGACCAACGTCAAGCGACGTCAGTATAAAGGGGCGGTCCCCCATGCCTGCTTTCCAGTTCTTTCCTGCTGTTAGCACGTGTAAGCGCCTCACGGTTAAGTTCAACTGCTCGTCAGTCTGTCATCAGTAGTTTTACTGTCATTTTTTTCTTAGATTCATCGAATTCTGTCCGCTATTTCCGCGGTGTATGTCGTCCCCGGCACCTTCAGAGCACAAGAATAAGTGTGATTTGTGCGGCACCCAACTCCCGCACAAGGACGGACACTCCCAGTGCCTCTTCTGTCTAGGCCCGGATCACCCCATGGAGAAGTACCAGCATTGCCTGAAGTTCAATGACAGAGGCAGCAGTCCCTGGAGGCCCACATCCTTAAAAAGAAATTGACCTCAATGGAAAAGGAGCTGAAGAAGCTTCATCAGTCCTCAACTTCGCCCGAGGGTCACCGTAAAAAAAAAAAAAAAAAGACATGGAGAAGGACCAGGACTCCTTTACCTCGGCCACCACGACTTTGGCTGGAGTCCCCATGCTCAAGGTGACATCCCTCCATTGGGGGACCGCTCCGCGATGGCCATCTTGGAGGCTTCCAAGACTGCGTCGACCCACCCATCTGGCTCACGCTCAAGCACTTTGGGTGACTCCGGGTTAAAGGAGACGTCCACTCCCAGCAAGGCCGCCGCCTCACTGTCTACTGGTGCGAGTGGCTCTGGTAAGCCGGACGTCTGCTCCTCTGGCGTCCATACGGATAAGGCCGCTAAATCAGCTCGTCCCTTTGGGGCAGCGCCGCGGCCCCTGAGCCTACCCGACCAGGCGCTGCTCCGCCGTGGCCTACTTTAGGAAGTTCCCGCTAGTTGGGTGGCTTTTCCGACGTCTGCCGGACTGCACCGTAAGTCGAATGTTTTGCCCTCGGTCACATGGCGCCGGAGCCAACACTGACCCTAACGTTCTGTCCGCCATCCCCGCCTGCAGCATCTCGCTGCCCTCTAAGGCACCAGCTCTCCCTCAGCTTGACCTCGGGATTTTACTCTTCTCCGGGTGATAGGAGGATGTAGGTGCACTCCCATCAGGTCTCCCTCCTGCTGGTCCGGACGACCTGACGTCGGTCCCTTGGACGGCGATGCTGGTCTTGCCGACTCCAAGTGAGATCCCTCTCCCGAATGCCGTCCCTACACCAGGTCTCCTGTTCAAGGCTCGCCTGCCGGGAATTTCCCCGGGCTGTCTGCTCTGCTCCCTGGGTATCCGACGCCGTCATACCTGGGACCGCAGTATCCGGCGCCCCAGTACCAGACACTGGCCTATCCGACGCCGCTGTACACGGTGCCTCACTACCCGACGCCGGGTTACCCGCTGTCGGGGTATGGATATGTGTATTATGGATATCTTCAATATCCATATCCCCCTCCTCCACCGCCCCTCAGCCGCTGGTGGATTTGAAGGAGACTTTAGCCTCCTGGTAGGCTGAGGCCATGGCTCGGCTCACCAGGGAGGTAGAGAGCCGTTTCCCCAACACTGTCCTGGACCGCCTAAGTCTGAGACGAGAGACTCCCTCCCCAGCTTCGGATACCAGAGGTGAGCCCTCCGGTTCCAGGACAGGGCAGGATACACTTCCCTTGGGTCTTCCCAAGGGGTCCCTTCCTCTCTCGCGTCCAGAGGAAATCTTCTCCCTCTTCATCCTCCTCGGACATCTTCTTTGACACAGATGGTCATTCTGACTTAGACAATGAGCCACGCTCTCTGGATAAGCCCAGGCCGAGGACTCCTCCGAATTTCCCTCTGGAGGACCATTGTTTTACGGAGTTGCTGGGAAAAAATCCAGGAAGTTTATCAGTGGCATTCCTTGGAGCTGGATCCACAGCGTAAGAAACTTGCGCACCTGGATCTGCCAGAGACTGCTCTGACCGTGGTGCCACCCTGGATTGAGCCTCATGCCAACCTTGTCTCCATTATTTGGAAGCAACCGTCGGCATTAGCCACCCTTCCTAGGAAGTGTGATAGGTTATATCAGGCTCCCGAGGGTGTCGACTCTTTGAATTCGAGCCTCGAACTGATTTGGTTGTGATCAGCGCCGTTCACGGCCGGACAGCTAACCCCAAGCACTTGAGCTCATCATCACCCGACAAGGAATCCCGCCTTCTGGACCAGTTCAGGAAGAAGGGTTACGCTTCTTCCACTCTGGGTATTAGGGCCCTGAATTACTTTGGTAATATGGGGGACTACCAGAAGGCGATCCTTTGTGAGCTGGAGACTAAATTGGACTCCCTTTCCGAGTCTCAGACGAAGCAGGAAATGGAGGATCTAGTCCAGTCTGCGCATTCAGCCAGTTGGCACATGCTTCGTGCCATGTACGATGCAGTGTACGCTGCTGGTCAGAGCTTGTTTTTTGCCGTAGGTTTGCAGTGTCACTCCTGGCTTAGTGTGTCAGGTTTGGTCCTGGAGGTGCAGTCTGCTGTCCAGGATGCGCCCTTCAGGGGTTCTGTGCTGTTCGGTGGTGATGTCAAGGACGTCCTCACCGATCTGGAGGAGAAGGGTACTGCACTTAAGTTGGTTGACTCTCTGTACAAGCCCCCTCAAGCTCAGCGTCGTCCCTTTCGCAGACGTCCTCTGCAGAAAGCGAAACCTCGGGGAAAGCGGGTCAATAAACGTTGGGTCCCTCCGGCTGCCAAGCCCCCCCTGCTCAAAAAAGCAGCGGAGGTTTCATCTGCGACGCTGCCTCATACCTCCTGACTCCTTTTCTCTCCCACTGCCAGTGGGCACACCAGAGATTCTCCCTCCACCTACCGGGCTGGGAGAGGATAACTACAGACACTTGGGTTCTCCAGCTGGTCGCAGAAGGACACTCGGTAGAATTTCTTTGGAAACCTCCTCAAATCCCCACCCCCCTCCCCCAAGGTCGTCGTACTCCCCAGAACATCATCTTCTGGTCTGGGAAGAAATCTGCTCTCTTGTGCTGAAAGAGGCGATAGAGCCTGTACCCCCGCACCTTCAAGGGATGGGCTACTATTCCCATTTCTTCCTGGTCCCGAGGAAGTCGGGAGAGGTGAGGCCGATTCTCGACCTCAGCTCCCTGAACTTGTTTGTGGAGTGTAAAAGGTTCAGGATGCTCTCTCTGTAGAGTCTTTTGCCCCTCCTTCGGCTGGGACAGTGGCTGTGCGCTCTAGATATGCAGGATGCTTACCTGCATATCCCTATTCGATCTTCCCACTGCAAACCCTTGGGTTTTGCTTTTCATGGGAACCACTACCAGTTCAAGGCCCTCCCATTTGGTCTGTCCTCGGCTGCCTGAGTTTTTAACAAATTCCTTTCAGTGGTGGCGGCGGCCTACCTGCATACCCATGGGGTGCAGGTTTTCCCATACCTGGACGATTGGCTTCTGGAGGCCTCATCCTGGGAGGAACTCCTGGCACTTCCTTTCCCTTACCCTGCTGGTTTTTGCCTGCCTGGATTTTACCATCAACCAGGCCAAGTCCCATCTGATCCCGTCTCAGAGGCTCCAGTTTATCAGGGTGATCCTGGACGCGACCTCCGGCATGGCTTTTCTGCTGCTGGACGGGGCAGCATCAATCCAGGCTCAGGTCAACCTGTTATCCAGCCGCAGGCGGGTCAGTGCCAGGTCGGTCCTTCACCTCCTCGGGCTCATGACAGCTGCTATTCCGACTGTCCCTCGCTCTCGGCTCCACATGAGAATCTCTCAGTTGATGCTTCGGTCTCAATGGGATCAGCTGGTGGATGACCTAGATCAACTTTTTCTGGTCTCCAAGCCTATGGCTCAGGACTTGCAATGGTCGGCGGTTCAGGAGAACTTTTGCCGGGGAGTTCCCTTCTGCCTTTCTCTCCCCTCCCAGACGCTGACAACAGACGCCTCGGGAGAAGGTTGGGGAGCCCATATCTGGCCTCACAGGACCCAGTGCTCCTGGTCCCAGCTCGAAAGATCTCTCCACATCAGTGTGCTCGAGCTTTGAACTGTGCTGTATGCTCTTCAGGCTCTGAATCCTTTTCTGCTTCCCAGACATCTGGCTGTCCAAACAGACGTGTGTCATTTGGTACATCAGCAAACCTGGAGGAAATCGTTCCTACCCTCTTTGCAGGGAAGCGATGCGGGTTTGGGATTATGCAGTGCAGCACAACCTTCACCTTACTGCCATTCACATCCCGGGGGTCGAGAACATGTTGGCAGACCGCCTCAGTCTGTCATCTGCTCATGCACACGAGTGGGAACTCGATCAGGGGGGTAGCAGACAAAAATCTTTCTACGCTGGGGAACCCCTCAGGTAGACCTGTTCGCGTCTCCTCTCAATGCAAAACTTCCTGCCTTCTGCTCGTTTGCTCCAGGGCGCTGTGTTTTTCAGGGAGACAATGTGTCTCTAGACTGGAAGGGAAGATTTGTCTATGCCTTCCCCCTGATCCCCTTGGTTCAGAGGGTCTTACAGAAACTCGGCTCGGAAGGAGCTTGTATGATTCTCATTGCACCTTTCTGGCCCAGGCAAGTCTGGTCCTCTCTTCTGCAACAGTATTCCATGGAACTTCCTCTGTCGCGGATTTTACTGAACCAGGATCAGGGGATCCTGGTCCATCCGGGCCTCAAGTCCCTTCAGTTGCACGTGTGGCTCCTGCAGGCGTAGCTCAAGCCCATTTCGGGGGCCCCCCCCCCCACTCTGAGTGGCTGAGATTCTGGTGGAGGCCAAGAAGCCATCCACTAGATCTACCTACGCCATGAAATGGAAATGGTTCACTATTTAGGCCGCTTCCAAATATTTCAAGCCTTTCTCGTGCTCCATTGGGCGGCTTCAAACAACATGAAGTCTTGCTCTATTATGACTATTGCAGTTTGTCCCACCATTAGAACTGCTCCGGAGGTAAAAGAGTTAACTTCCATGCCAGGCATGGAACTTGGAGCACGAGCTCGGTTTGAGAAGCTCTGTCTGGAAGATTTCAAACTGAAACTGTCAGATTCTTTACTCGCCTCACTGAACAGTCGCTCCGAGATTCCTCCTACTGCTCTGTTCATTTCTGGTTTAAACAGTATTTTCTCGGTTAAATTCAACCGCGATTATTATTATTTTAACTGCAAACCGATCGGTTCAAGCTCTGTCTGTGGTATTGTAAGTAATAGGCAGGTTTATTTCTGTGTGGAACTTGTAAATGTTTATCGGTTCGGTTCGAACCGATCAGGTTGTTTTAAAACTTTGTTCTCAAGCATTTGGAAGCTTTTAGAGTGCGGTTCCCGGTTCTTATCGGTTCTAAAAAAAAAACGGATTTCATTACGGTTTTTTCCACGACCCGTGACACGGTTGGGAACCGATAAGGGTGTCTTGCCTGGCACTGCCGTTAAAAAGGGCAAGTTTTTGGTTAGGCTGGCATTATGTCTGAGAAACCCAAAAGAAAAACCGGGCCCACTGGGTTTCAGCACTGTAGTGTCTGTGGGGAAGCCTTTGCCAAGGCTGACCCACACACCACATGTGTATATTGTCTGGGGTTTGACCACCTCAATTCAGACTGCCAGATTTGTAAGAACTTCCCTGCAGCTACCCTGGATAAGAGAGTTGGTAGGCTCAGGGAACGAGAGGCCAAAAAGTCCGCTGACCGGATGGCCAGGCGGACTGCCCGGGCAGACTTCTCGGCAACGTAAAGCTGGCTCTGAGGAGCCAGTTCCAGCAAGAAAACTAGAAAATCAGCAGGTGTGGAGTCAAAAATTCCTTCTCCAACTGCTGCAGAGATAGCTAAAGCAATACAAATTGTCCAGTCACTTTCTCCGGTTCCGTCCAAACCGCCACTGTCTGGCAAAAGGTCGGTTCGGCCGGTTTCACCGGTTCAAGAATATGATATAGAAGAGTTTTATGAACCAGAGGAGGGGGGAGGATGATTATGAACAGTGTTAATGTGACTTTGAGAGTCTGGATGTGCCCATTGAACCAGACATCTCTCCAGACAGACCTTTAGAATCTTCCCTCTACGCTTTGAGTCCCCTTCTCATTTTCTGTTTTATAAAAAGGTTGCTGAAACCATCCAGCTCCCATTGGAGGAAGCTGTGGCTGGGCAAGAGGAACCTGACTTTGTGGAAATGATGGATATCCCAGAGTCCAGGAGATTGTCTATTCCTTTACATAAATCATTTAGGAAACAAACAATCAAAAATTTAAAAGCTCCTAATTCTGTGCCGCCTGTGGACAAAAAGATGGACAGGAGGTACACTTTGTCAGGTCCTGATACAGAATTTCTTTCACAGCAGTGCAGTCATGTTGGGGTAGTTCAGGCTGCAGCCTGTGATAAGGCTAATATTCCTCTGGCTTCACATCCTCCTGACAAGGACTCCAGGAAGATTGATGCCATGGCTAAAACAGTACATGGCAGCGTCCTTGGGACTCAGACAAGCAAATTACATGGCTTATGTGGCAAGATACAAAAATCTAGATGGGACACTGTCATGGCTTTGCCAAACAGGCCCCTGGCCAGCTTGCCAAGGAGCTGGAGCAGGTGGCTGCTGATGGTATTGAGGCATCCAAGGTGCAATTCCATGCTGCTGTGGATTCTAATGATGTATCCTCTAGAGTCATGGCTACATCTGTGGCCTTCGTGGATTGGCTTGGCTCAGGTGTACTAGTTTGTCACAGGATACCCAGACTAAGGCTATGGATTTTCCTGTGGTAGGAAATTCTCTGTTTTGGGAGCAGACAGAGAATTATATGAAGAAAATGGATGAATATAGAACCACCTATAGGAGTGCACAAGCCAAGGAGCGGCAAGCCACTCCTCAGAGGCAGACCCCCAGGGGTAGAGGCAGGCCTTTTCACCAAACCCAGGCCTCCTCTTTGGCTTATGCTCAGAGGGGGTTCTTCAGAGGGAGAGGCAGACGGGGTGCAAGCAGGCCTGCTCCCCCCCTCAGCCCAAAGTTCTGCCAAACAGCACCCTGGGATGGGGTGCCCAGGGCTGCTTCTTCATTACCTGTAGGGGGCAGGCTGGCTTACTTCGTTCAGGACTGGGAGTCTTTAACATCAGACTAGTGGGTACTGGAAGTAGTAAGCCAGGGTCTGATTCTCAGCTTCAAAAAATTTCCAAAGTTGAGAATCTGATCTTTTCCACCTGCAAACCCTCTAGAGACTTTTGCTTTGGAAACAGAAGTCTCAACTCTCCTGTCTCTCAGAGCTGTAGAAAGGGTTTCTCCCCTACACCAGGGCAAGGGTCTGTACTCCAGGTACTTCCTTACGCCAAAAAAGACAGGAGAATGGCGGCCCATTCTGGACCTAAGATATCTGAACAAGCTCCTTTTAAAACCAAAATTCAAAATGGTGACTCTGACAATGATTTTACCTTCTCTAAGGCCAGGGGACTGGCTAGCTTCCCTGGACCTCAAGGATACTCTACTTCCATGTTCTTATCAGAAGCTCTCCCAGAAGTACCTCAGATTCGAACTGCCCTCAGGCCATTACCAATTCAGAGCAATGCCCTTCGGCCCACTCTGCCCCAAGGGTATTCACAAAATGCCTGGCAGTAGCAGTTGCTCATTTAAGAAGGCAAAAGATTGCCATCTTTCCCTACCTAGACGACTGGCTCATTGTAGGTCAGTCTCGGACCAGGTCAGATCACACCTGCAAGTTACCCAGCAGCTGCTCACCTCTGGGCTTTCTTCTCAATCTTCCAAAGTCAGTTCTGGAACCTGTCCAGGTACTCACCTTTATAGGTGCAGGAATGGACACAAAGCAGGCCAGAGCCTTCCTTCCCTAGAAAGGGTAAGGAACCTAGTGGCCCTGGCCTCCTCCTTCACTTTGCAGGTCTCTCGACCAGCAAGGCACTTCCTGCAGCTCCTAGGACACATGGCTGCTTCCACAGCTGTAGTGCAAGGAGCAAGATTTCAGATGAGGGACATTCAGTTCCACTTGAGAGCCTTTTGGTCTCAAAGAAAGATCCCTATCCAAGTTGATCCCAGTGACTCGAGACCTGGTCCAGGCCCTTCGGTGGTGGCAGGATCAGGCAATCTGAGACTAGAGTCCCTTAATCCCTCTGTCACTCCTTGACCCTTACTACAGATCGTCCCTTCTGGGATGGGAGCTCACATGGGCGACCTCTCCACCCAGGGAGTGTGGTCCCCTCAGGAATCTCTGCTCCACATCAATCTGCTGGAATTCAGAGCTGTTTTTCTAGCACTTCAGGTTTTTTCTGCATCTGTTCAGAACAAAGTGGTACAGGTCAGAACAGACAACACCATTACAATGTGGTACATCAACAAACAAGGGGGCACTCGGTCTTCGGCCTTGTGCACCGAGGCAATGAAGTTGTGGTCTCTGGCTTATTCCTGAACACTTCCCTCATAGCAGTTCACCTCCCAGGCAAGGACAATGTCCTGGCAGATGCCCTCAGCAGGATTTCCCAGGGCCATCACGAATGGTCACTGGATCCCCTAGTACTGGGGATAATTTTTGCCAGATGGGGCACCCCTCAGATAGATCTTTTTGCAGCCCCAGACAATTACCAACTTCCACTGTTTTGTTGCAGGCCCCCAGTGATGGTCTCAGTCCCCCTGGATGCCTTTCTCCTCGATTGGGAAGGGAAATTTCTATATGCCTTTCCCCCTTTCCCTCTCCTGTTCAAGGTGCTAGTCAAAATCAGATCCCAGCCCTGCAAGATGATCCTGATTGCTCCAGATTGGGCCAGGCAGCCTGGTACCCCTCCTCTGTCCTTAGCAGTCCATCTTCCCCTGTTTCTCCCAGGAACCACAACCTGTTAACTTGTGCCCAGGGGAGAGTTTGGTATCCGAATCTCAAATCCCTCAACCTCAAGGCCTGGCTCTTGAGGAGTTAGAATTTGCTGACCTACACCTTTCTCAAGGTGTTCTCGAAATCCTGAAAGCTTCTAGGAAGCCTTCCACTAGGGCTACTTATAACCTAAATGGAAAAGGTTTTCCATATGGTGTTCTGGGAAGCATATTTCCCGGAATCTGCTGATTTGCCCATTGTTTTGGACTATATGGTCCATCTTAATTCTTTGGGACTGAGACCAGCTACCCTGAAAGTGCATTTGGCAGCTGTCTCTGCTTTTATTTCAGCAGGAAATCCCTCTTCTCTTTCCACTCACCCTGTATTTTCCAAGTTTTTCAAAGGATTACTTCATACTAATCCACCTTTCAGGGCCCCTGCTCCTGCCTAGGATCTTAATGTTTGCATTGCTCAGCTGATGCAACCCCCCTTTGAACCTCTGTCTTCGGCAGAGCTTCAGTACTTGACTTGGAAAACTGTTTTTCTAGTAGCCATCACTTCTGCCAGGCGCATAAGTGAGTTACAAGCTTTGTCAGTGGAGACTGACTTTATTTCCTTTCACAGGGATAAGGTAGTCCTTAGGACTAACAGGAAGTTTTTGCCTAAGGTGGTTTCAGATTTCCACCTTAATCAATCCATATCTCTTCCAGTGTTCTTCACTGATCATTCCTCCTCTGGTGAGAGGAGGCTGCACAGTTTAGATGTTAAGAGGGCCCTAAGTTATTACATAGAGCGTACCAAGGGTCACAGGTTCGAATCCCTCCAACTATTTCTCACTTATGGTGAGGTTGGAAAGGAAACCTGCCACTAAAGAGATCCATTGCCAGGTGGATTGTCTGGTATCAATTTTGTTATCAAAACTGGTAAGGTTCCCCTTCAGGCCTGAGGGCTCACTCTACCAGAGGTACAGCTCGTCTGTAGCTGCTGCCAGAGACATCCCTATCTTAGAGATATGTCAAGCAGCTACTTGGAAAACGGTACACACTTTCACCAAGCATTACTCCTGGATATCCAGGCCAGGAGGATGCTCGGTTTTACACATCCGTGCTTCAGAGCCTATTTCTAAGTAGGTTCTGTCCCTCCTCCATGGAGGTACTGCTGTGTATTCTGCAATAGCCATATAGCAAGACTTCATGTTGTTTGAAAAAAAAATTACTCACCTTAGTAATGTTGTTTCTTCTAATGGAGTCTTGCTATATTATGACCTCCCCAGCCTGCCCCTCTCAGAACTTCTACTTGGGGTATGGTGGGCATTCCAGTGTTGGCACTTTTTGATGCCTTTTTGTTTCCACCCTTCTTTTGGGGTGTTTGGGTGTTGTGTTTTATATTCTCTTATTTCATCTTATTTTAATTTTCTGGTCCCTGACTTGAGTCTTAGTGTTGGGACTAGGAAATTGTGTTAATATTTAAGTAGCCAGTTGGCTGAGTGGGTTACAGCTTCCACACAGAACCTTAGTGAGTTTTGCTCGTAAAGATCTGACAGTTTCAGTTTGAAATCTTCCAGACAGAGCTTCTCAAGCGAGCTCGGCTCCAAGTTCCATGCCTGGCATGGAGTTAACTCTTTCACCTCCGGAGCAGTTCTAATGGTGGGACAAACTGCAATAGTCATAATATAGCAAGACTCCATTAGAAGAAACAACATTACTAAGGTGAGTAATTTTTTCTTCTGGATTACTTGCGACACCTCTTTGATCTGGGTCTCAGTCATTCATCTTTGAAGGTTCACATGGCAGCCATCTCGGCCTACCATGTTCCTTTTGGAGACGAGTCGTTTGCACAGCTGGAGGTCTCTCAGACCTTCCTTAGAGGGGTCCTTCACTTGAGACCCCCTATTCAGTTTCCTGCCCCTCCTTGGGATTTGAGTTTTATCTTTGAGAAGCTTTCTGCCTCCTTTCGAGCTGGCTGCCTCAGCAGATCTGAAGTTCCTCTCGTGGAAGACTCTCTTCCTTGTGGCCATTACTTCTGCTCTGAGGATTTCCAAGCTCCAGGCCCTGATGTGTAAAATTCCGTATTTGATTTTTCACAAGGAACGTGTGGCTCTGCGTACCAACCCTAAGTTTCTCCCCAAGGTGGTAGCGGAATCTACTCTGAATCAATCCATAGAGTTGCCTGCTTTCTTTATGCAACACTCCAATCGAGGGGAGTACCTCTTGCATACTCTGGATGTTCACCAGATTCTGAGATACTACACCTCCAGTACGAAGGATCTCAGAAAGACTGATCAACTGTTTGTCTGTCTTGCTCATAAAAGAGAAGGCAATGCTGTTTCCAAGCAATGCTTGTCTAAATGGGTGGCTCATTGTATCACTTTCTGTTATGACAAGTACAAGAAGACCCTGCCGGGTCAGGTCAGAGGCCACTCCACCAGAGGGGTCGCTGCCTTTGCTGCTTGTTTCAAGAATGCGTCAGTGACAGACATCTGTGCAGCTGCTACTTGGACTTCTGTCCATACCTTTACGAAACATTAGTTTGGATATTGCCTCTCGCGGTAGAGTGGGCTTCGGGTTGACTGTTTTGCAAG
Organism: Neoceratodus forsteri; assembly: GCA_016271365.2. Lineage (NCBI taxonomy): Eukaryota > Metazoa > Chordata > Ceratodontiformes > Ceratodontidae > Neoceratodus > Neoceratodus forsteri. Next base: position 100,750,798 of record JADMNL010000035.1, on the reverse strand, counting down.
GTCTCCTTTCCTAAGACCTTCACATGGGTTCTACATCTGGATAGTTTTCCTCCTCCCATTTACTTTTTCTTGTTCCAGACTGCTTGGGACTCAGTCCTATATGTAATTACCTACTGCAAGAGCCCTCTCGAAGTAACATAGTACATTTACGTAAGAACTTACCGCAACAGTAGATCTTCAAGAGAGGCTCTTGCAGTAAGTAATGCCTTCCCGGCTCCATCCCCCTAAGCTTTTTCAGCTCCTTTTCCAGGATGGGAAATATCCACTTCTCTGTAGTCTCGCCTTTTGGCCTTTGGCGGGGAAAAGAACTGGAAGGCGTGGGGCCGCCTTATACAGACATCGTTTGGCGTATTCGGTCACCTCCTGGTGTGGGGGTGGTTCCCCACCAGAGACTGCTAGCTAGACATTTTTCCGTGGGGTCCTGATGCCTGCTGGCGTCAGTCCTGTGTGTAATTACCTACTGCAAGAGTCTCTCTCGAAGATCTACTGTTGCGGTAAGTTCTTACGTAATTGTACTTTCCTGGTAGCTATTACTTCTGCCAGGCAGATTAGTGAATTACAGGTCCTGTCAGTTGAACCTGACTTATCTCCTTCCTTAGGGATAAGGTGGTCCTAAGAACCAGTAGGAGGTTCTTACCCAAAGTGGTATCAGATTTTCATTTGAACCAGTCGCTCTTTTTTTCAGTGACCGTTGTTCTTCAGGAGAAAGAAGATTACACAGTTTGAATGTTAAAAGGGCTCTTAGCTTTTACATAGAGCATACTAAGGCACACAGGCATGACTGTCTTCAATTTTTTTTTTCCAATTGTTTAACCAGAGGTAGCACACCAAGCTGAAAGCTTGTTTAGAGGTGCGACCTGGGAGCACAGGGAAGTTGTGACTTGCTCAGAGTCACACAGTATACAAGTGGCGGCTGTGGGATTCAGACCCAGGTCTCCAGATTTGCAGCTCAGAGCCTTAAACCACTGCGCTATACTGCCTCCCAACTCCCAGTTGTTTCTCCCTTACGGTGAAGTGGGGAAAGGTACGCCTGCTTCTAAAAGGACTATTGCCTGGTGGATTGTCTCTTGTACACAATTCTGCTATGACAAATTGGGCTAAACACCCCCTCCAGGCCTGAGGGCTCACTTCACTAGGGGTACAGCTGCTACTCTGGCTGCGGCCAGAGATATACCCTTGCTAGAAATCTGGAAAGCAGCCACCTGGAAACATCCATACATTCACCAAGCATTTCTCTCTGGACATCCAGGCTAGGAGTGATGGTAGGTTTGGTACAGCAGTACTGCAGAGCCTGCTCCCAAAGTAGGTTCTGCATTCCCTCCTCCTGGGGGAACTGCTTGGTAGTCTGCATATTGCCAGAATACAGCAAGACTTCATGTTGTTTGAAGAAAAAATTACTCACCTTAGTAATGTTGTTTCTTCTAATGGAGTCTTGCTGTATTCTGACCTCCCCTCCCCTCTCAGGACCTAGTTTTTGGGATGTGGGCTGGCAGGTACAGTGTTGCACCTCGGGGGTGTACCTTGTACCCTCCCTGTTAAGGGTGGGGTAGTTTTATTGTTACTATTATGTTTTGCATATATAGATTTAAATATTGTTGTCACTACTTTTTTTCTTGGGCTCTCAACTTGTCTTTTTGGACTCAAATTGTTGCCTTTTGGCAATATATATTGAACAATTTCCATAGTGTAGTACGGAGTTAATTTGCTCATAAGAATCTGACAGTTACACTGGTAAGTACCAGAGACAGAGGTTTGAAAACAGAGCTCGAGCTGAATGTTCTATGCTTCTTCATAGAGTTAATTCTCTCCTCTCCAGGGCAGTTCAAGTGCTGGGGCTAACTGCATTATGTCAGAATACAGCAAGACTCCATTAGAAGAAACATTACTATGGTGAGTAATTTTTTTCTTCTTGGACGCCCAAGGACCATCGGTAAAATTGACCCATTTCATCACAAAGGTTACAACGAGGGTTATTAAAGCAGTGGGCACTAGGGTGCCCAGTCTCCCCACAATGGGTGCATTTCATATTGTTACAATTGGTACTAATATGTCTACCTGAACCACACTTGAAACAGTTTCGAGGTTGTCCTGCATAAAAAAGGAAACCTTTATCCCAGCCAATGGAGGAAGAAAAAAAAAACAGATGGGGAGATATATGACGTCATTGACACTTTGTCGTAACTGAACCTTTACCTTCCAGTCCCCATACCAGCATCCGTCATAGTCCAAGATGAGTCCTGGATTTCCCTGCAAAGCACATCTTTTTTTCCAGCCAATATTTATTTATTTATTTATTCATTTGCTTTTGGTAACCGGGTAAGCACACTAGACAACCAGTGCCCATTTTCAGGTGCGACTCGGGAGAATTACAAGGTATACATAGGAGAAATACAATGCTGACATTACAAACCAGGAGCAGCATGTTCCAACAGTGGGATAAAACAGCAAATATAGCCAAGGAAATTACAAATAATCAAAACAGTGGACAGTAAGTATACAAACAGGCCCAGAGGCAACGTGGTGGTATAGGACCTCCCCTGGGTTGAGATAGAAATATAAAACATAACCACTAGTGTGTGTGTGTGTGTGTGTGTGTGTGTGTATGTGTATGTATATATATATATATATATATGTATGTATATGTATATATATAAAAAAACAAAACCACTAGTAAAAGTGCATCACCAGGGTGGCGAGGGGAACAATGCCAAGCTGGGGTACCCTAGCAAGCGGGTGGGCTGTAGGGCTTGGCTATAGGCGACACACAGGCAGGTCGCAAGCAGATTTCAGGAAGCTCCAGAGGGAGGTTTTGAAGGTGGAATGGGAGGGGGAAGCACAAACATGTGAAGGAAAGGAGTTCCACAGCTTGAGTGCGTAGGTGGTAAATGCCCGATCCCTTGTGAGAGTGCAGATCTTAGGGACTTGTCGGGTCTGGGATGCGGAGGACCTGAGGTGGTAGACGGAGACATATTTCAGGGGGAGGGCAAGCGAGGCAGGAGTGGCCATTCGGATTATGTTGTCTATGAAGTTTCCCATAATGTAGATCCGGTCTTTTTCCGGGGGGAGCCATTCCAGTCGAGAATAGAGCATGCATCGGTGTGTGAGGCGGGGCCACCGAGTGCAAAAGGCAGATGGTGTATGTGGTGTCCACTTGCTAGGCTAGAGGGAGGCAGGGCAAAGGCAATGAGACCATAGGAGAGAGAGGGTGGGAAGGTATCCCCCTCACTATGGGCAGCCGAAAAAAGTGGTCTTTGGCCCTACAAGCTAGGCCAAGTTTGCCATTTGTGGCGTTGCAGATGCTTCTGATGTGTCCGGTGAGGGTCTAGGGTGACTCCCAGGTACTTAGCAGAGTCGATTGTAGGGAGGAGGGAGTTGCAGGACCCTTGGATTTTGTGGGGGGTTGTGCAAGAGGAGATTTTGACTGCAGAGCCAAAGAGCATGGCCTGTGTTTTCTTTAGGTTGACTGTGAGTTTGTGCCCATCAAGCCACGCTTTGATTCGAGAGAAGCCCGAATTGAGTTGGTTATTGATGCTGGTCACATCAGGGGCGCAGGCTAATAGGACCAGGTCATCTGCATACACGGATAGGTGCCCTTCTATGTCAACAGAGGGTAAATCATTGACGAACAGGGAGAACAGGACAAGTCCAAGGACAGATCCTTGTGGTACCTCACTGTTCACAGGTAGGGGCGAGAGGGTACGGTTGAAGCAGGTGAGTTGCTGCCTGTCCCCAAGTTAGCTGGTGAACCAGTTGAGTGAACGAAGGGAGATGCCAAAGGTCTGTAGTGAGGAGAGGAGGATGGGATGATCCACACCGTCAAAGGCTTTGGATAGGTCCACAAATACAGCCTCGGTCTACTTGGCCTGGTCGGTTGACGTCCCGATTCTGGTGGTGACCTCGGCAAGCGCCGTCGAGGTGCTGTGGCCTTTACGGAAGCCGTGCTGAGATGGGGGAGAGGACATTGTATCCCTGTAGGTAGTGAGCTAGTTGCAGCGCTACAGCTTTTTCCAGGAGCTTGCAGGCAGCAGATAGTATGGCGATGGGGCGATAATTGTTGACGTCCTTAGGGTCACCATTTTTCAGGACAGGGACAACCCTGGTGAGTTTCCATAAGTCAGGGACTACCCCTGAGATAAGAGAGGTGTTGAGTATGTGGGCAAGTGGTCTGGCAATGTAGGGGGCCCCCAGACCAAGTAGCCTAGTTTCCAGGCCGTCCTGACCCACTCCCGAGTGGTGAGAGAGACCGGCAAGGAGAGCCTGGGTCCGCACACAGTGATCTTTGAGGTGAAAAAGGCGGTGATGCTGGGGCGGGAGGACTGTAGATGGGGGGGGGGCGGCCGGCAGGTCCGTGAAGAGGCGGTTAAAAGAGGAGGCAGTAGTATGGGGGTTATTGCAGTTGGCCTCACCAATTGTCATGTCAGTGACTAGTGCTTTGGTCGAACTGCCGACTAGATTTTTTTATGTTCTTCCAGAAGCGTCGTAGGTCACTCGCGGTGGCCGTCAGCGCAGCACTGTAGTACTCGCTTTTCGCAGTACGTATTGCCTGCTTGCAGGAGTTCCTAAGCTGACGGTACTCCTCAAGGTCTTTTTGGTTGTGTGATGCCCTGTATTTTGCCCAGGACTTGTCACGCTGCTTCATGCGAGATAGGAGCTCACTGTGAAGACATTTTGTGACCAACCCTCTGACCCGTCTCTTGGAGAGGGGAACATACCTATTTTGAAGCGGGGCCAAGGCCGCGATGAAGAGATAGCTACTACGTGGTCATGTGTAGCCATGACTTGGGTCTAGTCGGCACCCTGTAGGTCCTTGAGGTAGTTCAAAACTGTAAGTTTCGAGTAGTCCCTCATTATGACCACTCTGCAGGGAATCTTGGGCGGGTTTGAGCCCCATATGCAGTAAACCGGTGAGTGGTCAGAGATGGAGTTAGGAAGAGCCCCGAGTTAACAACTTTGTCAAGTTGGTTGCTCAGAATTCAGTCAATGAGAGTCCCCTTGTCCCCACGATAGGAGAGCCTGGTGGGTTCAGTAATGACCTGACCGAGAGAGAGACCTGAAAGAATTGGTTCACACAATTTGGCATTTGGCCCCAACCAGTTAAGGTTTAGGTCACAGAGTATGAGGAGCTCACTGGAGCCCATCTTCTCCCGGAGTTGCTCTAGTAGAGTCGAGAGTCCTGGCAGTCGCCCCTTTGGAGGGTTGTATGCGCAGACAATGTGCACCTTCTTGGTGTTAGCAAGTAGGAGGAGTGTGTGGAGAAACTCACAGGGTGAGGGACCCTGGGTTATGTGCGACACAATGGAGAAGTTTAGGTGGACCTTATGGTAAATGAGTACTCCCCCACCTCGTTTCTTACCACCCCTGTCGAGTCGGGCCATGCCGTATCCCAAGAGGGAACAGGCAGAGTCGGGGTGCGAGGTTTGAGCCACGTTTCTGTAATACACAGGACGTCTGGCTTGTAGGTAGCCCAGGCAGTTAGCTCCACATGATTTTGCAGGAGGCTGTGGATGTTCAGGTGGCCTATCTTTAACCCCTTGGCCTCCCCCCCCCCTGGAAGGGAGACAGCAGAAGGAGACCGGGTGCACCGGGGGACCCTGAGTGTTGGCTGGGGGACCAGTCGGAGCATGGGGGGGCCATGTCTCGGAGGGCGTGCAGTCCAGTCGCAGCACACTTCACGGGGAACAGCGGACCCAATTAGAGCATCAGGTGAGGTATGGAGTGAGGGACTAGGGAGAAGGTGCGCAGGCACAAGACCAGGAGGTCGTCACGGACTAAGTATTAGAGACCTTGGGTGAGGGGCATAGGTAGTGTGTAGGCACGGCAATTCTGGAAGGTGGAGGGAGCTCCTAGAGGAACAGTAGGAGCTTGCAGCTAAGAAATCTGCAGGTGTTTAGGGAGGGATAACGCAGGTTGTGGAAAAATGCCCCAGTGGCCGAATGGTATAGCCTGCTTATGGAGAAGTGGGCTGATAGGTTATTCAGCACCACATGACCGTTGCTATAAAAGCGAGTGATGACCAAGGGCGGTGGGGCGGCGGCGGGGCTAGTGCTTCGCGCTGCAGCAGCACTAGGTATGTGAGGGCTGAGGAAAGGACATGGCGCACTGGCAGTCTGAATTCCAGGTAGGAGGCACAACTCCCGAATTCGCTGGAAAGAGACTTACAGTTCAGACAGAAAAATAGAGCGTTTACTCCCTCTCCAGCTCAAGATTACCTTTTCAGTGCAGATCCTGGGTCTACTGAGTTCTCGGGGTGTGGAGGGCCATCTGGCAGCCCTACACGCACTACCGACGAACCTCCGTGCACCCTGTTATATACAATGACAGTAATGTTAACACCCTCATTCTTAAACAGAACTGTGATAACACAAAACTGCTGTTTAGTGAGGGGAATGGCTATAAACTGGGCCCACAGTGGATTTGTTTTGAGATTTGAGTATCTGCACCAAAATCTCTTCAGAATATCAGGATAATGAAAACTGATATCATACGCAGATTCTCCTAGAGCATGTATAAGGGCATACACCTCCGAAAGAGTGAGTCACAAGGATTGTTTCAGCAGCGTCTTCCCAACATATCTGTCCGGTAAAGAGTCCTTATTGCTCATGTAACGCAAGCACACTGCATTGCGTCGTTTCGCCAGATCAACTGGCTTATGAAAAAAGGCTAGCAAATGTAGGAGCATTAGCCTTATTCATATTTTGCTCCATCCCAGCAAAGGACTCCGAAACCTGCCCCAACAGTAGTTGTACAACTGGTTCTACTGGCTGTGAAGGCCCCCCCACCTCAATAGGGACTAATTCACCCAAAGGAACTGAAATTGTACCTGTAGCATCCCTGGTAGAGACGCCATGCACCATCGCAGGTGCGACATGCTGCTTTATAGTGCCATTTGATATCACACCCGGCACAGGCACCAAGGGATCCAGGACCCAAGTCCCATTACTTATGAGAATTCAACCTGCCCTGTGAAGGGCCGACTCCGGAGACCAAGAAGAACGATGCGAGGAAATGTGCTGCACAGCAGCAGGCAAGGTTGCAGTAACATCTGGGTCAGATACAGCTGGTTCTGTAGGAGACAGTGTGGAAGAAATGGGAGCCCCAACCGCAGACGGTGAGCCAACCTCCCGTTTTCTCTTTTTCTCTAGCTCCGTCTGAACGTGTGCCTCAGCAGGTTGTTGACGAACCTTCTTTTACTCAGCCCGGAGGTATTTGTTTTTCCTGTAGAGTGAGCTCGGTGTAAGAGAGCTCCATATCGCTATCCCTGCCGCAAGTAGAAAATTAGTCATCAGCCGCTCGCTGTGTGGGGGCCCTTGGGACGATATACTGGCCACCACCCGGGTGCATCCAAGCTGTCCCCACCTTCGCAGGCTCCACCCACATGCCACAAAATCACCTCCGTCACCATCCACTGCTTCCAGCGGATTGCTGGATTCATCCATCTTAGAATGGGAAACAACCCCCGTTGGCAAGAGTAGGGGAATTTCCCCGGTGCCCTGGCCAAATTTCCATCCATTCACTTAAAAAAAAAAAAAAAAAAAAACACACCAACAACTTAATCTGGTTCAAGGTCAGTTGGCAGTCATCTATATCCCCCTTCCCTGAGCCGTGCCTGAAAATAAGCAGAATTTGTCTAGTGCACTTAACCAGTTAACAGAAACTAAAAAAAAAAAGTCCCTCAGGATCAAGGCCTGACTCTATCGAAGGGGTGATTGACATCCTAAGGGTCTCTAGGAAGCCTTCCACCAGGAAAACTTGCACTCAAAATGGAAAGTATTCTGTATTTGGTGCTACCAAAGGGATACAGATCCACAGGAAGCCGGCTTGGCAGTCCTGTTGGAGTATTTGGCACACCTGCATTCCTTAGGCCTTTGGCCTGCGACTCTCGAGGTGCAATTGGCAGCTGTTTCTGCTTACCTCTCAGCAGGGAAGGGCCCTTCCTTGGCCTCTTAATGCTATTTTCAATAAGTTTTTTTTTTTTTTTTTTTTTTTTAACGGTTGCATCATCTGCTTCCTCCCCATAGGGAACATACTCTTTCTTTGGACCTGAACATCTGCATAGCACAGCTAATGCAGCACCCTTTTTGAGCCCATATCCTCAACAGAGCTAAAATGTTGGACATAGAAAACTGTCTTTCTAACTCAGTAATGCTCAGGATATTCATAATTTTGTGCAGTCAGCCTGGTGGGTTGGACCGCCCAGAGAAATGGAACGCATGCAGATGATGGAATTCTTTGCACATGAGCATCTTTCAAATACTACCTCTACCAACTGTAGTGTTCTAACCCCTTTAGATTTTTCTCTCCACCTGAACGTCTGGTCGCTCGGAGTCTCTGTCGCCCTCTTTCGTGTGAAGAAAGATAAAAAAATCATCAAAAACTATAAGTATATTTAATTTCTTTTACTGCCTCTACTGATTGTCAGTTTAGATCTAGTTTATTATTAAAGTAGTTGTTTCTTCTTGGTTCCTTGCGGTTCGGCATAACCGTGAGGAATCCGAGTTAGTTTAGTTTAACTTGGGTTCTCTGACTAAAGAACCTATATAATTATCGCTGAATTTTGGTCCTTACAAATTTTATTTGCAACCATTTTTATCGGTTACAGAACCGCCGAACCGGTTCATATTTCATCTCCCTGCTCGGTTCCTTATCGGTTCCAGAACAGACCGCCAAAAAATATATGCTGTTTAAATAACCGCAACAGTATCTGTTGTTTAGCGGTTGGTGTTTTTCTTCTTTGCTTTTCACCATGGAAGAGAACCGGGGAGCCCAGGTTTAAAAACTGTTTAAAGTGTGGAGATTTGTTTGCCAAGGCAGATAAGCACACCTTATGTGTAACTTGCCTGGGTTTCGAACATTTGGACCAGGAATGTGAGATATGTAAAACTTTTCCAGATAAAACTGTGGAAAAGTGCCTTGAACGGCTCAATAAAAAGTTCCTAGGGGTCCCTCAGTTTTTGACCAGCTGACACCCCCGTCTGTTGTGCTGAACCCACAAGTGCTACTACCCCTGCCCCTGATACGGACGAAAAGGGCAAAAAGAGGAAAAGAACCGGCTGACTCTCTGGTTCCCTCAAAGAAAAAAGAGAAACTTAAACGTGCAGAACCCTCTTTTGTTAACCCAGGGACTTGTGCGCAGGTGTCTGCGATACCTTCAGCTCAAGAGATAGCTCATGCATTCAAAATTATTCAGGCTCTGCAGAGCATCATCCCTCACTTTCCTGCCCCCTCACAGGGTCCCCAGGTTGCTAATACTGTGTTGCCATCTGCACCGGAGCAACTATTTTTTTTGAAGAGGATGATGAGCCTTATGAGGACGACGAACCTATCCCTTCAGAGGTATCCTCTGAACAGGATTTTGGCTCGCCTCTCAGGGTGTCTGAGGGTTTTTCCTCCCACTTTTCCTTTGTAAGGAAAGTGACAGATGCCTTAGATACTGCCACAACAGAGCAAGTGGAGGATGAGGAGAAAATTGAGTACCTTAGTATGATGGGTTTAACACCCACAAAGGCCCTCCTTCTTCCAGTATATACATTTTTTAGGAAGGATGCTATGAAGCTCCTGCAGACCCCTAATTCTATTGCTCCAATCGACAGGAGAACAGACAAAAAGTACCGGTTGGATAGGGAGGGAGCTGACTTAGGTGTCAGCGTGGCTCAGTTGGTAGCACATCCACCTCTGGACCAGAAGTTCTTGGGTTCTTGCCCCACACCAGGATTGGACTTGCACCTAAAAATCGCTGGCATATGAGTGCAGTATTGGGGGTTACTGTACTGCTGGGGTGTGCCGTCCTTCGGATGAGACGTTAAACCGAGGTCCCTTCTGCCCATCCTGGTGTCCTGGTGGGTGTCCAGGTGGAAGTAAAAGAACCCAGGGCACTCTTCGCAAAAGAGTACGGAACATTCCCAGTGTCCTGGCCAACATTCCCCTTCCCATAAACCGGTTCATGCAATTATCCAGGCTGTGTGTGGGTGATGATGTGCAATATAGCCGCCACCACACATTGTCACTTCACTATCAGTCTAGCATTGCTTGTAAGGCGCTTTGGATGTATGAAAAGCGCTATATAAATACTGATTCTGATTCTTCTTCTTCTCCCCCCCCCCATCCTGACCATCAAGGGGTAATACAACAGGCAGCCTGTGATAGCTAAAGTCCCCTCTGTCCTCACATCCACCGGACAAGGACTCCAGAAAATTGGACAGTATGGCCAAAAAAGGCTATTTGTCAGCCTCACCGTGAGAACAGGCTACTTTCCAAGCTTATGCTGCCCAGTATCAGAAATCCCTTTGGCAGTAGGTACTGGCAATGTCCATGAAAGCCACCTCTCCCTTGTCAGATGACCTGGCTGAAACTGCCAGGTTTGGGCTAGAGGCAGCTAAGTACCAGTTCCAGATGGCTACTAATTCGAATGACACTGCAGCCTGATGGATGGCTAACACAGTGGCACAGAGGAGGTTTGCTTGGCTTAGGGCTACAAACCTCACTCGGGATACCCAGCAATGAAGTTTGTGCTAGGGGAGGAGAGATGGAAACCCTGGAATTTTTTTGAGGAAGAAATCTGAAGTCCAGAGACAAACCTTTGCCCACTACCTCCATACCCAGTCGAAGGCCCTGGATTTTCCATTAGAAGGAAATTCTCTTTTTGGAGAATCCACAGTGGCGTATATGAAGAAGGTGGATGAATATAAGGCTACTTATAGAAGCAGCTCTGCCAGAGACAGAGCTTCTTCATCCACCAGGCCTTATGGAGGGGGGGGCAGAGGTTGCTCTTTCATAAGACCTTTTTTTCCAGCCAGTAGCCATGCCCCAATACCAGCAGTACCCCCAACAGGGCTACTCTAGGTGTAGGGGTAGAAGGGCTGTAGGCGAGGGTCTCGGGCACAACCTCAGCCCCAGCCTAAACAGAACCCCTGAGATGCAGGCTGCCTCCTCTCTACCTGTCGGAGGCAGACTGTCCCATTTCCTCCACCTTTGGTCAACCATCACCACAGACAAGTGGTTGTTGGAGGTAGTGGGCAAAGGTTTGTCTCTGGACTTCAGATTTCTTCCTCAGAAAAATTCCAGGGTTTCCATCTCTCCTCCCCTAGCACAAACTTCATTGCTAGAGGCAGAGGTTCAAAAGCTGCTATAGCTCAGAGCAGTGGAACCAGTTCCTGCAACCCTGAGAGGAAGAGGTTTTTCCTCCAGATACTTCCTAACAACAAATAAAAATGGGAAGTGGCGGCCAATTTTGGATCTGAGCTTTAAACAAGCACCTGAAAAAGCCAAAGTTCAAAATGGTAACTTTGGCTCGGATTCTGCCAACAATCCAAAAAGGGAACTGGCTGGCATCTCTAGACTTAAGACTCCTATTTTCACATCCCCATAAAAGAATCTTTCAGGAAATATCTCTGATTCAGACTCCCATCCGGTCATTATCAGTTTGCAACCCTGCCCTTCGTCCTTTCCTTGGCACCAAGGGTGTTTACAAAATGCCTAGCAGCTGTGGTGGCATTTCTTCGAAGATGGGGAGTGACTGTTTTCCCATATCTGGACGACTGGCTGGTGGTGGGCAAGTCACCAGAACAAGTCACAACCTCTCTAAAGCTCACACAGGATCTTTTGGAGTCCTTAGGTTTCATAATAAACCAGAAAAAAATCTGTCTTAACCCCCACACAGACTTTACAGTTCATTAGGGCAGAGATCAGTACTCTACAGGCCAGGGCCTTTTTACCACTGGACAGGGTGCAAAGCCTTCAGGCCATAGCAAATTCCTTCAAGTTGCACAGGCAAAAAATAGCCAGGCAATTCCTGCAGCTCTTGGGTCATAAGGCTGCATCCACAGGCACAGTGCAGGGTTCCAGGTTTCACATGAGAGACATCCAGTTTCATCTCGGGAATCATTGGAGTCAGAAAAAAGATGCCTTTTCAAAACTCATTCCAGTGACAAGGGCACTGTTACAAGCCCTTTTGTGGTGGAAAAAGGAATCCAACCTGAGGCAAGGAGTCCCTTTTCAGAAGGAGGATCCTTCACTAGTCCTCATGAGAGATGCATCCCTTCTGGGCTGGGGCGCCCATGTGGGGGAGCACATAACTCGGGGTACCTGGACAGAAGCAGAGTCCCTTCAGCATATAAACTTGCTGGAACTCAGAGCAGTGTGGCTGTCACTAAAAGTTTTCTCTTCACTGGTGATGGGCAGGGTGGTACAGGTCAGAACAGACAATACCACCACTGTGTACTACATAAACAAGCAGGGAGGCACTAGATCAGGTCCCCTATGCACAGAAGCCATGAAAATTTGGGCTCTGGCTATTCTCTAAAGGTGTCCCTGCAAGCAATCCATCTGCCAGGAAAGAACAATACTTTGGCAGACACACTGAGTTGAATCAGTCAGTCCCATCACGAATGGACACTGAACAAGCAGGTGGTGCAGGTAATTTTCAGGAGGTGGGACATTCCAGAGCTAGACTTGTTCGCATCCCACCAGAACCACCAGTTGCCTCGGTATTGCTGCAGACCACTGGCCCAGGGCACAATCCCTCTAGATACCCTGGTGCTGGACTGGTCAGGCAAGTTTCATTATGCCTTCCCCCCTTTTCCTCTGGTTTTCAGAGTACTGCTGAAGCTCAAATCCCTCTCAGCTTCTCTGATCTTGATAGCTCCAGATTGGCCCAGGCAGCCATGGTACTCTCTTCTGCTCTCCATGTCAGTGAGCAAACCAGTAAGTTTGCCTCTCAGGCACAATCTCTTGACCTCCAATCAGGGAACATTGTAGTACCCAAATCTCAAGTCCCTCCACCTCAAGGCATGGCTCTTGAGGAATTAGTGTATGCAGACTTAAACCTTTGTGAAGCTGTATTAACTATCTTGAAAGGTTATAGGAAGCCCTCCACTAAGAAAACGTATTCTGCTAAGTGGAAGAGATTTTCTTTTTGATGCTCTGGTAGGAATTTCACCCCAAATGATGCAGGAGTCTCAGTGGTGTTGGATTATCTGACTCACATTCACAAGGTCTACAACCCAGTTCTTCAAGGGTTCATCTTGCAGCAGTGTCTGCATATCTTTCTGCTAGGACAAAGGTGTTAGTAGCATCAGATCCCATTTTCAAAAGATTTTTTAAAGGCCTGATACATTTGCATCTTCCTCACAGGGCACCAGTGCCCGCCTAGGATCTTGATATATGTATAGCCAGATTAATGAGGGCTCCTTTTGAGCCCATGGCTACAGCCCATTTAAAATATGTTACCTGGGAAACAGTTTTTCTGGTAGCAATTACCTCAGCAAGAAGAATCCGCGAGCTTCAGGCTCTCTGTGTTGACCAGGACAGCATCTTTCACAGAGATAAGGTAGTCCTCAGAACAGACAGATGATTCCTTCCCAAGGTTGTTTGACGTTCATCTGAACCAATCAATCACTTACTCTGCCTGTCTTTTTCACAGACCATACAAGCTTTGGTGAAAGAAGACTCCACAGTCTGGATGTGAAAAGAGCTCTCAGCTATTACCTGACAGCTACTAAGGGCCATAAGCAAGACAAAAAACAACTTTTCCTTACATATGGGGATGTTGGAATGGGTAAGCCAGCCTCCAAAAGATATATTTCTCGATGGATTGTCCAGTGTATTTAATTCTGCTACACTAGAGCAGGTAGGGAGTCCCTGGCTGGGCTGAGGGCACACTCAACAAGAGGAACAGTTGCCAGTCTTGCAGCAGCTAGGGAGGTTCCATTATTGGATATTTGTAAAGCAGCTACCTGGAAATCAGTACACACCTTTACAAAGCATTACAACTTGGATGTTTTGTCCAGAAGTGATGCCAGGTTTGGCACAGCAGTCCTGCAAAGTCTGTTTCCAAAATAAGTTCTGTGCCCACCTCCAGGGGTACTGCTTGGTAGTCTGCACAAAGTTATGAATATCCTGAGCATTACTGGGGTTAGAAGAAAAATTACTTACCATAGTAATCTTCTTTCTTCCCAGTGATGCTCAGATATTCATAACTCCCTCCCATCCTCCCCTTCCAGAACTTCAGCCTCTGCACTCTGCATGTTTGTGCCACATAGCCATACCCTTCTGGGTACACTTCTTTATACCAAATAGATTTAAACAGAGTTTTCTGTCTCTTAATAGTTTTCTCATGCTGTTTGGTGAACACTATTGTTTATTTGATGTAGTTCCTCCTTAAGAGGTTTTTTGGGTAAATTCTCTTTATTAGGGTAACCCTTAAAAAAAAAAAAAAAAAAAATCAGCTGTTGGATTTTTTCATAATGCCTGACTTTCAGGCTTTTTACAAATCTAAAGGGGTTAGAACACTACAGTTGGTAGAGGCAGTATTTGAAAGATGCTTATGTGCAAAGAATTCCATCATTTGCATGTGTTCCATCTCTCCGCGCAGTCCAACCCACCAGATGGACTGCACAAAGTTATGAATATCTGAGCATCACTGGGAAGAAAGAAGATTACTATGGTAAGTAATTTTTTCTTTTGGTAGCTAGCACTTCAGCAAGAAGAATCAATGAGCTACAGGCCTTGTCAGTGGAGCCTAACTACACTGCACTTCACAGGGACAAGGTTGTTCTCTGGACAAATAGGAAATTCCTTACCAAGGTAGGTTTGGACTTCCACTTAAATCAGAGCATTACATTGCCTGTTTTCTTTACTGACCATTCTAGTTCAGGTGAATGCAGGCTGTGTAGCCTGGGTATAAAGAGAGCTATGTGCTACAATTTGGATCCGACAAAGGGCCGTAGGAATGAGTGTACCCAGTTGTTCCTCACTTATGGTGAAGTGGGGAAGGGCAAGCCAGCCACAAAGAGGACCATTGCAAGGTGGATTGTGGCCCGCATTCCGTTCTGCTATAACAAACTGGGTAAGGAACCACCAGTGGGTCTGATGGCTCACTCCACCCAGGGGGACAGCGGCTTCCACAGCAGCTACTAGAGATGTCCCTTTGCTTGAGATCTGTAAAGCAGCTACCTGGAAAACTGTTCATACATTCACCAAGCACTGCTGCCTGGAGAACCCAGGCTAGAAGTGACACCAGGTTTGGCACAGCAGCCCTGCAGAGCCTATTCCCTAAGTAGGTTCTGTGCCCACCTCCAAGTGGTACTGCTTCGTAGTCTGCATTAGAATACAATAAGATTACCTGGAGTTTGAAAAAAAAAAAGTTATTGTAGTAATCTTGTTTCTTCCAAGGGAGTCTTACAGTATTCTGACCTCCCACCCTGCCTTCCCTACTAGAACATGGGGGAGCACTGCAGTGCAGCTATTATTTATAGAAAATACTGGGCCACTGGGGTGGTCATTCTTGGGCATCTGTGACTTGAGTGTTTATATTCCCCGCATTTGGGTTCTTAGTCAATAGACTATTTTAGTTTTTATATATGTTTGTTGTTTAGCATAGCTTTGTTATAGTTGCTCGTTAAGAATCTGGCAGTTACATAGAATGTATAAGGGGTTGTGGTTTGAAAACCAAGCTTGAGCCTATTGAACGTTCCACTATTAGCATGTAGGCTTTTAACGCTCATCTCTGGGGCAGTTCAGCTGGAAGTGCTAACTGTATTAGTCAGAATATGGTAAGATTCCTTTGGAAGAAACAAGATTGCTATGGTAAATAATTTTTTCTTCTGGGCTACCCTTGTTTCATTGTAGTCAATTAAAAATACTGCCTCTGTGCCTGTATCTACTGCATTATCTGTAAAACGTACAGTATTGACTGTAAATTCTGCCCTTGCACCTTGTATATATTTGTAAATTACTATTACTGTGCCGCTATATGCAAGACACTTTTCTTAAACTAATATTGCCTCTGAAGAAGTCTCTTGCGCCTGTATATACTGTGTTTGTAAATACTGTATGTGTATTATGTACACCTCTTGTGTTCTACAAACTATTGTAAAGTGTCTTGCACACTTACCTGCTGCTGATCTTCCTGGTCTAAAAAGTCTCCACCACTCATTCACACTAATGAGACTACACCAGAGGCTCTAGGACTCCGCAGGAGCCAAAAATCTTAGAGGGACGGCACCGTGCTAGGACCACGCATGTGTGGCACTGCAAGCTAGTTCGCGCTGTATCGGCTATCTTGGCATCGACCTTCCAACCGCCTCAGTTCCTTTTCTACTGCCAAGTGCGCTTTGATGACATCGCTCGCCCTCTGGGAGTCAAGCCTGCGTCTATACGACAGCAGCTATAGCCGTTCAGTATTCGATTAGCTTACCATTTTTAGTGTTCTTATTTGAAGGAAAAAAAAGATGGTGATGGAGGTAGGAGGAGGAGAAATTCTCAGTCTGCCATCAACGGAGTCGAACTTAGACAGTAACGGTGATGGTAGGGAGATTTTGTTTGAAAGCTGTGATGGCACTGGGGCTGTATTCGGTCAGCCGCCCTTTTGTGGAGGGGGGATCTGACCATGGGGGGGCGGAGTGTACCTGAAGCACAAAAGTAGTGGTCCCGTTCCCGACCTCGGTTGAGGACCCAGCTCTGCTTAACCTCGAGCTCTTTTTCCCTTCTGTCAGTGGAAGAAGAATCTGTACCATTTTGAGGTCGTCCTCTGGGTACATCTGTGTGGGGGTCATCGGTGGTGGAAAGCGGTAGGCCTGAACCAACACTGGCGGGTTTCTCTGTGGCTCTGCTCTTAATGGCCGTGATCTTAGACACCTGATCTCGTCTCTGTCCTCGATGGAGTTCCGGTGAGCCGTTTCACCTCTGGGCTGCTCTTTTAGAGTGGGGGGTACGGCATCTGCCCAGTTGTCCTGGCCAGTGAACCTGGTTCCTGGGCCTCGGATCCGCTGGGCTGCAGCCTGGTCGGTTGAGCCAGTATGTCCACGGTGCCTTCTCCGGTGGCAGCGCCATCAACGCAGACTCCTCATGCCTGTCCCCCTCTCCTTTTTCCCTGCAGGGGCCGGCACAGGTACCGCTTTCCTTCTCCACCTTTCTTGAGGTCTAGGTCTGGTAGCAATTCTGGTGCCATATTTGGTCCCAGTGCCATATGTGGGACTGTGTGGTGGTGCTGGCGTTATGGGTGGTGCCATCACTGGGTCTGGTGCCGTGTGTGGTGCTGGCGTTGTGGATGGTGCTTAACTCTTTGCCGATCCAGGTGGCGGCATCTCCCATGTTCCTGACCTAGACCTGCCTTTTGGAGGTTATTCTGGGGTAGAAGTGGATCTGGACGAGTCTCTTCCTATTTTGCTTTGTTGAGGATGCAGTGGATGACTCATTTTATGGGCTGGAATGCAGACCTTCTGTAGCAGTGTGATGGAAGATCTTCTTTGTAGTTTTTTTCTTCAGGGGTGTATGGCGTCCACCATAGCATTTGTCTTCATCTGTGGACCAAAGCAGACTTTTACATCTTGAGTTCCTGCATTCCTCAGCACGAGTACGCCCTGTGGAACACACTAAATGCAATGGTCGAGAGCCTCCCGAAATCTTAACGCTCCATTGCTGCGGGCATATAGCCCAATAATCAGCTGAAAGCTTTTACTAATGCCTACAACTCTGCCTGTAGGGCAGCTGCCACTGGCAGCAGGTGCTTAACGTCTCCTCGGTGCATATCTGTTCGGCCCTCAGGTTGAGCTCTGGAGGCCACTCAGAACAATAGGTCTGCCATTTAAACAGGCGGTGCCTGCTGCCTCTCAGCAGAATGGGAACTGTCGACATCGTAGCAGGCAGTCCTTTCAAGGTAGAGGCCTAGGTGCCTTTATCAGAAACCATCCCCTCAGCCACAGAGAGAACACAGTAGAGGGCACAGGGCCTGAAAGTGCCCTGTACCAACCTCTGTGGATCCAGCCCAGGTCCCACCTCAGCTGTCTAAGGGGGGCGCCTCTCGGTGGTAGGAGAGGCATCTAATTTGGTTTTATAACCAGTGGAAGTTAATTACAGCGGCCATATGGGTCATCAGGATTGTCCGAGAAGGATACTTTCCCAGTTTTGCAGACTTCCCTAGACCTTGCACCCATTAGGCAGCTCAGTCTATCTGCCTCTCAGTTACACACTCTTGCTTCTAAGATATGGGGCCTCTGTGGGAACTGGGCAGTAGAAATTGTTCCACAGCGGAACGGAGCACAGGTTCCTATTTCCATTGCTTTTGGTTCCGAGATAACAGGCGGCATGTGCCCATTTGTCGACCTTGAAGGTTAAACGAGTACCTTTTCAAGGAGGAGTTCACTTAAACCTCGGTGTTCAACTCTTCAGTTCCTGAACATTTGTCTCTTAGCCAGCCCATCCAGGCAAGAGACACTGGCAGTAGTCGCCACAGCTTCTCAGTTCTGTCCAGAGGGGTTTCTGATTCGGGGAAGGTGCCAGTTTCATCTTCTCAGCTGCTCCTCTTCTTAGGAGCCCTCCTGGATACCTCCAGGGTGTCTCTTCGTTTCAGAGGACGGGAGAAATGACATCTTCAGATGGCTCATTATATATGGAAAATGACTCTATTCAGGCCCCTTTCGGTTGAGCGGAACTGGGACTCTGCATCCTCCGCAGCAAGTAATGGGCTCCGACCACGCATCTGCAGTCCTGCGTACAAAATGACAGAGCTTCAGACAAAATCTCCCATGGGGGGCTCACTGTCAAGACCTCCACACTCAAGAGTTTAGCCTGGAGGAACCTCATCTTGTCATAAACATCTTAGAGATGAGAGCTGTCTTTTAAGCAAAGTCCTGAAGGATGCCCTCTGCCACGAAGTGATAATATTTTGGACTGATATCAAAGCTGTGATGTTACATCAGCAAGCAGGGTGGGGTGTCCTCCTACCCTCTCTGCAGGAAGGCCATGAGGTTGAGAGTGGTACCTTGAGCATTATGCGTCAGTTCAGATTTCGTGCAGTTGCTTTCGACAAGTGGTGCAGTTTGGATATGGTCCTTTTTTCTTCCCCATTAACGCAAAATTGCCTCTATCCTGCTTCAGAAATCCAGACCTTGGTGTTTTCTGTCAGGATGTATTCACAGCAGTAGACAAGATGCTCCTTGTACATTTTCCTCCTTTTCCCTTAATTCAGAGGGTGTTGCTCAAGTTGTAGGCATTGGGGGCAGAATGATTCTCATCTTCCTAGACTGGCCTTGGCAGATATAGTTGGCATTGCTCTTCAGTCTTTGAAGTTCCCCAAGATGGCTCTCCTCTACGAGCGGACCCTCTGACACAGGGACTTTAGTCCACCCTAACGTGCACTCCCTTTATCTCCATGTCAGGCTCCGGAGGAAATGAAAGTGGGCAAGTTTTAGGTTTCCCAGACCATTGCAGACATCTTCTAAGCCGTGCATAGGCCTTCCACTAGCAGGGTTTACGCGGCTAAGTGGAAACCCTTCTCCATCTGCTGTGCAAGTCCTGTCTGGACCCTTCGGTTGCCCACCAAGTAAGGTGTTGGAGTCCCTCTTGGACCTGTTGAACGCCAGTCTGCAATACTCGGCAGTGAAGGTACACCTCTGGGCGTTTTTGGTCCATCTTGAGCCAGTATACATATCACTGGCTCAGTTTCCATTGGTCAGATTTTGCTGCTCCCTACTTACTTTGTTAACTCCAGAATGAAGGAGAGCGCTCCCTTCATTTCTCTGGATGTTACGAGGGTTCTACGATTCTACATTGACAGAATGAAGAGATACACATCGAGCAACTATTGTATCTTTCAGTATGCCTTTGCTGGGTCAACCTGTTGCCATGAGATGCATTTCTGCTTGGTTATTAGCATGTCTTCGACACTACTAGTCCATGGCACAGGTCGTGTTGGAAGGCTGGGTTCGCACCACTCTACCGGAGTGGTTGCAGCTTTCCTGGCGGAGATTCATAATGTGCATGTTGCAGACATCTGCAAGGCGGCATGTTGGAGCTCAGTGCATACCTTTGTAAAGCACTATGTTCTGGATGTCTGTGCCAGACAGTTCACTTTCTTGGCAGGACAGTCCTTATGGACTTCAGTCTGAGTAAGCTCTCTCCTACCGGGGGTGGGGGGTGGAGTGTGTGTGTTGATTTTTAGCTTGGTACTCTCCCATTAGTATGAGTGAGTGGGGAGACTTTTAGTGCAGGGAGATATGGAAATTACATACTTATTGTAATTCTTGATCTTCTTGGGCGAAGTCTCCACCACTCATTCACACGCCCACCCACCATCCCCCGAGCTCACTCGTTCTGTTTTGGTCTTCACTTCCTTGTTGTTCAGGCTGTGGAGACATTGTTGAATCGACCCTTCTTACATGAGTTATTTGGTCCTTCACATGCCTGGAAGTTAGGGTTGGGTCGAAAATCTATTGAGGTGGTTGGAGGGTCTTCGCCAAGATAACCTGTATGGTGCGAGCTCATCTCAAGGTGCTGCACATGTGCAGTCCTATCCCGGTGCCATCCCGCTTGGAGATTTTGGGCTCCTGTGGGGTCCTAGTGCCTCCGGCGTAGTCCCACTGGTGTGAATGAGTGGGCGAGACTTCGTCCAAGAAGATCAGGGCTCAGGGTAAGTACGTAATTTCCATTTATTCATTGTATCACTGTATCTCCCCTTTTACCCTCCCCACGGGTCACCCCTGGAAAAGGGACATTGTCTCAGTGTTCTTACCCAGTTACCAAAGTTCAAATCAATAAATAAAACAGGGGAAGCTGGTGATTTTCCTCACAAGTGAACAGATCTATTTCTGGTGTCGTACCTGCTGAAAATTGTGGCCAGCACCTGTTTGTTTGGGGACCATTCATAATGTCCCTAACTGATCCTGCTGAGGGAATCTTCTAGGACGTTGTCCTTTCCAGGGAGATGGATTGCTGACAATGGCATATCCATGGAATAAGCCAGACTCCAAATCTTTGTGTCTTCTCAGCATAGCGTTAAGGATCTGGTGCCCACTGTTTGTTGATGTAATACATGGTGGTGGTGTTTACCATCCTGGTTTGGATGGATTGGTCTTTCATCTGAGGGGCGAAGGAGCGCAGGGCAAGATAGACTGTTCTTGGCACCAGTAGGTTGATATGCTGCTTGGACTCCTGAGGAGAGCATACTCCGCTTACTCTCAGGTTGCCTAAGTGTGCTCCCCAGACTAGCAGAGGGGCATCTGTTGTCAGGACCACAGTGGAGGATTGCTGTTCAAAAGGAACCCCCTCCCTGAGGTTGTCCCTTTCCTTCCACTAATCAAGCGCTTGTAAGAGTCTTTGTGACTGGGACCAATTTTGAGAGAGGGTGCCTTTTCTGAGACCAATTTGTCCTCCTATGGTTTTGAATGTCTCTCATTTGAAATCTGGTGCCTGGAACTACGCTTATGGTGGAGGCAGTGTTATCCAAGAGCTGTATGAAGAAAACTCTTGCTGGTCTGGGCTGACCCAGTACAAAGGAATTTGCCAAGCTTAGGAGATTTTTTACAGTCTCCTGAGGAGAAAATACCTTGCCTTGGGGGGCATCCAGCTCTGCTTCTATTAACTTAAACAGCTGTCCTGGTTCTGTTTGGTATTTTTTGTACATTTATGAGGAATCCCAACAACTAGAGGGTGCTTAAAATTAGCTGAAGGGAGTCCTTGACCTGCTGGCATGACTTTACTGCAACTAGCCAGTTGTCCAGATAAGGAAAGACCATCACCACCTGCCTGGAAAGATGTGCTGCTACCACTGCCAGGTACTTTGTGAACACCCTGGGAGCTGAAGAGAATCCAGAGGGAAGGACTGTGAACTGGTGAAGGCCAGATGGTAGTATGAACCTTAAGTATTTTCTGTGGCTGGGTCTGTTTGGAATGTGGAAATAGGCGTCCTTCAGGTCCAGAGAAGCCATCCAGTCTCCCTGCTGTAGGGAGGTGATTACTATAGCTAAGGTGACCATCTTGAACTTGTTTTTTGGTTTTCAGTTGCTTGTTCAAAAATCTGAGATCTCAAATAGGTCGTTGCTCCCCATTTTTCTTTCAGGTAAGGAGATATCATCCCACTCTATTTGCCTGCAGCAACTTTTTGACCTCCCTCTGCAACAGTTCTCTTTCTGTTGGGGCATGAGGCTTGAAGGTTCTGTGGTTCTGCAGACTGGGGAATCTGCGGAACTGTAGAGTGAGCCCGTGACTCACCACTTCCAGTACCCACTTTTCTGTGGTAATGTTTTGCCGTGCTTAGAAGAAATGAGTTAGCCTTCCTCCTACTGGCAATGGACGAGTGACTGTAGTAAGACTGCTGGGGGTTCTGTTTGGGCTGGGGTTGGGACAGCCAGTTTGGAAACTTTTTTTTTTTTTTACCCTGCCACTAAAGAAATCTCTCATGTGAGAGTACTCATAGGGCATGGATGTGGGTAGAAAGGATGGGAAAAATACCCCCACCTCTACCTCCCCTTCCTTGAGGTCTGTAGGAAGTAGAGGCCTTCTCTTTCTGTGCATTGCTTTTGTAGGTGGTTTTGTACTCATCCACCTTCTTCATATAAGCCTCTGTCTTATCCCCAAACAGGGAATTGTTTTCTCATGGAAAAGCCATAACTTTTGTCTGGGTATCCTGGGACAAGATAGTGGTCCTTAACCATGCAAATCTTTTTTAAAGAAATAATCATGTAGCATAACCCTTGATGCGGTGTTATTCACATCCACTGCCATGTGGAAAAGGTATTTGGTGGCCTCAATGGCAGTCTTGGTCAACTTCATCAGATCCTGTGCTGGATCACCCCAAATCCTGTCACTGAAAGCTAAGGCAGAATTCCAGAGTGCTTTCTGGTATTGGGCAGTGTAAGCTATGAAAATAGCTTGCCTTAACAATAAGGAGGTAGAAATATGCACTTTTTTACTCATGCTGTCCAGTTTCTTGGAGTCTTCTCTGGAGGCTGAACAGTGAGGGCAACCTTAGCTTTATCACAAACGGCCACCTGGACTACACCCTCACAATCCGAGTGTCTGTAGAGGTACTCGGTATCGTGTCTGACTAGCTGGTACTTTTTCTCAACTTTTTTGTCTATACCTTGGGTAGAAGTAGGGCTCTGTAAAACCTTGCAGGTTGCTCTCCTGTTGTGCACAGGCTGGGACAATTTCTTAGAAGGCAACCCCATTACATATCGAAATGTCAAGTTGAGTTTATTGGCAGGAAGAAACTCAATTGAGCAGGCTCATTTACAAGGAGGTCCTGAACATTCAGTTGACAAAAGGACATAAGTAATATAAAACGATATACAAAAAAACTTAACCCCCCCAGAGGTTTTTCCGAGTATAGTAGAATTCCTTGACAATACCCCCCTTCCCAAGCTCAATGCTGATCAACGTGAAGTCCTGTTAGGCCCCATAACTCTAGAGGAAATCACAGAAGCCATCCATGGTCTCACCCTGGACAAGGCCCCTGGCCCAGACGGATTTTCCCCAAACTTCTACAAATCCTTCTGTACCGAGCTAACTCCTGCATTACTAAAATTGTTTAACTATATCCTGTCTTCCGGACCTCTAGACCCTCTTTATTAGAAGCAACTATCATCTTAATACCTAAATCAAATAAGTCGGCTTTAGACCCTGCTAGTTACAGACCAATTTCCTTGCTTAATTATGATCTCAAGATTCTGACTAAATACTTTCATTGAGAATTAAGCAAGTGTGGCAGACGCCTCAGTGTGGAGCAAGTGGGCTTTGTTCAGGGAGATCCGCAGCTGATCATATGAGGACTCTTGCACATATTTTCACACTGCTCAAGACTCCCAACTCCCTATGGCCTTAGTAGCCTTAGATGCGAAAAAAGCCTTTGATCGTGTGAGCTGGGAATTTTGTGGGCTACCCTGGATAAAATGGACTTTCCGGCACAATTTATTCAGTGGATTAAAGCGATCTATGGTTCCCCTTCATGAAAGTCTATTATGTGAGGTATTCTCTTCCAGATTTCCTCTATACTCCAGTACTCGTCAGGGTTGTCCATTATCACCGTACCTATTTAATCTCTATCTGGAACCCCTACTGGTGCGTATCAAGTCCTCACCTGACATTACAGGCTGTATTATCGGTCAACAATCACTAACCATTTCAGTATTTGCAGATGACATCCTGTTACATCTCACGAACCCAGTTAAATCTATCCAAGGGGTGTTAAAAATTATCACACAATTTGGGGAAGTTTCTAATTACCGGCTGGACCTGGCCAAATCCGAAATCTTTCCGCTTAACCCATTTGTTTTCCAAGCTGAGGTAGCCCATTTCGGTATGAAATGGACGCCTGATCATCTTAAATATCTAGGTATTTATCTAGCCCGAGATACTAACACAACTAAGAAACTTAATCTGGATGATCTGATGGATAGGGTTCGGAGTGACCTTAGTAGATGGTCAAACCTTCACTTATCTATAGGTGGGAGAATTAGTATAATCAAGATGAATATACTCCCGCGTATTTTCTATCCTTTAAGCATGTTAAACATATGGCTACCGAAATCCTTTTTTCCAAAAATCCACTCAGCTATAGTTAAATTCATCTGGAAAGATAAGCAACCAAGAAGGTCCTTTTCTAAACTGTGTGTGTCAAAGCTAATGGAGGACTTCGCCTACCCAATTTTGAACTTTATTATAGGGCTAGTCACTTGACGAAAATGGGTAAATGGCTTTGTCCCTCTCAGGGTCCTTATAAGCTTAGATGGTTGCAGCTTGAGAGCGAACTTCTGAAGAATTATAATATAGACCCCCAATCCTTGTTCTACTGCAGCCTTTCAGTGCTCCCAACCCGGATAGGCAGCTCCGTGATTGGGACCTCAGTTAAGGTTTTTAATCAACACTGCAACTCAGAATTAATAACTCTAAGGATCCAGCCCAACCTTTGGTTCTTAATCCTAATATTAGGCTTGGTTCATGCTGGTTGCTCCCCTCCTGGCTACCGCAAATCCGTGATTGTGTGGTGGAAGATTTTTATTGTCAAGACTTACTTGGTTCCTCCAGTGACCTGATGACTAAACTCGTTATCCCTTCGCAGTACATTTTTAAGGTATACCAATTGACACCTCATAGTTAAGGTTTTTGGTTTGGTGAAAAGGACGACCAGTGTTCGGCCCTTGCTGGAACTGCTTAAATCTCTGGCAAACGAACCCCATTCCATAGCCAAACTATATGCAGCTCCTTCTTAGTAAAGTACCTGAAGCTTTATCTGGCTCCAATGTGTGGGAACCATTGATTGCCAGCTCTCTTTCGCCCTGGAAGCAGGTGTGGACAGATTTACATAGGTTCCTCTCTCTGGATAGGTATAAGCTCACGCAATTTTATATTGTTAACAACATGTATTATACTCCGTGAAACTATTTAAATTTGGGAAAGTAAATTCTACTAAATGTACAAGATGTGGAGAGGATCAGGGTGATATATTGCACATATTTTGGGCCTGTGAGAAGGTTGCTCCTTGTGGAGACACATTCAAGGTAGTTTTGGATCCATTACTGAAGCTTAAGGACCTATTCACACCGAAATTTGTATACTAGGAATCTATTCTAGTATCAAAGTTAATGAAAGGAAATACCATATAGCCCTAATTTCAATGGCGGTCAAAAGATTAGTTCTTCGCCACTGGTTAGATCAATCTGAAATCTCATATCAGGATTGGGTGGCGGAAATGTCCCAGTGCTTTAAAATTGAAAAATTGATCGCCAGTTCCAGGCATGCCCTGTCAACATTCCACAAGAAATGGGGCAAGCTATACGCCCTATATCTCCACTAGGATCCTATTGGAGGTTCCTTATTTTTTCCTCCTCCTTGTTACTGCTTTTATGAAACCCGATCTGGCTAGTCTTTGCCCCTTGTTCTCTTTATACCCAGGCATTATTCGCCTTATTGGGGTTCATGGGCTGTTGGTGCGGCATCCTCCTGGGGGAAGGGGGTTGGGGGTGTGGGGTTTTTGTGTTCTTTGTTTGTCTTACTCTCTCGATGTTTTGTTAGTTTATTAATTAACTGTTCTACCAAGTTGCTTGCTATGAAAGTATTCTTACGTATGCTTGTTTATCTGCTTGTTATAACTAATAAAGTGTGAATTTCAAAAAAAAAAATACAAAAAAACTTAAGTGAAATACACACAATGTAACTATTTCAAGTGTATTTACAGGCAATAAGGTAGATAAGTCGATGTAAAGATGGTGATGCCTGAAAAAATAACATTCAGTAACATATTGTACCATTTTTACTATACAAGTTTCCTTGAATGTTGGCAGTAACTAGGTAGGCAGATCGAGGAGGTTGATCAGGTATGGAATACAGACCAGTAAGAGAGAAAATGGCAGATGAAAGGACAGAAGGGCTGTTAAGGTTGGTGGCAGGTAGGATGGCGGGTCAAGGAGGCAGAGGATGATACAGGTGGAATGAGGGGGGAAAAAATGGGGACTTAAGGGGAGAGGAAGGGGTAAGGAATGGTGAAGTAGTGAGAGAATGATTGTTGAGTATTTGGGGAAAAAGGTAAGGCAACACATTCAGTGACATGCACAGGAGTCTTGTAACTTACCAGTGACTAGCTTTCCGAAGGTATTTAGAGGGATTAGGCTTTGTAGTTTGTTTAGCTTGGGCTTTATTCCACACATCTGGGAGGGAGCAGCTTATGGTCATGGCTCCGAGGCGGGAGCCTGGGATATCTAACATAATGTAGTCATTGCTCGTTAGGTGTAGAGGCATGTGATCGCTGGAAGAGATTAGATATTTTGGGGGTGAGGAGGAGCTTCAAAAGGAGAGCTTTGTAGAGCCAGGTGAGGGAGTGGATGAGAAGTCTGGTTGATGAGGATGACCAAACCAAAGGGGAATAAAGGTCACAGTGGTGAGTGTGACAGTGGGCCTTGGAAATGAAACGTAAAGCTCTATGGTAGAGGGTGTCTTAACTGGTGAAGCAGATAGTATGTGCATTGGCCATACAGTATATCAGCATAGTCGAGTAGCGGAATGAAAGTAGTTTGGACCAAACAAAGTCTGGCTTCTGTGGTGAAGAGGGATTTATTTCTGTAAAAGAAAAAACAATTCTTTGTTGCAGTTTTTTGGTGAGAGAGACTTTGTGAGCCAAAAACGATAGGTGTTGGTCTAGTTCACAACCTAGGTATTTGAATTGGTTAACTACTTCAGGATTGTATTCAAGAAGAGTCTTAATGGGGGGCAGGGATTTGAGCGCATTTGTAATCGCAGGCAGAAGATTAGAGTAGAAGTGCATCACTTTTTTTTTTTTTTTTTTTTAGCATTTAATAGCAATTTGGACTGTACAAGGGAGCATTGCAGGAGGTCCAGTTTGGATTGGAGCTCCATGTGTGTTTTGGCTAGCAAGAGTTTGGATATAAATATCCGTGTTGTCTGCGAGCAGGTGAAGTCTTCCTTTACTAATGTTCATGCTGATTGGGGTGGGGGTGTGGGTGTGTGTGTGTATATATATGTATATGTATGTATATGTATGTATATATATATATAAAGCAGAGGTTCAAGGATTGATCTTTGTGGTACCCCTCTCTTGAAGGGAAGGAGTGGGGTGAGGGAACCTTCTGCCTTAACCTATTGGAGTCTGTCAGGTAGCTGTTGAACCATGGTGGGGCTGGGCCAGATATACCATGCCAGTTTAATGTGTCGAGTAATAAAGCATGATCAACAGTGTCGAAAGCTTTACTGAGGTCCAGGAAGACAGCCTCTGTGACTTGCTTCTTATCCATTGCAAGGAGCCAGTCATTAGTAACTGAAGCTAGAGCTGAAGTCGTGCTGTGGGCTTTTCGGAATCCCGATTGGGTGGGGTTTATCACGTTATTGTTGTCATAGTCCCATATTTGTACATTTACCAAGATCTCGTGGAGTTTAGAGAGTAGGGAAGAATGGATGTTAGTTGGTAGTTATTTAGATCCAGGGGGTCACCTGAGTTAAATAGTGGGAGTACC
This sequence comes from Neoceratodus forsteri, assembly GCA_016271365.2. Classification (NCBI taxonomy): domain Eukaryota; kingdom Metazoa; phylum Chordata; order Ceratodontiformes; family Ceratodontidae; genus Neoceratodus; species Neoceratodus forsteri. The sequence goes on along the minus strand of JADMNL010000035.1, from coordinate 100,723,061 downwards.
TGGGCTATTTTCCATGCACCAGGCAGAATACTGGAGCTGATGGACAAATTAGAGATGCAATATGGGGGGGTTGTTAGGTGCTGGAAACCAGCTTTAATAAAATAATGTCCTGTCCCATCAGCATCTTTATTATTATCTAGGTGGAGAAGAAGGTCTTATATCTCTTTGTACTGGAATGGGGTGAAGGAGAAGTCGTCGCTAGTAGGCAACGAGAAATGTTTGGGCAGGCTGGAAGTGAGGGAGGCAGCTTTGGAGGTATCAAAGGTAAGGCCCGTGGTAGAAAAATGATCATTAGAGGTGCGAAGGATATAAGATTTGTCGGACATTGTCCTACTGCTAATGGACACCGTGCTGGGTAGTGAGGAAGACTATTTATTGCCTTAGGCTGCTTTAACCATCTTCCAGAATTTGCTGGAGTTACCCTTAGTGGAATCTGAAGCAGTGAGGAAGTAGTTTGCCTTTGATGCCCTGATAGTTGTTGTACAATCATTGTGGCAAGCTCTAAAGACTGCACAGCCGAGGAGAGTTTGGTCCATCTGGCTTTAGCCCAGAGCCGAACTCTCATTTTTAACTTGACCTTTAGGTTGGCCATGAACCAGGGACATGAGATCTTTCGCGATCTGAGTTTTATCAAAGGGACATGTCTGTTGATGATGCTGAGTAACACGGTGTTGAAGATGGAGGCTGCATCTTTGATATTTGTGGCCAGGTAAAAATCTGGCCAGTTTTACTACGGTCAAGGAGGTAGTGGGAGAGGTTGAAGTTAAGGGAGTTCCTTACCAAGGTAAACTTACTAGTTGTTTTAGGGGAAGGCTGTCCTCCTATACAGGTCATAGCGCAGTGATCAGGGGTGTCATTGGGGAAGACTGCCATGTGTGTGATTTTGTGGAGTCTGTTAGTGAGGATCAGGTTGAGGAGTGACCTAGTTGAGGGAAGTTTAAAGTTTGGACAGGTTATATCCGATACCAGTTGAGCGAATCTGGTATCAACACAGTAGTTCTTGAACTATAAGCTTTTGTTGTACGTTTTTAGCCAATCGAAATTTTAAGTCACGAAGAATAATTTCGTTCTGTCTTGTGTCCGAGATGCTACTGAAATAATTTATAAGTTCCAGGCCCCCAGAAGGTGACCTATAGCAGCCTACTATTGTTAAGGTTTCTACAGGGGATAGAGAGAGGTTTAGCAGTAGGCATTTGAATTTCTCCAGGATACTGACAGGGACAATATCGGATGCACTTACTCTGTCTTTTATGTAGATGGCTACACCCCCTAGTTGGTCTGTCACTATGAAAAAAGTTGTAGGAGGGAAAAGAGATAACAGTATCTGGAGTGAATTTTTTCTGCCAAGTCTTGGTTGGTACTAAGATGTCCGGCTCTGTGTGAGAAATCCAGGCATGGACAAGGTCCAACTTTTTCAGAAGACTGCACATATTAAGGTGCAGGCATTTCAGTCCTTTCGTGGTTGAGAAGTCAGCTGGGGTTGCTAGTACCTGAGGTGGTCCCAGATTTAGTTCAACATTACCTGTACAGATCAGCAGCAGGAAGGTAAGGACCAACAACCATCTGCAAAGTATTATTATGAAGGATTCTGTGCATCTACATGATGGGTAGGTAGGAGGCAGCTGTTTGCCAGTATAGTAGAAGAATGAAGGATATACGGCATAGAATAGTAGTGAGATCTGGAGTAAAAGAGGGTAGGGGCTGTTAGATGCATAGCTATAAGCATTGTAAGAGTGTCCTAGGAGAAGTTTTTGACTGGGTGGAAGACTGAAATAGGGGGGAGGGCAAAGGTGAGACCCTAGCAGGGCTGAAGAAGGGGTGACTTGAGGGCTTATGGGACAGATCCCTAGACTCAGGGTAGTGGCTGAGCAGAGAGTGTGTTTGGTAGAAGAGAATAAAGAGCAGAGAAAAGAGTAAGTAGTCCTGACAGGGCAAACTTAGATATAGGGATTATACTGTAGCATGGTGGTGAACTGGATTGCTAGGATGCAGGGAAGGTTGTGATCCAAGGCTCTGGCTGCTGCAGTCTGGTGGTGAGAAGAATACTAATACTTTACTTAATGAGTAGAAATAATTAAGAGTTAACTTATAGTTAACCTTAATGGGCAAGTATGTATGTGCCTTATGGAAATGCAGGGGAACCCTGCTCAGAGAGCAGTAGCAGGGCCCTAGTAATTAAGCAGTAGCAGAGCACTAGTAATTAAGATTACCCAAAATGGACTAGGGCAGGAGTTCTCGCACTTTTAAATAGTGAGCCTCCCCCAAGCCTTGAAAAAGATGTTGAGCCTCCCCCTAATGTAGAAATAATTGTGGGCCTCCCTATCTCTAGAACAACTATCACACTTTGCACATTACAGGAAGAATACAATGAAGTGCATGTGAGTGGTTGAGTTTATTTTCATTTTATTGACGCTGTTATTCTCCCTCTCTATAACCTCCCTCCCCAGGTTAGCCTACTCGCTCCACACTTCTGAGTTTTGGCCCTATTTACCCCTTGTTGCAGTACCTCCATGAGTCAGACTGGTTTCTTTGTCAGTTTTACCCTACCCTTAAACATCTTCTTGGGGACCATTTTGCTCCTGCCTGGCCTTGCTCCTAGTATCTCTCTGCTTAGCCTTTGTATTTGTGTTTTTCTGCAGCTAGTATAATGGGTCAATTGTTATCTTGTTCCTATTCATTTGTATTATTTTGCATTTTGTTTTGCAGAGTTTCCAAGAATTATATTTCCTCCATTTAGCTTTCCCCCATGTCATACCAGGAAACAAGTGCTTGTTGAGTGTGTTTTCCTGGTAACCATTTTGTTCATAAATTTGCATGCCATTATTCGCTTTGTTTGCTGCATTCTTTCACACAAAGCATCCAAAACTTGACATTTAAATATAGTACATTTTAAGGCTTGCTTGAGCCTCCCCGGAACGGGTTGGGGCCTCACCATTTGAGAAACCGTGGGCTAGGGTAACATGCCTTGCAAAGAATGCAGAGAACTGTATGATGATGGAGAGGTGGGCAGAGTGTAGGACTTTGAGTGGTATAGGGTGACTGCGAGACGGTGACCAGTGGGAAGGGGGTTGGCTGACGGGGGAGAAGCACAAGCGGATATAATAGAGGCTGGGGTCGGAGTGGGTGGAGGGGACAGAATTAGAGACAGTAATGCAGCAGAAGCAGAGCGGGCAATGGGGGGGGGGGGAGAGAATCAGTCCCCTTAGCTCCAGCACTGTAGTGCTGGTCAGCCAATCCAAGCCCTGATTAGTAGTTAATTGTCCAATGGATTTACAGGGCTTGGATTCCCTGTCTAGGGCAGAAGCAGCTGTTCCTCTTCGTAGATCTGTGGGTGGGTGGGCAGCAAGGCATGGTCTGCCTTAGCAAGCTGAACCGCAGCCAGGAAGTAGGCAGTGTGGAGTGCCCGGTTCAAGAGCAGCACCTCTTCTTGGATCTGTGGGCAGCAAGGCATGGTCTGCCATAGTGAGCTGAGCCACAGCCAGGAGGAAGGTGGCGTGGAGTGCCCCGTTCAGGGACAGCACCTGCTCTTCATGGATCTGCGGGCAGGTGGGCAACAAGGCACGATAGACTGTAGCAAGCAGAGTCGCAGCTAGGAGGAAGGTGGCATGGAGCACCTTGCTCAGGGGCAGCACCGCTTTATGGATCTGTGGGCGGGTGGGCAGCAAGGCACAGTCTGCCATAGCGAACCAAGCTGCAGCCAGGAGGAAGGCGGCGTGGAGCACCCGATTCAGGGGCAGCACCTCCTCGTGGATCTGCAGGTGATTGGATGGGAAGTAGGGCACAGTCGGCTGTAGTGAGTTGAGCCACAGCCAGGAGGAAGGCGGTGTGAAGTGCCCAGTTCAGGGGCAGCATCTGCCAAATACTCAGACTTTTACTCTTCCTCTGCATCTTCCTGGGTGGAGAGGTTGAGGACATTAGCCATCTGCCTTGTAAAAGTATAGTGGGAGGAAAAAGCCTCCGTCTCACGAGAAGAGGAACCCGAATTCATGCTGTGAGAAGCCTTTGGGGTCCAAGGAATAATCACTGTCCTGCTCTTCTTAATAGAAAAATTCGGATCCCTGGGCATCGGTCTGGGGGAGGATAAGGGACCAAAGGGCGCATGTTCAAGAGGGAATCCATGACTTTCAAAAGGTTTAAAAATTTGCTACAGCTTAGACATGTCCCCCAGAGGGCATTTTCATTGTATCCACTGCAGACTCTGTTGCTTCTTCAGCAGGGAGGGGCAGCAATATTTTTTTTTTTTTTTTGCAGGTCCCGTACCTGGAGCCTGCTCTGGGGGTCTTTTATATATAGAAACCTCAGGATTCCCTTTGCCAGAACTTTTGAGTCAAGTAATTTTTTTTTTTTCTTTTTTGGGGGGGGGGGATCTTTCCTTATGTTTGTTTTGAGAAGGACCCTCCTTTGTATGTTTTGGTGACACAGTGGCAGATTGAGAAGCATGGTAAAACAACTCTGCCCACCGAAAGAGCTGGGCAAAACTTGGTGCAATTACACAATCAGGAAACTGAGTGTAACACAACTCCTGGCTACCTCCCCTCGCCAGGAGTGAAAAGTAAAAAACAAGGTTCTAGGGACATGGATATGTTGTTCAATCCACACTTCATGGCAGGTTCCTTGCCGCTTTAAATCTTGCCGGAAGGTCTTCAAGTTGGCTCCTCCCACCCACCCGGGTGGTAAAACTCTCGGCTCCACCCCATGACGCCAGATCTTCCTTACCGCTTGGAAGCTCAGGTTCCCTCCTTAGCGCTCTGCGTTTTAGGCCTGGATCCAGACTTAGCTAAACCAAAACTTATTCTCAAATTTTCTAGACTTCGGTCTGTTTCTTCTTTTGCGGCTGCGATGGATAAGTCGACTCCCAGATTTCGGCAGTGCACATGTGGGCAGAAGATGTATCGGACCGATCCGCATTCCACGTGCGTTTATTGCCTTGGGCTTGAGCACGATCCGCAGGCCTGTGAATTGTGCAAGTCCTTCTTGGTCAATGTCCTCGAAGACTGTGCTGCCAGACTCCAACTTGGGTGCCCTGAGAGACGTATTCCTCCAGTGAAGTCAAAGGAGGCCCGTTGGGCGGTGTCCAGCGGCGGGCTCAGCTGAGCAACTTGAACAGATGATGGCCCTAGAGGAGGCAGCGGCCCAGGCCACATCTTCGTTCTCCTTGGTTGTGGCATTTATCCCACTCTACTTGGGCTCCTCCTACACTGCTTCTTTTAAGGAACTTTGTCAGTCCCTCTCTACAAAAGGTGAAGGTCCATCGGGACATTCCTCTCGGTCCAAGAAGGAGGACTCGAAGGCTAAGTCCCACCATCTGCGTTCGTGGGAGCGGGAGAGGTCCCATTCTCCGTGCAGTCAATCTCAATCTTTATTTATTTATATAAGGCGCCTTTCTAAAACCAAGGCGCCTGTACAATACTAGATAAAACAATTAAAATAGAATAAACAACAATATTAAAAATCATTATATGCTTTGCTAAAGAGGTGAGTCTTTAAAGATTCTTTAAAACTTTGGACAGTCGGGCTGTCCCGCACCTGACGAGGTAGAGAATTCCCACAGGGTTGGGGCCATAAAACTAAAAGATCTGGCCCCTGAGGTTTTTAAACGAACCCTGGGAATCTCTAGCAATCCCTCGTCAGTGGATTGGAGAGAGCGGGAGTCGACAGTTTACTTTGGTCGAGATTGCGGCTAAGGCCGCTGGCTTCAAGTTGTCCCCATCAGGTCAGCCGACCGAGACACCCATCGACGCGGTCGAGATTTTTCTCGACCCGTCGGACAGGCTGTCGACTGGAGAAGCAGACAACCCTTCTTCACCAGTTCCCCCGGTGGAAACCGAGGACTTGCCTGCGCCTCCTGTGCTGGAGTCCCTGGTTAAGGTCCCTGAGCCGAGGGAGAAACAGGTTTCCCCCCGCACCCTCCCAGACCCACCCTCGGAAATACTGACTGTCTCGGTCTCTGACCTCTTCTCGGTCCAGCCGATCCTGGCGGTCTCAGTCTTGGCACCAAGGAAAGCGACGCCGCGTCCTCGTCATCTTCCTCCTCGGAGGAAAGGCTTTGGCACAGATTGCATCGACGCTACGAGGACTTGATGTGGCAGCAGCTCCTTCTGACTGGGAACAAGCCGAACCCCTCGCCTTCCCCGACCATTAAGTGGCTGTCACTGGAACGGCCGAAACAACCCCTCGTGGTTATCGAGGAGCCCAGACCAGCTCCGGTTGTTCGTCCGAAACCAGCTGTGTCACCCATTGTGGTGGAACCCCCACCTCCATAACCTAAATCTGGGGCTCCGACCAAGGATTCAGTCTGGTCAGGGGTTGCCCCATCGGTTGTCTGTCACCCTCACTCCCGATCGTCCTCGGCAAGTGGAGCGTGGTTCAGGCCGTGGGCAGCTGTTCACAGACTCCTCGGAGTCTGATGATGACTCTTCCCTGTTCTCCAGGCCCCTTGATCTGGAGTCCACTGGGGGACAGTCTGTGGACGAGAGCCCATCCTCATTCATGGGTTTGCTTTGGCTCATCTCAGGATCTACTGGGATGAAGCTTGAACCCATGTCTAAGCGGGCCAGCTATCCCCTCACTGAGATACTGGATCGAGGGGATTCTCCCACGGAAGGCTTTCCAGTGGCTGAAGCCATTGTTGGCCTAGCTTTGGAGTTATGGCAGCGTCTGGCTTCTTGTCCTGCTTCTTCGGCCAGGATGGCCAGGAAGTACGCTGTCCCCACCGGTTTACTATCTGGTTTTTCAGAGCACCTCTCTGTGGAAGGGCTTGTGACCGATAGTGTTTTCCGGCGTTCCGGGAACACCAGGGATGTGGACAAGCCTCCCGACAGAGTCCCAAGAAGCTGGACTACCCCGGGCATAAAGTGTATGCTGCTTCCTCCCTAGGCCTTCGTCAGGCCAGTTTGGCCATACTGATGGCACACTTTTCCCACGCCTTTATGGGCTCCCTGGATGAGGTGACCCCTCGTCTTCCGGCTGACCTCCAGACTGCGGTCAAGCAGGTGCGGGATCAGGGAAGGGCGGTGGCGAAGCAGCGGCTCCAAACTGCTCTTGATATTGGAGACTCTTGTGCCCGGTCAGTAGTGGCCACAGTGGCCATGCGCTGCAGAGCTTGGCTACAGATCTCCACTTTCACGGCGGATACCCAGCACAAGCTGGCAGACGTCCCTTTCCTGGGTACCGACTTGTTCGGTCCCGGGGTGGAGAGCCATTTGCAGAGGATCGAGAAGTCCAGTGCCACCTTGGACTCTGTCACGTCTGTCCAGAAGGACAAAGGCCGCCAGCAACAGCGTAAGCCCTTTCGGCCTTCTGCCTCTGCGGCACGTCCAGCCCAGCAACACCAGCATCAGGGCCAACTGGCTCGCACTTAGCACCCCTGATCACCTCCTTCTGGAGCAGCAGGGCAATGTCGAGCCGACATTGCCCTGCTGCTCCAGAAGGAGGTGATCAGGGAGGTGGTGGATCCTCCACCAGACCCAGGGTTTGTGTCCAGGTATTTCCTGGTCCCGAAACCGGACGGGGGGCTGGCGCCCCATTCTAGACCTGCTTGACCTGAACGGGTTCCTAAGGTCTCGAACCTTCAAGATGGTCACTTTGGCTCAGATAATTCCATCCTTGGAACGAGGCATGTGGTTCTGTTCTCTGGACTTCCAGGACGCGTTCTTCACGTCCCAATCCGTCCCACCAGCGATTCCTCCGCTTCAGAGCAGAGGGGTCCCTCTACGAGTTCTGGGCCATGCCCTTCGGCCTTTCTCTAGCTCCCAGGGTCTACAGCAAATGCATGGCAGTGGTGACAGCATTCCTGCGGCGCCGAAGGGTCTGGGTGTACCCTTACCTGGAAGACTGGCTGATTGCGGCCTCCTCCAGACCGGAGGTGGAGCGGTCCAGGGATCTGGCCCTCCAGGTTTGCTCTCAGGTTGGCCTCCTCATCAACGAGGCCAAGTCAGAACTCATGCCAAAGCAGGTGATCCATTTCATCGGGGCAGAGCTCGACTCTCTACGAACCAGAGCACGGCTCCCGGCGGACAGGGCTGAGGTTCTTTCCTCCTTTGCGCAGTCATTTCAGGTTGGGCAATTGCACCCTGCCTGGGACTTCCTGCGCCTCCTGGGCCTCATGGTGGCCTGCACCAGCGTGGTCCGTTGGTCCCGTTGGCACATGCATCCCCTACAGTGGGGACTGGCCAGCCGATGGTCACAGCGCCCCAGTCCTTTGGACCAGCCAGTGGCAGTGACCCAGGAGATGTGAAACGCTCTCCAGTGGTGGATCGTTCCAGCTCATCTGCAGGAGGGCATCCCATTTGTCTACCCCGAGCTGACTGTCTCTCTATCGACCGCCTCTCTGGGTTGGGGTGCCCATCTGAGGGAGCACAGAGCGCACGGCCTCTGGTCCCCTCAGGAGTCCTGATGCCACATCAACCTGCTGGAGCTTCGAGCGGTTCGTCTAGCCCTCACCGCCTTCGCTCCGTTTGTACAGGGTCAAGTGGTCCAGGTCCAGATGGACAATACCACAACCATGTACTACCTAAACCACCAGGGTGGGACATGCTCCATGCTTCTGTGCAGGGAAGCTCTCCACACTTGGTCCCTTGTGTGCAGCCTGGAGGCGGATCTCCTAGCCATCTATGTGGCAGGAGCCTCCAACATTCTGGCCAATGCCCTAAGCCAGATAGGAGCTGTGTCCCACGAGTGGTCTCTACTGCCTGAGGTAGTACAGGATCTCTTCTCCCACTGGGGCACACCTCAAGTGGACCTGTTTGCCTCCAGGGAGAATGCAAAGCTGAGGCTGTTTCATGCCCACCCCCTCAGCAGGGCTCGCTGTAGGGGGATGCCTTCTCGAGGCCGTGGACCTGGGCCTCTTTTACGCCTTTCCCCCTATTTCTCTTGATCCACAAGGTGCTTCTCAAGGTGAGGAGTGGCAGGCGCAGGTGATTCTGGTGGCGAGACTGGCCCTGCCAGTTCTGGTATCAGATCTCCTCAACCTCAGCTCCAGGCTCCGAGGGGCTTCCAACCCCATGGACCTGATCTCGGTCAACCAGGGAAGGTATTCCATCCGGACCTTCAATCCCTGCACCTGACGGCCTGGTTCCTGAGCCAAGGAGTCTCCAGGCCTTGGGTCTTTCTGACGCAGGTACTCAACGCCGTTGGGGCATCCCGTAGGAGTCAACCAGGAAATGCTATGCCTTTAAATGGAAGAGATTTTCCATTTGGTGTCAGGGCAAGGGGTTGGACCCTTCCCCCTGTTCCTTGGCAAGCGTTCTGGACTACCTGTGGCCCCTTTCTCAACTAGGGCTTCGGTCGACGACCCTTAAGGTGCACCTGGCAGCCATCTCTGCTTACCGGGTGTGGGCCGGGAAACAGTCGGTGGCGAAGAAGGTTGTCGGGCGCTTTTTCAAAGGCCTTGATCACATATCCCCTCCAGTGCGAGAAACTCCACCTCTGGGGGATCTACTGCTGGTACTGGCTAAGCTCGTGGGCAAGCCATTCGAACCGATGCACAGGTGTGACATCTCTCACCTGTCGTGGAAGACCTCCTTCTTGGTGGCTATCAAGTCATCCAGAAGGATGGGAGAGTTCCAGGCGCTTTCCATCGAGTCTGCTTACCTGGTCTTCCACAGGGACAATGTTTTCCTGCGCCCCACCCGAAATTCCTTCCGAAGGTGGTGTCGGAGTTTCACCTTAACCAGGTGTTGACTCTGCCGGTGTTCTACCCCAATCACACCTCGGAGGCCGAATATAGGCTCCATACTTTGGACCCTAGAAGAGCGTTCTCTTACTATAAGGAGTGGACGGCTGAAGTTCGGGGAGAGGTTTGCCAGCTGTTTGTCACCTTCGCTGAAGCCGCACCTGGCAGACCTGCAATAGCCCAGACGCTAGGCAGGTGGGTCACCTCCTGTATAGATCTCTGTTATAGGTTGGCGGGCATGGTGCCTCCCAGAGGGATAAGAGCTCATTCTGCCCGCCATACCGCTGCTTCGGTGGCTGTTTCCAGGGACGTCCCTATCCAGGAAATCTGCAGGGCTGCTACCTGGAAGTCAGCACACACCTTCATTACCATTACTACATCAACCTAGAGTCATGCCAGGATGCTGGTTTTGGGACCTCTGTTCTTCAGTCCTTATTCCCTAAGTAGGGGGTGTGTGCCTTGCCTCCCTCCTCCCGGAGAACTGCTAGGAGTCTGCCAGACAGTGTGGATGAACAACATACATCCATGTCCCTAGAAATACAGGTTACTCACCTGTAACAGGAGTTCTAGGAATGGTATATGTTGTTTATCCACACGACCCAACCAGCTTCGACGCACAACCTGGCTTCCAGCCGGCTAGATCTGGCATCATGGGGCGGAGCCGAGAGTTTACGACACGGGTGGGTGGGAGGAGCCAGCTTGAAGACCTTCCGGCAAGGAACCTGCCATAGTGTGGATGAACGACATATACCATTCCTAGAACTCCTGTTACAGGTGAGTAACCTGTATTTTTCAAACGTGTATCAGTAAACAAACATTATCCATCACCCTGCAACAATTAAGACATGAGGAAAAATGCCTGAATATAGATTATTTTATTCTTTAATCAGGCACTTAGCTGAAGGCTGCATCAAGTTCTTCAGAACAGCGTCCGCCAGGGTAACATTTCTGGATCTTCAGTCACTGGTTGATTCTGTTGAGACCGTGGAAGGAAGGGGCTCTCTTCACAGTGTCTCCCTCCTGGTTAAAAAAACCAAAAACAAAATTCAGCAGACTTTTTGGAACCCTGGTCCATTATTTATTTATTAGTAAATAAAATCAAGCACATTGCACCACTGTTATGCCATAGATAGGACATCACCATGTTAACTAGTATGTGCTTTGCTGACGTTGCAGACACTGTACCACTCATGATGATCTAGCCATGTGCCTCTGTGGGAGCGTGTTTGTGGATGATGTAAAAATCTGCAATAGAGTGAACATACAGGATGGAGCTGGTAGAATGCAGAGGGACCTAGGTAAACTAGAGGACTGTGCCAGGAAGTGGAAATTATCGCTCATCAATGTGGCAAAATGCAAAGTTATGTACCTGGGCAGAAAGAATGGGAGAACGGACTACAAACTGAGGGCAAGCCGCTAGCAGTTACAGTGGAGGAGAGGGACCTGGGCATCGTCTCTCAGGACTTGAAGGTGGCTGGGCAGTACAGCAGGGCAATGGCATAAGCCAGCAGAATGTTGGGTTGTACTGGGGAGGGATCACCCTCAGGAAGAAAGAGGTCCTGATTTCCCTATACACCCTGCAGGTCAGGCCTCATCTGGAATATGGGGTCTAGTTCTGGAGGCTTTGCCAAAAAAAAAGGGTGTGGAGAGAGGGTGGAGCGGGTTCAGAGGAGGGCAACCAAGATGGTGAAGTGGCTCAGTCGCCCACCGTATGAGGAGAGGCTCTGAGTCCTCGACATACACCCCCTGGAGCTGAGGAGGGAGAGGGGACATGATGGAGACCTTCAAGTACCTAAAAGGGATCAACAGAGTGCCTACTGAGAACCCATTCCAATTGAAGGGGTGTCCCAGAAAAAGGGGTCATAACCTCCAACTCTAGGGGAATAGGTTTAAAGGCAACATCAGAAGAACCAGGGGTTCAGTTAATTTATTTTCAGTGGAAGTCTGAACTTTCCAGGAGTCAAAATTTGGAAGTCATTCCAATTTATTGGAAGTCGAAATACTTCAGGATCCCACTTTAGGACGTCAATATTCTAGGAAGGACAGATTTATGTATATTAATTTAATAGATTAGTAGTAATATACAGTTTCTTTCAGAACAAGCTATCATTTCTGACTTCCATGCCTGCTGTTTTGGAAGTCATCTGATTTTTGGTTTTACATCTGGAAGTTTTTGCCTTACTTTTGGAAGTCAAATACTACCAAAATAGAGTTAACTGACGCCCTGGAAAGAACTTCTTTACCGAGACAGTGGTGGACACCGGGAGTGGACTGCTTAGGGAAGTGGTGGGTGAGAATTCATTTGGTGGGGGGGTTCAAGAGGGTTTGGGACAGACAGAGGGCTGTTGAAAGGATGGGGGAATCTGGGGCAGGCCTAGGGGATGCTAGGCAAATGGGCAGACTAGGCGGGCCTAGAGGTCCTTTGCTGCTGTCACTTTCCTTTGTTCCTAAGTTTTTGAATGCTGCAACTTAAGCCTCAAAATCAGAAAATGCATGTGCTAAAGTACAGAAAATGCTGACAAGAAGAATTCATATGCCCCCTGATGCCAATATCATTGTGATCAGGCAGGCTGTACAACATCGTAGTGTAAAACGGAGTATGACAGAACAACAGTAACTAACATAGTGGTACTGGTATGGTGGTTCAGTCACTGTTCCCTCACTACCACAAGAAGCAAGATGAACTCTTTCATCTGCAAAAGTCACAGTAATCCAGTTATGTGCCCCTTGACTGTGCGTCGGTGCTTCGCGATGTGCCTAGCTTCCGCTAGGCGCCACTCTCGCACCAACTGCAGGAACCCCCCTCCCCCCGGAGAAGGAGAGCAGTCATTAGAGCGCTCAATCCTTCTCTTCGGCTGACCCTCAATGACCGGGCTCGTTCCCAAACCCGTTGGCGGCGTCTCAAGCGGAATTCCAACCGCTGCGCTGGTGGGCTGGCTCGGAGCTGGTTAGTTATGCTGCAGTGGCCAATGGCCATGATTTGTTCCAGTTCCAAACGGTCTAGTAAAATCTGTGCAAAACAGCCCTGACACTGACAGACACATTCACATCTGTGGAGTAGTGCGCACCACCCCCAACACTATCCATATAATGTCTTTATAAAATAGTAGGTAGAGTCAGGTTGGATGGATTGGATGATGATCAGGCAGATGGGAGCCGGGAGCACACACAGGAATGAAGTGACAGCGCGAGCAGCCAACCGTTACCCAACCGCTCCACTTCTGCTGTGAAGGAGTTGCTGACCCGTGGTATGGCAGAGGCAGAGAGCATGGCAACACTGCACATCATGCCACACATGTTGCGGTCCAGGGTAGAAGGCCGAGTGTGACAGACTTGGGTGGCTTAAGTGAAGCTTGCTCTTGACATTAAGTGGCACATCACACACAGGCTCACCAGAAAAATGACCCTGCTCTGTCAGGATGATGATCACTACTCACTGTCTGGTACACAGAGGAGATGACGTACCCATCTGGCGAAGGGTTACACCGGATTACCCTGGGGGTGGCTGTATGAAGTGTGAGGCTCGGGGCGGGGGTTGGAGCAGGAGGGCCTTGGCAGTATGAAGGGTGGCAAGATGTGGTAGCATGTAGGAGGGTTAAAAAAACAATTAGAAAAAGCTCAAAAGACATAACATTTACCAATAAGGTCGAGCCAGAGGTCAGGACAGGAGGAGCCTTGTGTCGCTGCTCTCGCATATACAGAATCACGGCCTTACACCTGAAAAGAAACAGTTTACCATATATTAAACATTTAACAAGTTAAACACACAAGAACAACTGTGCAGCCAGTGACCACCACCAGCAGCAGCAGCACAAGCAATGCATTAACAAATTTAGCCTCTTGTCTAACAAGTCTTTGTTACAATTACAGTTCAAATGGCATGGCTGGCTTACCTGACGAGATAACCACAGCTGCCACATACATCCATCCACCTTAGGTTTAAACAGTTTTAGAAGCCCTTAACATTACCTGGTGGCTCAAGCAGTGATTTGACTTGAGCGCTAATATGTTCGCCTCACACAGACACCACACTTACCATTACCAACAGGGTCAAGGTCAGGAATTTCTCACACTCGCATATACAGCTCACGGCCTGCAGAGAAACGATTTATACCATATATTAACATTTAACAAGTTAGCAACACATAATTATGCAAATATAAAATAAACAGTGCCACATCAGTGCAGTGACCACCAGCAGCACTTTATCCCTACCACCCCGCTCCGTCCACCTCCATTGACCCAAATCCCATCACCCAGTGGCTGACCGCCATAATAGCTATTTGTAGGTAAGCATTTTGCAAACAGTAACGTAAATGAATAATAATGAGATAACCAACAGCTGTACAATACATCAGGATCCTCACCTTGGCCATGGCATACTTTACACTTGTTCCTAACCTTTTGCTTCCACGGGGGTCAAGTGACTTAAAGTGTCACTATCATTTTAAGCAATAAAATAAGAATAGTAATCACCACTGGCTAGTGTTACTGCATTAATACCAGTGGTGTTTGCACTGCAACAACATTAAATGGGTAGAATACCTATGAAAAGTCGATCAGGATGAGCACTGCACTTCCATGGCAGTGATTTAAAATATGAAGGAGGCAGTATAGCGCAGTGGTCTAAGGCTCTGAGCTGCAAATCTGGTGACATCCAGCAGACCAGACCTGGGTTTGAATCCCACAGCTTCCACTTGCATACTGTGTGACCCTGAGCAAGTCACTGAACCTCCTTGTGCTCCCAGGTCGCTCCTGTAAAAAAGCTTTCAGCTTAGTGTGCTATACCTGGTTAAATAGCTAACTGAAAAAAAAAAAAAAATGGACTGTATTCAAAACATGATCCTCCTTTTCTTGCAGCCACAGACTCCTGCCACAACACAAAATACAACTGACCAACAGCTTATTCTGGTATTCATCTGTATCCCCCTCAGGCAGGATTTGTCTACTGCACTTACCCGGTCAACAAACATTTTTTTTTTTTTTTTAATGTTATAGAAGCCAGAAGGGGAAGGAATCATATTCAGTTCAGTGCTTTACAGTAACTGGTAATTGCTGTTTTTCTTTTAGACTTGGATTGTGGGCTTTGGTGACACTGTACTTTCTTTGTTGTCTTTACTTAGAATTGTTTTTGGGCTGTTGAGGATTTAAAATGTAGTGGTGGTGTATTCTTCGCTGTCTTTGGTTGCTGCAAATTTTCGCTCCCCCCCTTCCCCCAACTCTTGATTATATGCCCTGTTAAATCTGATTGACAGGAGCTAAACACTTGGTATAGTAGGGGGTGTGGAGTAGGAGGGGCATACCAGGAAAGGAACAGCAGCAAGTGAAGAGGTGACTGCTCTCTCAGTGGAAGGGAAGTAAATGTAAATGTAAATCTAGGAGCTTTCATTATTACTTCTTCGTAGTGATATTGCATTGGGAAAGAAGGAGTAGGAGTTTAAAGAAGGTTGTGCAATGTCTACTTAAAGTCTGTTTTTGAGTGTGGATAGGAAGGATAGGAATATAAAAAGCAGTTGCTCAATATATCTAAATGTGTGCAACAAAGGAGGTAAGGGAAATAAAGAAAATGTTTTGCACTGATAGAGGAGGGAGAGGGGAGACTTGGGGGAGTGTTTGGTATCCTGCATCTGGAAGGGTTGGGGGTCGCTGGTGGGCAACGACAGCAATGGGTAGGGTGGTAGGCTGCAAGAACTGCTGTGCACCAATTTTTCTAAAAATTGCCTGGTGTGTGGGAGGATGTTTAGTGTGCAACCACATAGAAAAACTTAGAAAGGAGATTGAGGGTCTGCAGGAGGAACTAAAACAGGCAAGGCAGATTGGAGGTAGGTTTAGCCCAATACTGGAGGGAGGAAGAAGGGGAGATGAGGGAGGGCGATTTAAGCAAACAGTGGTGAGGAGAGGGTCAGAAGAAGGGAAGCAGAAACAAAGGGGCCCAGGCCAGGAAGAACAATTGCCGGGGAAACCAGGTCAGGAGACAAAAGACAGATGGAAGGAGGAGATAGGGGACTTGTGAGGGGAGGCAAAGTGGCAAAAGTCATGGAGTGGAAAGGAGAGAACAGGTTACTATGAAGAGAGAGGGAGCAGGCATTTGTGAAGGGCCTTCAGAAAATAGTTGTGCACTGCTAGAGAGGGAGACGGTGGAGGAGGGAAATGATGAAATTAGAGGAGAAATTGATAAATGCCTGGACCAAACTGGAGCAGGGGGAAGTTCTGCTGGGAGAATTGCAACAGGGGTAAAAGGGGGTAATAATGTGCAGGAGGAAGAGGAGGAGCTGGAAATTAGAGAGAGAGAGAGATGAATGGAAGCAAGCAGGGAATAAGAGGGGTGGAATCTTAGTGCCAGGGGACTCAATACTAAGAGGAGTTAAGTGGAGGGGGAGAGGCATGGTCACATTTGGGTGGAGGCCATGCCAGAAATGACAGCGGAAAGGGTGGGACAGTCTGTTCTGAAATATGCTAGAAGGGGTAGGGACAAGCCTCATTTAATTATACATCTTGGGACAAACGACCTGGCTGACAAGACAGTAGATACAGTCCAGAGGAGGTTTGAGAAACTAGCAAAATTATGTGAGGGGGCCGGAAGATCAGTAACTTTTTCAGAGATACTTCCGATGCCAAAGGCAAGCACAACAAGAAAGCTGAGAATAGAGGAATTTAACGGGTGGCTAAGAACCTGGTGTTGTGCTAAAGGGTATGGGCTGTTGGGGGTGGGGGGTGGAGAGGGACCTGGGAGGACAGTAGTCTCTATGCCAAGGACAGACTACACTTGAGTGAGGGGGGAAAGAAAGTGTTGAAACAGAGGATGGAGGAGTACATAGAGGAAGTTGGGAATTCAAACTAGGAGTGGGGGGTGGCAGTTGGGGAAGAGATATGCAGAGACCACAGGTTGGGAAACCATATGAGCTTACCCCCCATAACAGTAACAAAGGACAAATGGCAAGTACTGTTGGTGATGCTAGGAAAGGAGGGCAGGATGGGGAGGTGGAAGGTGGTTACCCTTAATGCTAGGAGCATTGGGAGGAAAACTGCAGAGTTACAGGTTCTCATGGCAGAGGGAGAGGTGGACATTGCAGCTATCACGGAAACATGGGCCACCCATTACAATGACTGGGAACTGTCTGTACCAGGGTACAGGTTATTTCGTAGGGACAGGGTGATTGGGAAAGGAGGGGGGGTGGCACTATATGTGAAGCAGCATGGATTTACAGCAGGAAGGTCATGTCAGACTAATCTAATTGATTTCTTTGACTGGGTGACCAAAGTAATAGACCAAGGAGGGCTGTGGATATGGCCTACCTAGACTATAGCAAGGCATTTGACACAGTCCCACACAAAGATTAATAATCAAGTTAGCCAGCCTGGGAGTGGGTCCCAGGGTGGTAGCCTGGGTAGCGAACTGGCTGCACAACAGGACACAGAAGGTAATAGTGAATGGAACACATTCCGAAGAAGGGGTTACTAGTGGAGTACCTCAGGGCTCAGTACTGGGTCCAATCCTCTTTAACATCTTATAAGTGACATTGCAGAGGGTCTGGAGGGAAAGGTATGCCTCTTTGCAGATGACACACAGATCTGTAACAGAGTTGATACACAAGAGGGGGTAGAAAAGATGAGAAGGGACTTGGCAAGGTTGGAGGAATGGTCACACATATGGCAACTTAGATTCAATGCAAAGAAGTGCAAAGCAATGCACCTGGGAAACAAAAACCCAGGAGAAGAGTACACAATAGCAGGGAGGTACCAACAAAAAAAATGGAAAGGGACCTGGGGTAGTCATATCAGATGACCTAAAGGTGGGTAAGCAATGAAAAGTCGGTAAGGAGAGCCAGGGGATACTGGGATGCATAGGAAGGGCATCACAAGTAGAAAAGGGAAGTGGTTATCCCTCTATACAGACAGTTGGTGAGACCCCATCTGGAGTACTATGTGCAGTTTTGAGACCCCATCTACGCAAGGACATAGACAGGATGGAAGCAGTCCAGAGGAGGGCAGCTAAATGTGCAGGGTCTACATCAGAAACCATATGAAGAGAGACTGAGAGAGCTTAATATGTATACCCTTGATGAAAGGAGGGACAGGGGGGACATGATAGAAACGTTCAAGTACCTCAAGGGAATCAACAAAGTCCAGGAGGGTAGCATCTTTCAGAAAAAGATGTGTAAGAACAAGGGGGCACAGTTTAAAGATAGAGGGGGGACGGCTCAGGGGTAATGTGAGGAAATTCTTTTTCACGGAGAGAGTGGTGGATACATGGAACAGCCTTCCTGAGGTGGTTGTTGGGTCTAAAACAGTGGGGGAATTCAAACATGCATGGGACAGACACAAAGCAATTATAGTGGGGGTTGCAGGAAGCAGGCTGTTGGTTAACTAGAATCTGCAGCTTATCCAGTAGGTAGGGAAATGGGCAGACTGGGTTGGCCAAGTAGTCCTTATCTGACGTCAAAGTCTGTTTCCATGTTAAGGAAGTACTGAAGTGTGTAAGGGAAGAGGGTAGTACGGAGTCACTTTGGATGCAAATCCAGGATTCCAAGAATAGGATTCTTAGAATGGGAGTGGTGTACAGGCCACCATCTCAGACGGAGGAGTTAGACAGGGAACTAGCGGGACAGATCAGGAGGACCTGCGAGAAGGGTAGTGTGGTGATTGTGGGGACTTCAGCATGCCAGGTGGACTGGAGCACCCCAACAACCAGGAACAGAAGGAGCAGGTACTGCTGGATGCCTTCCAGGACAGCTTCCTGCTGCAATGGTCAGTGAACCAACCAGGTTAGGGAATACCCTTGACCTTGTGCTGGCAAATGGGGACTTTGTGAGAGAACTTACAGTGGAGGAACTGCTGTCAGGAGTGACCACCACTCAGTATGGCTCACATTGGATATGGGCAAGGAAGGAGTGGAATCTGGCACAATAGTGCTGGACTTCAGGAGGGCCGACTTTCGGAGGATAGGGGAAGTGGTAAAAGGGTACCTGGCCAGAATTCAATCCAGTATGGACACTAACCAGAGGCGGGAGCTCATAAAGATGGGGATAGTGGAGGCAACCAAAACCTGCTGCAAAGCCCAGAGCAAGAAGGCTAGGGCTAAGAAACCGATCTGGCTGAGCAAGGAGGTCATGGAAAAGATAAGGAGGAAAAGAGCTGCCCATACTAACATACTAAAATGCCAGCAGAATAGGCCTAACGGTCTTTCTTGTCTGCTCTTTTGGTCAGCCCCCACCCTGGGTGCTGACCTTGCTGTCCCCCTCGCCTTCTCTGGCTTCTCCCTTCCCAGTTCTGGATATTCTTGCTGCATTGGATTTTGCTTCCAGAACCCTTCCCCTGTACCTGTCCCTCCCCCTCTTGAACCCCTCCACTGTCTCTGCCTCCACCAGCCCCCTAGGCAGTGCATTCCATGGCTCCACCACCCACCTCAGTGAAGTAGCACCTCCTTCTCCTCCCTGAATCTTCCCTCCAACTTCCACCCATGCCCTCTAGTGGCCCCCTCCTCCTTCCTTCGAAGCACCCTGACTGTTCCTCCCCTATTTACCCTCTTCATGTACCTGAAGACTTCTATCATGTCCTCCCGGTCCCTTCTGTCTTCCAGTGTGTACATATTTAGCTCTTCGAGCCTCTCCTCATAGGTCCTGTCCCCCAAGCCCCAAATCATTTTGGTTGCCCTCCTCTGGACCCTCTCCAGGAGGTTAATGTCTCTCTTTAAGTGTGGCCTCCAAAATTGCACGCAGTACTCAAGGTGCGGCCTCACCAAGCAGTTATACAGAGGGAGTATCACTTCCTCCTTCTGAGGTGATCCCCTAGCGATGCATCCCAGCATCCTGTTGGCCTTGGCTGCTACCCTCCTACAAGTCTGAGTTGTTCATCTTGACATCCACCACCACCCCAGGTCCCTCTCAGCCATCGAGACTTGTACATCCCCCGGTGTATACTTGGCCTGGGTTTCTGGCCCCAGGTGGAATACCTTGCATTTCCCTGCATTGAACCTCAGCTTCCACTTTCTAGACCATCTTTCCAGAGCCTCCAGGTCCCCCTCCCCTCCTCCCCATCCACCACCGCACCCAGTTTCGAGTCATCCGCAAAGAGACTCATCTCACTCCTGATTCCTGTCCTTATGTCAGAGACGTAGGCGTTGAACAGAAGGGGACAAAGGACTGATCCCTGTGGGGGAAGTTAGGAAGTACAAAAAAACTGGGAGGGGGGGAGGACAGGGAGGAGTACTTGACAGAATCGAAGGAGGTGACAAGGGCAGTAAGGGGAGACAAAGCATCTACGGAACTCAGGCTGGCACAAGGCATTAAGAACGGGAGAAGGACATCTTTAAGTACATCAGGAGAAAAGGAGCTGTAAGGGCCACATAGTAAGGATTAGGAAGGAGGGGGGTTGGGTGGAAGCAGGGTGCAATAAGGCGGAAGCACTAAATGAGTACTTCTCCTCAGTATTTACTAAAGAGAAGAGGGGGGTGACACCCAAGGTGGGAGAAATGGCAGAAGCAGGGTGGGAAGTGGTGACAGATGGGGAAATCATAGAGAGCAGAGTTCGAGAGGGTTTGAAGGCACTGAGGGTGGACAAGGTGCCAGGCCCAGATGGCATCCACCCCAGGGTACTGAAGATGCTGGCAGAGGTCCTTGCAGGGCCTTTGGCAGACCTGTTTAATGCCTTACTACATTCGGGGTGTGTACCTCAGGACTGGAGGATGGCTCATTTGGTGCCCCTCCACAAGAGTGGCCCCAAGGATGAACCGAAACTACAGACCAGTGAGCCTCACATCCATCATGGGTAAGCTAATGGAGACTATCCAAGGAGAGTCTGGTGGCCTCCTAGAGGCCAAAGGACTACAGGACAGCAGACAGCATGGCTTCATACGTGGCAGATCCTGCCAAACTAACTTGGTCGAGTTCTATGACTGGGTAACTAGGCAACTGGACAGGGGCCATGCAGTGGATGTCCTGTATCTGGACTTCAGTAAGGCATTCAACTCAGTGCCACGTGGAACGCTGGGAAGGAAGTTAGTAGGCACAGGGGCGGGTGCAAAGCTGGTGAGATGGGTAGGAAACTGGTTGCAGGGAAGGCGACAGAGGGTGGTGGTGGTGGGAGCTCTCACACCTAATGGCAGTGACGAGCGGTGTTCCACAGGGCTCGTGTTGGGACCAGTGTTGTTTGGGATATTCATTGCAGACATATCATGGGACATCAAGAGCAAGATCAGTCTGTTTGCTGATGGTACCAAGGTAGGCGCGGTGGTGGATGACCTAGGGGGATGGCAGAGGTTGCAGGATGATCTGGCAAAGCTTGAAACCTGGTCAGACACCTGGCAACTGGGCTTTTAATGCCAAAAAGTGCAAGTTACTGCATTTTGGGATGGAGAACCCAAGGAGGAGTTACCAGCTAGGGGGAGTGCAGCTAGCCCAGACAGGGGAGGAGAAGGATCTGGATGTGCTCATTACTGGGTCAGTGAAAAACTTGGCACAGTGTGGGAAGGCAGCTGCAAAGGCCAACAAAATGCTGGGTTGTACTGCAAGGGGTATATCCTCGAGGAGGTGATTCTGCCACTGTATAGGTCATTAGTTAGACCACACTTGGAGCACTGCGTGCAGTACTGGCGTCCATATCTGAAGAGGGACATTAAGTTACTGGAAGGGGTGCAGCGCAGAGCGACAAAGATGATCAAGGGGCTGGGGGACTTATCATACGAGAGGAGGTTGAAGGAGTTGAACATGTACTCACTGGAGAAGAGGAGACACAGGGGTGACATGATTGAAACCTTTAAGTACATGAAAGGAATAAACAGGACAGGTACAGAGGGGCTGTTCAAAGTAAGGGAGGGGAGGGACACCAGCGGCCAAGATATGAGACTGGAGTGAGGAAGGTTCAGGAGGGAGATGAGGAGATGCTTTTTTACAGAGAGGGTGGTGGCAGGGTGGAATACGTTACCTGCTGAAGTGGTATGCAGTAGAACAGTGGACTGCTTCAAACAAGGATGGGACAGGACAAAGGGGGGTTAATGAAGGGGAAAGGTGGAAGGGAAGGGCAGCTGCAGAATAAGGGGTGCTTGCTGCACATTCGAGCAGACTTGATAGACATCTAGGCCTTTATCTGCTGGCAAATTTCGTAAGTTAACACCACCAGTAGTCAACTAAGTCAGTGGAAGACCTCACTCTCTCCAGGTCCAGTTGTATCAGGCTGCTTACTCATGCTCAGGCAGCATCTCTCATGGGGGACTCCTTCCACTCCCTCACCTTCCCAATCCCTAGTCCAGCCCTCGCCCTTTAAAACATCACTCGTGGCTGAGACATGTTTCGCTGTGATTTTGTGAATGACCTTCACCTCCTGTCCTTCTCCACCCTTTACCTCATTCAGACAGAGTGTCAGGACTGTCAGCACAGCAATAGCAATTACTTGATCAGGAACTTGTGAGGGATCTTCAGGCTAGCAGAAATATCAGTTCTAGGGACATGGATATGTTGTTCATCCACACTTATTGGCAGGTATCCTTGCCGCTTTAAATCTTGCCGGAAGGTCTTCAAGCTTGCTCCTCCCACCCACCCGGGTGGTATAACTCTCGGCTCCGCCCCATGACGCCAGATCTTCCTTACCGCTGGAAGCTCAGGTTCCCCTTTAACGCCTCTGCGCTTGAGACTGGTTCCTATTTCTCCGTCATGGATTTAAAAATAAATTTTGCGATAGACTTCAGTCTTCATCCCTCGTGGCTGCGGCGGACAAATCGACTCGGATTTCGGAGATGCCCATGCGGCAGAAGATGTCTCGACGGATCCACACTCCACGCTGGTTCACTGCTTAGGCCTTGAGCACGACCCGCAGGCTTATGACCTGTGCTCATCTTTCTCGCCCACGCCCTCGAAGACCGTGCTGCCCGATTGCAACTGGGCGTCCCGAGAGTGTTTCCCTCCGGTGAAGTCCAAGGAGGCCGGTTGGCAGTGTCCGCGGCGAGGCTTCGGCCCGGATCAGCTCGAGCGGATGGTCGCCCTCGAAGAGGCGGCGCGTGGTCACGATCTTTCCTCGGCTGCGCATTTATCCCGCCTCTCTGGATTCTTCCTACACGGCTTCTTTTAAGGAGCTTTGTCTGTCCCTCTCCACTAAGGAGAAGGGCCTGCGTCTTCTGGACCTTATTCTCGGTCCAAAAGAGGACAGGGTAAGTCCCTCTCGACGCTCTTGGGAGCGGAAAGGTCCCTCTCCCGGCCGTGCGACCATCGGCCCGATCGACCGCTCAGCCCGCCACTGGCCTCACGGTGTCCCCGTCAGGTCAGTTGACCGAGACTCCCACCGATGAAGTCGAGATTTTCTCGACCCATTGGACGGCTGTCGCTTCAGCAGCCGAGATCCCTCTCCCGGTTCCCCGGAGGAGTTGAGGATCCTGGCTCGCCTGTGCCTCGGTTCCGGAGCCCTCGGATGGACCATCCGAGCCGAAGGAGTGCCGGTCCGGCCGACACCCTCCCCGCACCGACCTCGGAAATTCCGGGACTTCTCGGTCTCGGACCTCTTCCGCAGTCCAGCCGATCCCACCGTCATAAGGCGGTCGGTCTTAACACCCTTGATAGCAGCGTCGCCGCTCGTCGCACCTCCTCCTCGGATGAGGAGGCTTCATGTAAGTGCGTCGACGGATGAGGACCTTATGTTGCAACAGCCCTCCTGACCGGGAGTAAGCCGACCTGCCGCCTTCCCCGGCCATGTGCATACCGAGCGCCGACACAACCCCTCGACTTATCCGAGGAGCTATACCCAGGCGGTTGTTCGGCCAAAACCAGCTGCTCCACCGATTCGGTGGAACCTCGCCTCACAGCCACCAATTGGGGCTCACCAGGATTCTCGGTCGGCTAAGGGTCTACCCATCGGCTGTCAGTTACCCTCACTCACGACCGACTCGGCAGGTGGCTCAGGCCAGAGGCAGTTCTTCGAGGACTCTTCCGAGTCCCAAGATGATTCTCCTTTTTCTCCAAGCGACTGGACTTGAGTCCTCAAGAGGTCAAATAATGGACGATAGCCCGTCAGTCCTTTCCTAGGACTGCTTCGCTCATCTCGGAATCCACCGGGATGGAGCTCTGAACCTGTTTCAAACGGGCCAGGTATCCTCACGGAGATTCTGGACCGAGGATTCTCCGACGGAGGCCTTCCGTGGCCGAGGCCATAGTGGGTCCGCACTGAGCTTTGGCAGCGCCCCTGCATCCTGCCCTGCGCCTCGGCCAGGATGGCCAGGAAGTACGCGGTCCCCTACCGGTTCCTTGTCCGGTTTTGGAACAGCCCTCTGCGGAGGGTTGGTTACCGACAGCTGCCGCCGGCCGCAACGCCAAGGATGTGGACAAACCTCCTGACAAGGAATCCAAGAAATTGGACTATGTCGGGCGAAAAGTCTACTTCAGTCCCTCTCTCTCGCCTTCGCCAGACCAGTTCGCCGCCCTCATGGCACATTTTTCTCATGCCCCTGTTGGGCTCCCTGATGAGGTCATCCTCATCTTCCTGCCGATCTGCAGACTACGTTACAGGTGCGGGACCAGGGCAGGGCAGGCCAAACAGCAGCTCCAGACTGCTTTGGATATAGGGACTCATGTGCTAGATCGGTGGCGTACGAGGCTATGCTACGCGGCTTGGCTGAGGATATCCACCTTTACTCGGATACCCATACAAGTTGGCGGATGTTCCGCTTTTTGGGGACTGACCCTTCGCCCTGGGGTGGAAGGTCACCTGCAGAGGATCAAGAAGTCCAATGCTACCTTGGACTCGGTTCTTCCGCACAGAAGGACAAAGGCCGCAAAACCACAGCCAAGCCTCTCGCCCTTCTATGCCCTCGCGCTGCCCGGCCCAGCAACGCCAGGCCAGCAGGCTCGGCCTGGCATCCCAAACCCAACGCCGGCTTTTCTAACAGGAGGCAGGAGAAAGGCCCAGGAGGTCCCTCGCCGGTCCCTCCTCCAAGCCTGCCCAGTGACGGCTGAGGGTGTCGCCCATTCCCTGCCATCACCTTTCTCCTGGGTCCCTCCGGGGACGGCCCGCACTTCCGCTCCGCCTGGTCCGCTGTTTCCACGGGACAGGTGGGTCTTGGAGGTGGTGGAAGAGCCTGCCTCTGGAATCGAGCAGGCACCACCCTTCAGAGCCGTGCCGCCTCGGGAGCTTCGGATCCCAGCTCACTGGTGGCTCGTCGAGCCGACATCGCTCTCCTCCTCCAGAAGGAGGTGATAAGAGAGGTGGTGGACCCTCCTTCAGACCCAGGGTTTGTGTCCAGGTACTTCCTGGTTCCAAGCGGACGGGGCTGGCGCCCCATTCTCGCACCTACACGACCTAAACAAGTTCCTAAGGTCTCGAACCTTCAGGATGGTCACTCTGGCTCAGATAATACCATCCTTGAACGCGGGCGTGTGGTTCTGCTCTCTCGGACTTGCAGGAGATGCCACGTCCCTATCCGTCTGCCTCACCAGAGATTCCTTCGCCGACAGGAAGGATCCTTCGAGTTCCAAGCCATGCCCTTCGCTTGTCTCCAGCTCCCAGGGTCTTCACCAAATGCATGGCAGTGGTGACAGCATTCTCTTGGCCCGAGGGGTCCGGTGTACCCTTACCTGGCACTGGCTGATAGCAGCTCCCTCCAGGAAGGAGGCGGAGTGGTCCAGAAATCTGGCCCTCCAGGTCTGCTGTCAACTGGGCCTCCTTATCAACGAGGCCAAGTCGGAACTCGAGCTGAAGCAGGTAATTCTATTCATCGGGGCGCAGCTCGACTCTCTTCGAGCCAGAGCGCGGCTCCCGGCGGACAGGGCCGAGGTTCTTTCCTCCTTTGCCCGATCATTTCTGGTTGAGCAATTGCGCCCTGCCCGGGACTTCCTGCGCCTCCTGGGTCTCATGGCGGCCTGCACCAGCGTGGTCCGTTGGGCCCGCTGGAACATGCGTCCCCTTCAGTGGGGACTGGCCAGCCAGTGGTCAAACGCTGCGATCCTTTGGACCAGCTTGTGTCGGTGACACAGGGGATGTGAACGCCTCAGTGGTGGACCGCTCCAGATCATTTGCAGGAGGGCATCCTGTTCATCCGCCTGCCGACGGGTTCTCCTATCGACCGATGCCTCTGATGGGTTGGGGTGCCCATCTGGGAACACCGGGCTCATGGCCTCTGGTCCCCGCGGGAGTCCCGATGCCACATCAACCTGCTGGAGCTCCGAGCGGTCCGCCTAGCTCTCACCGCCTTTGCTCCGTTCCTCCGGGGTCAAGTGGTCAGAGTCCAGACGGACAATACCACGGACCATGTACTATCTAAACCGCCAGGGCGGGGCCCAGCTCCATGCTTCTATGCAAGGAAGCTCACGTTTAGTCACTGCAAGCAGCCTGGAGGCGGATCTCCCAGCCATTCACGGCAGCAGGAGCCTCCAACACCCCGGCCCGATGCCCTGAGCCGGATAGGGGCTGCATCCCACGAGTGCGGAGGTGGTACAGCATCTGTTCTCCCATTGGGCACACCTCAGGTGGACCTGTTTGCTTCAGGAGAAGCTGGCTGAGTCTGTTCCATGCCCGCCCCTCAGCAGGGCTCGCTGCAGGGGATGCCTCTCGAGGCAGTGGACCCCGGGCCTCTTTTACTTTTCCCATTTCCCTTGATCCACAAGGTGCTTCTCAAGGCGAGGAGGGACAAGGCGCAGGTGATTCTGATAGCCCCAGACTGGCCTCGCCAGTTCTGGTACCAGATCTCCTCAGTCTCAGCTCCAGGACTCATGGCAGCTTCCAGCTCGCCGGACCTGCTCTCAGTCAGTCAGGGGAAGGTGTTCCATCCGGACCTTCAATCCCTGCACCTGATGGCCTGGTTCCGAGCTGCCAGACTTCCAGGCCTTGGGTCTTTCCCGACGAGGTCCTCAATGTAGTTGAGGCGTCCCGTAGGAGTCGACCAGAAAATGCTTATGCCTTCAAATGGAAAAGGTTTTCCATTTGGTGTCAGGCAGGGCTTGGACCCTTCCTCCTGTTCCTTGGCAAGCATCTTGGACTATTTATGGTCCCTTTCTAGTCAAGGGCTTAGGTTGGCGACCCTAAGGGTGCACCTGGCAGCCATCTCTGCTTACCGGCGCGGGCCGGAAGCAGTGGGTGCGCAGGAGAAGGGTGGTCTGGCGCTTTCAAAGGCCTTGATCACATTTCCTCCAGTGCGGGAACCCCACCTGTGGGATCTACTGCTGGTACTGGCAAAGCTCATGGGCAAGCCATTCGAACCTATGCACAGGTGTGCTCTCTCTCACCTGTCGTGGAAGACCGCCTTCTTGGTGGCTATCACATCAGCCAGAAGGATGGGAGAGCTCCAGGTGCTTTCCATCGAGTCTCCTTACCTGGTCTTCCACAGGGACAAGGTTGTCCTGCGCCCCCACCCGAAATTCCTTCCGAAGGTGGTGTCGGAGTTTCACCTTAACCAGGTGTTGACTCTGCCGGTGTTCTACCCCAATCACACCTCGGAGGCGAATATAGGCTCCATACTTGGACCCTAGAAGAGGCATTATGAAGGGAGGCGCCCGGCTGAAATTGGGAGAGGTTCGCAGCTGTTTGTCACCCACGCTGAAGCCACATCTGGCAGACCTGCAGCCAGGTGGACGATAAGCAGGTGGGTAACCTCCTGCATAGATCTCTGCTATAAGTTGACAGGCATGGAGCCTCCCAGAGGGATAAGAGCTCATTCTACCCGCCATACTGCTGCAACGGTGGCTGCTTCCAGGGACGTCCCTATCCAGGAAATCTGCAGGGCTGCTACCTGGAAGTCAGCAAACACCTTCATTACCCATTACCACATCGACCTTGAGTCACGCCGGGATGCTGGTTTTGGGGCCTCTGTTCTCCAGTCTCTCTTTCCCAAGTAAGTATTGGGGTGTCCGTCTTGCTCCTCCTCCCGGAGAACTGCTAGGAGTCTGCCAATAAGTGTGGATGAACAACATATCCATGTCCCTAGAAATACAGGTTACTCACCTGTAGCAGGAGTTCTAGGAATGGTATATGTTGTTCATCCACCACCACCGACCTCCCGACGGCCTCGAACCCTGAGCTTCCAGCGGGCCAGATCTGGCGTCATGGGGCGGAGCCGAGAGTTATACCACCCGGGTGGGCGGGAGGAGCAAGCTTGAAGACCTTCCGGCAAGATTTAAAGCGGCAAGGATACCTGCCAATAAGTGTGGATGAACAACATATACCATTCCTAGAACTCCTGTTACAGGTGAGTAACCTGTATTTCTGTGACTGTTGCTTAACTTTGCCCAACCCCACACATGCTGCAGAATCAAGGTTAGCCCACCCACATCAGTAACTTTACTGTGCTTCAAACAACATGAAGTCTTGCTATATTATGACAATTGCAGTTTGTCCCACCATTAGAACTGCTCCGGAGGTGAAAGAGTTAACTACCATGCCAGGCATGGAGTTTAGAGCGCAAGCTCGGTTAGAGAAGCTCTGTCTGGCTAATTTCAAACCGAAACTGTCAGATTCTTTACTCCGCCTCACTGAACAGTCGCTCCGGAGGTTTCTCCTACTGCTCAGTTCATTTCTCGTTTAAACAGTATTTTCTCGGTTAAATTCAACTGCGAGTATTATTATTTTAACCGCAAACCGATCGGTTCAAGCTCTGTCTGTGGTATTGTAAGTAATAGATAGGTTTATTTCTGTGTTGAACTTGTAAATTTTTATCGGTTCGAACTGTTAAAACTTTTAAAAAGGAAGCATTTTAAGGCTTTTAGAGTGCGGTTCCCGGTTCTTATCGGTTCTAAAAAAAACGGATTTCATTACGTTTTTTTCCACGACCTGTGACACGGTTGGGAACCGATAAGGGTGTCTTGCCAGGCACTGCCGTTAAAAGGGCAAGTTTGTTGGTTAGGCTGGCATCATGTCTGAGAAACCCAAAAGAAAAACCGGGCCCACTGGGTTTCAACACTGTATTGTCTGTGGGGAAGCCTTTGCCAAGGCTGACCCACACACTACATGTGTCTATTGTCTGGGGTTTGACCACCTCAATTCAGACTGCCTGATTTGTAAAATTTCCTGCAGCCACCCTGGACAAGAGAGTGGGCAGGCTCAGGGAACGAGAGGCCAAAAAGTCCACTGACCCGGATGGCCATCCCGGTTCGGTGCTAACCGAACCGGAGGGAGTGCCCTCTGACCAGGGCGAGACTTCCTCCGGCCAACGAAAAGCTGGCCCTGAGGAGCCAGTTCCAGCAAAGAAAACTGAAAAATCAGCAGGTTTGGAAAATTCCTTCTCCAACTGCTGCAGAAATAGCAAAAGCTATACAGATTGTACAGTCACTTTCTCCGGTTCCATCCAAACCGCCACTGTCTGGTAAAAGGTCGGTTCAAGAATATGATATTGAAGAGTTTTATGAACCAGAGGAGGGGGAGGAGGATTATGATCAGTGTGAATGTGACTTTGAGAGTCTGGATGTGCCCATTGAACCGGACATCTCCCCAGACAGACCTTTGGAATCTCCCCCTATGCTTTCTGAGTCCCCTTCTCACTTTTGTTTTATAAAGGTTGCTGAATCCCTCCAGCTCCCATTAGAGGAAGCTGTGGATGAGCAAGAGGAACCTGATTTTGTGGAAATGATGGATATCCCAGAGTCTTGGAGATTATCTATCCCCTTACATAAATCATTTAGAAAACAAACAATAAAAATACTAAAAGCTCCTAATTCTGTGCCTCCTGTTGACAAGAAGATGGACAGGAGGTACACTTTATCAGGTCCTGATACAGACTTTCTTTCACAGCAGTGCAGTCATGTTGGGGTAGTTCAGGCTGCAGCCTGTGATAAGGCTAACATTCCCCTGGCTTCACATCCTCCTGACAAGGACTCCAGGAAGATTGATGCCATGGCTAAAAAACAATACATGGCAGCGTCCTTGGGACTCAGACAAGCAAATTACATGGCTTATGTGGCAAGATACCAAAAATCTAGATGGGACATTGTCATGGCTTTGGCCAAACAGGCCCCTGGCAGCTGCCAAGGAGCTGGAGCAGGTGGCTGCTGATGGTATTGAGGCATCCAAGGTGCAATTCCATGCTGCTGTGGATTCTAATGATGTATCCTCTAGAGTCATGGCTACATCTGTGGCCTTGTGAGGTTGGCTTGGCTCAGGTGTATTAGTTTGTCACAGGATACCCAGACTAAGGCCATGGATTTTCCTGTGGTAGGGAATTCTCTGTTTGGGGAGCAGACAGAGAATTACATGAAGAAAATGGATGAATATAGAACAACTTATAGGAGTGCACAAGCCAAGGAGCGGCAAGCCACTCCTCAGAAACAGACCCCCAGGGGTAGAGGTAGGCCTTTTTACCAAACCCAGGCTTTTTCTGCTTATGCTTATGCTCGGAGGGGGTTCTTCAGAGGCAGACGGGGTGCAAGCAGGCCTGCTTCCACCCCTCAGCCTAAAGCCCCTGCCAAACAGGCACCCTGATGGGGTGCCCAGGGCCGGTTCTCCATTACCTGTAGGGGGAAGGCTGGCTTACTTCGTTCAGGACTGGGAGTCTCTAACATCAGACAAGTAGGTCCTGGAAGTAGTAAGCCAGGGTCTGGTTCTCAGCTTCAAAAAATTTCCAAAGATGAGAGCCAGATCTTTTCCACCTGCAAACCCTCTAGAGACATTTGCCTTAGAAACAGAAGTCTCAACCCTCCTGGCTCTCAGAGCTGTAGAAAGGGCCCCGCCCCCCACTCCAGGGCAAGGGTCTGTACTCCAGGTACTTCCTTACCCCAAAAAAGACAGGAGAATGGCGGCCGATTTTGGACCTAAGATATCTGAACAAGCACCTTTTGAAACCAAAATTCAAAATGGTGACTCTGGCAATAATTTTATCTTCTCTAAGGCCAGGGGACTGGCTAGGTTCCCTGGACCTCAAGGATGCCTATTTCCATGTTCTAATCAGAAGCTCTCACCGAAAGTACCTCAGATTCGAACTGCCGTCAGGCCATTACCAGTTCAGAGCAGTGCCCTTCGGCCTCACCTCTGCCCCAAGGGTATTCACAAAATGTCTAGCAGTAGCAGTTTCTCATTTAAGAAGGCAAAAAATTGCTATTTTTCCCTACCTAGACGACTGGCTTATTGTAGGCCAGTCTCCAGAAGAGGTCAGATCACACCTGCAAGTTACCCAGCAGCTGCTCACCTCTCTGGGTTTTCTGCTCAATCTCCCAAAGTCAGTGCTGGAACCTGTTCAGGTACTCACCTTCATAGGTGAAAAACTGGATACAAAGCAGGCCAGAGCCTTCCTGCCCTTAGAGAGGGTAAGGAACCTGGTGGCCCTGGCCTCTTCCTTCACTCTGCAGGTCTCTCGACCAGCAAGGCACTTCTTACAGCTCCTAGGACACATGGCTGCTCCCACAGCTGAGTGCAAGGAGCAAGATTTCAGATGAGGGACATTCAGTTTCACTTGAGAGCCTTTTGGTCTCAAAGAAAAGATCCCTTTCCAAGTTGATCCCAGTGACTCAACCCTGATCCAGGCCCTTCAGTGGTGGCAGGATCAGAGCAATTTAAGACTAGGGGTCCCTTCATCCCTCTATCTCACTCCTTGACCCTTACTACAGATGCGTCCCTTCAGGGATGGGGAGCTCACATGGGCGACCTCTCCACCCAGGGAGTGTGGTCCCCTCAAGAGTCTCTGCTCCACATCAGTTTGCTGGAACTCAGAGCTGTCTTTCTAACACTTCAAGTGTTTTCTGCATCTGTTCAGAGCAAAGTGGTACAAGTCAGAACAGACAACACCACCACAATGTGGTACATCAACAAACAATGGGGCACTCGGTCTTCGGCCTTGTGCACCAAAGCAATGAAGTTGTGGTCTTTGGCTTATTCCCTGAACAGTTCCCTCTTAGCAGTTCACCTTCCAGGAAAGGACAATGTCCTGGCAGATGCTCTCAGCAGGATCCCCAAGTACTGGGGATAATTTTTGCCTGATGGGGCACTCCTCAGATCTTTTCGCAGCCCCAGACAATCACCAACTTCCACTGTTTTGTTGCAGGCCCCCAGTGATGGGCTCAGTCCCCCTGGATGCCTTTCTCCTAGATTGGGAAGGGAAGTTTCTATATGCCTTTCCACCCTTCCCTCTCCTTTTCAAGGTGCTAGTGAAAATCAGATCCCAGCCTTGCAGGATGATTCTGATTGCTCCGGATTGGGCCAGGCAGTCCTGGTACCCACTCCTTCTGTTCTTAGCAGTCCACCTTCCCCTATGCCTCCCCAGGAAACACAACCTGTTATCTTGTGCCATGGGGAGAGTTTGGTATCCGAATCTCAAATCCCTCAACCTCAAGGCCTGGCTCTTGAGGAGTTACAGTTTGCTGACCTACACCTTTCTCAAGGTGTTCTCGAAATCCTGAAAGCTTCTAGGAAGCCTTCCACTTGGGCTATTTATAATTCTAAATGGAAAAGGTTTTCCATCTGGTGCTCTGGGAAGCATATTCCTCCAGAATCTGCTGATTTGCCCATTGTTCTGGACTATATGGTCCATCTTAACTCTTTGGGCCTGAGACCAGCTACCCTGAAAGTGCATTTGGCAGCTGTCTCTGCTTTTATTTCAGCAGGAAAGCCCTCTTCTCTTTCCACTCACCCTGTGTTTTCCAAGTTTTTCAAGGGATTACTTCATACTAATCCACCTTTCAGGGACCCGGCTCCTGCCTGGGATCTTAATGTTTGCATTGCTCAGTTGATGCAACCCCCCTTTGAACCTCTGTTTTCTAGTAGCCATCACTTCTGCCAGGCGCATAAGTGAGTTACAAGCTTTATCAGTAGAAACTGACTTTATTTCCTTTCACAGGGATAAAGTAGTCCTTCGGACTAACAGGAAGTTTTTGCCTAAGGTGGTTTCAGATTTCCACCTTAATCAATCTGTCTCCCTTCCAGTGTTCTTCACTGACCATTCCTCCTCTGGTGAGAGGAGGCTGCACAGCTTAGATGTTAAGATGGCCCTAAGTTACTATATAGAGCGTACCAAGGGTCACAGGTTTGAAATCCCTCCAACTCTTTCTCACTTATGGTGAGGTTGGGAAAGGTAAACCTGCCACTAAGAGATCCATTGCCAGGTGGATTGTCTCGTGTATCCAATTTTGTTATCAAAAACTGGGAAAGGTTCCCCCTTCAGGCCTGAGGGCTCACTCTACCAGGGGTACAGCTGCGTCTGTAGCTGCTGCCAGAGACATCCCTATCTTAGAGATATGTCAAGCAGCTACCTGGAAAACGGTACACACTTTCACCAAGCATTACTCCTTGGATATCCAGGCCAGGAGGGATGCTAGATTTGGCAGAGCCGAGCTTCAGAGCCTATTCCCTAAGTAGGTTCTGTCCCTCCTCCATGGAGGTACTGCTGTGTATTCTGCAATTCTCATAATATAGCAAGACTTCATGTTGTTTGAAGAAAAAATTACTCACCTTAGTAATGTTGTTTCTTCTAATGGAGTCTTGCTATATTATGACCCCAGCCTGCCCCTCTCAGAACTTCTGCTTAGGTATGGGGTGGGCAGTCCAGTGTTGGCACTTGCTATGCCCATTTTATGTTTTTTCCACCCCTTTTTGGGGTTTTGGGGTGTTGTGTTTTATTTTATCTTATGTTGTTGTTATTCTGGTCCCCTGACTTGAGTCTTGCTGTATTATGACCAGGAATAGGTGTTAATATTTAGGTAGCCAGTTGGCTAGTGTAGGTTACAGCTCCACACAGAACCTTAGTGAGTTTTTGCTCGTGAAAGATCTGACAGTTTCCGGTTTGAAATTAGCCAGACAGACCTTTCTAACTGAGTTTCGCTATTTAAACTCCATGCCTGGCATGGTAGTTAACTCTTTCACCTCCGGAGCAGTTCTAATGGTGGGACAAACTGCAATTGTCATAATATAGCAAGACTCCATTAGAAAAAACATTACTAAGGTGAGTAATTTTTTCTTCCGGGTCACTGTAGAAAACTACCCGGCCAGAAGTCAGCAGGAGGGTCGTCACATTTACCTTGGACCACTGCCAGTGGTCAGAGACTTGTGGAGGTCAAACAGGCAGGTATTACTGTGTCCTCCCACTTCTCCCAATCCAACTACTCGCTACCCTCACAGAGGACCCACCCAGCCCAACCACCAGACATTTACACTGGCGTGCTGCGGCTGCATGTATGGCATAATGAATTAAAAAAAATAAAAAAATAATTTGTCACACACACCCACCTTTTGTTGTGGCTAGAAGGGCACCAGGCAGAAGGTCATCACTCAGCTCATCACATCAGTTTCCTCTGTCTTCTTGAGTAGAACCCGACTCTCGTCTCAATGTGGAAGAACAGGGGACTGGTGGGAGTTGGGAGGCTTGGGGCGCGAGGTCGGACCAACCAGTGGCAGACAAGTCTGACTGGAGGAGATAGACACTGACTTGCTCAGTGGTAGACAGTAGCTGCTGGCTGGTGGTAACCTGCTTGCTGTGGTTAGGGTAGTTGGGTGTGTGACTCGGGTTGATGGGTCAGTTAGTTGTGCTGAACTCCACAGGGGACTCTGACTGGCATGGTGTTCGTGGGTGGCAGGGTGGCCATTTTCAGTTCGCACTCCAAAGTGCTACATAACTAAGCACTGAAATGCTCCACCTCTGCTTTCACAGTGTTAGGGGGCATTCCAGGGCGATCTTGTATTGGGGTTCCCCTTCCCTTGATTGGAGTTGTGATCTTACTGTGGGACGGGAGGGACGGATGGAGTTGGATTCGTCACCTCGGAGGATGGAGCACGTGCCTTCGATTTCTGGCTGCCGAAACTACTGCTTTTGCACACTGTCGGGCTGCAGAAGAAAGAGGGCATTTCTTAGATGCCTCTCACTATTTAACTGCGCACTAGCATAGAGGCCTCTAAGAAGGGGATTGGACACAGTGGTGGACTGGTGGCAGGTCGGAGAGATTGGAGATTGGACACAGTGTTTCTGACAGGCAAGGGTACCCCCCAACCCCAAAATCACTGGAAACAGCAGGAATAAATACGTTCAGAACATAGGGGATAGAATAGAATCCATCAGAACGGAACATACACAGACAGCAAGCAGCCAGCTATAAGGCAAGTGGAATTATCACGGTTTACCAGCTGAAACGGTTATCGCGGTTAAGATAAAAAGCCATGATACTCGTATCGCAAGCTGCTGATACTGCAGTAATGTTTAAAACCGGTAAACCGCGGCACCCCTACTGTCGACCCTCACCTGTTTATGCTCTTCAACTATTTTAATGTCTCCACCTTATCCCCCCTCTCCTCCAAAGTAATTTCACCTGAACCAGTCAGTAACCCTTCCTGTGCTCTATCCTGAATACTCCAGTCCAGGTGAGCAAAAAAGACTGACTGAAAGCAGGCTCTGAGTATGTGTATGGACCCAGTAAAGGACGTTTGGTCCCGGAACACTCGTGTTTTGTTACCTGTGGGGAGGTTGGCAAAGGAAAGCAGCAGTCGAGATCTTGCCATCGGATAGTCTGCTGCATTCAGTTCTGTTATGAAACAGCTGACAAAATTCTGTCCAGAGGCCAAAGGCACACTCCACAAAGGGTACCGCTGTCTCTGGGCAACAAAGGGAATCCCATTGTTACCACTCGGAGGCCTGAGGGCCCATTCCACAAGGGGTACCTCTGTCTCTGTGGCAGGAAAGAGAATTCCATTGTTGGACATTTGCAAAGCGGCTACCTGGAAAACTGTGTTCACAGTGACAGAGTCCCGGAGGTATGCCAGGTTGGACCGACTGTCTTGCAGAACCTTTTTCCTATGTAGGTTCTGGACCCAGTAGAGTCTGCATACAGTGCCAATCAAAAGTGAGGAATTCCTGGTGTTAGAAGAAGAATTACTCTCTGTAGTATTCAAACAACATGAAGTCTTGCTATATTATGACATATGCAGTGAGTCCCAACCTTCGAACTGCTCCAGAGGTGACAGTTAACTTTCCATGCCAGGCATGGAACTTTGAGCTCGATTAAAAACTCTGGTTGTTGTTCTTCAAACTCAAACTGTCAGATTCTTTACTTCGCCTCACTGAACAGTCGCTCCGGAGATTTCTCCTTCTTCTCGGTTCATTTTGTTAGTTAAAGTATTATTTTCTCGGTTTTTTGACCGAATTTAAGCCGCTACCAGTCGGTTCAAGCTCTGTCTGTGGTATTTGTAAGTACTAGATAGGTTTTACATTTACTTTTCTGTGTGGAACTTGTAAACGGTTTATCGATTCGGTTTGAACTGATCAGGTTTGACAGTTTGAGTTTGAAGCTCCCTGAGCTGGTGGCCTTAATGGAAGAGGGATGCCTGGATATTGTAGCAGTCACAGAAACATGGTACACAGAGAACCATGACTGGGATGTTAACATACCAGGGTACATAACCTACAGGAGAGACAGGCGGGGGAGAAGAGGGGGAGGAGTAGCTCTCTATGTAAAGGAAGGGATAAAAGCAATTGAACAAAAGAGTAAAACAGGAGCTGAGGAGGCACTGGGTCACCTTGGAGACTGGAAAGGGCACCTCACAGTCCTATAGGGCCAGGTACAGACTCCCATGTCAGGGGGAAGGAAATGGACAAGGATATGATAGAAGGCTGCTCTTAGAATGGCAGAGAAAGGGAGATACTGTTGATGGGAGACCTGAATATGCCAGATGTTAACTGGAGCACATTTGCTGCAGCCACATCCAAGAGCAGGGCCATTCTTGATGCCCTACAGGTGGCAGGCATTAGACAGCTAGTTTCGAACCCACTGTGAGGGAGCAATCTTAGACCGCATTTCAAACGGAGGCAGTGAGAGGATCTCAGATCTGGAAGTGGGTTGCCGTCTGGGGACAAGTGACCATCAAACAGTGTGGTTCACGTTAAACTCTGCTACAGAGTCAAGCTTCACAAAAGTGAGGGTACTGGACTTTAGGAGGGCTGACTTGGCAAGATGGGAGTGCCTCAGAAAAGCACTAGCAAACAGGCTAGAAGGAGGTGGAGCAACAATGGGGAATTATCAAACTGCCATCACAGAGGCAACAAGCCTTGTGTGAAGCAAATAAACAAATCAAACGAAGAAAAAGCCACTATGGTTCTCAAAGAGGTGGCTGTGAAAGTCAGGAAGAAAAAGATAGCATTCCGGAAGTATAAGGAAACACAGAAGGAGCAGGACAGAGAGCTGTACCAGTTAAGGCAGAAGGAAGCAGGGAGGGAAGTCAGAATAGCAAAGGCCCAAACTGAGGAAAAGTTAGCCAGCTCAGTTAAGAAGGGGGATAAAACCTTTTAGAGGTACATCACAGCGTAGAAAGACAAAGGGAGGGATAGTGAGGCTGAATAGAATGAACAGTGGGTGGGCAGAGGGGACAGTGAAAGCAGGAATACTGAACGAATATTTCTGTTCAGTATTCACAAAAAGAGGAGGGGAAATGCCTAATCCAATTAACAGAAGCACTCTTGATAGGGGGGTCGATCCCAGTCCTTTCACAGAAGAAAGGGTTCTGCAAGAACTCCTAAAACTGAAGGTGGACAAAGCAATGGGTCCTGATGGAATTCACCCCAGAATTCTAAAAGAATTAAGGGAGGAACTAGTGAAACCACTGGCTACTGTTTTTAATAAATCATGGGAGGATGGTGTGGTACCCAAGGACTGGTGGAAGGCGGATGTGATTCCCCTTCACAAAAGTGGGACCAAGACAGAGGCAGAAAACTACAGACCTGTCACTCTGACCTCTGTGGTAGGTAAGGGATGGAGTCACTTCTGAAGGAAAGAATAGTTGAGTACCTAGAGGCCAGTGGAGCACAGGACCCAAGGCAGCATGGGTTCACAGCGGAAGGTCATGTCAGACAAATCTAATAGATTTCTTTGACTGGGTAACCAGAGTAGTAGACCAGGGAGGGGCTGTGTACATGGCCTACCTAGACTTTAGCAAGGCATTTGACACAGTCCCACACAAAAGATTAATAGTGAAATTAACCAGCCTGGGAGTGGGTCCCAGGGTGGTAGCCTGGGTAAAACATTGGCTGGACAACAGGACACACAAGGTAATTGTAAATGGAGTCCACTCTGAAGAAAGGGGGTTACTAGTGGGGTACCACAGGGTTCAGTATTGGGTCCAGTCATTTTTAATGTCTTCATCAGTGACATTGCATAGGGACTGGAAGGAAAAGTATGCCTTTTTGCAGATGACACAAAGATCTGCAACAGGGTTGATACACAAGGAGGCATGGAAAGGATTTGGCAAGGTTGGAGGAATGGTCAGAAGTATGGTAGCTAGGATTCAATGCAAAGAAGTGCAAATAATGCACCTGGGAAACAAGAACCCAGGGAAGAATACAGAATGGGTGGGGAGGTAGTAACAACAACAAAGGAAAGGGACCTGGGGGTAATCACATCAGATGACCTTAAGGTTAGCAAGCAATGTGAGAAGGCAATAGGGAGGGCTGGGGGTACTGGGATGTATAGGGAGAGGCATCATCAGCAGAAAACAGGAAGTTATCTCTGTACAGACAGTTGGTGAGACCCCATCTGGAGTACTGTGTCCAGTTCTGGAGACCCCATCTCCGCAAGGACATAGACAGGATAGAGGCAGTCAAGAGGAGGGCAACTAAAATGGTGCAGGGTCTGCAAGAGAAGCCGTATGAGGAGAGACTAAAGGAGCTTAATATGTATACCCTTGAGGAAATAAGGGAGAGGGGGACATGATAGAAACTTTTAAGTACCTCAGTGGAATCAACAAAGTCCAAGAGGGTAGCATCTTTCAGAAAAAGAGACGTGCAAGAACAGGGGGACACAATTTAAAGATAGGAGAGCAGTTCAGGGGCAATGTGAGAAAGTATTATTTCACAGAGAGGGTAGTGGATGCATGGAACAGCCTTCCTGAGGAGGTTGTGGGGTCTAAAACTATGGGAGAATTCAAGAATGCATGGGACGGACATAAGGCAATTCTTGTGGGGGGTAGGAAGAAATAGGCTGTTGGTTAACTAGGATCTGCGGCCTATCCTGTAGGTAGGGAAATGGGCAGACTAGATGGGCCTAGCTGTCGTTATCTGCTGTCAAAGTCTGTTTCTATGTTTCAGGTTGTTTAAAATATATTAATCTGTCTTTTAGAGTTTGGTTATCGGTTCTAAAAAAAAAAAAAAAAAAAAAAAAGATGGATTTCATTATGGTTTTTTCCACGACCCGTGACACGGTTGGGAACCGATAAGAGAGTCTTACTTGGCGGATTGCCATAAACGGGCAAGTTTGGTTAGGACTGGCACTATGTCTGAGAAACCCAAAAGAAAAACCGGGCCTGCTGGGTTTCAACACTGCAGTGTCTGTGGGGAAGTCTTTGCTAAGGCTGACGCCCACACCACCTGTGTTTATTGTCTGGGGTTTGACCACCTCAATGCAGACTGCCAGATTTGCAAAAATTTTCCTGCAGCTACCCTGGAAAAGAGAATTGGTAGGTTCAGGGAAAGGGAGGCCAAAAAGTCCGCTGACCCGGATGGCCAGCCTGGTTCGGTTGAAACCGAACCGGAAGGAGTGCCCTCTAACCAGGGCGAGACTTCCTCGGGCAAAAGGAGAGCCGATTCGGAGGAGTCTGTTCCAGCAAAAAGGACTAGAAAATCAGCTGGTGTGGAGCCAAAACTTTCCTCTCCAACCGCTGAAGAAATAGCCAAAGCGATTAAAATTGTCCAGTCGCTTTCCCTGGTTCTGACTGAACAGGCGCCATCAGGTAAGCGTACGGTTTTGTCTGTTCTACCGGTTCAAGAGTAGGATTTAAAGGAATTTTATGAACCAGAGGAGGGGGAAGAGGAGTATTAGGAGAGTGAATGTGGATTTGAAAGTCTGGATGTGCCCATTGAACCGGACATCTCCCCAGACAGACTTTCGGGGGTGTCTCCTCCTAGGCTTTCTGAGTCCCCTTCTCATTTTATGTTTTATAAAATAGTGGCTGAAACCCTCCAGCTCCCTATGGAGGGAGCTGTGGATGGTCAAGAGGAGCCTGACTATGCAGAAATTATGGATATCCCAGAGTCTAGGAGACTGTCTATTCCTTTGCATATATCTTTTGGGAAACAGACAGTAAAAATTCTAAAAACTCCTCACACTATACCTCCTGTGGATAAGAGAATGGACAAGAGGTACACATTGTCAGGCTCTAATACGGAGTTCCTTACACAGCAATGCAGCCATGTTGGGGTAGGGCAGGCTGCAGCCTGTGACAAGGCAAATATTCCCTTGGCTTCACACCCCCCAGACAAGGACTCCAGGAGGATTGATGCCATGGCAAAGAAACAGTACATGGCAGCATCCTTGGGACTCAGACAGGCAAATTATATGGCTTATGTTGCTAGATACCAGAAATCCAGATGGGATACTGTTATGGCTCTTGCAAAGCAGGTCCCTGACCAGCTTGCCAAGGAGCTGGAGCAGGTGGCTGCTGATGGTATTGATGCATCTACGGTGCAATTTCATGCTGCAGTGGACTCTAATGATGTGTCATCAAGAGTCACGGCTACATCTGTGGCTCTTCGCAGAATGGCTTTGGTCAGATGTACTAGCCTGTCACAGGATACCCAGACTAAGGCCATGGATTTTCCTGTTGTGGGTAATTCTCTGTTTGGGGAGCAGACAGAGAATTACGTGAACTAAATGGATGAGTATAGGACCACCTATAGGAGTGCACAGGCCAAGGAAAGGCAGGCCATTCCTCAAAGGCTGCCTTCCAGGGGCAGGTGCAGGCCTTTTCATAGGCCTTTTTACCAAGCCCATGCCTCCTCTTCAGCTTATGCCCAGAGGGGGTTCTTTAGAGGGAGAGGCAGACTGGGTACAAGCAGACCTGCTTCCACCTCTCAGCCTAAAGCCCCTGCCAAGCAGGCACCCTGATGGGGTGGCCAGGGCTGATTCTCCACTACCTGTAGGGGGCAGTCTGGCTTACTTTGTCCAGGACTGGAAGTCTCTGACATCAGACAAGTGGGTCCTGGAAGTAGTAAGCCAGGGACTGGTTCTCAGCTTCAAAACATTTCCAAAGATGAGAACCAGATCCTTTCCACCTGCAAATACATCAGAGGCACTTGCCCTAGAGGCAGAAGTCTCTACCCTCCTGGCTCTCAGAGCCGTGGAAAGGGTTCCACCCCTACACCAGGGCAAAGGATTGTACTTCAGGTACTTCCTTACCCCCAAAAAAGACAGGAGAATGGCGGCCCATCCTGGATCTCAGATACCTAAACAAGCACCTTTTTAAAAGCTAAATTCAAAATGGTGACTCTGGGAATTATTTTACCCTCGCTAAGGCTAGGGGACTAGCTAGCGTCCCTGGACCTCAAGGATGCCTACTTCCATATTCTCATCAGAAGCTCCCATCGAAAGTACCTCAGGTTCGAGCTGCCCTCAGGCCATTACCAGTTCAGAGCAGTGCCCTTTGGCCTCACCTCTGCTCCAGGGATATTCCCAAAATGCCTGGCAGTAGCAGTTGCCTACGTAAGAAGGCAAAAAATTGCCATCTTTCCTTACCTGGACGACTGGCTCATAGTAGGCCAGTCTCCAGACCAAGTCAAGTTACATCTTCGGATAACTCAGCAACTGCTTACCTCTCTAGGTTTCCTTCTCAATCTTCCAAAGTCTGTTCTAGAGCCTGTCCAGCTTCTCACCTTCATAGGTGCAGAACTGAACACAGAGGAAGCCAGAGCCTTCCTTCCTTTGGACAGGGCAAGGACCCTGGTCTCTCTGGCCTCCTCATTCACCCTGCAGGTCTCTCGATCAGCAAGGCATTTTCTGCAGCTCCTGGGACTCATGGCTGCTTCTACAGCAGTAGTGCAAGGAGCCAGATTTCGGATGAGGGACATTCAGTTCCATTTGAGAGCCTTTTGGTCTCAAAGAAAGGACCCTCTAACCAAGTTGATCCCAGTAACTCAAACCCTGATCCAAGCCCTACAGTGGTGGCAGGATCAGAACAACCTGAGACAAGGGGTTCCCTTTGTCACTCAGTCTCACTCTTTAATCCTTACTACAGATGTATCCCTCTTGGGGTGGGGTGCTCACATGGGCGACCTCACTACCCAGGGACTGTGGTCCCCTCAGGAATCTCTGCTCCACATCAACCTGTTGGAGCTCAGAGCCGTTTTTCTAGCACTTCAAGCTTTTTCCAAATCTGTTCAGAACAAAGTTGTACAGGTCAGAACAGACAACACCACTACAATGTGGTACATCAACAAGCAAGGAGGTACTCGGCCACGGCCTTGTGCACCGAGGCAATGAAGTTGTGGTCTCTGGCTTACTCCTGAACACCTCCCTACGGTAGTTCACCTCCCAGGCAAGGACAATGTCCTGGCAGATGCTCTCAGCAGGATTTCCAGGGCCATCACGAATGGTCACTGGATCCCTGGTCCTGGGGTAATATTTGCCAGATGGGGCACCGCAGATAATCTTTTGCAGCCCCAGACAACGCCAACTTCCTTTTTGCTGCAGGCCCCAGTGTTGGGCTCAGTCCCTCTGGATGCCTTACTTCTCAACTGGGAAGGGAGGTTTCTCTATGCTTTCCCCCCCTTCCCTCTCCTGTTCAACGTGTTAGTCAAAATCAGATCTCAATCCTGCAAAGTGATTCTGATTGCTCCAGATTGGGCCAGACAACTCTGGTATCCACTCCTTCTGTCCTTAGCAGTCCATCTTCCCCTGTGTCTTCCCAAGAATCACAATCTGTTAACCTGTGCTCAGGGAAGCGCTTGGTACCCGAACCTCAAATCTCTCAATCTCAAGGCCTGGCTCTTGAAGAGTTAGTTTGCTGATCTACACCTCTCCCAAGGTATAATGGATATATTGAAGGCTTCTAGGAACCCTTCCACCAGGGCTACTTGCAATTCCAAATGGAAGAGGTTTTCCATAAGGTGCTTTGGGAAGCATATTTCCCCAGAATCTGCTGATTTACCCAGAGTCCTGGATTATATGGTCCATTTAAACACTTTGGGGCTGAGACCAGCTACCCTAAAGGTGCATTTGGCAGCTGTGTCTGCTTTTATTTCCGCAGGTAAACCGTCTTGTCTTTCAGCTCATCCTGTATTCTATAAGTTTTTTAAAGGATTGCTTCACACCAACCTTCCGTTCAGGGACCCTGCCCCTGCCTGGGATCTTAATGTTTGCATTGCTCAGCTTATGCAACCTCCCTTCGAGCCCTTGCCTTCAGCAGAGCTTAAGTATTTGACTTGGAAGACTGTTTCTGGTAGCCATCACTTCTGCCAGACGCATAAGTGAATTACAAGCTTTGTCAGTGGAGTCAGATTTTATCTCCTTTCATAGAGATAAGGTGGTCCTCAGGACTAACAGGAAGTTCTTGCCTAAGGTGGTTTCAGATTTCCACCTTTATCCATCTGTTTCTCTTCCAGTGTACTTCACTGACCATTCCTTCTCTGGCAAGAGGAGGTTGCCCAGCTTAGATGTGAAGAGTGCCCTTAGTTACTACATTGCGCGTACCAAGGGTCACAGGTTTGACTCCCTCCAACTGTTCCTCACTTATGGTGAGGTTGATAAAGGGAAACCTGCCACTAAAAGATCCATTGCCAGTTGGATTGTCTCTTGTATCCAATTCTGCTATGAAAAGCTGGGTAAGGTTCCTCCCTCAGGCCTGAGGGCTCACTCTACCAGAGGTACAGCTGCTTCCCTGGCTGCTGCCAGGGACATCCCCATTCTAGAGATTTGTCAAGCAGCTACCCGGAAAAGAGTTCACACTTTTTCCAAGCATTACTCTCTGGACATCCAGGCTAGGAGTGATGCTCAGTTTGGCACAGCTGTGCTTCAGAGCCCATTTCTAAATAGGTTCTGTCCCTCCTCCATGGAGGTACTATCATGAGTTCAGATATATGTCATAATATAGCAAGACTTCATGTTGTTTGAAGAAAAATTACTCACCTTAGTAATGTTGTTTCTTCTAATGGAGTCTTGCTATATTATGACCTCCTGCCTGCCCCTCTCAGGACCTCTGTTATTGGGATGTGGGTGGGCAGTGCAGTGTTGACACCTAGAAGATGCCCATCTTGTTTTTTCACCCCTCCTTTTTTGGGGGTGACTGGGTGTTGTGGTTTTCATTTTTTGGGTCTCCTGACTTGAGTCTGTTTTGGGACCAAAAAATGTGTTCTTATATTATAGTGGCCAGTTGGCTAGTGTAGGTTTACAGCTTACACACAGGACCTTAGTGAGTTTAGCTCGTAAAGAACTGACAGTTTCTGTTTGAAGAACAACAGCCAGAGTTTTCTACTGAGCTCGAGCTCAAAGTTCCATGCCTGGCATGGAAAGTTAACACTTTCACCTTCGGAGCAGTTCGAAGGTTGGGACTCGCTACATATGTCATAATATAGCAAGACTCCATTAGAAGAAACAACATTACTAAGGTGAGTAATTTTTTCATGTTGTTTGTTTTCAGCGATCCCTGATTTCAGCAATCCCTCACCTCAGGGATCCCTTATTATATTAACACTCCCTACCCCTACCTCCCCTTCCAGAATCCAAAAACAGGTTCACAAAAGAATCTGTTCTTTTTAATAAGGTGCTTGAGCAATACGGTTGCAGTTACTCTACAGCTGGTAAGTTGTCTTAACATTTTACGTCTGCCTCAGTTTGATTGGTGTTTTTCAAATATAGTTAGTAAAACTTTTATATAGAACTTTGATAGCCTTTTAGTAGCCACAGCTCCACATTGTCTATAGTAATCTGAGGTAACTGTCGGAATGGGCTGTGGATGCAGACTTTGAATGAAATTCTGAATTCCATTATTTTATTAAGGTTCCACCTGTGAGGCATCTGTCTTTGGAGATGGATGCAGTGTAAATGATAGTGAGTATCCCTCAGAAGAATAGTAGTTACAAAGGCGAGTAATTTTATTTGTCATGATTTCTCACCTTGCTATCAGAAGTAAAGCTGTTAGGGCGTCAACAGCAATT
The DNA here is from genome assembly GCA_016271365.2 of Neoceratodus forsteri. Lineage (NCBI taxonomy): Eukaryota > Metazoa > Chordata > Ceratodontiformes > Ceratodontidae > Neoceratodus > Neoceratodus forsteri. Next base: position 100,678,596 of record JADMNL010000035.1, on the reverse strand, counting down.
ATTGGACTCAGTGCGTGGTGTCATACATGTGCAGATGCCAGCGCTGTTGCCAGCTCCCTTATGGAAGTTTTACTCCTTCAGGCTCCTCATGCTTTCTGAGGCCAAACACTGGTGCTTTATGTCAAATAATATTCTTGAAGATCTGGAGTTAAACTTAACATTGCACTCTCCACAGCCAACTTCATTCCACATGTATTCCAAAAAAGCTTGCACCCTTGTTTGCGGAGCACAGTTTAGCCAGTTGTACCAAAAATGAGTCCATGTTATGAATGTTTTTATGTATAGGTGTTGTGTTACAAATGCCAAAACCTTTTTTTTTTTTTTTTTAAATGCAGCCAGGGGATGACATAGTCTTAATGGCAGAAGCTTTAGAGAAAATTTTCCTGCAGAAACTCACTGAAATGCCACCTGAAGAGACAGAGATAACCGTAGTTAATTCAAGTAAAAGAGGCCGAGTGAGGAAAGAAACAGGTAGGTGCTGCCTTTCTCCTTTTTTAAATTGAGTAGTAACTCATAAATGCTTCTGAGTATTTAGATTATAGCTTTAAATGCGGGTTGGTGTGCATGTCACAAGAAGAAATTCTGACTTGCCACAGTTATTTGTTCCTTATTTCCAATGTTGTTACCTACTAGGGGCCAGCAAACTCCAAAGCTGTGACATCAGTATGAAATGCTTAGCTCCTTACCATTTTGTGACTGTTTGCTTTGAATCGTCAGACGTAAATGTTTCAGAGTGATTTATAGTCACGTAACTCATCCATGGTTAACTTTAGAAATCCTTAAATATAGAAACTGACCTCTCTCCCTTATTGGAATATGTAGAGAGCTTTGGTTCTCCATGAATCTTGTGTGATTCAAGCATTCATAATATCTTTTTCGAGAACTACATTCTTCATATGCTCCCTTACTCTGGCTCTGCCTCATTGATGGAAGATGGACACGGAGGAAACAAAGCCATCCTGCTGCTTCATGTTTTGCATCATATGTCGACAAAAGATGTCTTAACGCCAACATTTCCAGCATCAGCTGCCTTGGATTGCAGCATAACTTGAACTGTGATCTTTGTCAGGCAATGCTTCTAGCGTTGCTTGAATATCGCACGGCCAGGATCCCTCGTAAGTTGAGTGGCCGACAGGGACCCGAACTTAGAACAGAAAGCCACAAGAAGGTCTTGGCTGCATCTGGCTTGGCTGCTGAACTGGCCGTTTTGCAGGAGGCAGCAGCTGCCATGGTGAGTACTTCACCATACTTGGCACTACTACTGGTTGGGGCTAGCTTTGTAGGATCTTTGTCGGATGGGTTCTGGGATATGTGCTGGGCCCTTCAGGCTTTCAGAGAGAGCACTGCTCATCTGGAGGGGGGGGGGGGAGCACAAATGCTGGCCATGAAAGCGGGAGAGATTGTGGTCCTCCCACTCCCTTGACTCCCCCAATAGCTTGACTCTGGTCAAGAGCTTGGTTGTCAGCTCCTCGGTAGCCCAGTCAGGCTTGTCGAACTAGACACTGGTCGAGCAGATAGTCAAGATTTTTCTTGAGCTTTTTGACCAGTTTTCAGAGGAGATGATCTTATCTCTCAGACTCCCGATTCTTCTGGCCCTTACCCATGAGGATATTGGGCAGTCTGTTTCCCTGGCTGGTTTTGCTTGGGATCAACCTCCACCGGTAGTGATGCTTTCTAAGTTGATGCTCTTCAGTATGCCTCAGCATGTGGTGTACACCGACCCTCCAGAGGCTTCTTCTCAGTGTCTGCCCTCAGGTCGATGGTTGAGGAACTGTTTGTGCTATCCTGCTCAACTGGGAGGTATCGCTGTTGATGCTTGTCAGTGTCCTTGGGTGAGGAGATGCAGTGTGCAGGATCTGGAGGCACTACGACGAACTCAGTCTGGCAGCAGTGGACCGTCGTGGTGTGAGGTAGAACTCTTCTCTTTGGACTATCGGTCAGCTGGCAGCTGCAAGTGATGCCCATGTGAGGCGACCGTCTCCGGCATATGTCTCTCTCCGGCATTTTTCTCTCCCCCATCATGGGTGTAGCTGCCTCCACCGTAGCCCTGACTAAGAACTAGCATGGTGCAGTGAGCTTGCCAAGTCAGCTGTTGGTGGGGATCAACCAGTGGCAAGACATGCGGGTGGCCATGGTGGCAAATGGTTGAGGACCATTTTTGAGTCCTTTTACAACTCAGATGAGTCATCCATGTTGTCTTCGAGGGCCCATACCTTCGACCAGGCTTTGGTCACGGAACTTTCTGGTTGTGGCTGGTGTCATTTGGGGGCTCTCCTGCATCTTGTGTCTGAGCGTGGATGTAGTTTACTACCCACACTCTGGCAGTTCTGCTGGAAATGCTGATTTGTCTGATATCTTGAAGCTATGCTCCTCCTACCACCCAGGTGGTATATTCCCTGACTCTGTTCTGTGACATCATATCTTTATTTCCGGTGGAAGAACAAGTCACCTCCTTCGTAGCTCCTGCTTAAAATTAAGTGTGCCATTGGCGAACCTGTATTTTAAAGTTTTCAAACTTTCTTTGGATTTCTCTATTGGCCCCTTCAATTCTGATTGGTGATAGATGATGGAGCAGTGCAAGATGGGCTTCAGATTTTGTATCAGGTGCTGATATAGAAGATGTTGGTTACCAGCCTGCATGACATGTGCCTGTACTGGCAGCATGACATGGCCGGATGTGGCACTTTACCTTTTGATGCTCCTGAAGTCCCTAGAATGCTGGAAGCATTGGCTCAGCCTTGGACAGTGTTCAGAATGGGAGCCAAAGGACCATCTTTTAGGCCGCAAGAAGATTTCTTTGGTTGCCAGGTCTGCTCTCCAGCTTCTGGTCCTTGAGGAAGATGAGGCTGCTGTGGACAACACCTGCTCTGTCTAGGTGCTGCTGTGGGCTGTTACAAGCGTCAGGGTTATTCGCTGATGGTTTGAGATGTGCATTGCCCTGCTCTCTGTGGTAAGAATCACAAGCATCGAAAGTCTTGGGACCATGAGAGATCAATCTCCTGTGGATCCCTTGACTCCACTGACTGCTTAACTTTGTTCAAGACCCCATCGTTTGAGGGGAAATTCAAGAGCTCCTCTGTACCCCAGTTGGGCTTATCGAGCTTGACTTTGGTTGAGCAGGCCATGGCGCTCTTCCTTGAGTCTGTTGGCTGGTTGTCTGATGAGATGACTAGTCGATCTGTGAGGCCTCAATGCTCCTGGTCCTCACTGAGGAGGATGTGGACCAATTGGTGCCCCAGCCGGTTCAGCTCGAGAGCAGCTTCCACCGGTAGTAGAGTCTGCAAGGCCTGTCATGGTCAACAAGGCCTGGCACATGGTGTACCACAACAAGCTGGAAGGCTAACCTTGCTATTTATCGGCCAGTCGACTCCTGAGGTATCGGAGATCATGATCGAGGCACTCATGTTCTCAATCCCGCTTGTCCAGGCAATGTTGCCGTTGCAATTCCTTGTCCCTTTGTTCTCGGGGGTGGAAAGGCACTGCCTCAGGATACGCTGGTGCTACAAAGACATCTGGCAACAGTGGGTCCTTGTGGTGCGGGGTAGGGCCTCTGGTCTCCTAGTAGCTGCAAGTCATGCCCTCTGTGTTGTACACTACAGAGCTCCCCACAACTGCTTTTCCACCCCTACGGGTGAAGCTGCCACTACTGCAGTTGAAGGTAGACGCTCTGGTTAAGGGGGAGGCCCGTACGTTCACCACTTGCCAAGACTGCTGTCTGTGCATATCACCCAGGTTGCGGATACGCTGGTGGTCCATGTTGAGAAACAGTTGAGGGACAGTTCTGAGGATTCCTTGGATGATTCAGATCATGAGTCCATGGCCCCCTCTGGGACTCTCCTCTTCGACATGGTTCGGTTGGGGAATTCTCCATCAGTCATGACTTGGTGTCTTTTGGGCATTTATTAATTTATTTTCAGGTTTCATATCTGTTTTGCTAGAGCCAGTGCATAAGTAGGCAGAGTACATCCCCTTGTGGACATCTTGGACAGGAATGATTCCTGGGGATTGCCTTTCCCATGGCTGAGTCTGTCTTGCTCGGGACTCTCTAACCATATGATCCTCAAATATGCGGTCCCTACCGGGTCCCTGTCTGGGTTATATATTTTTTTTTTTTTTTACATTCTCTGTTTATGCCCCCTTACTCACCGCTATGGACCCTTACTTCCGGGATCCTGAGGCTATGCACGCTCCCGTAGGTCTTCCCCAGGTATCTCCTTATCTAGTCCTGGCAGCACTGCCCCCATCTGGCCTCGGTTCCCCAGGGAGGAGAGGGACCCCTATAGTCCCCTCCAGTCCATGAGCGTGCGGGTATGCTGCACAGGCCCCATCTGGAGTCTGGTTGTGGATTTCTCTCAGGCAGCCAGGTCCTGTCTCCAGGCATCTGTTGAGGGGTTTTTCCTCTATTCAATCAACATGAAGTCTTGCTGTATTCTGACAATGCAGTTAGCCCCAGTGCTGGAACTGCTCCGGAGAGGAAAGAGTTAACTCTACGCAGAAGTATAGAATGTTGAGCTCGAGCTCTGTTTTCAAACCTCTGTCTGTGGTACTTCCCAGTGTAACTGTCAGATTCTTTACTCCGCCTAACAGTGAAGTTGCTCCAGAGATTCCTCTGCTTGGTTCAGTAAAGTTTAAAAAGGGTTCGATTAAACCATTCTTTTTGTTGTTTTTTGGATTTCCACCCTCTGTCTACGGTACAGGTAATGTAGTAGATAGGTAGTGACTGTGTTTTATTGTGGTAAAAGTGTGGAAATTCCTTCTTTGGTTTCTTGTTGGTTTGGTTAGGAACCAACCTTATTTTAACTCTGTTTAAAATTTAAATTTTTCTGGGATTAGAGTGGTGTTCCGGTACCGATCGGTTTCAGAAGAACTGGGCCTTTTCTGGTTCTTTTTCAAAACCCGGGACACGGTTTGTAACTGATCGATCATTTATTACCTGGCTTGTAAGCTACTATAGGGTAATTTAGTAGGTAGCCATGTCTGAGAAACCCAAGAAGAAAACCGGTCCCACTAGGTTTCAGCACTGTACTGAGTGTGGGGAGGCCTTTGCCAAGGCCGACCCCCACCTCATCTGTGTTTATTGTCTGGGGTTTGAGCACCTCAAGTCAGACTGCCAAATTTGCAGAAACTTTCCCAAAACCACTCTAGAAAAAAGACTGAGTAGGCTGAAGGAAAGGGAGGCCGAGAAGTCTGTAGATCCGGAAGGCCAGCCCGGTTCGGTTGTGGCCGAAACTGAGGAGGTGCCTACTCACATAGGCGATATCTCTTCGGGCAAAAGGAGAGCAGACTCTGAGGGTCCAGTTCCATTAAAAAGAAAAACGAAAGTCTGCCTGTTCAGATCCAGTACCTCATACTCCAACCGCGGACAAGATAGCAAAAGCAGTTAGCATTGTTCAATCGTATCTCCGAGTTCCATCTGAACCAGTACGGTTGGTTAGGTGGTAGGTTTGGTTGGATCCATCTCCTTCAGATTATGATCCAGATGCTTTTTATGAGGAGTGGTAGGGAGACGAAGACTATCCCGATGATGAGGATGAAGATGATGACCAGGGGGTTCTGAATGTGCCCATTGAACCGGACATCTCCCCAGACAGGCCCTCTAATGTCTCCCCTCCCAGGCTTTCTGAGTCCCCTTCACACTTCTTGTTCTGCAAGAGGGAGGCTGAACCCCTCCAGCTCCCTATGGTTGAAGCTACTGAGGAGGAAGAGCCTGATTTTGTGGAAATGATGGACATCCCAGAGTCCAAAAGATTGTCTATCACTCTTCATAAGTTTTTGGGGAAACGGACACAAAAATTTTTACAAACTCCTAACTCATTACCTCCTATGGATAAAAGAATGGACAGGAGGTATATGTTATCAGACTCTGGTATGGAGTTCCTTTATACTCATAGCAGCCATGTTGGATTAGTGCAGGTTGCATCCTGTGACAGGGCCAACATTCGTTTGGCTTCATATCACCCTGGACAAGGACTCCAGGAAAGTTGATGCCATGGCCAAAAAACATTTGGCATCCTCTTTGGGACTCAGGCAGGCAAACTACATGGCCTACATAGCCGGGTACCAGAAGTCTAGGTGGGATACTGTTCTAGAACTGGCTAAACAGGCCCCCCCCCCGCCCCAGCTGGCCAAGGAGGTGGCTGCGGATGGAATTGAAGCATCTAAAGTACAATTTCACGCTGCTGTGGATTCCAGTGATGTGGCATCAAGAGTCATGGCTACATCTGTGTCTCAGAAGACATGCTTAGCTCAGATGTACTAGCCTATCACAGGATACCCATACTAGGGCTATGGATTTTCCTGTAGTTGGTAACTCTCTGTTTGGGGAGCAGACAGAGGCTTACATGAAGCAAATGGATGAATACAGGACCACTTAGAGGAGTGCACAGGCCAAGGAAAGGCAGGCCACTCCACAAAAGCGGCAGTGCAGGGGCAGGCGCTTTCACAGGCCATTTTACCAAGCCCAGGCCTCCTCTCCATTCCCACAGAGGGTTTTTTCCCGAGGGAGGGGCAGGAGGGGGATGAGCAGGGCTGCTTCCTCCACCCAGTCTAAGGCTCCTGCCAAGCAGATGCACTGAGGTGTCAGCCCGGGTCGACTCCCCAATCCCAGTAGGAGGCAGGCTGGAGTACTACTTTCAGGCCTGGAAGTCTGTGATCCCAGACAAGTGGGTCCTGGAGGTAGTAATCTAGGGACTGGCCCTCGGCTTCAAAAGGTTTCCAAAACTGAGGGCCAGGTCTTTCCCACCTGCATCCATGTTGGAGAACCTTGCCTTAGAGACAGAGGTTTCATCTCTTCTGACTCTCAGAGCCGTAGAGAAGAGTCCTTACTGAGCACAGGGGCCAAGGCCTGTACTCAAGGTACTTCCTTACCCCAGAAAAGACGGGAGTGGCGGTCCATCCTAGACCTAAGTTATTTGAACAAACGCATCTCGAAACCAAAATTCAGAATGGTGATTCTGGGAATAATTCTTTCCTCTTTAAGGCCAGGGGATTGGCTTGCATCCCTGGACCTCAAGGATGCCTATTTCCATATTCCTATGAGGTGCTCCCACAGAAAGTACCTCAGGTTCAAGTTGCCTTCAGGCCACTATCTGTTCAGAGCCATGCCATTCAGCCTAACATCTGCTCCAAGAGTGTTCACAAAGTGCCTTGCAGTAGTAGTTGCCTTCATCAGAAGGCAGGGTCTGGCCCTCAGCTTCAAAAGGTTCCCAAAAAGGAGGGCAAGGTCTTTTCCACCTGCATCAATCTCAGAAACCCTTGCCCTAGAGGCAGAGGTTTCCTCTCTCTTGGCTCTGAGTCATAGAGAAGATTTACCTCAGAAGACAGGGTATCACCATGTTTTCATATGTGGACAACTGGCTAATTGTTGGTTGGTCATCAGACCAGGTCAGCTCTGCAAACCACCCAGGACTTGCTCAGTTCTCTGGGGTTTCTTCTTAATCTTCCAAAATCTGTCCTTGAACCAGTACAACTTCTCACCTTCATAGAGATAGAATTGGAAACTATCCAAGCAAAAGCGTTCCTTCCTCTGGCAAGAGTGAAGGCCCTAGTAGATCTTGCTTTCTCTTTTCGACCTCAGGTTTCTTGTCCAGCGAGACGGTTCCTCCAACCCCTGGGCCACATGGCAGCCTCCACTGCAGTGGTACAGGGAGCCAGATTTCAGATGAGGGACATTTAGTTCCACCTAGGGTCCTTTTGGTCACAGAGAAAGGACTCTGTCACCAAACTGATTCCAGTGACCCAGGCTCTGGTCCAAGCTCTCCAGTGGTGGCTGGACCAGGACAACCTCAGACAAGGGTTCCATTTCTCTCTCAAGTCCCATCAGTAGTTCTAATTACGGATGCTTCTATCCTAGGTTGGGGAGCCCACCTGGGAGCCCTGACAGCTCAAGGGGTCTGGTCTCCACGGGAGTCTCATCTTCATATCAACCTCCTGGAACTCAGGGCAGTTTTCCTAGCCCTTCAGAGCTTCTCAGATTCAGTCAAAGGCAAGGTGATCCAAGTCAGAACAGACAACACCACCACAATGTGGTACATCAGCAAGCAGGGAAGGCACTCATTCTATGGCCTTGTGCACAGAAGCCATGAAGCTGTGGTCTCTGGCCTGTTCTCTTCAGACTTCCTTGGTAGCAGTTCACCTTCCAGGAAAGGACAATGTACTAGCAGATGCTCTAAGCAGAATTTCACAGGGACATCACAAATGGTCCCTGGTTCCTCACATCCTGAAGGTCATCTTTTCCATGTGGGGCACGCCAGAGATGGATCTCTTTGCAGCACCAGACAATCAGCTTCATCTGTTTTGTTGCAGACTTCCAGTCCTGGGGACGGTTCCCCTGGATGCTCTCATTTTGGACTGGAAGGGCAGGTTCTAGGGACATGGATATGTTGTTCATCCACACTCATTGGCAGTATCCTTGCCGCTTTAAATCTTGCCGGAAGGTCTTCAAGCTTGCTCCTCCCACCCACCGGGTGGTATAACTCCTGCCCGCCCATGACGCCACATCTTCCTTACCGCTTGAAGCTCAGGTTCTCCTTAACGCTTCCATGCTTATGACTGGTTCCTATTTCTCCGCTTATGGATTTAAAAATAATATTTTGCAAAGACTTCAGTCTTCGATCCTCGAGTCGCGGGGATAAATCGACTCCTGGATTTGGAGATGCCCATGCGGCAGAAGATGTCTCGGACGGATCCCCACTCCACGGTGTCTACTGCTTAGGCCTTGAGCACGCACCCGCAGGCTTTTGCGACCTGTGCTCATCTTTCTCGGCCCACGCCCTCAAGACCGTGGTTGCCCGATTGCAACTGGGCCGCCCCGAGAAGCGCTTCTCCGTGAAGTCCAAGGAGGCCGGGTTGGGTGTGTCTCAAGTGCGGCGGGCCGGGCGGATCAGCTCGAGCGATGGTCGCCTCAAGAGGAGGCGGCGCTGGCCAGATCTTCCTCGCCGCCGCATTTATCCCGCCTCTGGGTTCTTCCTACACGGCTTCCTTTTATGAGTTTTGTCTGTCCCTCCTCTAAAGGAGAAGGGCTCTGCGCGCTGGACCTTATTCTCGGTCCAAAAGAGGGACAGGGCAGTCCTCCGTCGACGCTCTTGGGAGCGGGAAAGGTCCTCTCTCGGCCGCCGGATCACGGGCTCGGCTCGACTCACCTGCCGCCACTGGCCTCACGGTGTCCCCTGCCAGGTCAGTTGACCGAGACTCCCACTGATGAAGTCGAGATTTTCTCGACCCATTGACGGGCTGTCGCCTTTAGCAGCCGAGATTCCTCTCCCGGTTCCCCGGGAGAGTTGAGGATCCTGGGTCGCCTGTGCCTCCGGTTCAGAGCCTCGGATGGACCTTCCAGCCGGGCGAGTGCCTTGTTCTGGCCACACCTCTCGCACCCACCTCCGGAAATTCCGGGACTCTCGGTCTCGGTCTCGACCTCTTCGCGGTCCAGCCGCTCCCACCGGCCATAGGCGGTCTTGCCTCGGCACTGCTGTAAGCGGCGTTGCTGCTGGTCTGGCCCTCCTCCTCGGATGAGGTGAGGCTTCGTGTAAATTACGCCGACGGCATGAGGACCTTATGTTGCAACAGCTCCTCCGGCCGGGAATAAGCCACCCGCGCCTTCCCCGCCATTAAGTGGCTGTCACCGAACGGCCGACACAACCCCTCGACTTGTCCGAGGAGCCTATACCCAGGCCGGTTGTTCGCCAAACCAGCTGCTCCACCGACTCCGTGGAACCTCCGCCTCCACAGCCACCAATTGGGGCTCACCAAGGATTCTCGGTCGCTAAGGGTTTACCCATCGGTGTCAGTTACCCTCACTCCCGACCGACTCGCAGGTGAAGGTGGCTCAGGCCAGAGGCAGTTTTCGAGGACTCTTCCGAGTCCGAGATGATTCCTCCTTCTTCCAAGCCGACTGACTTGGAGTCTTCAGGAGGTCAGCCATGGACGATAGCCCGTCGTCCTTCCTAGGACTGCTGCGTCATCTCGAGTCTACCGGGATGGAGCTCGAACCTGCTTCAAACGGGCCAGGTATCCTCACGGAGATTCTGGACCGAGGGATTCTCCGACGAGCCTTTCCGTGGCCGAGGCCATAGTGGGTCCGCACTGGAACTTTGGCAGCGCCTCGCTTCCTGCCCTGCGCCTGCCAGGATGGCCAGGAAGTATGCGTCCCTACCGGGTTCCTTGTCCGTTTTGAACACCCTCGCTGAGGGGTTGGTTACCGACAGCTGCTGCCACCGCAACGCCAGGATGTGGACAAACCTCCTGACAAGGAGTCCAAGAAATTGGACTATGTCGGGCTAAAACTCACGCTATGCCTCTTCTCTCGGCCTTCGCCAGGGCCAGGTTCGGCCGCCCTCATGGCACATTTTTCTCCCCTGTTGGGCTCCCTGGATGAGGTCATCCTCATCTTCCCGCCCGATCTGCAGACTACGGTTAAGCAGGTGCGGGACCAGGGCAGGGAGTGGCCAAACAGCAGCTCCAGACTGCTTTGGATGTAGGGGACTCATGTGCCAGATCGGGCGGCGCCGTGGCTATTGGCCGGGCGGGCTTGGCTGAGGATATCCACCTTTACTCGGATACCCAGCACAAGTTGCGGATGTTCCTTTGGGGACTGACCCTTCGGCCCTGGGGGTGGAAGGTCACCTGCAGAGGATCGAGAAGTCCAATGCCACCTTGGACTCGGTCTCTTCCGCTCAGAAGGACAAAGGCCGAAACCACAGCCTAAGCCCTTTCGCCTCTTCTGCCCCGCGCGCCCGCCCAGCAACGCCAGGGCCAGCAGGCTCGGCCTTGGCATCCCAAACCCAAGTCACGGCTTCTCTAACAGGAGGCAGGAGGAAAGGGCCCAGGAGGTCCCTCGCCGGTCCCTCCTCCAAGCCTGCCCAGTGACGGGCTGAGGGTGTCGCCCATCCCCGCCACTCCATTTCCTGGGTCCCCCCGGGGACGGCCCGCACTCTGCTCCGCCTGGTCCGCTGTTACCACGGACAGGTGGGTCTTGGAGGTAGGGAAGAGGCCTGCCTCTGAATTCGAGCAGGCACCACCTTCAGAGCCGCCGCCTCGGGGGCTTCGGGATCCCCAGGCTCACTGGCGGCTCGTCGAGCCGACATCACCTCTCCTCCAGAAGGAGGTGGTAAGAGAGGTGGTGAACCCTCCTTCAGACCCAGGGTTTGTGTCCAGTACTTCCTGGTTCGAACGGACGGGGGTTGACTCACTCTCGACCCACACGACTCTAAACAAGTTCCTAAGGTCCTCAACCTTCAGGATGGTCACTCTGGCTCAGATAATACCATCCTTGGAACGCGGGCGGTGGTTCTGCTCTCTGGACTTGCAGGACGCTTGTCACGTCCCTCATCGTTCGCTCCCACCAGAGATTCCTTCGCTCCGAGCGGAAGGATCTCTCTTCGAGTTCCAAGCCATGCCCTTCGGCTTGTCTCCAGCTCCCAGGGTCTTCACCAAATGCATGGCAGTGGTGACAGCATTCTCGCGGGCGCCGAGGTCCGGTGTACCCTCACCTGGACGACTGGCTGATAGCAGCTCCTCCAGGAAGGAGGCGGAGTGGTCCAGAGATCTGGCCTCCAGGTTCTGCTCTCAACTGGGCCTCCTTATCAACGAGGCCAAGTCGGAACTCGAGCCAAGCAGGTAATTTTATTCATCGGGCGCAGCTCGACTCCTCGAGCCAGAGCGGCTCCCGGCGACAGGGCCGAGGTTCTTCTCCTTTGCCCGATCATTTCGGTTGGGCACTGCGCCTGCCCGGACTTCCTGCGCCTCCTGGGTCTCATGGCGGCCTGTACCAGCGTGGTCCGCTGGGCCGCTGGAACATGCGCCCCTTCAGTGGGGACTGGCCAGCCAGTGGTCACAACGCTGCCATCCCTTGACCAGCTTGTGTCGGTGACACAGGGATGTGCAGTCCAGTGGTGGACCGTTCCAGATCATTTGCAGGAGGGCATCCTGCTCGTCCGCCTCGAGCCGAGCTGTCTCTCTGTCGACCGGCGCCTCTCTGATGGGTTGGGGTGCCCATCTGGGAACACCGGGCTCATGGCCTCTGGTCCCCGCGGGAGTCCCGATGCCACATCAACCTGCTGGAGCTCCGAGCGGTCCGCCTAGCTCTCACCGCCTTTGCTCCGTTCCTCCGGGGTCAAGTGGTCCGAGTCCAGACGGACAATACCACGACCATGTACTATCTAAACCGCCAGGGGACGCGGCCCATGCTTCTATGCAAGGAAGCTCGCAGATTTGGTCACTCTGGCGCAGCCTGGAGGCGGATCTCCCAGCCATTCACGTGGCAGGAGCCCAACACCCTGGCCGATGCCCTGAGCCGGATAGGGGCTGCATCCCACGAGTGGTCTCCTGCCGGAGGTAGTACAGCATCTGTTCTCCCTTTGGGGCACACCTCAGGTGGACCTGTTTGCTCCATGGAGAACGCTGGAGCTGAGTCTGTTCCATGCCCGCCTCAGCAGGGCTCGCTGCAGGGGATGCCTTCTCGAGGCAATGGACCCCGGCCTCTTTACGCCTTTTCCCCATTTCCTTGGATCCACAAGTGCTTCTCAAGGCGAGGAGGGACAAGGCGAGGTGATTCTGATAGCCCCAGACTGCCTCGCCAGTTCTGGTACCCAGATCTCCTCAGTCTCAGCTCCAGGACTCACGCGGAGCTCCAGCTCGGACCTGCTCTCAGTCAATCAGGGAAGGTGTTCCATCCGGACCTTCAATCCCTGCACCTGACGGCCTGGTTCCTGAGCGCTAGAGTTCCAGGCTTTGGGTCTTTCCGACGAGGTCCTCAATGTAGTTGAGGCGCCCCGTAGAGTCGTACCAGAAAATGTTATGCCTTCAAATGGAAAAGGTTTTCCATTTGGTGTCAGGGCAAGGGCTTGACCCTTCCTCCTGTTCCTTGGCAAGCATCTTGACTATTTATGGTCCCTTTCTAGTCAAGGCTTGGTCGTGACCTAAGGGTGCACCTGGCAGCCATCTCTGCTTACCGGGCGCAAGCCGGAAGCAGTCGGTGCATGCAGAGGAGAAGGTGGTCTGGCGCTTTTCAAAGGCCTTGATCACATTTCCTCCAGTGCGGGAACCTCACCTCCGTGGGATCTACTGCTGGTGCTGGCAAAGCTCATGGGCAAGCCATTCAACCTATGCACAGGTGTGCTCTCTCTCACCTGTCGTGGAAGACCGCCTTCTTGGTGGCTATCACGCCAGCCAGAAGGATGGGAGAGCTCCAGGCGCCCATCGAGTCTCCTTACCTGGTCTTCCACAGGACAGCAGTTGTCCTGCGCCCCACCCGAAATTCCTTCCAAGGTGGTGTCGGAGTTTCACTCAATCCAGGGTTGACTCTGCCGGTGTTCTACCCCAATCACACCTCGAGGTCAATATAGGCTCCATACTCTGATCCAGAAGGGCCGCTTATTATAAGGAGCGACGGCTGAAATTGGGAGAGGTTCGCCAGCTGTTTGTCACCTACGCTGAAGCCGCATCTGGCAGACCTGCAGCCAAGCGGACGATAAGCAGGTGGGTAACCTCCTGCATAGATTCTGCTATAAGTTAGCGGGCATGGAGCCTCCCAGAGGGATAAGAGCTCATTCTACCCGCCATACTGCTGCAACGGTGGCTGCTTCCAGGGACGCCCCTATCCAGGAAATCTGCAGGCTGCTACCTGAAGTCAGCAAACACCTTCATTACCCACTACCACATCGACCTTGAGTCACTCGGATGCTGGTTTTGGGGCCTCGGTTCTCCAGTCTCTTTCCCAAGTAAGTATATGGGGTGTGCCTTTGCCTCCTCCTCCGGAGAACTGCTAGAGTCTGCCAATGAGGTGGATGAACAACATATCCATGTCCCTAGAAATACAGGTTACTCACCTGTAACAGGAGTTCTAGGAATGGTATATGTTGTTCATCCACACGACTCCACCCGACTCTCCCTGCTCGACAAGACAACCTGAGCTTCCAGCGGGCCAGATCTGGCGTCATGGGGCGGAGCCGAGAGTTATACCACCCGGGTGGGTGGGAGGAGCTAGCTTGAAGACCTTCCGGCAAGATTTAAAGCGGCAAGGATACTGCCAATGAGTGTGGATGAACAACATATACCATTCCTAGAACTCCTGTTACAGGTGAGTAACCTGTATTTTCTCTATGCCTGCCTTCCCTCTGCTGTTCAGAGTCCTGATCAAGATTAGAACTCAACCCTGCACAGTGACACTAGTGGCTCCAGATTGGGCCAGACAGCCTTGGTATCCTCTGCTGCTGTCCTTGATAGTGTCACGTCCCCTGTCTCTTCCCAGGAAATACAATCTCCTGTCCTCCTCCAAGGGGCGGATCTGGTACCCCAATCTCCAGTCTGTCAATTTCAAGGCCTGGCTCTTGAAGAGTTAGGATATGCAGCTCTATATCTCTCTCAGGGAGTTCTGGATATTCTGAAGGTCTCCAGGAAACCTTCCACTAGAAAAACTTATAATTCCAAATGGAAGAGGTTCAGTATTTGGTGCTGTCAGAAAGGCATTGTGCCCGATTCTGCAGACATTTCCACAACCTTAGAATAACTAGTTCATTTGAATAGTCTAGGCCTTAGGCCTGCCACTCTAAAGGTTCATCTAGCAGCTGTCTCTGCATTCCTTTCAGCAGGCAAGGGCTCTTCCCTGGCATCTCATCCTGTTTTCAGGAAATTTTTCAAAGGTTTGGTTCACATTAACCCTCCCTCCCTTTAGGGAGCCTACTCCGCTTTGGTATCTTAACGTCTGCATTGCTCGGCTTATGCAACCACCCTTTGAACCTCTGGCTCCGGCTGAGTTGAAGTACCTGACCTGGAAAACTGTATTCCTGGTAGTTATTACTTCTGCCAGGCAGATTAGTGAATTACAGGCCCTGTCAATTGAACCTGACTTCATATCCTTCCATTGGAATAAAGTGGTCGTAAGAACCAATAGGAGGTTCTTGCCCAATGTATCGGATTTTCATCTGAACCAATCTATATCTCTCCCTGTGTTTTTCACTGACCATTCTTCAGGAGAAAGGAAATTACACAGTTTGGATGTTAAAAGGGCTCTTAGCTACTACATAAAGCATACTACAGCACACAGAAATGACTGTCTCCAATTGCTTCTCATTTACGGTGAAGTGGGGGAAAGGTAAGCCTGCCACTAAAATAACTGTTGCCAGATGGATTGTTTCTTGTATACAATTCTGCTATGACAAATTGGGTAGAACACCCTCTTCATGCCTGAGGGCTCACTCGACTAGGGGTACATCTGCTCCTCTATCTGTGGCCAGAGATATACTCTTGTTAGAGATCTGTAAAAATGCCACCTGGAAAACAGTACATACATTCACCAAGCATTACTCCCTGGACATCAAGGCTAGGAGTGATGCTCGGTTTGGCATAGCAGTACTGCAGAGCCTGTTCCCAAAGTAGGTTCTGCATTTCCTCCTCCATAGGAAACTGCTTGGTAGTCTGCATTATGTCAGAATACAGCAAGACTTCATGTTTGAGGAAAAAATTACTCACCATTGTAATGTTGTTTCTTCTAATGGAGTCTTTCTGTATTCTGACCTCCCCCCTGCCTCCCCTCTCAGAACCTAGTTTTTTGGGAAGTGGGCTGGTAGGTACAGTGTTGCACCTCGGGTGTACCTCGTACCCTCCCTCTTGGGTGGGGTAGCTGTTATTACTTTTCTTGTGTTTTTATAGTTAAATACTGTCACTACCTTTCCTTCTTGGATTCTCGACTTGAGTCTTTTTGGACCCAAAAAACCTTTTGCCCTTTGGCTATATGTGTTGAACAATTTCCATACTATAGTACTTAGCTTGCTCGTAATAATCTGACGGTTACACTGGGAAGTACCACAGACAGAGGTTTGAAAATTGAGCTTGAGCTCAATGTTCTGTGCTTCTGCATAGAGTTAACTCTTTCCTCTCCGGGGCAGTTCAAGTGCTGGGGCTAACTGCATCATGTCTGAATGCAGCAAAACTCCATTAGAATAAACATTACTACAGTGAGTAATTTTTTCTTATGTGCCATCCCTCAGAATGTCGGCGCAATAGAGGAGCCAAGGGGTGGAGCATGTCGTAACGTGCCAGCGCTCCAGCTCCCAGCTGATGTCCTCCCACTCTGCTGCATGCTGTCCTGCTCCACCTCCACCCATGGTCACCCAGGTGGCGGCAGAGTGGTGGGACATGCAACCCACACTTCCCTAGGAGAGCGGCCCGTAGGCACTCAATCCTTCCTCCCCCCTGCCGTCCCTCCAGTCACCTGAGTCCGTTCCCAAACCCAGGTGGCTGACACCACAAGCAGTAGCCCTACCACTGCACCGGCGGGCCAGCTCCCCTGTCTGGGTTCTTAAACCACTCTGCAGAGGGGCTGGTGTCTGATTCAGCCTTCTGCAGTCTGTGGACCAGGCGGAACGTGGAAAAGCCTCCAGACAAAGGAGTACTGGAAGATTGACCATGCCGCTGAGCAGGTGTACGCTGCTGCATCCTTAAATCTCAGTCAAGTGAGTTATGCCATGATGGCTAACTTCTGCCACTTCCTGACGAGAGTCCTTGATACAGTTCTCCCTCATGCTTCCTGATCCCTAAGGGGCAGTGAATATCATCAGAACAGGGTCAGTCACTGGTTAAACACCAACTCCAGATGACTGCGACCCTTGTACCCTTGCTGTGTCAGTCGCTGTCTCAATGCATCATGGAGCCTGTCTGCATCAGTCCACCTTCAAGGTGGATATGCAACATAAGCTGGATGATGTCCCTTTCCTGGGCACGAACCTCTTTGACCCTGGAGTGGAAGGACATCTCGTATGTATCGAAGTCCACTTCTACCCTTGACTCTGTGGCATTGTCACAGAATGACCAAAAGAAGAAGCCTAAGAAACGGGCTTTTTGGTATTAGTCCTTTCAGCCACAGTCTCCCCAGCAGCGGCCCCAGCAGGGGCAGTGCCAGGCCTGGCGCCCCAAGCCCAAATTTGTGAACCAGGGCCTTAAGAAAGGTAGGGGCAGGGGAGGTGATGTCTCTCCAGTTGCAGCCACCAGTGCTCATGCAAGAGCTGCACAGTGACAGGTTGGAGGGGGTGTCGTCCCCTCCACCTGTCTTGTCCCTTCCTGTGCTCCTGGTTGTCAGTCACCTGAGTCACTTCTTGCCACATTGGTCTGCTATCACATTGTGTGAGTGGGTTCTGGAATTGAGTGGGTTTTTTCTGTAAAAAAACAGCTAATCTTTACTAATTATAGCATTGGTGATGTTGGATGATTGTGTGCATCTTATGGCTGTGTGTAATCTGATAAAGTGAAAAGTTTTTAAAAGCAAAATGTTTGCTCCTGTTGGCAAGACTTGACACACACACACACACACACACACACACACACACACACACACACACACACACAAAAAAACAAAAATACTTAATTAAAGCTATTCATTAGAGGCCAGAACATCAGGCTCCTATCTTTAGTACTTGCTGAATTGGTGGTCCCTGACACATCACTGTCAACTGGGAGAGGATACATTATAGCAAAAAAGCGCAATAAACCTTGCTGAGATGGAGATCCTCAGGGGCCATAAAACTACCATTTAACTAGCAGGCTAACTGAGAAAAAAACTCTTAATAGCAAACAAAGGGAAGGACACACCAGGATTACACACAGAAATCAAAACTCTCTGCACAACATATGTTTTTGCAGATTTTGACTGTACTACTCCTTTAACCAGGTGGTGAACCTCTTGGTATACTTTAAACCATTTTCGGAGGCCGATTGTAGGATCCTTATGCTGGAACTGTGGAGGGTGTTGTCTTATGACAAGGAGTGCTTTGCTGAAGTTTGGAGTGAGGTTTGCCAGCTGTTTGTAACTTAAGCTAAGCTGCACCTGTCAGATTGGCAGCACAATAGATTATTGGCAGTTGGATCACATCCTGCATCGATCTCTGCTGTAGGTTGGCTGGTAAGGGAGTCTTCCCATAGGTCTTGGAGCTCATTCCACCAGACATGCCACTGCTTTCAGGGATGTCCCTATCAAGGAAATCTACAGAGCTGCCACCTGGAAGTCTGCACATACCTTTATTTTCCCATTACAGTATGAAGTTAGAGTCTCACTGTGATGCTGCTTTTGGCAGCTAGGTTCTCTAGTCTTTGGCGAATAGTGGCATGTGCCTGCCCCTTCCCCTCGTAGAGAACTGCTAGGAGTCTGTCAGCATGTGGATGGTGAACTGTATCCACACCCCTAGAAAAATAGGTTTTGTGGACATGGATATGGTTCACTTAACACATGGACAGTCTCCCTTTCAGAGCTGATTTGCTGGACTGTCTTCAAAAGACGGTCTTTCCACCAACCAGGTGGTATATATCCCTTGACTCCTCCCCATGACGTCAAATCTTCCTTTCTGCTGGAAGAGTCTGGTCTCCTTCGCAGCTCTGCGCATTGTGTAGGCCCAGACTTAAAGAGCATCTGACACCTTCAGGACAACTTTTAACAAACCATAATATTTAGACACAGTTCAACTTGTGTTTTCACGTTAGCTCTGTATTCCTCCTCCCCATTATTTATTACTGAAGTCTTTTGCATTAAAAAACAATCTTTTTTCCTGAAGAGTTCATCTATCTTGGTTGCTTCAAACAACATGAAGTCTTGCTATATTCTGACATATGCAGTGAGTCCCAACCTTTGAACTGCCCTGGAGATGAGAGGTAAACTTTCCATGCCAGGCATGGAACGCTGAGCTCGAGCTCGGTTGAGACTCTGTCTGTCTGTTCTTCAAACTCAAACCGTCAGATTCTTTACTCTGCCTCACTGAACAGTCGCTCCGGAGATTTCTTCTTCTGCTCGGTTCATTTTGTCGGTTAAAATACCGTTTTCTCGGTTTTCGACCGAAATTAAACCGTAAGCTGTCGGTTCAGTCTCTGTCTGTGGTATTTGTGAGTACCAGATAGGTTATATTTTACTCTCTTCTGTGTGGAACTTGTAAATGGTTCATCGGTTCGGTTTGAACTGATCAAGTTGTTGAAAAATCTTAAATTGTACTTTTAGAGTGCGGTTACCGGTTCTAGAAAAAAAAAAAGATTTTTTTTTTTTTTTTACATTTTTTCCATGACCCGTGACACGGTTGGGAACTGATAAGAGGGTCTTACTCATGGATTGCCAAACGGGTAAGTTTGGTTAGACTGGCACTATGTCTGAGAAACCCAAAAGTAAAACTGGGCCCACTGGGTTTCAACACTGCAGTGTGTGTGGGGAAGTCTTTGCCAAGGCTGACCCCCACACCACCTGTGTTTATTGCCTGGGGTTTGACCACCTCAATGCAGACTGCCAGATTTGTAAAAATTTTCCTGCAGCTACCCTGGAAAAGAGAGTTGGTAGGCTTAGGGAAAGGGAGGCCAAAAAGTCCGCTGAACTGGATGGCCAGCCTGGTTCGGTTCAAACCGAACTGGAAGGAGTGCCCTCTGACCAGGGCGAGACTTCTTCAGGCAAAAGGAGATCCGACTCTGAGGAGTTGGTTCCAGCAAAAAGGATTAGAAAATCAGCTGGTGTGGAGCCAAAACCTTCCTCTCCAACCGCTGAAGAAATAGCCAAAGCGATCAAAATTGTCCAGTCGCTTTCCCCAGTTCCAACCGAACCGGCACCATCAGGTACGCACTCTGTTCGGCCGGTTCCACCGGTTCAAGAGTATGATTTAGAGGAGTATTATGAACCGGAGGAGGGGGAAGAGGAGTATGAGGAGAGTGAATATGGATATCAAAGTCTGTATGTGCCCATTGACCTGGACATCTCCCCAGACAGACCTTCAGGAGTGTCTCCTTCTAGGCTTCTGAGTCCCCTTCTCATTTTATATTTTATAAAAAAGTGGCTGAAACCCTCCAGCTCCCTTTGGAGGAAGCTGCGGATGATCAAGAGGAGCCTGACTTTGTGGAAATGATGGATATCCCAGAGTCTAGGAGGCTGTCTATTCCCTTGCATAAATCTTTTGGGAAACAGACATTTAAATTCTAAACTCCTAACACTATACCTCCTGTGGATAAGAGAATGGACAAAAGGTACACATTGTCAGGCTGTGATACGGAGTTCCTTGCACAACAATGCAGCCATGTTGGGGTAGTGCAGGCTGCAGCCTGTGACAAGGCAAATATTCCCTTGGCTTCACACCCCCCTGACAAGGACTCCAGGAGGATTGATGCCATGGCAAAGAAACCGTACATGGCAACATCCTTGGGACTCAGACAGGCAAATTATTTGGCTTATGTGGCTAGATATCAGAAATCCCGATGGGACACTGTCATGCCTTTAGCAAAACAGGTCCCTGGCCAGCTTGCCAAGGAGCTGGAGCAGGTGACTGCTGATGGTATTGAGGCATCCAAGGTGCAATACCATGCTGCAGTGGACTCCAATGATGTGTCAAGAGTCATGGCTACATCTGTGGCACTTCGAAGAACGGCTTGGCTCAGATGTACTAGCCTGTCACAGGATACCCAGACTAAGGCCATGGATTTTCCTGTTGTGGGTAATTCTCTGTTTGGGAGCAGACAGAGAATTACATGAAGAAAATGGATGAGTGTAGGACCACCTCTAGGAGTGCACAGGCCAAGGAAAGGCAGGCCACCTCAAAGGCAGCTTCCCAGGGCAGGGGCAGGCCTTTCATAGGCCTTTACCAATCCCAGGCCTCCTCTTCTGCTTATGCTCAGAGGGGGTTCTTTAGAGGGAGAGGCAGACTGGGTACAAGCAGGCCTGCTTCCACCCCTCAGCCCAAAGCCCCTGCCAAGCAGGCACCCTGATGGGGTTGCCAGGGCTGATTCTCAGCTACTTGTCGGGGGCAGGCTGGCTTACTTTGTCCAGGACTGGGAGTCTCTGACATCAGACAAATGGGTCCTGGAAGTAGTAAGTCAGGGACTGGTTCTCTCAGCTTCAAAAAGTTTCCAAAGATGAGAACCAGATCCTTCTCACCTGCAAATCCATCAGAAGCACTTGCCTTAGAGGCAGAGGTCTCTTCTCTCCTAGCTCTCAGAGCTGTGGAAAGGGTTCCACCCCTACACCAGGGCAAAGAATTGTATTCCAGGTACTTCCTTACCCCAAAAAAGACAGGAGAATGGCGGCCCATCCTGGATCTCGGATACTTAAATAAGCACCTTTTAAAACCAAAATTCAAAATGGTGACTCTGGGAATTATTCTACCCTCTCTAAGGCCAGGGGACTGGCTAGTGTCCCTGGACCTCAAGGATGCCTACTTCCATATTCTCATCAGAAGCTCCCATCAAAAGTACCTCAGGTTCGAGCTGCCCTCAGGCCATTGCCAGTTCAGAGCAATGCCCTTTGGCCTCACCTCTGCTCCAAGGGTATTCACAAAATGCCTGGCAGTAGTAGTTGCTTCTCTAAGAAGGCAGAAAATTGCCATCTTCCCTTACCTGGACGACTCGCTCATTGTAGGCTAGTCCCCAGACCAAATCAAGTTACACTTACAGATTTCTCAGCAACTGCTCACTTCTTTGGGTTTCCTTCTAAATCTTTCAAAGTCAGTTCTAGAGCCTGTCCAGCTCCTCACCTTCATAGGCGCAGAGCTAGACACAGAAGGCCAGAGCCTTCCTTCCCCTGGACAGGGCAGTGACCCTGGTCTCTCTGGCCTCCTCTTTCACCCTGCAGGTGTCTCGACCGGCAAGGCATTTTCTACAGCTCCTGGGGCCTATGGCTGCTTCTACAGCAGTAGTGAGGGGAGCAAGATTTCAGATGAGGGACATTCAGTTCCATTTGAGAGCCTTTTGGTCTCAGAGGAAGGACTCTCTGACCAAACTGATCCCAGTAACTCTAACTCTGATCCAGGCCCTACAGTGGTGGCAGGATCAGAACAATCTGAGACAAGGTGTTCCCTTTGTCACTCAGTCTCACTCTTTAATCTTTACTACAGATGCCTCCCTCTTGGTATGGGGGGCTCACATGGGTGACCTGACCACCCAGGGGTTGTGGTCCCCTCAGGAATCTCTGTTCAACATCAATCTGTTGGAACTCAGAGCAGTATTTCTAGCACTTCAAGCTTTTTCCAAATCTGTTCAGAACAAAGTTGTACAGGTCAGAACAGACAACACCACTACAATGTGGTACATCAACAAGCAAGGAGGCACTCTGTCTACGGCCTTGAGCACCGAGGCAATGAAGTTGTGGTCTCTGGCTTACTCCCTGAACACCTCCCTTGCGGCAGTTCATCTCCCAGGCAAGGACAATGTCCTGGCAGATGCTCTCAGCAGGATTTCCCAGGGTCATCACGAATGGTCACTGGACCCCCTGGTCTTGGAGTGATATTTTCCAGATGGGGCACCCCACAGATCTTTTTGCAGCCCCAGACAATCACCAACTTCCCCTTTTTTGCTGCAGGCCCCCAGTGTTGGGCTCAGTCCCCCTGGATGCCTTAGTTCTCAATTGGAAAGGGAAGTTTCTCTATGCTTTCCCCCCTTCCCTCTCCTGTTCAAAGTGTTGGTCAAAATCAGATCTCAACCCTGCAAGATGATCCTGATTGCTCCAGACTGGGCCAGACAGTCCTGGTATCCACTCCTACTGTCCTTAGCAGTCCATCTTCCCCTGTGTCTTCCCAGGAATTACAACCTGTTAACCTGTGCTCAGGGGAGGGTTTGGTACCCGAGCCTCAAATCTCTCAATCTCAAGGCCTGGCTTTTGAAGAGTTAGAGTTTGCTGATCTACACCTTTCCCAAGGTGTAATGGATATCCTGAAGGCTTCTAGAAAACCTTCCACCAGGGCTACTTATAATTCCAAATGGAAAAGATTTTCCATAAGGTGCTCTGGTAAGCATATTTCCCCAGTATCTGCTGATCTACCCACAGTCCTTGATTTATATGGTCCATTTAAATAGCTAGGGACTGAAAGTATATCTGGCAGCTGTCTGCTTTTATTTCAGCAGGTAAGCCCTCTTCTCTTTCAGTGCACCCTATATTCTCCAAGTTTTTCACGGGATTGCTTCACACCAACCCTCCATTCAGGGCCCCTGCCCCTGCCTGGGACCTTAATGTTTGCATTGCTCAGTTTATGCAACCCCCTTTTGAGCCTTTGTCTTCAGCAGAGCTTAAGTACTTGACTTAGAAGACTGTGTTTCTGGTAGCTATCACTTCTGCCAGACGCATAAGTGAATTACAAACCTTGTCAGTGGAGCCTGATTTTATCTCCTTTCATAGAGATAAGGTGGTCCTCAGGACTAACAGGAAGTTCTTGCCTAAGGTGGTTTCAGATTTCCACCTTAATCAATCCGTCTCTTCCAGTGTACTTCATTGACCATTCCTCCTCTGGCAAGAGGAGGCTACACAGTTTAGATATGAAAGGAGCCCTTAGTTACTACATAGAGCGTACCAAGGGTCACAGGTTTGACTCCCTCCAACTGTTCCTCACTTATCGTGAGGTTGGTAAAGGGAAACCTGCCACTAAAAGATCCATTGCCAGGTGGATAGTCTCTTGTATCCAATTTTTCTATCAAAAACTGGGCAAGGTTCCTCCCTCAGGCCTGAGGGCTCACTCTGCCAGAGGTACAGCTGCTTCCCTAGCTGCTGCCAGGGACATCCCTATTCTAGAGATATGTCAAGCAGCTACCTGGAAAACAGTTCACTCTTTTACCAAGCATTACTCCATGGACATCCAGGCTAGGAGTGATGCTCGGTTTGGCACAGCTGTGCTTCAGATCCTATTTCCTAAGTAGGTTCTGTCCCTCCTCCATGGAGGTACTGCTTTGTAGTCTGCACATGTCAGAATATAGCAAAACTTCATGTTGTTTGAAGAAAAAATTACTCACCTTAATAAGGTTGTTTCTTCTAATGAAGTCTTGCTGTATTCTGACCTCCCCCCGCCTGCCCCTCTCAGAACCTTTGTTTCTAGGGACATGGATATGTTGTTCATCCACACTTTCTGGCAGGTGTCCTTGCTGGTTTAAATCTTGCCGGAAGGTCTTCAAGCTGGCTCCTCCCACCCACTCGGATGGTAAAACTCTTGGCTCCGCCCCATGGCGCCAGATATTCCTTACTGCTTGGAAGCTCAGGTTCCCTCCTTAACACTCCGCGTATAAGACTGGTTCCTAATTCTTCAGTTTACCTGAAATAAAGTTTAAGGTTTTCAAGACTTCGGTCATTTATTTCCCTCGCGGCGATGGGACAAATCGACTTGGTTTTTGAGGTGCCCTGTGGCAGAAGATGTCTTGGACGGATCCGACCCATGTGCTGCCTACTGCTTAGGCCTTGAGCACGCACCCGCAGGCCTGCAACCTGTGCTCTTCCTTCCTCGGCCCACGCCCTGGAGGACCCGCCACGCTCAGAGTACAACTTGGGCGCCCGAGAAACGTATCTTACTGTAAAGTCGAAGGATGTCTGCTTGGTGGTGTACGCGGCTGGCTCATGAACAGCTTGAGCAGATAATCGCCCTTGATGAGGAGGCGACGCAGGCAGCATCTTCTTCTTCCTGAGCCGCGGCCTTTATCCCGCTCTCCTTGGGATCCTCTTATTCAGCTTCTTTTAAGGAGCTCTGTCAGTCCCTTTCCACCATAGGAGAGGCACCATCAGGACCTTCCTCTCGGTCCAAGAAGAAGGGCTCTAAAGGTAAGTCCCTCTGTTGACACTCTTGAGAGCGGAAGAGGTCCCCCTCCCTGAGTAGTCGACCCTCGACTTCAGTCAATCCTTCAGCTTCGGCCACTGGCCTCACTGCGTCCCCATTAGGTCAGTTGACCGAGACACCCGTTGACGCAGTCAAGATTTTTCTCGACCTGTCGGACGGGTTGTCCACCAGTGAAGCCGAAAACCCTCACTCCCGGTTCCCCTGGCGGAGATCGAGGTTACCGTGGGCTTGCCTGTGCCTCTGGTTCCGGAGTCCACGGTCGAAACTTGCGAGCCGAGGGGAGAGCTGGTCCTCCGCCCTGCCCCAGAACCTCCTCGAAACATCGAGGTCTCTGTCTCGGACATCTTCTTGGTCCAGCCGATCCCATCGACATAGGCGGTCTCGAACTCGTGAGTAAGCGGCGCTCCATCCTCGCCTTCCTCCTCGGATGAGGAGAGGCTGGCGTGTTGCATTGGCGCCACGAGACCTCATGTGGCAACAGCTCCTTCTGTCCGGGAGCAAGCCGACTTCGACGCCTTCCCCACTATCAAGTAGCTGTCACCGGAGCGGCCGAAGAAACCCCTAGCCGAGGCGCCTGCCCCCGGGCCTGTTGCTCGACCGAAACCGGCTGCCCCACTGATTCTGGTGGAACCTCCGCCTCCACATGCTGAAATTTGGGGCCCCGACCAAGAATTCTCGGTCGGGCCAGGGCCTTCTCCATAGGCTGTCTGTCACCCTCACTTCCGACCGCCCTTGGCAGGTGGAGGGTAGCTCAGGCCCAAGGCAGCTCTTTGTGGACTTGTCCGAGGTCGACGATTCCTCCCTGTTCTCCAGGCAGGTCGACCTGGAGTCCTCTTGAGGTCAGTCACTGGACGATAGCCCATCGTCCTTTATGGGTTTGCTTAGGCTCATCTCGGAGTCCACCGGGATGCAGCTCGAGCCCGTATCCAAGCAGGCCAAGTATCCCCTAACGGAGATATTGGACTGAGAGGATTCTCCCACGGAGGCCTTTCCGGTGGCAGAGGCCATTGTCGGCTCGGCCTTGGAGCTCTGGTAGCATCCTGCTTCCTGCCCTGTGCCTTCGGCCAGGATGGTGAGGAAGCGCGTCTCTACCGGTTCCTTGTCCGAAGCTGGAACACCCTCAGCCGAGGGGTTGGGTTATCACAGCGCCTTCCTGCGTGCCGGAGCGCCAGGACGTGGACAAGCCCTCCCACAAGGAGTCCAAGAAGTTGGACCACGCTGGCGATAGAGTTTACGTCCTCCTTGGCCTTCACACAGGCCAGCTCGGCCTTGCTGATGACACACTGTTCTCATGCCCTGTTGGGCTCCCTGGACAAGGTAGTCCCTCATCTCCCGGCTGACCTGCAGACCACGGTCAAGCAGGTGTGGGACCAGGGCAGTGGTCAAGCAGCAACTTCTGGCTGCTTTGGACATCGGTGACTTATGTGCCAGGTCAGTCGCGGCTGCAGTGGCTATGTGCCTTCGGGCATGGCTGAGGATATCCACCTTCACAGCGGATACCCAGCACTAGTTGGCGGATGTCCCCTTCCTGGGGACTGACCTCTTCGGCCCTGGAGTGGAGGGTCACCTCTAGAGGATCGAAAAGTCCAATGCCACTCTGGACTGTCTCTCCTCCGCCCAGAGGGACAAGGGCCGCAGACCGCAGCCCAAGCCCTTTCGTCCGTCTGCACCCATGGCACGTCCGGCCCAGCAGCATCTGGACCAGCAGGCACGCAGTTGGCATCCCAAAGCCAAGCCTGCGGCTTCCTCTTCCAGGAAGCAAGGAGGCAAAGGCCCAGGACGTCCCTCGGCCGGTCACTCCTCCAAGCCTGATCAGTGACAGGTTGAGGGGTATCGCCCCCAACCTTGTCTCTCCACCCCGGGTTCCCCCCGTTGGGGGACAGCTCCGCCACATCCTTTCCGCCTGGTCCGCTGTCACCACAGACCGGTGGGTGCTGGAAGTGGTAGGAAAGGGCCTGCCCCTGGAGTTCGAGCAGGCCCTGCCCTTTCCGAGCAGTCGCCCCCCCCTCCCGGGGGCCTCGGGGTCTGCAGCCTCACTGTCGGCTTGCCCAGCTGACATTGCTGTGCTCCTCGAGAAAGAGGTGATCAGAGAGGTGGCGGACCCGTCCTCAAACCCGGGGTTTGTTTCCAGGTACTTCCTGGTCCCAAAACGGACGGGGGGCTGGCGCCCCATTCTCGACCTGCACGACCTAAACAAGTTCATAAGGTCTCGGACCTTCAGAATGGTCACTGTGGCTCAGATAATACCACCCTGGAAGTAGTGGCTGTGGTTCTGTTCTCTGGACCTACAGGACGCGTTTTTTCACGTCCCTATCCGTCCGTCTCACCAGAGATTCCTTCGCTTTCGAGCGGAGGGATCCTTTACGAGTTCCGAGCCATGTCCTTCGGCCTTCTCTTGCTCCCAGGGTCTTCACCAAATGCATGGCAGTGGTGACAGCATCTTCCATGGGCTGAGGGGTCCAGCTGTACCCTTACCTGGACGATTGGCTGATAGCAGCCCCCTCCAGACAAGAGGTGGAGTGGTGCAGAGATTTGGCACGCCAGGTTTGCTCTCAGATCGGCCTCCTCATCAACAAGGCCAAGTCGGAACTCGTACCGAAGCAGGTGATTCTTTTCATCGTGGCAGAGCTTGACTCTCTTCGAGCCAGAGCACGGCTCCCAGCGAACAGGGCCGAGGTTCTTTCCTCCTTTGCCCAGTCATTTCTGGTTGGGCAAGTGCGCCCTGCCCGGGACTTCGTGCGCCTCCTGGGTCTCGTGGCGGCCTGCACCAGCGTGGTCTGTTGGGCCCGCTGGCACATGCATCCCCTTCAGTGGGGACTGGCCAGCCAGTGGTGACAACGCTGCGATCCATTGGACCAGTTAGTGACGGTGACCCAGGGGATGTGGAATACTTCCAGTGGTGGACCGCTCCAGCCCATTTGCAGGAGGGCATCCTGCTTGTCCTCCTTTGCCGTACCGGCTCTCTTTCGGACCGATGCCTCTCTGATGGATTAAAGTGCATCTGGGGAGCACAGAGCATGCCTCTGGTCCTCTCGGGAGTCCCGATGCCATATCAACCTGTTGAGCTCGGTGTTTCGCTCAGTCCTCACCGCCTTTGCTCCGCTTCTACAGGGTCATGGAATCAGGTCCAGACTGACAATACCACGACCATGTACTACCTAAACCGCCAGGGCGGGACGCGCTCCATGCCTCTGTGCAAGGAAGCTCTCCGCGTTTGGTCACTCGTGTGCAGCCTGGAGGCGGATCTCCTAGCCATTCATGTGGCAGGAGCCTCCAACACCCTGGCCAATGCCCTAAGTCGAATAAGGGCTGTGTCCCATGAGTGGTCTCTCCTGCTGGAGGTAGTACAAGATTTGTTCTCCCACTGGGGCACACCTCAGGTGAACTTGTTTACCTCCAGGGAGAATGCGAAGCTGAGGCTGTTTCATGCCTGCCCCCCTCAGCAGGGTTCGCTGCTGGAGGATGCCTTCTTGAGGCCGTGGACCCCAGGCCTCTTCTACGCCTTTCCCCCATTTCCCTTGATCCACAAGGTGCTTCTCAAGGCGAGGAGGGACAAGGTGCAGGTGATTCTGGTAGCCCCAGACTGGCCCCGCCAATGCTTGTATCCAGAACTCCTCAGCCTTAGCTCCAGGCTCCAGAGGCAGCTTTCAGCTCGCCCGGACCTGTTATTAGTCAGTCAGGGGAAGGTGTTCCATCCGGACCTTCAATCCCTGCACCTGACGGCCTGGTTCCTGAGCAGCTAGAGTTCCTGGCCTTGGGTCTTTTCCGACGAGGTCCTCAATGTAATTGAGGCGTCCTGCATGAGTCATCAGAAAATGCTATGCCTTCAAATAGAGGAGATCTCCATTTGGTGTCAGGCAAGGGCCTGACCCTTCCTTCTGTTCCTGGCGAGCATCTTGACTACCTATGGTCCCTTTCTCAGCAAGGGCTTAGGTCGACCACCCTAAAGGTGCAACTGGCAGCCATCTCTGCTTACCGGGCGCGGGCCAGGAAGCAGTCGGTGGCACAGGAGAAGCATGGTCTGGCGCTTTTTCAAAGGTTTTGATCACATATCCTCCGGTGCTAGAACCTCCACTCACGTGATCTACTGCTGGTATTGGCAAAGCCTCATTGGCGTTTCATTCAACCAATGCACAGGTGTGACATCTCTCACCTGTCGTGGAAGACTCGCTTTTCGTGGCTAAATACGCCAGCCAGAAGGATGGGAGAGCTCCAGGTGCTTTCCATCGCAGTCTCCTTGGCCTGGTCTTCCACAGGACACGGTTATCCTGCCGCCACCCGAAATTTCTTCCGAAGGTGGTGTCGGAGTTTGACCCAACCAGGTGTTGACTCTGCTGGTGTTCTACCCAGTCACACCGGAGGCCGAATATAGGCTCCATACTGACCCTTGAAGGCGCCTGCTTAGTATGAGGAGCGACGGGTTGAAGTTCGGGAGAGGTTCGGCCAGCTGTTTGTCACCTACGCTGAAGCCACCTGGCAGACCTGCAGCCTAGCGGACGAGCAAGCAGGTGGGTCACCTCCTGCACAGATCTCATATAGGTTGGCGGGCATGAGCCTCCCAAAGGGATATTTTGGCTCACCCGCCATACCGCTGCATCGGTAGCTGCTTCCCAGGGAGGTCCCTTATCCAGAATATCTGCAGGCTGCTACCTGGAAGTCGGCACATACCTTTATAACCCACTACCACATCAACCTTGAGTCACGCCCGAGATGCTGGTTTGGGGCCTCTGATTTCAGTCTCTATTTCCTAAGTATTGAGGGTGTGCTAGTCTTGCGCTCCCTCCTCCCGGAGAATTGCTAGGAGTCTGCCAGATATTGTGGGTCGAACAATATATCCATGTCCCTAGAAATACAGGTTACTCACCTGTAACAGGAGTTCTAGAAACGGTATATGTTGTTCATCCACACACCCACCCGACCTTCCTGGTCAACACACAACCTGAGCTTCCAGCGGGCCAGATCTGCGCTGTGGGTGGAGTCAGAGAGTTTTACCACCTGGGTGGGTGGGAGGAGCCAGCTTGAAGACCTTCCGGCAAGATTTAAAGCGGCAAGGATACCTGCCAGAAAGTGTGGATGAACAACATATACCATTCCTAGAACTCCTGTTACAGGTGAGTAACCTGTATTTTTGGGATGTGGGTGGGCAGTGCAGTGTTGGCACTTAGTAGGTGCCCACCTTGTTGTTTTCACCCATTCTTTTTTTGGGGTGAGTTGGTTTTATGTTTTTCATTTTGTGGTCTCCTGACTTGAGTCTTTGTTTTGGGACCAAAAAATGTGTCTTGTGTTTGATTGCCAGTTGGCTAGTGTAGGTTTATAGCTTCCACACAGGACCTTAGTGAGTTTAGCTCGTAAAGATCTGACGGTTTGAGTTTGAAGGAGAGACAGAGTCTGAACCGAGCTCGAGCTCAACGTTCCATGCCTGGCATGGAAAGTTTAACTCTTTTTTTTATCTCCGGGGCAGTTCGAAGGTTGGGACTCGCTGCATATGTCAGAATTTAGCAAGACTCCATTAGAAGAAACATTATTAAAGTGAGTAATTTTTTATTTCTCCCTATCTAAGGTTGTAATGTACTGCTTGTGACATCATAGTTACACTCATGGCAACACACTGTGATGTCACAACAGAGGATTATGACTTGCAGATGGGAGTAAGCTATGGAGGCAGATAAATTCTAAGGGAACTCTTAAGGGATAAATATCATGAAGTTATGCAAATTTACTTATTAAAAAATAATGTGGAAGACAAATCTAGAATGTATGTGGACTGTAAGCTGAATTGTGTGTAATTATGTTTTTAAAAGTTTTCTTTGAGGCGTCAGCTGTTTAACAGTGCGTCATTTGGCTAACTTTTCTTCCAACTTTTTGAAATGTTGTTTTGAGTGTATTGTGGAGATTCTGAGCCAGGTCCCTGCTTAAAGTCCTGCGTCCAGTGCAGTCAGAAAATTTCGTGGACAGATTTGCACATGTCGTGCATTGATTGTCGTTGCTACCTGCAGCCTGTGCTGGGGTATGTTAATGGCTTCACTAGAAGAGCACTGCCCCCTTCTTCTCCTCGGCTCCCCAGCCAAACTGGGTCCTGTGGTGAAGTCCAAGGGCTGTTTGGTCCCCGGCCTGGCTAGCAGCTATGGAAGAGGCAGTGGTCAAGGCAGCTGTGGGCACCTCGACAGTCTCCTCGCTTCTCCCATTAGTGGCCAGCATTGGATCAGTTTTCGCGGGTAATTTCCATAAAATGTGTGAGACCCTCCAGACTTTCAGGGAGAGCCTTGCCCGCCATGGTAAGGTGAAGAAATTTAAGAAATTCCACCATCGTGGGAACAGGAAAGGGCATGCCCTTCCCAACTGCTCGACAGTTGTTGAGTGTGCGGCTTTGGCCAAACCTACCTTGGTCAAGGGCAATGCCACTAGTTCCACAATGCCCCCGTTGAGTTTGCCAGCCTCGACACAGGTTGAGCAAGTGGTCAGATTTTCTTGACCCGGTTGACCTGTCGTCTGAGGGGATCATTGAAGATTTGATCTCCAGGAGCCCGGTCCTGTCTGGCCTCATTCAAGAGGGCCAGGAACAGTCAACAAACCAGCCATTCTTCTCTCTGGAGTTGCCTCCTTCTGGGGGTTGAATGGTCAAATCCTGTGCTTGTAGTCTGTGTTACTTCTCTGGATGGATCTCCTTGATATCGCTGACCCTATCGATGCTCGTCATTAAGGCTGAGGGATTCCTCATCTGCTTGATCTTGCTCGACAGTGAGGTGCTGCCATCTGTGCTCTTCTTCCTCCTCATCTTGAGATGATGAGTCACTGCATGCAGCAGTGCTATGAAGAGCTTCTTTGAGAGCAGTGGACCTTGGCTGGGCAGAGTAGGGTAGGGCTGTACCCTCATCCCCTGCTGTTGCCTGGTCGACACCAGTTTAGACCATTCTGGTTCTGCCGAGACAGCTGTCCCCAACACAGGTCTCACCACTGATTATGGTGAAGCCACCTCCATGACGGCCATTGCAGGGAGTCCCCTCTAAGGGCTACTGTCTGGTCATTGGCATGCTAGGCCAGTTGTCAGTGGAGATCACGCACTCTGGCAAGTCCTGAGTGATGCATGGCAACAGACGGCAAAGGGCCATGTTTGAGGATTCTTCTGATTATTGTAATGTGTCCTTGTTCTAGTCTTCTAGGGCTTGTGCTGTCGACCATGATTCAGCCAAAGAATTGACTACTGACCACGGGTCGGTGTCCTTCAGGGCTCTTCTCTGGCTCATGTCTGAGTCCATGGAGGTTCCATTGGAGCCAGACCAGAAAAAGGGCTAAATAGCACTTTACTCGGATCCTGGATAAGGATGAATACCATGGGGTTGCCTTTCAGATGGTGAGGGCCATCTTGGGACTGGTGCTCGAGTTTTGGCAGCACCCAGCTTCCTGCCCAGCACCCTCCGCCCATATGATCTACAGGCATGTGGTCCTTGGCACCTTGTCTAGATTTTCAGACCACCAGTCAGCCGAGGGCCTGGTCCCTGATTCTGTCATCCATAAATCCAGAATTACTGGTGATGTGGACAAGTCTCCCCCCATCCCCCACCTGATAAAGAGCCCAAAAAGCTTGATCACACAGTGAAGGTCTGTGCTGCGCCCTCCCTTGGTCTGTCAGTTGAATTTCACCCTGATGATGGCCCACTTTGGTCACTCCCTGATGGGAATCCTAGATAATGTTCTCCCATACCTCCTTGCAGTCAGGCAGCTGGTGGTAAAAGTGGTGTGAGACCAGGGTGAAGTGCTGGCTAAACACCAGCTTCAGTTAGCCTTGGATGTTGGTGATTCTTGTGGCCATACCATGGCTGTGACTGTTGTCATGTGTCTCAGGGCCTGGCTGAGGACTTCCGCCTTTATGATGGACACCCAGCACAAGTTGGCTGATGTCCTCTTCCTTGGCACCAACCCCTTTGGTTCTGGGGCGGAAGGCCACCTTGCCAGGACTGAGAAATCTAATTCTACCTTGGATTCTGTGACCTGCTCTTAGAAGGACTTGAAATGGTAGAAGCCAATGGAGAACGCCCTTTCACTGTCTGCCCTTTATGTCACAGGAGCCTAGGCAGCAGCAGCCCCAGTAGGGGCCTTCGCAGGCTTGGTGCCCCAAGACCAGATTCCCCCAGTCAGGGTTCCAGAAAAGATAGTATAGGGTAATGGTGTTCCTCTGAGAGGAGGCACCAGTGCCCCTCCAAAGCTGCTCACTGAGAGGTTGAGGAGTGTGCCTACCATCTGTCCAGTCCCTGATTTTTGGTTTGGGGGTTGGGGTGGTGTCAGCTGCTCCACTTCTGACACACTTGGTCTGTAATTACCTTGGACAAGTGTGTCCTAGAGGTAGTGAGTGGAGTGTTGCCTTTAGATTTCAAGGCTCTCCTGCATTATCGACATCACTCACTAAGGTAGTGTGTGATGTCACAGGATACATTATCCACCCTCAAGGAGGACATTGCTCAGCTCCTAGTAAAAGGAACCATGGTCTGTGTCCCAGACTCCATGGCAGGTCAGGGCTTCGTGCCCAGGTACTCCCTGGTCCCGAAATGGATGGGGGATTGGTGCCCCATACTGTATCTTAACTATCTGAATCAGTATCTCAGGAAGCGCGAGTTCAGGATGGTCACGCTGAACCAGATAATGCCACATCTGGCGCAGGGCTGCTTGTTCTGCTCTCTGGACCTCCAGGACACATTCTTCCATATTCCTGTTCATCTGTCCCACTTGTGGTGCCTTCACCTCCATGCAGAAGGATTTTGTACCAGTTACAGACCATTTAGTTTCTCCTCTGCACCCAGGGTCTTCACCAAGTGTTTGGCAGTACTGGCAGCATTCCTGCAGTGCCAGGGGGTCTGGGTATACCTTTACCTGGAGTTTGACTGATATAGCCAGGCCATCCAAAGAAGCAGTGGAGCAGTCCAGGGGCCTGGCTCTCCAGACATGCAGAGACTTGGGCCTTTTGGTTAGTCCGGTGATGTCTGAACACCTCGCAGATTATTCAATTCCTCGGGGCAGAGCTAGCCTTCCTCCAGTCCAAGGCCCAACTCCCTGCAGACTGGCAGCGGATCTTGCCACCTTTGTCCAATGATTTCAGGTTGGGCTTACGCCCTGCCCGGGAGTTATGCAGCTGCTGGGATACATGGCGTGCTGCACCAGATTGGTCCGGTGGGCCCGCTTGTGGATGTCGCCTTCATTAGGAGCTGAGCCATTAGTGGTCCCAGCACCTAGGTAGCTTGGACCAGCTGGTCTTAGTGACTCAGCCGATGTGGGAAACCATCTGGTGGTGGCTTGTCCTAGAATATCTTGAGGAAGGAATCTGGTTTGTTTGCCCAGAGCTGACTGGCCTTCTGACAACAGATGTGGTTCTGGTGGGTTGGGAAATGCACTTGGGGGACCACAGAGCCTACAGGCTCTTGTCCCCCAGGGAGTCGCATCACCCGATCAGCTTGCTGGAGCTCTGTGTAGTGCACTTAGCTCTGACAGAATTCGCTCCTTTTATCCAGGGTCAGGTCATGCAAGTCTAGAAGGACAGTGCCACGTCCATGTTCTAGCTACACAAGCACGGTGGATTGCCCTCCTTTCCTTTGTGTCGGGAGGCCCTCCACACCCGGTCCTTCATATGCAGCTTGGTTGCAGTTCTCATGGCAGTTCATGTCATGGGGGCCGACAGCTAGTTTGCGGACTCAGCCGGGTGGGCAAGACATCGCATAAGTGCTCTCTGCATCAGGATGTGGTGAACCACCTGTTTTCCATTGGGACAGTCCTCTGGTGGACCTCATTACCTCGAGGGAGAATTCAGAGCTGAAGCTGTTTGTGCCTGCCCCTCTTAATCTGGAACACTGAGTGATGCCTTTCTGAGGCCCTGAACCACAGGCCTCCTATACGCCTTCCCTCCCTTTCCCTTGATCCACAAGGTGGTGATAAAGGTGTGGATCATATTGATAGACTTGGAGGGGCCCCACCAGTACTGGTAACCCGGATCCCCTCAGCCTCAGTAGGAGACCTCCATGGCAGTTGACTGTGCCTGGATCTGCTGTCTTGTCATTGGGGGAGGAATCATGCACCAGGATCTTATGATCTGTGATGTCAACTCAGTCTCATCAGGTTACACTGCAGGAACCTTGCAGTCGATGAAGGGGAATCCACACAAAAGATTTTCAGTAATACGGCTGGAGCTGCCCACGCCAATGACGTCAGCAACCCTATATAGGTGGCCCTACTCCCTCCTCAGTTCTTTCCTGCCATCTGCTCGCTTGCACAGTCTCTGCGGAAGCTTTGTTTGTTTGTTGAAATCTAGGATTACAAATACCTATGTTGTAGTGTTCGTGCCTTTTTCAGCCTATCGCTGCTTTTTCCTTTAACCCTTACCTAAATCTCTTTTGAGATATTTTTCTCTGTTTATGTCAAGAGTTAATCCTTCTCTTTTCCATCACTGCTGCTGTGGCAAGAAGATTGCCTCTATAGACAAACACTATGTCTGCTGTCTTGGGCATGACCACGACATGATAGAGATCTTCAAATAACTCAAAGGCATGAACAGGGTGGAAATGACCAACCTCTTTCAGATACACAGTCAAACTAGAACAAAGGGCCACGAAATAAGACAGGGGGGTGGCAAACTCAGAGGAAATGCAAGGAAGTTTTTCTTCACTGAGAGAGTTGTGGGACCATGGAACCAGCTTCCAAAAGAGGTGGTAGTCTAAAACAATAAATTCAAGAGAGCTTGGGACAGGCACACAGGCAGTAGTGGTGGCCTTTGTCAGGAGACAAGGCATCTTATTGTTCCCTTACCTGGACGACTGGCTCATAGTGGGTCAGTCCTCTGACCAAGTTGTCAGCTCTAGAGGTCACTCAGAAGCTTCTGGACTCCTTAGGTTTCATCCTAAATCTAGAAAAGTATGTTCTGGAACCAGCCTAGCTTCTCGCATTTATAGGGGTGGAGCTGGACACTGTCCAGGCCGAGGCCTTTCTTCCTCTTTCAAGTGTTCAGTCCCTCATCACCCTGGCATCCTCCTTTCGTCCACTAGTGTCCAGCCCCTCGATGGTGGTATAATCGCCACATTAAAGAAATTCTACAGAAAATGTCTCCTCAGTGATCTTATTTACTGCTGACTGTACGGAGGTGACTTTCTTAAATCTGCAACATGTGGTAGTTCCAATTGGTGGGGCATGGGCTAATGTCACTGTTGCTACTGTTAGCTACTGATGGGTCACCACTTTGGGTGAAGCATTCGGGGAAGACCACACGGAAAACTACTAGCAAGCAGTCTGTCATGGGGGACCGCCCTGCTGATGTCAGCACGCTGACGTCTGCCTATCCTATAAAGGGGCGGTCCCGCAGACCTACCTCTGTTCTTTTTCTGCTGTCAACTGGCACACGTCAGACCTCCATGGACTCCTACTTCAGTTGAACACCATCTTGCTGGTGTTTCCCTGCAATTTATTTCTTTCTTTTTCTGCAATTAGTGCCATCGATTATCTGTGTTTTCATAAGCAGTTTTATGTCGTCTTCTCCAACCTCATCTTCCAACCGGCTGACGAAGTGTGCCTGTGGGAAGCAGATACCTGCCAAAGACTGTCACTCTTCCTGCCTACTCTGCTTTGGCCCCAACCATGATGCTGAGGCCTGCAAGCATTGGCAGGATTTCAACCAGCCACACAGAGATGCTGCTTGAAGACCCTAGAAAGCTATCAGTTAAAGCAGAAATTGGAGGAGGCGGTTCAGGCCAAAAGCTCTTCCACTTCCCTGGCTCAGTCTTCTAGGGCATCTTCTTCCCAGAAGGAGAAATCGTCGAGTGGGAAGCATAAGCACTGGGACAAGCACCGGGACTGCCCTTTGTCAACCTCTCGCTCGTGGTTGCGGCACAGATTGGCTTCTGCCTCTGGGTCCTCCTCCTGCAGGGGTCGGCGTCTCCCTCCTCGGCAGCCCTCACTCCCTCCGGGTTGCTACTGGTGCAGTCGCTTGACCTCATATCCATTTTAGGCGGTGGCTCTTTTTTGGCAGTTGACTTTGTCCCCTGCCTCCCAGGCCCTTAACTCCCACGGGTCCTCAGCCATGCAGCTCATTCAGGGTTAGAACCTCTGGTGGCAGGTCTTCGCCCATTGCCTTCATTAGTCCCCGACTCCGGGGCAGGCCCTAGCCCTTCCAAGCATCACCCTGAGCAAGTGCTCGCCTCTTTTTCCACACAGGTGACGCCTCTGCCCCTGCCTCGGGGGAATCTACCCTCCCCTGCAGGTGCCAACCTCACCTCTGGGGCCAATGTCTTCTACTTCACCAGACTGATGCCACGCCAGCCTTTGCTTCTCAAGCTGGCGCTGGCTACACCGATGCCTCAACCAGTGATTCCCCAGCCTATGTCACTGCCGATGCCTGCTGGCCGTCCTAGTGATCCCCAGCCTGCTCCTGATGGACGCACACATCAGGGTACCCTACATCAGCTCCTCCACCGACGTACCTGTTGTCTCCTCCTCAGTATCCTTACCAACCCTATAATCCTCCTCCACCAGTAGATTATAACTCTTGAGTTATGGCCTGGTGGTCCTTCATGCAAAACAGGGATGCACCCAGGCAGCCTTCTTCTCCTCATCCTCCCCGGGATCCCCCCCTGCTCAGGAGTCTGACCCGGTAGGACCTAGCAGCCCCCATACCACAAGGTGTTCTGGGGGTCACATGGGGGAGCTCTGACCAGCATAGGGATGACCTTCAACTTCAGACACTGCTCCCTGACTGTGATTAGTCAGGAGACGACTCTTCCTTCTCAGAGTTGTCAGAGGACTGTAGGGGCTCCTCTGATGGTCAGGAGTGTCCTAAGGAGATCCCATAAGTTTTCCTCCGATGATCCTTCTTTCCTTGACATGATGCGCCCTATCAAATGTCTCATGGGATGGGAAACAAAGGAGCTTGATCTGGAGCACCATCGCCTGATGATATACCTCTGGAAGGAGGAGACTCTCCCCTTGGTGGTGCCTCCTTTAATTGATTCTTACAAGGATGCTGCTAAGGCAACGTGGAATGATCTCTCTCCCACTCCAGCTTTGGCCAAGAAGGCGGATTGCCTTTATCATGCGTTAGTGGGCAAACTTTTCCTTGGTGAGCACCCCACAGCAGACTCGGTGGTAATAAACGCAGCCCATGACTGTACTAAGAAGCCCAAGCATCTCAGTATCCCCCCGGACAAGGAGTCTAACCAACTGGACCAGCTGTGCAGTGGATGTATTCCTCTGCCACACTGGCCATTCGGGCCCTTATCTGTCTTGCCCATATGGTACGGTACCAGAATGCCCTTTGGAATCAGGCGAGGGATCTGGTTCAAACCTTCCCTGAGAACTCTACTAAGAAGCAATGGGCCCAACTCCTGAAATTCGGATCACATGTGGGCAGCCAAGTTCTGAGGGCAGCATATAATGCGGTTGGTGCCTCTGGACATGGGTCGGTGGCAGAGATCTGCCTTTGCCACCATTCATGGCTCAGAGTGTCCAGTTTTGCATCTGATGTTCAGGCTGAAGTAATGTATGTCCCCTTTCGCGGTTCTGTCTTGTTTGGGGGAGATGCCCAGGATATCTCCTACGTTCAGTAATTGGGAGAGGCCTTAAAGTCTGTGCATTTGCTCCATCGATCCCAGCCTTGGTCTTCCCAGCATAAGTCCTTTAGTTGGTCCTCTTGTCAGCCCTCTGAGGACCAGAAGTTGAAAGGACCCTTTAAGCGCTAGGCAATCACCCTGCCAATTGGAATGGCTGCTTTAAGAGACCCTAAATCTCCTACAGTTGCTCTGCCCACTCCCGGATCCACTGCCTGACTCCTTGCCCACCCCCCCCCAGCAGAGACCTTGGGGGAGGTGATCGGGGTTAAGTCTCCCTCTACCTAGACGGATGGCAAACAGTGATCTCAGATGAATGGGTGCTACAGATTACTGAATGGGGGTCACACCTTTGAATTTCTGGAGCCACCTCAGGAAAGGGGCCTCCCTTGCTCTCAAGCCCACATCTCCCTCATCCGGGAAGAGATTTAGACAGTCCTGTGGAAAAAGGCCATTGAGCCTGTCCCTTTGGCTCAAAGAGGAAAGGGGTTCAACTCCTACTTCTTCCTTGTCCCTAAGAAAACGGGTGACCTGAGACTGATCCTGCACCTTGACTACCTGAACCTATACATAGAGTATAAGCACTTCAGGATTTTTAGTTTGCAGGGAATGTTGCCCTCCTTCAGGAGGGGGACTGGCTCTGTTCCCTGGACATGCTGGATGCCAATCTTCATATCCAGGTTTTTGAGGCTCACTGCTGCTTTCTCAGTTTCTGCTTCCAGGATGACCACTTTCGGTTCAGGGCCATTCCCTTTGGTCTTTCCTCTGCACCTTTGGTCTTTCTCATTCCTGTCCCCTTTGTCAGGAAGCAATGAGGATCTGGTACTGAGCCATCGAGCACGACCTGGAACTCTCAGCCATCAATGTTCCAAGTGTCCAAAACGCCCTGGCCGACAATCTAAGCCAGTCCAGGTTCAGGACTTAAGAGTGGAAACCTGTCCTCAGTGTTGGAAGATATCTTCGACAGATGGGGCTGTCCAGAGTTGGACCTTTTTTGCATCCCCACTTAATCCAAAATTGTCGTTTTTCTGCTCACTTGATCCAGGGCCCGGAATTTTCTGGTGCGACACATCCCTCTCCTGGAAGGGGAGGTTCCTGTGCGTGTTACCTCCCTTCTTTTTTCTGCAGCTGGGTCCTCTCAAGCTTCAGTCAGAGGGGGGCAGAAATGATGCCCATAGCTCCCTACTGGCCACATTAGATTTGGTTCCCCCTGCTGCAGCAGCAGCTGGCACTGGAACCTCCAGTACCCCTCCCCTGTGCACTGGCTTGCTTTCCCAGAAATAGGACATCCTGATCCATCCCAACCTCAAGTCTCTGCATCTACATTCGTGGCGCCTGCAGACTTGGCTGTTTCCCCATGGGGTTCTTCCAGGGTTGCTGATGTCCTGGTAGCTGCCAGGCAACCTCCCACTAGAGCCACATATGCCATGAAGTGGAAGCGCTTCTCCCTATGGGCCGCTGCTTGCCACATGGATTCTTTCACCTGTCCAGCGAATCTGATCTTGAAGTACCTCCTTTCACTTTCGGACTCGGGCCTGGGGTACTCCTCTCTTAAGGCGCACCTTTCCTCCATCTTTGCGTACCATGCATCTGTAGAGGGCAAAGCTGTCGCCTAGCTTGTAGGTATCCCGCATTTTCTTGAGGGGTATCCTGCATATGAAACCTCCCATTCAGGACCCTGTCCCTCCATGGTACCTTCTTTTCATGTTTGAAAAGCTCACACTGCCTCCCTTTGAGCTGGCCATGAGTTTCGAGCTGTGCTTTCTGTCGTGGAATGCATTGTTTTTTGTTGCTGTTAACTTCCACTCAGAGGATTTCCAAGCTCCAGGCTCTGATGTGTAAAGATTCTTACTTAGTTTTTCACAAAGACAGGGTGTCTTTACATACTAAACCCAAGTTTCTGTCTAAGGCAGTGTATGAGTTCACACTAAACCAGTCTTGTCCACCTTCCTGTTTATTTCCCTGAGGATTCGAATCAGGAGGAGGCCTTACTACATACTTAGGACGTTCATAGGGTGCTCCGTTAATACAAATATTGCACCCAGCTGGTTAGAAAGACTGATCAGTTGTTGTTCATTTGCCCCTAAGAGACAAGGGGCACCTGTTTCTAAACAGTGTTTGTCAAAATGGTTGGCAGATTACATTGTTTATTACCTTTAATACAACAAGCCTTTGTCTGGGGTGGTTAAGGGTCACTCCACCAGAGGTATGGCTGCCTCTGTTGCCGGTTTCTGGAATGTGTCTGCTGCAGACATCTGTGCAGCTACTACTTGCAGTTCTGTGCACACTTTTGTCCAACGCTACAGTCTGGACATTGCTTCCAGATGTGGGGCCAACTTCAGACTAACTGTCCTTCAGGGCCTTCTTTCATGAGCCTCCGGCTCTTGTCTTCTGCCTCTTCCCGGCTGACTTTTCGGTCAGTTCTGGTACTGCTTGGGACCAAGTCCCAATGATGTTGCCTCCAGCCAGAGCCCCCTCAAAGTAAGATAGTGTAGTTACTTAAGAACTTACCCTAATAGTTGCTCTTCGAGAGGAGCTCTTGCAGCAGGCTGCTTCTCTTTTGCATTTATCCTGCTTTTCCTTGACTCTGAGGAACTGCCTCAGTTATCCATTTTTTTTTACCTTCTGCACCTAGGTCTCTGGCGGAATAACTGAGGTAGGTCTGGGGAACTGCCCGCTTTATAGGATAGGCAGATGTCAGTCTGCTGACGTTGGCCGGGGTGGTCCCCTGTGATAGACTGCTAGCTAGAAGTTTTCCGTGTGGTCCTTGTGCCTGGTGTCTTTAGTCCTACCAGTATTGCCTGCTGCAAGAGCTGCTCTTGAAGATCTACTGTTTTGGTAAGTTGTTGCATAACTGCACTTTTCCACCTGCTTGCGTGCTCTCTTATACAGAGAGGGTACATACACTCGTTCTCTGCCTGCCACGGCACCACTCGTCCACACACTCATTTCCAACCTGCCAACAAAAGGCCCTGAAACCACACCCGGTTCATCCCTTACCTGCCCCCTTAATGGGCATTTGTCTACCAGCTGCTGTTGTACTCGCACCCTGCCTGCTCATGTAGATACTGAGCACACAGATGGAACTCTTCCAGGTCTTAGTACACTGCAACCGAAAATGAACCGTAAATGCACAAAGTACAGGGTGGTGGGTGTATATATATATATATATATATATATATATATATATATATATATATATATGTGTGTGTGTGTGTGTGTGTGTGTATATATTTATATATATATATATTTTTATAAAATGGGTAGGGAAATTGTTGTACTATTGGATGATGAGCATCACATGACGTGTATTAATATCAGGCCACGACCACACTGCCACTTCGCCTCTAAAAACAATTTTGACATTTTATAAGATAGATATACCACTCTGAGGTGTGCGATCGCGCTGATATACGCACGCCTTGGGTGGTTGACGCACGAGGCCGCAACCAAGGCGTGCGTATATCAGAGCGCGACTGCAAACCTCAGAGTGGTGTGTGTATATATACACACACACACAGGTTGGCACACAGGACTGTTATGCAAGTTATTTAGTGGGGAGAAAGCTTCACCCAAAGACCGACATTACTGTTACTCCATACTACGCATACATACTAGCGTGTGCTGGCTACCAACATGCTTGTTCCTTGCCAGCATGCCACAATGCACAGTAACTTGCTGGCCCACCTACTAACTTGTCGGTTTCACGCTTGCCCAGTAGCTTGTCAGTCTAGCTTTGAACTCTGCCAAATTAAAGAGAAGGTTTTTAGTCATTCAAACAACTGAAGTCTTGCTGTATTCTGACAAGTGCAGTTAGCCCCAGCCTTTAAACTGCCCTGGAGAACAAAGGGTTAACCTTTCTGTGCAGAGCATAGAATGCTGAGCTTGAGCTCGGTTGATGTCTGTCTGTTTCCCTTTGAAAGCTAACCGTCAGATTCTTTACTCCGTCTCACTGAACAGTCGCTCTGGAGATTTCTCCTGCAGCTTGGTTCGAAAGTCTTAAGTGTCCTTTTTTTCATTGGTTTCTTGGGATTGAGGCATCTAAAGTTCAGTTTTATGCTGCTGTGGACTCTAATGATGTGTCATCAAGAGTCATGGCTACATCTGTGGCTCTTCGGGGAATGGCTTGGCTAAGATGTACTAGCCTCTCGTAGGATACCCAGGCTAAGGCCATGGATTTTCCTGTAGTGGGTAATTCTCTGTTTGGGGAGCAGACAGAGAATTACATGAAGAAAGTGGATGAGTACAGAATGTGGTCGCAGATTCTCATTACTGTATATACTTTACCTTAAATTCTATATATTCAATAACCACACCCAATGGTTATTCCAATAAACTCAGTTTATTGTCTGTACACACATGTGTGGGAGCCTCGGCTAAAGGCAAGAGCTCCTCGAACTAAGTTTTACACAGTATTTTATAGCACTTCTTATCTTGAAAACATACTAACATTTCAGTGTAAGGTAATCATAGTTTCTTAGCAATAACAGAAAACAGTTTCATATGCGTCAGGTACTTTTCCACTGGCCTATTTCATCACTGCTTAATACATACACCTGGGTCAAGCTGACCTAATAGAAACAATGAGTTTCACTCACTCCATGGTACTGTACAGCTTGATTTCAATGTGACTACATGTTCTTATCTCTGCTTCTTGCCCAACCCTGCCCAAGCTTGTTATCCAGGCTGGTACCATCAGTTCTGTTCAGCTTTATCTAAACTGCTATTTTTCACAACTTTAAGTAACTGGTTTCAGCTAGCATGAGCTATTGCCTTTTGCTTGCCTTGCAATTCTTACAAACTTATAATGACCCTTAGCTTCTACTCAGACCTGGCTATATTCTACTGCACTAGCAGCTTATATGTTATAATCATAATATATATATATATGTTGTAACACACTTTACTTTATATGTAATCCACTCTATATGTATGCATAAAGAAAGACATATATATATATATATATATATATATAAAGAAATTCCTCCACATTCCCCTTTTGATACTCTGTATCAACTAACCACCCCTTTTATTTATATGATTTAAAACTGGTTCCCAGCATACAGATAGTTAAGGCATGGAGTTACAGATGGAAACACAATGGTGAGTTTGTAAACATAATACAGAATTGAGGGATGTCAACACCTTACAATTGAAATATGTGAAAAATGCTAACATGTGACACCACATATAACACAATATAACATAACAATTTTGTTGATGAAAAAGAATTCATGGAATTCACTTTGAGAGTGAATAAGGTAGATGCTACCTTGTGTTGATGTGTAAAATTCCTTGGAGCTTGATTGAAGAATCTATTGATAATGTCTCTTGACAGATAAGTCCTTATAAAACATAACAGTCCACAAGTTAACAGTCCATAAAGTTCATATAGTATCCACAGGTTGATGTAGTTACAGTACAGATGAAATGTCATTTGCAGAATGGTGGTAACCCACAAGGCATATGGGGCAATGCAGACAGTAATTTAAAAACAAAACACCAGCATAGTAGAAAAGTCAGTGTTCATTTTGCTGGCTGGCTGATTAGTAGACACACTGGCCAGGGGTGCATTAAGTCCTTTTAATGGAGTAGTCACACACACACTGGCATGGCATTTGTTTTGTCGTAGTTGATTACACCCCAGCATAAAGATTAACAGTCCATAAAAAGGTAACAATTGACAATAAACCATTAAGAACACAGTCCATAACAGAGCAATAGGGTTGTAGAAAGTACCAGCCATGTTTGGAACAAGCAGCAGCTAAGAAAATGGATGTATTGCTTGAAGGTCAATTGAAGCAGAATCTTCGCTGGAGTTGGGGAGCCCTTCCCAGACTTAACTTCATAGTAAGCAGAAACAATAAGCTTGATTGCAGAGTCTGAACTGACTGACCTTCTTCCAGTTGATTTAAAGTTCTACAATAGGTG
The DNA here is from genome assembly GCA_016271365.2 of Neoceratodus forsteri. NCBI lineage: Eukaryota > Metazoa > Chordata > Ceratodontiformes > Ceratodontidae > Neoceratodus > Neoceratodus forsteri. Next base: position 100,634,558 of record JADMNL010000035.1, on the reverse strand, counting down.
TAATTTCGCTGAAAACATTACACTTGCAGAGGTTACTGCTGTTGAACGGAGATCTTGTGTGTGCCACATCGGAAACTCGGTAAACTTGCAAAGTGTGTTAGACACTGAGTTAAAAACACATAAATAACAATATTTTAAAACCATTTACTTTTGTTTGTAAAGAGTGGTGTGACAGAGCCTAAATTCTGGCAATTAGAAAAATAAAAAATAAAAATGGGACATTAACCGACACCTGGTGGTGCAGGCCGAGGTTCAATTATACCATTTGACCATTTGTAAATCATGACAATGTTATGGTTACCTCCTGCTTTTAAATCACAGCAGTTATGACAGTGATGAACATTATTTCCCTGTCTGTTGCAAACAGGCCCTGACGGAGACCTGAGTTATAAAATCCTGTAATGTTACAATACATAGATACATAGACAGTGTCAGCAGATAAGGGCCTATGGCCCACCCAGTCTGCCCATTTGAGCTTGTAGTTTGGGTTTGTTTTCCTTACTCCTGACCTCTAGAATTCTTTATGTCTATCCCATGCATTCCTAAATCCTTGATTGTTTCAGCCCCCACCACTTCCTCTGGCAGGGTGTTCCACTTGTCCACCACCTGTTCTGTGAAGAAATTCTTCATGTTTCTCTGAATCGTCCTCTCTCCAACTTCATCCCATGCCCTCTAGTCCTGGGAACATCTTTTCATTAAAAATAGTGTTTTCCTGCACTCTGTTTCTCCCTGTAAGATACTTGTATGTCTCTTATCATATCCTCTCTCTCCTCCTCTCCTCCAGGGAGTGCATGTTTAGTTCCTTCAACTTGACTTCATAGGACTTGTGATGCAATCCATTTCTGCACCATTCTCACCCTGTACTCCTTCAGACCCATTACCCTCTTCCTCAGTAAAGACTGAGCAGAAATACCTGTTTAATATGTCAGCTTTACTGTTGTCATCCTCCACGTACTCCCATCCTCCCCTTTAGTCTCACTATCCTCTCTTTGTCCTTTTTTTTTTTTTTTTTTTATATGTACCTGTAAAGGTTTTGTCCCCTTTAACCACTGATTTTGCAATGTGTTCTTCTGTCTGAGCTTTGGCTTCCCTTACTGACTTTTTCTGCCTCCCTTTGTTTCTCCTGGTACTTCTCCTCATCCCCTTCTGCCTGTGTCTTTTTGTATTGCCTGAATGCTATCTTTTGGCTTTCACTTTCTTTGCTACCTCTTTGGAAAACCATAATGGTCTCTCTTCCTTTTCTCTTGCTAACCTGCTTGATGCAGTTACAGCGCTTCAAACATATTGTTCATAATAATATGCTTTTACATAATGCAATTAGTGGGACAATACATATGTTGTTGGCCTTATGCCAATTTAATAGCAGTGCCTATTGCACCTGTGGCACATGAAAAAGGTCTACCTTTTTACCCTGTATAGTGACATACTTTAAAGTACTGAGTGAGATAAGGCTTGAAGCATAGGTTTGGAGTACAATCTAAATTGTGCATATTATAATTGTTAAAATTTAAATGATAAAACCTGAATGAGTACACTCATTCTTTAGGGGTACCTGTGAGTAATAAGACAAACAGAGCATTAATTTTACTTTTGATTTTGCTTTGGAACATATTGTGGGGTGGGTCAGCAATGCTGGTCCCAGTATTTAGGTTTGGTTATGAGCATTAAAACGTTATACATGTGGGAACACTTTTCTGAATACACACATGATACAGTGTAGCAAGATGTATATCAAAACATTAACATAAACGTGAAACATTAGTGTTTGCAATAGAACAATTTTAGTATTGAGCATAATGCATAACATACATTTTAAACAACAAATATAAACTGTAAACTTAGCTTAGAATCCAGAAATGTTAGAGTACTGTGAATTTACTGGTTGAAAAAAAATGCATTCATTGCTGTAAGGCAATGACAAAAGTTGCTTTGCAGTTGTTTTAACAGGATAAGAATGCTGAAAAGACAATCAAAAGAATGAATATGTGTGACATACATACACAACTCTACCCTCCAGTGTGTAACAGATTACTTGCTGAGGGCAGACCCTTGTACCAATAATAGGTGTGATTTAACTGTTTGCACTAGAAAAACAGAAGGGCTTGGGCTGGTTATGCTGTTAAAATACCTTGGGTCTTTTTTTTTTTTTTTAAACCTGTAAATAAGAAACAATTATTGGCAAATATACATTTTCTTTTATTTACCCTTTGGGGACCAGTGATGTACCTTGCAACCTTTGGGTATTACACTGGAAGGGATAGAGGAAGGTAGCTTACCCCTCCCCCAAGCTCCTACTGGTGGAAGAGACAGCTCAAGTGAAAGAGACAGCTCGAATACTGTAGCACAAAAAGGTTAGCTGTGGATGGTGACATGATCCCCACCTACTACACCTTAAATTATAACAAGATAATATTACAATTAGTTTAGTAAGTTTCATACCTTACTATAAAGATGGGAACTTCTTTTCTCTAGAAGAAAGAGAAGAAACACAGACAAACAACAAAAACAAACACACACCAGTTTAAAAATAAAACAAGATTATTTCCATAGGATAAGAAGCCAAGCGTCCCTGGGTTCCTTTATCCTAAGCATGACAAAATGTCAGCTGAGTTTATAAAAATCCAGATTGATGGTAATACCGACGTATGTCTCTTAGAATGCATTTCAAAAAGACAAAAAAAAAAAAAATGATTACACTATGGTCACACATAAAAACAAAACCATTGTTTTAACTGTAGATGGTAAACTCTCAAAACAGCTGTAATAGTCCTTTTTCAAAAGCTGACTGTGTATACATATAATAAAAATATGGGAGATGATGATAATTCTCCCCTTCCAGCTGGAGTATTGCCTGTGTTGGCTGCAAGTCAGAAGCCATGAGAGGAGAAGAAAAGTTTGTTCCTCTTCACTTAGATACTAGTTTTGCAATAAAAGTCAAATTACATGGTTCACTCTTGGTGTGCTTTCATGAAAACATACATTTTGTGTGAAAAGTTGTGCTTTAGGTATGGAATACACATCAAGTTTGAACTGGTAGTAACATAAAATGTTGAAACACAAGAAGGTCAAATAACGTGCAAAAGGTCACAGTGTGCATGCAAGGGTCGTTCAAACCCAGTTATTTATTTATTTTTTTTAGTGTACTTGAACACTGCTGATATTAAATATCTTTACAATAAAACTGCTGGCCAAGACAGTACACACACATACACATACACATACACAAAAAGAAATACTTAACACAAAAATAAGACTGACATTGTTTCACACCAATTTGCTAAGGTAATGCCCTATAGTTCCGCGTACGCAGTTTTAGATATATGTATGCCTCCCGCCTGTCTTGTAACACTGACAATTTTAAACCAACACATTTATACATATTGCCATGCCAAATCTTTCCAGAACAAAACACTTTTTAAACACATTCTAATAACTCTTTCAACACCTTTAAAACACAACACAACGTACCATCTGTAAGTGAACACATCTTGTATAACATGGTTACACCTTTGGCGATAGCCAAAATATGGCACTTGCCATTTGCAAAAGTTTCTGGTTTAACTAGAAGTATGATAAAGCCATTTATAGCTGTTAACACATTACATTTTCACTAGCAGTGGCTTGGCACGTTGTTTGCAAACTACAAATCTTTCTGCACATTGCAATCTATGACGTCATATCTCTTTACCTTCAACACTACCTGCTCCACCAACAACTACATACTAAAGTTCTTCACTGACCCTATCTAGGCAGCACAAATGTTTCATTAAAAATAAAACCAATTAAAACAGTCAGCTATGAGGCAAAGAAGCTTTTTTTTTTTTTTTTTTCCCTGTAACATGTTGTGCACTGGAAGGCAGTCAATCCTATCTCGCAACCTTGACAACAGAACATAATTACACAGAGCATTACCTTGTTTAGTATATTATTACAGAAATAAAACAGACAGACATAAAACAACTTTGAATAAAAATTCAGACTTACCCGTGCCAAGGTATTTTTCTTCTTTTTTCCGATACACAAGTCTGAGTAAGAAACTGACTGCAGGACCTTCATGATAATTTCCAAACACTGCAGTTATTTACTCTTTCAAAGATTTTCTTTTTGCATTTTAGTAACCTGCCAAACCAAGTCTTTTCAGAGCTCTGGTTTGCAGTTTAAAAATACAACAAAAAAAATCTCTAACAGTACTAGGTTGAGATCCATCTGTAGAGGTCCCTCAGATTTCCTATTGTAGTCCCTAAAAGGCGCTTGATTCAAACCTCGGAGGCCCAACACTCTATATTTCTACGGGTGCTCTGACGCCGAGTGCCCCTTAGCACCCTTACCTTTACGATGTCCGTCTGACGCCGAGTGCCCCTTAGCACTTCATTCTTACGGCGCCCTGACGCCGAGTGCCCCTTAGCACTCGAGTGCCCCTTAGCACTCTTACTTTTTATGGGCGTCCCCTGACGCCGAGTGCCCCTTAGCACTCTTATTTTTTATGGGCGTCCCCTGACGCCGAGTGCCCCTTAGCACTCTTGGTGCCACCCTTGCACCTAGAAACAGTAACTGATGACTGTCACCGCTCCCAAGGCATCACACGTATGGTGGGACTTAAACCTCCGGGGCCACCTTCCCCTGAGGCTGGGACTTGCCGGTCCGATCACAGTGTGACACGGAGAGTGAAGCTCATCCTGCCGACTACGCCAAAAACTGTGGCTCAGATTCTCATTACTGTATATATTTTACCTTAAATTCTATATATTCAATAACCACACTAATGGTTATTCCATAAACTCAGTTTATTGTCTGTACTACATATGTGTGGGAGCCTCAGTCAAAGGCAAGAGCCTCGAACTAAGTTTTACACAGTATTTTATAGCACTTCTTATCTTGAAAACATACTAACATTTCAGTGTAAGGTAATCATAGTTTCTTAGCAATAACAGAAAAACAGTTTCATATCGTCAGGTACTTTTCCACTGGCCTATTTCATCACTGCTTAATACATACACCTGGGTCAAGCTGACCTAATAGAAACAATGAGTTTCACTCACTCCATGGTACTGTACAGCTTGATTTCAATGTGACTACATGTTCTTATCTCTGCTTCTTGCCCAACCCTGCCCAAACTTGTTATCCAGGCTGGTACCATCAGTTCTGTTCAAGCTTTATCTAAACTGCTATTTTTCACAACTTTAAGTAACTGGTTTCAGCTAGCATGAGCTATTGCCTTTGCTTGCCTTGCAATTCTTACAAACTTATAATGACCCTAGCTTCTACTCAGACCTGGCTATATTCTACTGCACTAGCAGCTTATATGTTATAATCATAATATATATATATATTTGTAACACACTTTACTTTATATGTAATCCACTCTATATGTATGCATAAAGAAAGACATATATATATATATATATATATATATAAAGAAATTCCTCCACAAGAACCACCTACAGGAGTGCTCAGGCCAAGGAGAGGCGGGCAACTCCTCAAAGGCAGCAGTCTATGGGAAGACCTTTTCAAAGGCCTTTTTTCCAAGCACAGGCCTCTTCTTCCTTTTCACAGAGGGGTTTCTTCAGAGGGAGAGGCAGAAGGGGATGAGCAGGGCTGCATCCACTCCTCAGTCTAAAGCCCCTGCCAAGCAGACACCCTGATGGACTTGCCCAGGTCGACTCTCCTATTCCAGTAGGGGGCAGGCTGGCTTACTTTGTCCAGGACTGGATGTCTATTACATCAGACAAGTGGGTCCTGGAAGTAGTAAGCCAGGCTCTGGTTCTCGGCTTCAAAATATTTCCAAAGATGAGAGCCAGATCTTTTCCACATGCAAATCTCTCGGAAACCCTTGTCCTAGAGGCAGAGGTTTCTTCTCTTCTAACCTTAAGAGCCATAGAGAGTACCTACCCTACACTGGGGCAAAGGACTGTACTCCAGGTACTTCCTGACCCCAAAAAAGACAGGGGAGTGGCGAACCATCCCAGGCCCAAGATATCTAAGTAAACATCTTTTAAAATCAAAGTTCAAGATGCTAACTCTGGGAATAATCCTTCCCTCTCTAAGGCCAGGGGACTGGTTGCCCTCCCTGGACCTCAAAGATGCCTACTTGCACATTCCCATCAGGTGCTCCCACAGAAAGTACCTCGGGTTTGAGTTGCCCTCAGGCCACTATGAGTTCAGAGCAATGCCCTTTGGCCTAACCTCAGCCCCAAGGGTTTCCACAAAGTGCCTGGTAGTAGTAGTTGCCTTTCTAAGAAGGCAAAAGATTTCCATTTTTCCATATCTGGACGATTGGCTAATATTGGGCCAGTCTCCAGACCAAGTCAAGTCTCACCTGCAAGTGACCCAGCGAGTGCTTACTTCTCTAGGATTTCTTCTCAACCTTCCCAAGTCGGTTCTCGAACCTGTCCAACTTCTTACCTTTATAGGGGCAGAACTGGACACACTCGGAGCAAGAGCCTTTCTTCCTCTAGAAAGGGCAAGGGTTCTTATGGATCTAGCCTCTTCCTTCAGCCTTCGGGTATCTCGACCAGCAAGGCATTTCCTCCAGCTCTTGGGCCACATGGCAGCTTCAACAGCAGTGGTCCAAGGGCAAGATTCAGATGAGGGATATTCAGTTCCATCTGAGAGCTTTTGGTCTCAGAGGAAGGATTCTGCACAAACTGATCCCAGTGACTCTTGACCTTGATCCAAGCCCTCCAATGGTGGCAGGATCAGGACAATTTAAGACAAGGTGTTAGTTTGCCCTCAGCCTTGTTCAGTGGTCCTTACCATGGGCGCTTCTCTTCTGGGCTGGGGAGGCCATCTGGAGACCCTCACTGCCCAGGGGCTGTGGTCCCCCAAGAATCCCTTCTCCATATCAGTCTCCCTGGCGCTCAGGGCAGTTTTTCTGGCCTGAAAGCTTTCTGTCAGTCAGTACAGAACAAGGTGGTTCAGGTCAGAACAGACACCACCACCATGTGGTACATCATCAAGCAGGGAGGCACTTGGTCCACGGCCCTTTGTGCGGAAGCCATGAAATTGTGGTCCCTGGCTTATTCCCTGCAAATCTCTCTGGTAGCAGTTCACCTTCCAGGGAAGGACAATGTGCTAGCAGATGCACTGAGCAGGATCTCTCAGGGCCATCGCGAATAGTCCCTGGACCCTCAGGTGTTGAAAGTGATTTTTTCAAGGTGGGGCACTCCAGATAAAGATCTCTTTGCAGCCCCAGAGAATCACTAGCTCCCTCTCTTTTGTTGCAGACCTCCAGTCTTGAACTCAGTCCCTCTGGACGCCCTGAATCTGAATTGGGAAGGGACGTTTCTGTATGCCTTCCCACTCCTGTTCAAAGTTTTAGTCAAAATAAGGTTTCAACCTTGCAAAGTAATTCTGATTGCTCCAGATTGGGCCAGACAGCCCTGGTACACGCCTGTTGCTATCCCTAGCAGTCCATCTTCCCCTGTCTCTTCCCATGAATTACAACCTGTTAACATCCTCTCAGGGGAGGATTTGGTACCCCAATCTTCAGTTTCTCAATCTCAAGGCATGGCTCTTGAAAAGTTAGAGTTTGCAGATCTGCATCTTTCCCAGGGGGTTCTGGATATTTTCAAAGCTTCTCAAAAGCCCTCCACCAGAAAGACTTATAACTCCAAATGGAAGAGATTCAGCATTTGGTGTTCTAAGAAGCATATTTCTCCAGATACTGCTGGATTGCCTACGGTTCTGGATTATATGGTCCATCTTAATGGCCTAGGCCTCAGACCAGCTACTCTCAAGGTACACTCGTCAGCTGTTTCTGCGTTTCTGTCTGTGGGGAAGTCTTCCTCACTAACTTCTCATCCTGTGTTCTGTAAAAAATTTTTAAAGGATTGCTTCACCCCAATCCTCCTTTTAGAGACCCTGCCCCTTCCTGGGATTTGAATGTTCGCATTGCTCAACCCCCTTTTGAGCCTATGTCTTCAGCAGAGCTTAAGTACTTGACTTGGAAAACTGTGTTCTTGGTAGCCATTACCTCTGCCAGGCGTATCTGTGAATTGCAAGCCCTGTCAGTGGAACCTGATTTTATCCCCTTTCACAGGGATAAAGTGGTCCTTAGAACCAATGGAAGGTTCTTGCTCAAAGTGGTTTCAGACTTCCATTTAATCCAGTCTCTCTTCCTGTCTTCTTCACTGATCATTCTTCCTTAGGAGAGAGGAGGCTACACAGTGTATATGTTGAAAGAGCCCTTAGTTACTACCTAGAGCGTACCAAGGGTCACAGGTTTGACTCCCTCCAGTTCCTCACTTATGGAGCAGTGGGAAAGGGCAAACCTGCCACGAAGAGATCTGTTGCCAGGTGGATTGTGTCTTGTATACAATTCTGATATGAAAATCTGGGAAAAGCTCCATCCTCAGGCTTGAGGGCTCATTCCACAAGAAGTACAGCTGCTTCCCTGGCTGCTGCCAGGGATATCCCTCTCTTAGAAATTTGTCAAGCAGCCACCTGGAAAACAGTCCATACCTTTACCAAGCATTACTCTCTGGATATCCAGGCTAGGAGTGATGCTCAGTTTAACACAACAGTACTTCAGAGCCTATTCCCAAAGTAGGTTCTGTCCCTCTCTCTGGAACTTGCTGTGGTAGTCTGCCTTGTCAGAATACAGCAAGACTTCAAGTTGTTTGAAAAAAATTACTCACCTTAATTATGTTTCTTCTGTTGAGTCTTGTATTCTGACCTCTCCTGCCTCCCCTCTCAGAACCTGTTTTTGGGAAGTGGGTGGGCAGGTGCAGTGTTGCACCTCAGGGGGGCTCTTTTTGCACCCTCTTCTTGTGTGGGTGTTTATTTTATTATATTTCTGTTTGGTTTGGGTTTTGAGTTTTGGGTTTCCTGACTTGAGTCTTCTTTTGGTAATACAAAACTTTCTGTTGCCAGTTGGCTATTAAAAATTTTGTTTTACAGTTTCCACATAGAATACTATTAGAGTATTGCTCGTAAGAATCTGACTGTTAGCTTTCAAAGGGAAACGGAGACATCAGCCGAGCTCGAGATCAGCATTCTATGCTCTGCATAGAAAGGTTAACCCTTTGTTCTCTGGGGCAGTTTAAAGGCTGGGGCTAACTGCACTAGTCAGAATACAGCAACACTCCAATAGAAGAACATAATTACTAAGGTGAGTCATTTTTTCTTATTGATCTTACTTAGAGAGGGCTCTTACAGTTGGTATTCACAAATAGGACTAAGCTGCCAGGCGTCCGGACCCCACAGAAGAATATCTAGTTAGCAGTCTCTGGCGGGGGACTGCCCCATGTCAAGTGATCGGTGTCAGATGACGTCCATATAAAGGGACGGTCCCCTATGCCCGTCTTCCAGTTCTTTCCCCGACGTCTGCTTGAGAAAGTTCCTCGCGGTTGAACAGCACTCATCAGTACCTTCGTCAAGTTTAAAGTTTTTGACTTTCCGGCTTATTTTCTTGATTTTCTTCGAAATTTCTTCAGACCATCTGCTGTATATGTCGTCCCTGACTCCCTGCGAATCGCATAAAAACAAGTGTGACTCATGGTTCTCAGCTTCCACACAAGGACGGCCACTCCTTGTGCCTCTTCTGCCTTGGCCCAGACCACCGCGTGGAGTGCCAGCACTGCCAAAAGTTTAACTCAGCTACCCGAAAGCGAAGGCAGCAGTCCCTAGAGGCCCATCTCTAACAAAGAAAATGGCAGCCATGGAAAAGGAGCAAGACTTAGCAGGCTCAGCCTCCCCAGAAGGCCATAAAAAGAAGTGCGAGAAGGAAGCACGGGACCGGGATTCCTCATACGCAGCAGCTCGACTTCAGCTGGAGTCTGACCTGGCTCCTCAACTGCTGTCTTGGTAGCTACCAAAGAAGGCGTCCACCCTCCTGTCGGGCTGCGCTCGGGCCCCTCGGGAACCCTCCGGTGTAAAGGAGGCTTACACTCCCGCTAGGGATGCTCTTCCAATGCGGCCTTCCGGTCCAAGCTGGTCCGGTAAGTCAAGACGCTGGTACCACCGACGCCCGCATGGACAGGGCTGATAAGCCACTGGCTGCCTCTGGTGATCATCCAGCCCACCACCCTTCCGGCAAGGCCGCCCCTCCTTCATAGCCTTCCACGGATAGGGAGTCCGATAAGTCAGATGCTGGCTCATCCGACGTCCGTCTGGACACTGCTGTTAAGACTGCCGTCTGCCTCTCCGACGTCCACCCAGCAGACTTACCTGCATGAGACCCAATTGTCACGCCTGATGTCCCAGGCTCTCCGTAACGGATCCACCCATTGCCCTCTGAGTTCCTCGGGTCCCACCTGGGGATTTTAACCCTCCTTCCCTGGCTGAGACCGAGGATCTAGAGATGCTGCTGTCAGGAGTCGTCCCCCCCCCCATGCCGGTCGACTCGACGCCACCCTCTGACATTCCTTTGCCCGACAGAGGATCTGCCCCACCGTCTGGACCATTGGGCCAGTTAGGCGATCTCCCTATGCCGGACCCGATGCCCTCTGGACCTACTAACCCACCGTCCGGTCCGCCAGTGGGGCCTTCACCGGGGCCTTCTGCTCAGTCAGTGCCCCTGGCGCCAGGGTACCAGACGCCACAGTACCCAGCTCCGCAGTGTCTGATGCCACATTAACTGGCGCCACAGTACCCGGTGCCTCCGTACCCAATGCTAGGTTTCCCGCCTTCTGGTTATGGATACTCTCTTTACGGGTACCCTCACTACCTGTATCCGAGCCCCCCTCCTTCTGCTCCTCCTCTACCGCCGCCCCCTCCGCAGCTGCCGGTGGACTTGGAGACTTTGGCTTCCTGGTTGGTGTGCTGAGGCCAAGGCTCAGCTCACCAAAGAAGTAGAGAGTCATCTTCCGACGCCAGTCCCTATGCCAGACCCCTACGTCGGAGACGGGAGACCCCTTCCCCTTTACCTGGCGCCATAGGAGATCCTTCTGGCTCCTGGGTGGGAGGACCTGCTCCCCGGGAACTCCCGGAGGGGTCGTTCCTCCCCCTCTCAGGGAGGAATCTTCTTCTTCTTCCTCAGAACCATCTGACTCTCATACAGAGTCGGATCTTTCTGATCATGGAGATGAGCTTCATACTCCAGAACGCCCAAGGCCGAGGGACCCTCTGAAGTGCACTCTGGAGGATCTTTCCTTTCTGAAACTCTTGAGAAAAATCCAGGAGACATGTCATTGGCAATCAGTGGAGCCAGCCCCACTGCGTAAGAAGCATGCTGCTCATCTGGATCTGTCTGAGACCACTCACACACTGATTCCACCCTGGATAGAGCCTCACACCGATATTGTTTCCATTATTTGGAAACAACCATCCACGTTAGCCCTCCTTCCGAGGAAGTCAGATAGGCTATATCAGGCTCCGTAAGGTAAAGGCTTTCTTAGCCTTTACTCCAAAATGACTCGGTTGTGATCCAGTTTCCATCGCAGGCTGCTCAGTTAACTAAAATCCTAAGCTCGTCCCCGCCTGACAAAGAATCACAACTTCTGGATCAGTACGGGAAGAAGATTTATTCCTCTTCAACCCTAGGCAACAGGGCCCTCAACTACGTCGTACACATGGGGCATTTCCCGAAGTCCATTCTCAGCTAGGTGGAATCCAAACTGGACTCCCTTCCTGATACCCAAACTAAGCAGGAACTGGGAAACCTGGTCCCTTTCACTTGTTAGGCCTGTAGGCACTTGCTTTCTGCCACCTACAATGCGATGGACACAGCTGGCAGGAGCTCGGCTTTCACCGTAGGCTTACGGCATCATGCCTGGCTCTGTGTGTCAGGATTGGTCCCTGAAGTACAATCTGCTATCCAGAATGCTCCCTTCAGGGGTTTGATGCTGTTCAGGGGTGATGTCAAGGACATCATAACAGCACTACAGAAGAAGGGCACTGCACTTAAATCAGTCCAGACTTTGTACAGGTCCCCTCAGGGGCAGCGATGTCCTTTTCATTGCCAAAACTGACAAAAAGAAAAGTCCAGTTAAGGAAAGTGCGCCAACAAACGTGCCCCTTCAGCAACCAAGACTCGCCCAGCAAAAAAATCCTCTGGAGCCTTGACTGCTATGCTGCCCCACGCCTCCGGATTCCCTGCCTCTCCCTCTCTCTCCGGCCATTCCAGAGGAACCAGTGGGAGGTGGGGGAGATTCTCCTCCCATCTACCGGGTTGGGAGAGGATAACATTGGACGCTTGGGTGCTCCAGCTAATATCTGCCGGACACTTGATAGTTTCTTGAGAAGCCTCTTGGAAAACCCCCTCAGTTGTCCTGCTCCCCGCAACATCTTCCTCTGGTTCTAGAAGAAATCCTATCCCTTCTGTTGAAGGCGGTGATAGAGCCAGTCCCCACTCATCTTTGGGGGAATGGGTTACTATTCCCATTTCTTTCTAGTTCCAAAGAAGATGGGAGACTTGAGGCTAATCCTAGACCTCAGCTCCCTGAATGGGAGGCAGTATAGAGCAGTGGCTTAAGGCACTGAGCTGTAAATCTGGTGACATCCAGCAGACCAGACCGGGGTTTGAATACCACAGCTTCCACTTGCATACTGTGTGACCCTGAGCCAGTCACTTAACTTCCCTTTGCTCCCAGGTGCGCTCCTGTAAAAAAAAAAAAAAAAAAAGCTTTCAACTTAGTGTGCTACTCCTGGTTAAACAACTAAATAAAAAAAAAAAAAAAAAAAATTAGGTACAGATGCTTCAGAGATGCTCTCCTTGCAGAGTGTTCTACCGTACTTCCCAGGACAGTGGCTGTGTGCTCTGGATATGCAGGATGCTTACGGCAAATCTCTGTTACACTTCCCACCGAGATGCTCTGTTTTTTACTTTTGAGGACCACTACCACTTCAAAGCACTCCCATTGGTCTTTCCTCGGCGCCCCGTGGAGTATTTCCAAATGCCTGTCAGTGGTGGCGGTCCACCTACTGAGTGTGCGGGTCTCTCCGCATTTGGACGACTGGTTCTGGCGGCCAATTCCAGGAAAGAACTTCTGCACTCCCTTTCCCTTACTCTGCAGGTTTTTACCATCAACCATGCAAAGTCCCAGTTGGTCCCTTGCCAACGCCTTCAATTTATAGGGGCAATACTGGACACAACCCTAGGCAAAGCCTTTTTGCTTCCGGACAGGGTCGAGACCCTTCAGAATCAGGCTAGTCTCCTGTCCGATCGCAGATGGGTCAGTCCTTCACCTTCTCGGGCTTATGGCTGTTACAATTCTGACAGTTCTATTCGCTTGGCTCCATATGAGGATCTCCCAGTGGCTGCCTCGGTCGCAATGGGACCAAACCATTGACGATCTGGACCAAGAGGTGCTAGTGTTGGATCCCAGGTGTCGAGCAGGGACTCGCACTGGTGGATGCGTCAGGAGAACCTGTCTGGGAGTTCCATTCTGCATCGCTCCTCCCTCCCAGACGTTGACAACAGATGCGACAGGGGAGGTCTGAGGTACCCACCTAGGGTCTCAAAGGACGCAGGGTAGCTGGTCCCTTTTCAAGTAGAAATTGCACATAAATGTGCTCTGAGAGCAGTCCTATATGCCCTACAGGCTCTTATTTCCTTCATTCTTTTCGGTCATCTTCTGATCCAATCAGATGTGTGTAGTCTGGTACCTCAACAAACAGGGAGGATCACGTTCCTATCCCCTGTGCCGGGAGGTGATGAGTGTCTGGTATTTGGCAGCTCAGCACAACTTTCACCTGACCGCAGTTCACGTTCTGGGAGTGGAAAGCACCCTGGCAGACCAGCCCAGTTGATCCTCAGCCAGGGTTCACGAATGGGAGACCAACAAGTCGTAAACGACATTTTTCGGCCGTGGTGGGGGTGGATGGGGGGACACCTCAAGTAGATATTTTCGCCACCAGCAAAATGCAGAACTTTCCACATTTTGCTCTCTCCAGGGCGAGATGTTTTCTGGTTGGACACACTGTCTCTCTTTTGGAGGGACAGATTCGTTTATGCCTTCCCTTCCATTCCATTGATTCTGAGGGTCTTGAACAAACTCTGAACAGAAGGGCTTGAATGATCCTCATTGCTCTCTTCTGGCCCAGGCAAGTTTTGGTTCTCTCTTCTGCAACAGATTTCCTAGGAACCTTCTCTTCCTCTGTCGCAGCACTTGTTGACCCAGGATCAGGGGACCCTAGTTCACCCAGGCCTCAGATCCCTTCATCTTCATGCGTGGCTCCTTCAGATAAAGCCAAGGCCCGCTTCGGAGTCTCTCCTTTAGTAGTGGACATTTTGGCGCAGGCGAGAAAGCCTTCCACCAGGTCCACTTATGCTATGAAGTGGAAAGTTTTCCTTCTGGGCGAGCTCTAAAGACTTCGAGCCCTTCTCGTGCCTAGCTAGCAAAGTCCTGGATTACATGCGTCACCTCGTCGACCTGGGTCTCTGCCATTCCTCTTTAAAAGTCCATATAGCAGCTATTTCAGCCTACCACATTCCCTTTGGAGACAGGACCTTTGCTCAATTGGAAGTCTGTAAGAATTTTCTTAAAGGGGTTCTCCACCTGAGACCACCCCCAATCTGACGTCCTGGCCCCCCCCTCCCCCATGGGACTTGAATTTCATCCTGGAAAAGCTCAGACTGCCTCCCTTCAAACCAGCAGGTGGATGCAGACTTAAAGTTCCTTTCTTAGAAGACACTTTTCCTGGTGGCCATCACCTCGTCTTGATGCATTTCTGAGCTCCAAGCCTTGATGTGCAAAATCCCGTATTTGATTTTCCACAAGCAAAGTGTGGCCTTGTGCACCAGCCCTATGTTTCTTCTTAAAGTGGTGGCTGAATCTATGCTGAATCAATCCACTGAGTTGCCAGCTTTCTTTACCCAACACTCCAATCAAGGGGAGTACCTCTTGCATACTTTGGATGTTCACAGAATCCTGAGATACTACGCTAAGGATCTCAGGAAAACTGATCAACTTTTTGTTAGTTTCGCTCACAAATGGGAAGGCAGCGCCGTCTCCAAGCAGTGCCTTTCCAAGTGGTTGGCCAGTTGTATCACTTTAAGACAAGTACAACAAGACCCTTCTGGGTCAAGTCAGAGTCACTCCACTACAGGAGTAGCTGCCTGTGCTGCTTGTTTCAAGAATGTGTCAACAGCAGACATCTGCGCAGCCGCAGCTTGGACTTCCGTCCATACTTTCATGAAACACTACAGCTTGGACATTGCCTCTCGCCATACAGCAGGCTTCGGGTTGGCTGTTCTGCAGGGTCTTCTTTCATGAGACCTGCTCAGCCCTGAGGTTTTATGCTGTGGATGACAATCCTCCTCCCAGGTTTCTCTTTGTTCCTGACTACTTGGGACTCAGTCCTATTTGTGAATACTTACTGCAAGAGCCCTCTTGAAGTAAGATGGTATGATTACGTAAGAACTTACCGTAACAGTAGATTTTCTAGAGAGGCTCTTGCAGTGGGTATTACCTTCCTGCCCTCTGCCCCCCTAGGTCTCTCTTCTCCTTTTCCATGGGGGCATATCCTCTTCTCTCTCGTCTTGCCTCTTTAGGCCCTTGGCAAGAAAGAACTGGAAGGCAGACGTGAGGGACCACCCCTTTATATGGACATCGTCTGATGCTGGTCACCTGACGGGGCGGTCCCCCGCAGGAGACTGCTAGCTAGAGATTTGTCCGTGGGGTCCTGGCACCTGGCGGCACTTAGTCCTATTTGTGAATGCCTACTGCAAGTTCTTCTCTTGAAGAACTACTGTTACGGTAAATTCTTGCGTAACTGTACTCCCCCCAGCATGTAGGGTGGCTTACCCTCCGGTTAAGCGTTGCCTCCAAAAAGTTAAATATTTGTCATGGTATATTTTCAATCATTTCACTCGTAAAATAGTTTTGTCAGCTTGGTTCTGAAAATGCTGGCATTTGCCGACCTGGAGCCCCGCCCCCATGCTGCATGTTTTTTTTTTTTTGGGGGGGGGGGGCAATGACTAAAAACCTGCTCTTCAATGGAAAAAGCCTGATCTGTATTCCAGTGTCCCTTCTGGACTCCCCACCACCCTTCCCCTGCCTACAACTCCTGCCTCTAACTGTGCTTCTGATAGATAGCAGGAGTACAGATAACTGAATTTTCTGGATTTCTGGAAAGAAAATGTGCTCCTGTAGTCACGGGCTGTTCTCAGAACACACCGTTAATGCTACCCTTGGACATGCTGACTAGCCAATATGAGAGTGACAGAGATGAAGATGATATAGCGGCAATGGCATCAGTGGCAGCTGATCTTAGGCGGCTGGAGAATGAGAGTGCCATTGATGATTGGCTAGGTATCAATGCCACAGCAACCCATGAACAGACTGCGAGATTGTGTGTGCTGTAACCATTGCTGCCGAATGCTGATATTGGAGTTCAAGGAATCTGAGAATGCGAAGGGTGAGGAGATGGAGATCCCAGCTTACCAGGAGGCAGTTGTGACAGGGAGCTCTTGCCATTCTTGAAGACCAACCTTTTAAAATCTGTTGCAACAGATCTTCTATTTCTTAGCCTAATCTGTCCTTTACAATTTCTAGTCCATAAGGTTGGCCACCTATGGGCACCCCTCCCCTTTTTTTGTATATCTGTATGCTTTTTTCGGTGTGTTCCTTGGCCATCAGTGTCTGCTCTGGTCATGGACTCCCACCTATGCCTGCGCTCTCCCAGACACCCCTGGCCCCTCCCCTCCCGAGGGTGGGGCAGTGGCACCGTCTTCCTACCAGCGCTGCAGTACTAGTATCTGGTTGGGATAGCTGGCTGTGGAGGCTAATTGAAGCCTGAAGGCAGGGCTTCATGGAGACGACCAGGCACACAGTTTTTCTGCCCTGTAGGCATGGGTGGGGGCGTGCAATAACGGCCAGCGTCTGCCCCGCTCCTGAGTTCTTGAAGGCGTCTGTGCTGTGTGACTAATCCAGCCTCCGCTGGGTGTTGCTGCTGCACTGGACACACCCCCCATCCTCCCTCTGGAGAAGGAGAGCAGTCCAGGGACACACTATCCTTCTTCCCCCAGCTGGCCCTCCGATTCTGGTCCATTTCCGAACCCGGGTTGCCGGCATCACAAGCTGAAATCCAACTGCTGCGCTGATGGGCCTGTCCCCTCCCCTTTCTTGACTGTGCTATAGTTTCCTCTTTAATTTTCCTTTTCCTTCTCAGGTCCTCGTACAGGGAAGTTATTGTGGTGACCTCCGAGCATATATAAAACGGGTTATGTTTATTGGATTTAGTATGTAATAGCACTTATGTCATAAAATACCTTGATGTATATACCTTATGTTTATGAAACCTGTAAATGTTAAAAATATCATGGCACTAGGTGTTTTTGATAATGGTAAAAAGTATTAGTTGACTATTGTAGAAATTTAGTTGTGCTGTTTAAAATGCATGTAAATTGCTGTAAACTGAACAAGTCTGAAATGTCATGGTGATTTGCATATATCCTATGATGCTTTGCATAATGGAAGTATATGTGATGTTGTATTTCGTTGAAACTTGATTTGTTGCCAGTGCCCTTTGGGTAACCCTTTTTTTCCAGTGATTTTGCATTGAGGGTCTTTGTCTGTAGCTTGTTTTGTTTTTATTCCTTTTTGAGCCCCCATTGCCCAAGCAAACGGGGCCCGCATAGGGGTGGAGGTTACATCTCAACTGGTAAGTTAGATCAGAGATCAGTGTCAGTTGGTGGTGGCTAAGTGCAGAGAAAGCACGTACATAGTCTGTTGCCAACTGATGTACTGAAGAAAGAATATGGCATTGCAGAAGCTTATTTCCTTTATTTTGAATAAACATCTCACAGAGATAGTGTGTTGAACCTGAAGTTTAGTGTCTGGTCCATCTATTATCCCACAACCTCTCCACATAGAAGTGGGATAAGTTGCTGGAAGCGTCTGGACTGGCTGAAGAGGGATCTTTTCTGGTGGATATCTCCCAGATATCCCAGGTGGGCTGATGCACTTGGAGTTGACAGAGAAGCAAGTCCATGGTGTTCTAACCAGAATCATGGCTGACAGATGGAGAGAAGCTGCTGCCTGGCCTGGACCTGGAAGCTCAGAGGAAGGCCATGCCTGAAGAAAACGGAAGAGATGCAAAGGGACGAGGAACTGCCGTGGGGTCGAGGCAGACCAGAAGTGCGAAGACAACACCCAGGATTTGAAGATCCAGGTGGTGATCCACTGGATGAGTGGGTAATGGCTGGTGACAGACAGACTATGCAGAGCGGCGGAACACCAATGCCTAGTGCTCGAGAGGTCCCTGCTGGAGAAACTGGATAAAAAGTCTGAGGAGGATTTTTCATGGGCTCAGTTTGAGGAGGACCTCCTGACTGAGCAGGATATTCTTTTGTTTCCTGCGTTCCCAGGATGTTACCTGTTGGAGGTCGGAGATGCAGGTATGGAACTTGAATGTGAGACCCCAGGTAAGACTTTGCCTAGTGATATTGTGCTGGGGTTGAAGACTCCAAGTAAGCAAGAAGCCTATGAGGCTGAAGGGACTTTTTCTTGTATTGATGCAGCTAAATCTGTTAACAGTATTGACTGAGGTATACTGCAGGTCAAAGATGTTAATATTGCCAAAATGTTAAAATATGTTAAGATTAAAGAGGTGGTACTTGTGTTTCATATTTTTGATAAAAAACCTACAAAGGAGGAGGTGAGTGGAAAATGGATTAGAACCTTTGTTGGGATAACACTAAAAGAGTGTCTATCCTCAGGTGTCTGTATCTGTAGCAAGTGAAATGAATCAAGAGACATAGTGGGTTTATATAGAAAGAGATTGAACCTAGGACTGGGCCCTGCTTAAAACCAACATGTCTGGTGGGGTTGGATCAGGTAATTACTAACCCCAGAGAAATTGTTTCTATGATACTGGACTTCACAGCTGTCCAGATGTTTTGGTTAAGAAATGTGATGTAGTTTCCCTAAAATGAGATAGTATAGAGACTGGTACTGTTTAGTCTCCGTTGAGAAATGTGTTAATACCTCAGGGTAAAGAATGATATCTACTGTGTTTATGATAGAATGTTTATCGTTAATAGGGACCCTGAGACAAAGCTTCTGAAGATGGACGGGTGGAAACTCCATTCCTTCCTGGGACAGGAAGGTGATAAACAGTCTGCAATAACTGCTTCCCTCTTAAGGTGGGGGATATGTGACTGGGAGCTCTTACCACTCTTGAGGACAGATCTTTTAAAATCGGTTGCAACAGTTCTTCTATTTCTTAGTCTAAGCTATCCTTTACAATTTCTAGTCCATAAGATTGGCCACCCCTTCCCTTTCTTGACTATGCTATAGTGTCTTCTTTAATTTTCCTTTTCCCTCTCGGGTTGTCGTACAGGGAGGTTATTGGTGACCGCCAAGCATATGTAAAACAGGTTGTGTTTATTGTTGTTGGATTTAGTATGTAATAGCACTATGTCATAAAATACCTTGAAGTATATACCTTATGTTTATGAAACCTGTAAATGTTAAAAGTACCATGACACTAGGTGTTTTTGATAATGGTAAAACGTATTAGGTGACTATTATAGAACTTAAGTTAGTTGTGCTGTTTAAAATGCATGTAAATTGCTGTAAACTGAACAAGTCTGAAATTCCATGGTGATTTGTGTATATTCCATGATGCTTTGCATTATGGAAGTATGTATGATGATGTATTTCGTTGAAACTTGATTTGTTGCCAGTGCCCTTTGGGGTAACCTTTTTTTCAGTGATTCTGCATTGAGGTTCTTTGTCTATAGCTTTTTTTTTTGGGGGGGCCATAGGGGTGGAGGTTGCATCTCAACTGGTAAGGTAGATCAGAGATCAGTATCAGTAGGTGCTGGCTAAGTGCAGAGAAAGGACATGCATAGTCTGTTGTTGCAAATTGATGTGCTGAAGAGGGAATATGGCACTGCAGAAGCTTATTTCCTGTATTTTAAATAAACATCACCCAGAGATTGTGTGTTGAACCTGAAGTTCTGTGTCTGGTCGATCTGTTATCCCACAACCCCTCCACAGCAATCGAAAGATGGCAAAAACAAAGAGGCAGACCCAGTAAAGGTAATGTCAGCTGAGGGACGCAATGTCTTGTGTGCAGGACTTGGCAGCTAAACCAGTTACACAGGCAAAGATGACATCTTACTAAAAGTCAAAAGGCCAGCATGAATGACGTGAATAAGGTCATAAGATGAATGAAATAATATGCACTGTTATAATATAATGAATTTGAATGTGCTGCTGTAAACTTAGTGTTTGTTTCAATAAAGTGTTGTGCCCATTTATTGCAACAATCCTGTATTCTGTAGTGTCTTTTTTAATTTTAAGTGGTAGGTGTCATCGCTCAATATAATCAGCAAGCCGCTCAAACGCAGATGATGGCTCCCAGTTTGTTCGCTATAGTGAGGGACTACATTCCCTGTGTTCAGTGGCCCCTTCCCCCAGTTGATCACCTGCCCAACATAATGGTGTCCAGTGGTCATCCCCTTCCCAATCCCTTGTAGTATTTAATTCTCTGGTGTATAGCGTAGCCCCCGATTCCATATCATAATAATTAAAACAAATACATGCACACACACATAAATATACACTATATATATATATATATATATATATATATATAAAATAAAAAAACGGGTCGGCCTGTCGATGCAGCTATTGATTTCTGCTCATACACCGCTGACCGGGTTGAGAGGATGGCCCTGGGTCGCGGAGGGCCAGCCAGGAGGAGATGGGTGGAGTGTGCTCTGGACTGCCCCTCCTCCGGGGAGACGACAAACGTCCGGTGCACTATGGACCCGTGGCAGAGGCCGGGAGTTCCACTGCAGCCAGATTCTGGATGCCCAGGGGGGCGGATGCAGGATATCATTGCACATGCCCACCCTGAGGGGGGAAAAGCATCCTCTCTGGGACAGAAAATCCCTAGCCTAGTGCTTCTATGACGCCCTACTCGCCATCTCAGATGTGCTGCTAGGCAGGCTCCCCCAAATACCTGACGTTCGCAGCACCGGTAGGTGCAGTCCACCCTGCCCTGGGGTAAGCCAGGGCATGGGGAACAGCGGCTCGTGGGGAGCGGGAGGCAGCGGGGCTGTGACCAGGGCTGAGCTTGGCGCATGGCTGGACAAAACATACTAAAGAAAAAAATAAATAAATAATTGTTCTTTCCTTGGTGTCAGCAGACACCCCAACCCGACAGGTAGTGGCCCTGAGCCAGCACGACCAGCACAGCCATCCGCCTCCTCCGCACACCGCGCCGATTGATCGGTCAGTGAATGAGTGTGCATTTCAGCACAAGTACATGCTTGTTCACCCACACCTCAGTTGGTGGGCGGTATGTTGGAGAGCAGAGGGTTGTGCCCAGTCGCCATTCTTTGGGGCGGGGAATGGGGTGGTGGGCCCCTACTTGCTGGTTTTGGGGGGCGGGGTTCTGCTAGACATCAAGGAATTGACTGCTTTTTTTTTTTTTAAATTCCTGAAGCAGTAGGGCAAAGTTAATCTCATGAATTTTACCCACTTGTTGGGTAATCTTGAGGCCCAAATAAAAGATATACTCCGAAGCCTCCTGCAGCCTTAACGTCTGGAATGTCTGAGGTAAACATGTTTTATTAAGGGCTAGGGCCTCTGTCTTCCCCTGATTTAATATGGAGCCCTGAGAGAGAGGGTAGAGAACATGTGTAAGGGGTCCATCAGGGGGCAGGTACTATCATGAGCACTTCCCAGGGTGAGTAGTAAGTTGTCCACATACTGTACAGCGGAGTTTTATAGTGGGTCTGGCCCACTGTAACTCCCACTATATCAGGATGTTGGCAGATAGCCTCTGTAAAACGATGTAATGGTCAGCACCGGATGAAATGTGGAGATGGGGTAGCCTTGCCCAGTGTTGGCCTGAAGGGGGTCAAGAAGGTATCGTTAGTAAGAACCTTTGCCCGGGAGTTGGTGTACATGGCATAGATATACACTACCCTTCAAAAGTTTTAGAACACCCCCATTTTTCCAGTTTTTATTGCAATTTAAGCAATTCAAGTCCAGTGAATAACCTGAAATGGTACAAAGGTAAGCGGTAAACTGCTAGAGGTTAAAAAAAAGTTTAGATTAGCAAAAACTGCTGTAGAGAAATTGCAAAGAAAGCCAAGGTGTCAGTGAGTACAGTTTCCTGCACCATCAAAAGGCACTTGGAAACTGGAGGAAACTCTGACAGGAAGAGGTCTGGCAGACCCAAGTCTAACAGAATCAGAAGACAAGTTTCTGAGAGTCAACAGCTTGCGTGATAGGCGGCTCACAGGACAACAGCACAGAGTGACTGGCACCCTGAACCAAAAGGGCTACCACAGCATTTTGCAGCGCCATGCAGTACCCTTTGGTCTACGCCTAGTTGGTCAGGGGTTCATTCTACAGCAAGATAATGACCCAAAACATACCTCCAGGCTATGTCAGAACTACCTTTGAGGAAAAGGACAAGACGGTAGGCTTCAAATCATGGAATGGCCAGCACAGTCTCCAGACTTAAACCCCATCGAGCTGGTTTGGGATGAACTGGACAGAAGGGTGAAAGCAAAGCAACCTACAAGTGCAACACATTTGTGGGAACTTCTGCAACAGTGTTGGGAAGAACTTCTCGAACAATATTTGATGTCCATTGTAGGAAGAATGCCGAAAGTGTGTTCGGCGGTTACAGTATATCTGCAAAAGGTGGCTACTTTGATGAGTCAAAAATTTAGATTAAATTTTGTTACACAAAATGATTCTATGATTTATTTTTTATCTCCAATTGTTTATTTGTTCTATGCTTTAATTTCAGAGTACATTGAGACATTAACCTGCGTAAATTTCAATAAAAACTGGAAAAATTAGGTGTTCTAAAACTTTTGACCGGTAGTGTGTGCCGTGAAGTGCCTAACCCCTTGTTGGTGAGAGTCTCATACAGGTAGCCTCATGCCACAGAATCGAACGCCTTCTCAATCTGGCATTCGCCACCCGTGGTGAGGGGGCCTGCCAGAAAGTGATCAGATTAAATAAGGTCTGCAATTGGTCAGAGCTCAGACTACCACAACAAAATCCTACTGGTGAGCGATGTACCAGGGCAGAATGAAGATGGTCAAGCCTGTCCACTAGGGCTTTAACATAGATCTTAATATCCGCTGAGATCAATGAGATCTGGTGGGATGAGTGGGGTCTTTACATCTCCTGGGGAGGGCAGTTATAATGGCAGTGCCCATGGTAGGGTGAAAGGAGCTTGTTTCCTGGATTTTCTGGTAAAGCTGCTGGAGTACCGGGTAGATGGTTGAGGATATTAGCTGGTAAAATTTGGTTGTGAAGCCATCCCCACCAGGGGTTTCCAAGGGTTGAGATGCTTAAGAGCCTGTTCCATTTCAGCAGCCGACAGTTGGAGGTCCGGTGGAGCTGTCTGCTGCGCCATTAGACAAGGGAGGTGGAACTTGGAAAGGAAAGAGGCTACCACCTCTATATTTGAATCATGCAAGGACTGATAGAGACGGATGTAAGTCCTTCATTATACTGGCACCATTGATCTCCAAAGCCTTAGTGTACAGCTGCTCATGGTTATTAACATAAAGTGGCTATGTGCCATTCTGCCTGTTTTTATTTGGCAAGGAGCCTAACCACACTTTTCGCCTCCTGCCCCAGTATCTCTGACGAAGACGAAGCATTGCCATGTCTGCTTTTCGGGATGTGAGGGCACTGATGTCCACGCATATATTCTGGATGTCTTTGTGGAATTGTGAATGGACATTTGCTTTAGAGTACATTTTGTCTACACCTCTTTCAGTTTAAGGTGAGCTGCTATGTCAGCGAGCTCCCTATTTCGCTCCCTACACCTGCGTTAGGTGTAACCCATAGTATTTATACAAACGGTGGCCTTAAACGTTTCCCATGGAAAAGCTACTGAGATGGTGCTGGTGTCGTGCCTAAATACTCCATGACACTCATGTAACCAAGTTTGAACTCCAGGGTTGTGTAACAGAAGAGAGTCAAGGCACCAGTGGGGGGAGTGGAGGGGCTGTCCCAGCAGGAGGCTGATACACCGGCATGGCCCAAGGTAAAAAGAGGGGAAATATTGGCCGAAATTACTATGGGGTGTCCTACTGAGAGGTGAACCATATGTCAGGGTGCTGTAGGAGGTATAGTCCCACACCCACGGATTATGAATGCACCAAATGTTAGAGAAGGCTTGCTCCTGAAGCCACAGTGGAATGTAGTTTGCCACCCTTGCGTATTGGGTACAGGGTTTCCCTTGCTCCTGTCTACTGAGGGGTGCATGGGGAGACTGAAATCTCCAGTGATGGGGGCACCTGTGAATCGTTGAACTGCACCATCCTTTCCGTCATAGCATGAAAAAAGTTTTGGGGGGGCATATAGGTTGCCCACTGCTAGGAGCTCGTGGGGAGTATCAAAAGGAGCAAGAGACCATCTGCCGTCCACGTCGGTGTCTTAAGTAACTTCCAGTAGGGAGATTTATGGACCAGAATGACGAAGCCGCTTTTGTTGGCACCTGCTGCACTATGAATTTGAAGACCTACCCACCTCTGACTGAGTTTCTAGGCCTCAGGGCTGATGAACTTATTTTCCAGAATAAGGGCCAAGTGGGTGCACATGCGATTTAGGTGTGACATTACCTGCTTGCACTCAACTGGGGAGTTTAATCCCTGGACATTCCAGCTGTGTCAGCAGATGTCAGCTGTCGTGGGGAATGGTTAGTAAAAAAATGAAAGAAAATGTGCATTGGAGAGAGCAAGCAGGAAACTAAGCAGCTGTAAAGGAGTAGAACCATGGCAAGGCCAAGGCAATAAAGGCCTTTTTGGGGGGTGAGGGAACCAAGGCACACACCTGAATGGACAGATCCATGTGGTGGCATTCCAGAAGTGGTAAAAGGATACCTCTGTAATATTAAGAATACAAATGCCACAGACAATGTAGGCACTATTAATACAAACAGCAGAACCTGAGCTGTACAGAAAACTTGGGAGGGCAGTCGGTCCATGAAGCTGGACACCAGCAGTCTCCCAGGCTCAGCTGGTACCTTCTTGCAGGGGTTGAAATTAAGTTTTGCAACCAGTAGACAGCAGGGCTAGTGACTGGAAAAATCCATCAGCCCCACAGAATTTTCGATTAGCCCAGCTGATGTACTTACTGAAATTCTACCTTCTCCAGTACAAGCCCACAAGTCTAGTTAAAGATCAACTCTGCACTTCAGCATGTGCTTTTTATAAATAAGTTGTTTCAGCTACTACAATTTATTAGAGAATAAATGTTTTCATTTTCAATATTCCTTTCCAAGATTTACAGTGCATCTTGATAGTCTTGTCTAAAAATTCTGTATAGAAAATATTTTAAAACATTTGCCTGCACCCCATTTACCTCACAGTGCCTTTTTTATGACATCGTAGTACTTACTATGATAAGACTGATGTCACAAACCGTAATTGTGTGGTTAACGGGAGAGTTAGATAACGTTTTGAAAGACTCAGCGAAACAGTTGCTGCATTATCTATAATATGTAGAAGACTAACAGTAGGGGAAAGTAAAGAAAATGTCAAAAAACTAACATTAAATAGAGACTAATGGTTATGCACTTGTGTGTTATGGAATTTTTTTACACACACGAGTGGTGTGTTAACCCATAAACCTCGAGAGCGAAGCTAGAGAGGTTTATGATGGCATCACACCCCAAGGGTGTGTTAAAAAAAAAAAAAAAAAAAAAATTCCAATAACACATGCATAAGTTTTATTTTTTACAATTGCTGTGAAGTGTACCTCCATCCACGTCATGCTCCGTTCGTGATGCAGCTGCCGTTAAGCCCCGCTTCAACAATAGGAAGTGCAGGATCAACCAGATAAATTTTCCAATCAGGAGAGGTAGGATCAACCAAATAAAGTAATAAATTTATTTAAAAGGTATCTGCCAAGGCGGCAAGAAAGAGTATAGTCGGGGGCTCGTGGCAATGCAGGCAGCCTTTTTTTCCCCAGATATTTGGCCGCTGCAGAAATAGATGTAGGGCAAATGAGGTGATGTTACATGAGAATAGCAAACACCGTAATATCCCGCCCAATTTAGTTATTACGGCGTTTGAAACACAGCTTTATTCTGTGTATTAAAGTGGGTCACCAGTAATTATAATATTAGTATAAATCCTAGTGTTTGCAAGCTTTTTATTATACTAGAGAGTTGCTCTTTAAAGGAAAATCTTACCAGCCCTATATAAAATTGACCATCATTTGGCTAGTGGGCTGGTGCCAGTTTTGTCCCGTCTTGAATGGTGGCAAATGAGACTAATCAAAAAGAACACAGAAAATGAGTGCTTAGTCAAGTAATGCACACCAGTAAATGTTTGCTTCACCTCAAACTAGCAATCCCTGTGGAATGAAGAGAGGAAGACAAAAAGAGCCATCAGCATCTGCAGCAGGGAAGGTGGGAATGGCACCATCCTCTGCAGTTCCACAGGATCCAGGAGTTACCAGCGGGACTGCAGCTGCAGCAGTTGTGGCCAGGAGAATGACTGCTATGGCAGAGTAGAAACAGTAGTCCCAGGTGAAGTTATCCTCAGTGGGTAGGAGTCAACCGCTTGTCACGAGGGAGCCGGGAGAGAAGAGGTCAGCTGCAGCAGAGCATAGCGGTTGAACTGGAGGAGGCCTGTAGTGTCTAGCCCTGTTTTCTGACTTGGCGCTGTGGCTGTGACTCTGGGAGTCAAGCTGGGGGTCAGACGCACTTGTGTGATTACAGTTGCATATCTCAGCCTTAGGTGTCAGATGCCAGATGTTGTCTTTTCGAGGCCAATGAGCCATCCTGTACATCCATCCATGTTGTCTCAGTGTCACTCACAGGTGGCCTAGGCAGGTGAGGAGGTAAGTGATGTTGTGGTGAAGAACGGGGAGTAAGAGCCCCTGGCCAATTCTTTTTTTTTATTTCTATTTATCATCTCTTCTGGCATTGCATTATCAGGAGACTCCTATGAAGTCTACTCCTGCTACCCGCCTTACCTGAGCTGCCTTGGTCCCCCATCCTGCTGCGGATTACCGACCGGGTGAGGATGGGGTGGGGTGGCAACACCCTGAACCATACTATGTGTCGTCGGGCCCAAGACAGCCAGGCAGGTGGCAGCACATTGGGGCCAGACTCTGCGCTCCATCTCCCCAGAGCCGGAGGGTGTTTTTCCCCGTTTCTTTGCTATCATTGCACCCTAATGTCAAGGCATCTAAGCACCAATGTCGTGACATCCACCCCTCTCTGTGAACTCGGGCTTGCTGTGCCCTGGACTTCTGCCTGGGGCCAGTCAAATGCTGAGTCAATACCCCCTTCCTCCCTGGAGAAGACCAGCTGTCAATGGGATGCTCGAGCCTTCTCCCCCGGCTGGCCCTGTAGCTCTCGAGCTCGCTCGCTCGCTCCTGAACCCGGGTCGCTGGCATCGCGAACGCAAATCCAACCACTGTGCTGGTGGGCCGGCTGCCCCTGACCAGTTCTGCTGAGTAAAGGACATCATGACCTCCAGAGAACTAAACGTTAGGGAGACACTGTTGTCTGTAATGGAGAGTATAGGGATCCCCCGACCTGTGTAGAGCCTTACGAACCTCAGTGTGGTTTGTCTTATGTTGGTCTAATTCGCAGTAGTCCTGAAAGAGCATGATTGTGTGGCCCTGACACTCCAGAGTCCCTAGTTCCGGCCGAATGAAGAATGTGTGTCTTATTTGACCTGGAACTGCAAGAACTGGGCTAGGGTAGGTCTTGGGCTGTTGCAAGGGTTGGGCTGTGGGGGAGGGAGTGGCTGCTGTGGTTTCAAACTTAGGCTCTCCAGGCAGCTTTTCTGGATGGCAGGGATAGCATGGTGTCAGAAGGCAGTGGGGTCAGGTCAGCTTGCTCTAGGAAGGTGAAGAAGCGTAGGTTATGTCGGCCCCAGTGTTCGAGGTTGTCTGCTTTAGTATGTAGGGCCTGTAGCTGTTTATCCTGGTCTTGCATGATAACCTGCAGTTCATGACGCAGACCTTTTGTCTGAGTCACACAGGTTGCTGAGGCTGACACTCTGGCTTCAGCTTGCAGACAGATTCAGGGTTCTGTGTGGTTACCTGTTTCATTTCTTTCAGTTCCTGCAGGATCTGGCCGAACAAAGCTTCCAGACGCTCTGAGAGGAACGCAGCCATTCCGAGATCCAGCCCACGCAGAGAAGCTCTGCAAGACAGACACAGCTATCAAGAAAGCAGGCGAGATGAACAGCGATGCACAGAGCCCGGAAGGAAGGTCCGATCCAAAAAAGAAAGGTACTGGGCAGTAGCTAGTAACATCCCCAGTAGGCTCAACATGGTGTTCGATGGCCATGCAGACAAGGGATGTTGGATGTCTCAGGAGTCTGACTCAGGGTGAAGGAGCTCATGGATCAGGAGGCCATCTTCCACTGGTGCTAGCCATGCCCAAGCAATAGTTAATTTCTCATCTTAACACTGGGGGGGGTTTATTCGAGCAGCTGCTAGCTGGAAAGCAAAACTTGATTTCTCAAAAGCACCTCCTGATACATACTCAAGAAAAATTAACCGAATGGCTGAAGAGGGTGTACATTACCTTCACCTTGTTGTTGAGTCAGGCAGCCCACTTGAGGTATTCTGCACATTACCAGTAGGCTTTTTGGAATATAGCCCTGCTGCTATGTGAGAGTTTACTCAAGAGACACTTCAGCTAGCACGTACACTGAAGGCAGGTCTGAGAGCTGCTAAATACCAATTCTAGGGACATGGATTTGTTGTTCAATCCACACTTACTGGCAGGTTCTTTGCTGCTTTAAATCTTGCCGGAAGGTCTTCATGCTGGCTTCTCATACTCACCCGGGTGGTAAAACTCTCGGCTCCGCCCCATGATGCCAGATCTTCCTTACCGCTAGGAAGCTCAGGTTCCCTCCTTGGCGCTCTGCGTTTTAGGCTTGGATGCATACTCTTTGGTCAATCCGAAACTCTTTCTTACATTTAAAATACTTCTGTCTTCTCTTTCCCTCGCGGCTGCGATGGACCAGTCGACTCGGTTTCATCAGTGCCCTGTAGATAAGATGTCCCAGACTGATCCGCA
Organism: Neoceratodus forsteri; assembly: GCA_016271365.2. Lineage (NCBI taxonomy): Eukaryota > Metazoa > Chordata > Ceratodontiformes > Ceratodontidae > Neoceratodus > Neoceratodus forsteri. The sequence continues at coordinate 100,605,632 of JADMNL010000035.1, read as the reverse complement.
CTCCATGTGCTTATTGCCTGGACTTGGCCATGACTCACAGGCTTGTGAGTTACGCCAAATCTTTTAGACTTCGGTCTTGGAGGACCGGGCTGCCCGATTGCTGTTAGCGACCCGAGAAACGTTATCCTCCAGTCAAGTCGAAGGAAGCCCGTTGGGCAGTGTCAGCGGCTCTGGGCTCAGCTGAACAGCTAGAGCAGATGATCGCCCTAGAGGAGGAGGCGGCCCAGGTCGCATCATCTTCCTACTCTGTCGTGGCATTTATCCCACTCTTCTTGGGCTCCTCCTACACAACTTCTTTCAAGGAGCTTTGCCAATCCCTCTCCACGAAGGGAGAAGGGCCTTCGGGACATTCCTCTCGGTCCAAAAAGGACTCTAAAGGTAAGTCCTACCGTCGATGTTATGGGAACAGGAGAGGTCCACTTCCCCAGATAGTCGACACTCTACCTCGATCGAGGTTGCGGCTAAGGCCACTGGTTTCACGGTGTCCCCGTCAGGTCAGCCAGCCGAGACAACCGCGATGCGGTTGAGATTTTTCTCAACCTGTCGGACGGTTTGTTGACTGGAGAAGCTGACAACCCTTCTTCACCGGTTCCCCCCGGTGAAAGAGAGGACTTGCCTGGCATCCTGTGCCGGAGTCCCTGGTTAAGGTCCCTGAACCGAGGGATGAGCAGTTTTCCCCCGCCCCCTCTCAGACCTACCCTCAGGATCCCCGAAGGTCTCTGTCTCAGACCTGTTCCAGGTCCAGCTGGTCCCGCCGCCGATGGCGGTCTTGGTCTCAGCACCATGGAAAGCGGCGGCGCCACTCTTCCTCGTCATCATCTTCAGAGGAGAGGATCCGGCGCAAGTTGTGTCGGTGCTACGAGGATCTAATGTGGCAGCAGCTCTTATTGTCCGGGAATAAGCAGACTCTGTCGCCTTCTCCGGCCATTAAGTGGCTGTCACCGGAACGGCTGAAACAACCCCTCGTAGTAGTCAAGGAGCCGAAGCGGGCACCAGTTGTTTGGCCAAAACCAGCTGTGCCACCACAACCTAAAGCTGGGGCCCCGACCAAGGATTCTGGGTCTGATCAGGGCTTGCCCCATTGGTTGTCTGTCACCCTCACTCCCGATCGACCTCGGCAGGTGGAGGGTGGCTCAGGCACTCGGCAGCTGTTTGCAGACTCCTCGGAGTCTGACGACGACTCCTTGTCCTCCAGGCTGCTTGACCTGGAGTCCACTGGGGGTCAGTCGGTGGACGAGAGCCCATTCTCGTTCCTTGGAACGCTACATGCCACCCGATAAGGAGTCCAAGAAATTGGACTACTCTGGGCGGAAAGTCTATGCTGCTTCCTCCCTAGGCCTTTGTCAGGCTAGCTCGGCTGTCCTGATGGCACAGTTTTCACACGCCCTTTTGGACTTCCCTGGATGAGGTGATTCCTCATCTCCCAGCTGACCTTCAAATGACGGTCAAGCAGGTGCAGGATCAGGGAAGGGCAGTGGCCAAACAGCAGCTCCAAACTTCCTTGGACATCGCTGACTCGTGAGCCCAGTCAATAGCAGCCGCATTGGCCATGCACCGCAGAGCTTGGCTGCAGATCTCCACCTTTACTGCGGATATCCAGCACAAGCTGGCAGATGTTCCCTTCTTGGGTAACGACTTGTTCGGTCGCGGGGTGGAGTGTCATCTGCAACGGATCGTGAAGTCCAGTGCCACCTTGAACTCTGTCACGTCTGCCCAGAAGGACAAAGGCCGCCAGCAGCAGCGCAAGCCCTTTCGTCCTTCAGTCCCTGTGGCATGTCCGGCCCAGCAACACCAGCATCAGGGCCAGCAGGCTCACACTTGGCACCCCGAAGCCAAGCCTGCTGCTTCCTCCAGCAGGAAACCCATAGGGAAAGGTCCAGGTGGCTCCTCAGCTGGCCCTTCCTCCAAGCCTGCCCAGTGACAGGTTGAGGGTTGTTGCCCCCAACCTCGTCACTCCTCCCTGGGTTCCCCCTGTGGGGGGATGGTTCTGCCACTTCCTTTCCACCTGCTCCGATATCACCACGGACCGCTGCGTGTTGGAAGTGGTAGGCAGAGGTCTGTCTCTGGAATTCGAGTAGTCCCCACCCTATCGAGCCGTCACCCTACTGGGGGCTATGGGCTCCACAGCCTGTCTGTCGGCTCGTCAAGCCGACATTGCCCTGCTTCTCCAGAAGGAGGTGACCAGGGAGGTAGCGGATCCTCCTCCAGACCCAGGGTTTGTGTCCAGGTACTTTGTGGTCCCAAAATGGACGGGGGGGGGGGGCTGGCGCCCCATTCTGGACCTACATGACCTGAACAATTTCCTAAGGTTTTGTACCTTCGGGATGGTCACTCTGGCTCAGATCATTCCATCCTTGGAACGAGGCGTGTGGTTCTGGTCTCTGGACCTTCAGGACGCGTTCTTTCACGTCCCAATCCATCCGTCTCACCAGCGATTCCTCCACTTCAGGGCAGAGGGATCCCTTTACGAGTTCTGGGCCATGCCCTTTGGCCTCTCTCCAGCTCCCAGGGTCTTCACCAAATGCATGGCAGTGGTGACAGCATTCCCGCGGCGCGGAAGGGTCTGGGTGTACCCTTACCTGGACGACTGGCTGATCGCAGCCCCCTCCAGGTTGGAGGTGGAGCGATCCAGGGATCTGGCCCTCCAGGTCTGCTCTCAGATTGGCCTCCTTATCAACGATGCCAAATCGGAACTCATGCCATCGCAGGTGATTCAGTTCATTGGGGCAGAGCTAGACTCTCTTCGAGCCAGAGCACGGCTCCCGGCGGACAGGGCTGAGGTCCTTTCCTCCTTTGCCCAGTCATTTCTGGTTGGGCATTTGCTCCCTGCCCGGGACTTCCTGCGCCTTCTGGGCCTCATGGCGGCCTGCACCAGCGTGGTCCATTGGGCCCGCTGGCATGAGCATCGCCTGCAATGGGGGCTGGCCCGCCAATGGTCACAGCGCTCCGGTCCTCTGTACCAGCCAGTGATAGTGATGCAGGAGATGTGGAATGGCCTCCAGTGGTGGCTTGTTCCAGCTCATCTGCAGGAGGGTATCCCGTTTGTCCGCCCCGAGCAGACGGTCACTCTGACGACCGATGCCTCTCTGATGGGTTGGGATGCCCATCGGGGGGGCACAGAGCCCACGGACTGTGGTCCTCTCAGGAGTCTTGATGCCACATCAACCTGCTGGAGCTTCGAGCGGTCTGACTAGCCCTCACTGCCTTCACTCCATTTGGAGTCAAGTGGTCCAGGTCCAGATGGACAACACCATGACCATGTACTACCTAAACCGTCAGGGCAGGATGCACTCCTTGCCTCTGTGCAAGGAGGTTCTCCGAACTTGGTCTCTTGTGAGCAGACTGGAGGCGGGTCTCCTAGCCATCCATGTAGCAGGAGCCTCCAACACTCTGGCCGATGCTCTCAGTTGGATAGGTGCTGCATCTCATGAGTGGTCTCTCCTACCGGAGGTAGTACAAGATCTGTTCTCCCACTGGGGCAGTCCCCAGGTGGACCTGTTTGCCTCTAGGGAGAATGCGAAGCTGAGGTTGTTTCATGCCCGCCCCCTCAGCAGGGCTCGCTGCAGGGGGATGCCTTCTCGAGGCTTTGGACCCCGGGCCTCTTCTACGCCTTCCCTCCATTTCCCTTGATCCACAAGGTGCTTCTCAAGGTGAGGAGGGACAAGGCACGGGTGATTCTGGTAGCCTCAGACTGGCCCTGCCAGTTCTGGTATCCAGATCTCCTCAGTCTCTGCTCCAGGCTCCCGAGGTGGCTTTCAGCCTGCCTGGTCCTGATCTCAGTCAGCAAGGGGAAGGTACTCCACCCGGATTTTCAATCCCTGCACTTAATGGCCTGGTTCCTGAGTGGCTAGAGTTCCAGGCCTTGGGTCTTTCCGATGAGGTCCTCAGCGTTGTTGAGGCATCCCGTAAGGAGTCGACCAGAAAATGTTTTGTCTTCAAATGGAAGAGTTTCTCCATTTGGTGTCAGGATAAGGGGTTGGACCCTTCCTCCTGTTCCTTGGCTAGCATTCTGGACTGCCCGTGGTCTCTTTCTCAGCTAGGGCTTCAGTCTACAACCCTTAAGGTGCACCTGGCAGCCATCTCTGCTTACCGGCGCGGCTCGGAAAACAGTTGGTGGCGCAGGAGAAGGTGGTCGGGTGCTTTTTCAAGGCCTTGATCACATATCCCCTCTGGTGCGAGAACCTCCACCTCTGTGGGATCTACTGCTGGTACTGACTAATGTCATGGGCAAGCCATTCGAGCCCGATGCACAGGTGTGACATCTCTCACCTGTCGTGGAAGACCCCCTTCTTGATGGCTATTACGTCAGCCAAAAGGGTGGGAGAGCTCCAGGCACTTTCCATCGAGTCTTCTTTTTTGGTCTTTCACAGGGACAAGGTTGTCCTGTGACACCTCCCCCCCCACACACACACACCCGAAGTTCCTTCCGAAGGTGGTGTCGGAGTTTCACCTCAACCAGTTGTTGACTCTGCTGGTGTTCTACCCCAATCACACCTCGGAGGCTGAATATAGGCTCCATACTCTGGACCTTAGAAGAACGCTCTCTTATTATAAGGAGTGGACGGCTGAAGTTCGGCGAGAGGTTTGCCAACCTTTTGTCACCTACGCTGAAGCTGCACCTGGCAGACCTGCAGCCAAGCGGACGATAGGCAGGTGGGTCACCTCCTGCGTAGATCTCTGCTATAGGTTGGCGGGCATGGAGCCTCCCAGAGGGATAAGAGCTCATTCTACCCGCCATACCGCTGCATCGGTAGCTGCTTCCAGGGACGTCCCTATCCAGGAAATCTGCAGGGCTGCTACCTGGAAGTCAGCACATACCTTCATCACCCATTACCACATCGACCTTGAGTCATGCTGGGATGCTGGGTTTTGAGCCTCGGTTCTCCAGTCTTTATTCCCTAGGTAGGGGTGTGCGCCTTGCCTCCCTCCTTCCAGAGAACTGCTAGGAGTCTGCCAGTAAGTGTGGATTGAACATATCCACATCCTTAGAAATACAGGTTACACACCTGTAACAGGAGTTCTAGGAGTGGTATATGTTGTTCATCCACACAACCCACCTGACCTCCCCGGCTTCACGCAACCTGACTTCCAGCGGGCTAGATCTGGCGTCATGGGGTGGAGCCAAGAGTTGTACCACCTGGGTGGGTGGGAGTAGCCAGCTTGAAGACCTTCCGGCAAGATTTAAAGTGGCAAGGAACCTGCCAGTAAGTGTGGATGAACAACATGTACCACTCCTAGAACTCCTGTTGCGGGTGAGTAACGTGTATTTTTCAAATGGCTGTTTATGTGAATGAAATCGCGTCTAGGGCTTTAGCAAATTCTGTGTCTGCCAGGAGAGTTTCATGGTTTTGAACAGTTTTTTTTCACAGGACATGTAAAATAAGGCAGCTGAATTCCTTTTGGAAGGTATCTCTCTGGCAACAAAACAGGTATATATAAAAAAGTTTAAGTAAAAACCATCTTTTAAGAGTTTGATAGAAAAAGAAGTCCGTGTTGCATTACTAGCCCTATGAAAGGCGGAGTATGGGAATGGCTTATTGCAGCACACACTGTGTACCATGAATACACAGCACCCAGGGGCAAAAGGGAGAGGCAGAGTGGGAGCCAGATAGAAATCTGCATCAGTTTCCCGAGCCCAGCCACTGATCTGTAACAGATTTGTTCATGTCTCTATATATCTACTGTATCTCTAGTAGCTTGTCTCATTACCTCAAAGAGTAGAAAAATTACCAAAGACAAGTGAGGGGTTGGAGGTAATCAGAGGGCTTAACCCTTCATTTTGTAAAATTTACATCACCACGCAAAGACTGTTTTCAGATCAATTACCAGAGCAGAAATTCCATCTGGAATTGGTTAAGAGTTAAATTGTTTCCTGTTTCCCAGTTGGGAAAGAGTTTCTTCTCCAGGTATTTTCTTAGCCAGAGAAAATTGAGGAATGGTGACATTCTGGACCCAAGTCTTCTGAACAAGTACTTGAAAAAAGTTATTCAGAATGGTTACACTACAAACTGTGATTCTAACAACATGAGTCCAGTAGTAATACCTTTTGTAACATGGCCAGGCAAAATGACCAGCTCCCAGTCATCCAGAGCCATCAGCTGACTGTGGATTAATTCTCAATTAATCCATGGTTGCTCCCTGCACAGAGCAGACACAGCATCTGCGATCATGGGACGGTCCTAGAGCTGCTTGTTGTACTTGCGACTGCACCGTTCCGCAAGTGTACAATGTGTAAATATTGTGTCCCATGTTAACAGCTGCCCACTGTTCTCTCCGCTTTGTGAGCATCCCCAGATTGACTTCTGTGATCCTTGAATGCTTATAGGCCTCCCTCCTTTCATCCCCGACTGCTTTGAGCCCTCCCTCCTTAATGTTACCTCCCCGACTGCAGTTGTTCCTTCGAGCCCTCCTCCCCGACTGCACTTTGGTGTCCCCCAACTCCTGCTAGCCCTTTTTCCGTAGTTGTAATCCCGACTCCTGCTTGCCATATCTCCTTGTCATCCCCGAGTGCTTGTAGTCCTTCCTTCATACTCTTAGGTCCCCTGCTCCTGTTCTCTGTCCTCGACTCCTGGTAGCGATCTCTTCTTACTGTTCTTGGGTATCCTACTCCACGTCTGTATTCCTGGGTTCTGGTATGGCTCTCTGCGAGCTGACTTCGAACCCTCCTCCCCAACTGCACTTGTGTCCTGGAGTCCTGCTGGCCATCTATCTCGCTTGTATCCCTCCCTTCGTACTGTTAGGTCCCCTGCTCTGGTGCTTCATTATCATTCTTCAGAGGAGCTCCCACTGTTCTCCTGGGCTCCGCAGTGAAACATCCTGCTGAAGGGCTCCTTCCTCTGCAAGAAATCATCCATTGTGGCTCCAGGCATGATTGCAGTGCGAAGCAGCATTATGACTTTCACGGAGAATCGAGGGTGGTGGAGGTGGTGGTGGCTTCATAATGCAGAGAATACAAAGGTGCAGGCTTAATATTGCATGGCCAGGAAAACTGGCTTTGTATTCGCTTGGCTGTCATGTGTGACTGCACTGTCCCCATTTTCCCTGGCCATGTTGTAAGTGAATTAAACCACTCCAAAGCGTGGGTTACATGGGGAATTAATTCACGCCTGGGTGGTTGTCGACACCTGTGTGACAACTCCTCCCGGCGTGGATTAATTCCCCAGTAACCCACGCTCTGTCATGGGTTAATCCTTACATAAAAAAACTGCATCTTCTTCACTCTGAGATGTTGCCTTGGAGTTAAGAATGGTGTCCTGGAATCTGAACTCCATTCAAATGTAGCTGTGTTCTGGTGCTTCCTCCAGTGTTCTAACATCAGATTTGTGTTGTGAAGAGAACCAGCACCTCATAGGCCTCTCCTGCAAGTCCATCGACTGAGTCCTTTATTTTTATTTGAAACTATCGTTATTTCTGTTCTTGATATTTGTGTTAAATATTTTTTTTTAGACTTCAGATCTTTTTTGAAATATTTTAAATAACATATGTAACAAAGACACAAAAACAAAGCTTTAAAGTGCCACCTCTTAACCTTTGGTCTGCACCTAGTCATTCAAGAAATAGTATTTTGATAGTTCTGTAAATTACCAAACAATGAAATCCAAATGGTACACTGTAATGCAAATAATACATTATGGTACAAAATCAGTTTTTTTATTCATGATGTACACCACCCATCTGATTCAGTGAGTCTCAAACACACACACACACACACACACCCAAATGCCTCTCCTCCCTGGTGTCTGTCAATAACTCACCCCCCAACATGTAGCTCCCACGTGCATGATAGGAACAGACAGTGATGGCAAAAGGGGACCACCTGGTCCATCTAGTCTGCCAATAAGCCTATCCCTCCTCCCTTAACTGCTATTCAGTGTTATAATACCTTTGTGCCTATCCCTTGCCTTCTTGAATGATCCGACTGATCTGGCCTCCACAACCTCTGATGGAAGGCCATTCCAAGTATCCACCACCCTGTCTGTAAAGAAGAACTTTCTTGTGTTACTCTTCAACTTGCCTCCTTCCAGCTTCATGCCATGCCCCCTCGTTCTTGCCTAATTCTTGATCTGAAATGGGTCCTGAACCTGGACCTTGTTTATTCCCTTCAAGTACTTGAAGGAATGATCATGTCCCCCCGTTTCTCTGTGTTGTTCCATGGAGTACATGTTTAGGTCATGCAGACGTTCCTCGTATGTCTTGTTGTGGAGTCCAAGTATCATTTTTATAGCTCTCCGTTGCACTGTCTCCAGTCTGTCCATGTCCTTTCTGAGGTGAGGTCTCGAGAACTGCACACTGTACTCCAGGCGAGTCCTTACCATTGATCTGTACAGCGGCACAATCACTTCCTTCTTTCTATTTGTAATTACTCTTCTTATGCAGCCTAGCATATGGTTTGCCTTTAATGCTGCTTTTTCACACTGCTTGGATGTTTTCTGGTAGTCTGTTGTAATCACCCCCAGATCCCTTTCCTGCTTTTTGGCTTCCAATTTCACTCAACACAGGAGGTATTCCTCACAAGGATTTTTCCTCCCTAGGTGCATGACCTTGCACTTTCTGGCATTAAAATTTAATTGCCAAGTTTTTGTCCACCTTTCTAGTCTTTGAAGATCAGCCCTCATCCTTTCCCCTCCCTCCAGAGTGTCTACCCTATTACATATCTTTGTGCCGTCTGTGAATAGACACACCTTGTCTTCTTGGTCCACAGATGTGTCATTGATAAAATATTGAAGAGGATCTGCCCCAGCACCGATCCCTGTGGCACACCACTATTAACCTCTCTCTCCTCTGATAGTTGGCTGTTTACCAGTACTGTCCGAGTCCTTCCACTAAGCCAGCTCTGTACCCAGTTTACCACTTTATGCCCAACTCCTGTACTGGCAGGTTTGTTGAGTAGTCTTCTATGTGGGACTGAGTCAAAGGCTTTGCTGAAGTCTAGGTATATTGCATCCACAGCGCTGTCGTGATCTACTCTCTTTGTTACCAAATTGAAGAAATATGTTAGGTTTGTCTGGCATGATTTTCCTGTGGTGAAGCCATGCTGTCTTGGGTCCTTTATATCATTTTCTTTGAGAAAGGATATCATTCTTTCCTTAATTAGGGTTTCCGTCGTTTTTGCCAACAGTTGAGGTCAGGCTTACTGGGCGGTAATTGCCAGCACTTTCCCTACTGCCATTTTTATCAAGAGGGACAACTGTAGCCTTCCCCCAGTCTGCAGGAACTTCCCCGACCTCAGGCGAGAGGTTGAACAGTTCAGTCAGTGGTGCTTCCAGGTCTTCCCTAAGTTACTTCAGTATCTTGGGATGTATTTCATCAGAACCCATGGCCTTGTCAACCCTAAGTTTTTCTAGCTGCTTCAGGACACTATCCCTTGTGAAAGTTGTCGAATTCATATTGCTGCTGTCTGTACTTTTTTTCTGTCAAGGTAGGACCACAACCTTCTTTTTCTTTAGTAAATACTGAGCAAAAGTATCTGTCAAGGATTTCTGCTTTGTCCTTCAAACAACATGAAGTCTTGCTGTATTCTGACATATGCAGTTAGGTCCTGCCTTTCAACTGCCCCGGAGAACAAAGAGTTAACTTTCCATGGCCAGCATGGAACATTCAGCACGAACTCAGTTGAAGTCCCTGTCTGCTGTTGTTTAAACTGCAACTGTCAGATTCTTTACTCCGCCTCACTGAACAGTCACTCAGGAGATTTCTCCTGCTGCTCGGTTCAAAAAGTCTGTTGAAGTGTTGTTTTTCGGTTGGTTTCTACCGAATTGCTGTTACCGCTTAGTCGGTTCAAGTCTCTGTCTGTGGTACCGTGAGTACTAGATAGGTGTTTTGTTTTGTTTCTGTGTGGAACTTGTAAATTGTGGATCGGTTCGGCTGAACCGGTCAGTTTGAGGTAAAAAAGCTTGTGTTTAATTTAGAGTGTGGTAACCGGTCCGTATCGGTTCTAAAAAAAAAAAAAAAACAGATTTAATTACGTTTTTTCCAAGACCTGTGACATGGTCAGGAACCGATAGGGGAGTCTTTCCTGGCAGATTGCCGAAAAAAGGGTAAGTTTTGGATAAGATTGGCCGTGTCTGAGGAACCCAAGAAAAAAATGGGCCCACTGGGTTTCAGCACTGCAGTGTGTGTGGGGAAGTCTTTGCCAAGGCTGATCCCCACACCACCTGTGTTTATTGTCTCGGGTTTGACCACTTCGATTCAGACTGCCAAATTTGCAAGAATTTTCCCAAATCTACCCTGGAAAAGAGATTAGGTAGACTGAGGTAAAGGGAGGCTGAGAAGTCCGCTGACCCGGATGGCCAGCCCGGTTCAGTTCTGACCAAACCAGGAGTGCCCTCTGACCAGGGCGATACTACTTTGGGCAAAAGGAGAGCCGATTCTGAGGAGTCGGTTCTGGTGAAAAGAAAGAGAAAAGGTAAATCGTCCGGTTTGGACCCAGAAATTCATACTCCGACTGCCGATGAGATGGCCAAGGCGATAAGGATTGTGCAGTCGTTTAGTTCGGCTCTGACCGAACCGGCACCATCTGGCAGGGGCTTGGTTCGGTCGGTTCCCCCGTGTTTCTCCTCCTAGGCTTTCGGAGTCCCCTTCTCACTTTATGTTTTACAGAAAAGTGGCTGTGACCCTACAGCTTCCTGTGGAGGAGGCAGTAGAGGATCAGGAAGAGCCTGATTATGTTGAGATGATGGACATCCCAGAGTCCAGGAGACTGTCTATTACCCTCCACAAATCCTTTGGGAAACAGACACATAAAATTAAGACTCCTAATTCTATACCTCCTGTGGACAGACGAATGGACAAGAGGTACACTTTCTCAGGCTCAGACATAGAGTTCCTTTTTCAGTAGTGCAGCCATGTTGAGGTCGTGCAGGCTGCTGCCTGTGATAAGGCAAATATTCCCTTGGCATCACACCCCCCAGACAAGGACTCCAGGAAGATTGATGCCATGGCAAAGAAACAATACATGGCAGCATCTTTGGGACTCAGGCAGGCTAACTATATGGCCTATACAGCTAGATACCAGAAGTCCAGGTGAGACACTGTGCTGGCGAAACAGGCCCCTGAGCAGCTTGCCAAGGAGCTGGAGCAGGTGGCTGCAGATGGGATTGAGGCATCCAAAGTACAGTTTCATGCTGCTGTGGACTCCAGTGATGTTTCATCAAGAGTCATGGCTACATCTGTGGCTCTTCGGAGGATGGCTTGACTCAGATGTACTAGCCTGTCACAGGATACCCAGGCTAAGGCCATGGATTTTCCTGTAATTGGTAATTCTCTACTTGGGGAGCAGACAGAGAACATCATGAAAAAGATGGATGAGTACAGGACCACTTACAGGAGTGCTTAGGCCAAAGATAGGCAAGCAACTCCTCAAAGGCAGCAGTCCAGGGGCAGGCCTTCCCAAAGGCCTTTTTACCAAGCTCGGGCCTCTTCTTCCTTTTTACAGAGGAGGTTCTTTAGAGGGAGAAGCAGAAGGGGGATGAGCAGGCCTGCATCCACCCCTCAACCTAAAGCCCCTGCCAAGCAGACACCCTGATGGGTCTGCCCGGGTCGATTCTCCCATACCAGTAGGGGGCAGGCTGGCTTACTTTGTCCAGGACTGGAAGTCTCTTACATCAGACAAGTGGGTCCTGGAAGTAGTAAGCCAGGGACTGGTTCTCAGCTTCAAAAAATTTCCCAAGATGAGAACCAGATGTTTTCCACCTGCAAATCTCTGAGACCCTTGCCCTAGAGGCAGAGGTTTCTTCTCTCTTAGCTCTCAGAGCTATAGAGAGGGTTCCCACCCTACACAAGGGCAAAGGATTGTACTCCAGGTACTTCCTCACCCCCAAAAAGACAGAAGAATGGGCGGCCCATCCTGGACCTAAAATATCTGAACAAATAACGTTTGAAGCCAAAGTTCAAAATGGTAACTCTGGGAATTATCCTTCCGTCTCTAAAGCCAGGGGACTGGCTAACCTCCCTGGACCTCAAAGATACCTACTTTCACATTCCCATCAGGTGCTCCCACAGAAAGTACCTCGGGCTTGAGTTGCCCTCAGGCCACTATCCATTCAGAGCAACGCCCTTTGGCCTAACATCAGCCCCAAGGGTTTTCACAAAGTGCCTGGCAGTAGTTGTTGCTTTCCTAAGAAGAAAAAAGATCTCCATCTTCCCATACTTGGACGACTGGCTCATAGTAGGTCAGTCTCCAGACCAAGTCAAGGCAAGTGACCCAGCAAGTGGCTCACTTCTTTGGGATTCCTTATCAGCCTACCAATGTTAGTTCTCAAACCAGTGCAGCTCCTCACCTTCATAGGTGCAGAACTGGATACGATGAAAGCAAGAGCCTTTCTTCCCCTGGAAAGGGCAAGGACCCTCATGGAACAGACCTCTTCATTCAGCCTTCAGGTGTCTCGACCAGCAAGGCATTTCCTTCAGCTCTACTGGGCCACATGGCAGCTTCCACAGCAGTGGTCCAGGGTACAAGATTGTAAATGAGGGGCATTCAGTTCCACTTAAGAGCTTTTTGGTTCCAAAGAAAGGATTCCCTTACCAAACTAATTCCAGTGACTCGAACTCTGATCCAAGCCCTGCAATGGTGGCAGGATCAGGACAATTTGAGGCAAGGGGTTCCATTTGTCACTCAGTCTCATTCAGTGGTCCTCACCACAGATGCTTCCCTGCTGGGCTGCGGAGCCCATTTGGGGGAACTTAATCTCTGCTTCACATCAGTCTCTTGGAACTCAGAGCAGTGTTTCTGGCACCGCAAGCTTTATCCAAATCTGTACAGAACAAGGTGGTTCAGGTCAGAACAGACACCACCACCATCATGTGGTACATCAGCAAGCAAGGAGACACTCTGTCTACGGCCTTGTGCACAGAAGCAATGAAGTTGTGGTCCCTGGCCTATTCCCTGCAAACCTCTCTGACAGCAGTTCACCTCCCAGGGAAGGACAATGTCCTAGCAGATGCACTGAGCAGAATATCCCAGGGCCATCACGAATGGGCCCTTGATCCCGTGGTGTTGAAAGTGATTTTCTCAAGATGGGGCACTCTAGAGATGGATCTTTTTGCAGCCTCAGACAATCACCAACTTCCTCTTTTGTTGCAGACCCCCAGTCTTGGGCTCAGTCCCCCTGGATGCTCTGATTCTGAACTTGGAAGGGAAATTTCTGTATGCCCCCCCCCCCTCCTGTTGAGAGTGTTAGTCAAGATAAGGTCATCACAACCATGCAAAGTGATTGATTGCTCCAGACTGGGCCAGGCAGCCATGGTATCCCTTGTTGCTGTCCCTAACAGTCCATCTTCCCCTGTCTCTTCCCAGGAATTACAACCTGTTAACATCCTCTCAGGGAGGATTTGGTACCTGAATCTTCAGTCTCTCAGTCTCAAGGCTTGGCTCTTGAAGAGTTAGAGTTTGCAGGTCTGCATCTTTCCCAAGGGGTTCTGGATATCCTTAAGGCCTCTTGAAAGCCTTCCACCAGAAAGACTTGTAACTCCAAATGGAAAAGATTCAGCATTTTGTGTTCTAAGAAGAATATTTCTCCAGACTCTGCTGAATTGCCTACGGTTCTGGATTATATGATCCATCTTAATGGTCTAGGTCTCAGACCAGCTACTCTCAAGGTACACTTGGCAGCTGTTTCTGCTTTTCTGTCTGTAGGCAAGTCTTTCTCTCTGTCATCCCATCTTGTATTCTGTAAGTTTTTCAAGGGATTGCTTCACACTAATCCCCCCTTTAGGGATCCTGCTCCTGCTTGGGATCTTAATGTTTGTGTTGCTCAGCTTATGCAACCCCCTTTGGAGCCTTTGTCCTCAGCAGAGCTCAAGTACTTGACTTGGAAAACTGTGTTCTAGGGACATGGATATGTTGTTCATCCACACTTTCTGGCAGCTATCCTTGCCACTTTAAATCTTGCCGGAAGGTCTTCAAGCTGGCTTCTCCCACCCACCCAGGTGGTAAAACTCTCGGCTCCGCCCCATGACGCCAGATCTTCCTTACCGCTTGGAAGCTCAAGTTCCCTCCTTAACTCTCTGCGTATAAGACTGGTTCCTATTTCTTCGGTTTACACAAAATTACTTTTAAGGTTTTCAAGACTTCGGTCATTTATTTCCCTCGTGGCTGCGATGGACAAATCGACTTCTGGTTTTCGGAGGTGCCCATGCAGGCAGAAGATGTCTCGGACGGATCCGCACTCCACGTGCGTCTACTGCTTGGGCCTTGAGCACAACCCGCAGGGTTGCGACCTGTGCTCTTCTTTTTCGGCCTACGTCCTGGAAGACAGTGCCTCCGTTTGCAACTTGGGCGCCCAGCGTTACCCTCTGGTAAAGTCAGAAGGAGGCCCGTTTGAGCGGTTTCCACGGTGGCGGGCTCGGCGGAACAGCTTGAGCAGATGATCGCCCTCGAGGAGGAGGCAGCTTACGCCGCACCTTCGTCTACCTCGGCCGCGGCTTTTATCCCGCTCTCCCTGGGATCCTCCTATTCAGCTTCTTTTAAGGAGCTCTGTCTCTCCCTCTCCACTAAGAGAGAGAGGGATCAATGTCTTCAGGGCCTTTCTCTCGGTCCAAGAAGAAGGACCACAAAGGTAAGTCCCTCCGTCGACGCTCTTGGGAGCGGGAGAGGTCCCTCTCACCGAGTAGTCGACCATCGACTTTGGTCGATCCTTCGGCTTCTGCCACTGGCCTCACGGCGTCCCCGTCAGGTCAGTTGGACCGAGACTTGTTCTCGACCCGCTGGACGGGCTGTCGACCGGTGAAGCCGAAAACCCTCGCTCCCCTGTTCCCCCGGTGGAGATTGAGGTTTTCGTGGGGGGTTGCAGGAAATAGGCTGTTGGTTAACTAGAATCTGCAGCTTATCCAGTAGGCAGGGAAATGGGCAGACTGGGTGGGCCAAGTGGTCCTTATCTGCCATCAAAGTCTGTTTCTATGACTTGCCCGTGCCTCCGGTTCCGGAGTCCACGGTTGAACCCTCCGAGCCGAGGGGAGAGCGGGTTTCCCCCGGCCTGCCCCAGAACCCTCCTCGGAAAAGCCGAGGTTCGTGGTCTCGATTTTGGACTTCTTCTCGGTCCAGCCGATCCCGCCGTCATAGACGGTCTCGGTACCGTGGCAGGCATCGTCGTCGCTCGTCCTCGGATGAGGGGAGACTTCGACGCAAGTTGCGTCGGCGCTACGAGGACCTCATATGGCAACAGCTTCTTCTGTCCGGGAGCAAGCCGACGTCGTTGCCTTCTGCGGCTATCAAGTGGCTGTCACTGGAGCGGCCGAAGCAACCCCTCGCTCTAGCCGAGGGGCCTGCTCCCAGTCCTGTTGCTCGACGAAAACCGGCTGCCTCACCGATTCTGGTGGAACCTCTGCCTCCACAGCCGTTGTTTGGGGCCCTGACCAAGAATTCTCGGTCGGCCCAGGGTCTGCCCCATAGGCTGTCTGTCACCCTCACTCCCGATCGCCCTCTGCAGGTGGAGGGTGGCTCAGGCCCAAGGCAGCTCTTTGCGGACTCCTCAGAGTCCGACGATTCCTCCCTGTTCTCCAGGCGGGTCAACTTGGAGTTCTCAGGAGGTCAGTCGCTGGACGATAGCCCATCGTCCTTCATGGGTTTGCTTAGGCTCATCTCTGAGTCCACCAGGATGCAGCTCGAGCCCGTATCCAAGCGGACCAAGTATCCCCTCATGGAGATATTGGACCGAGGGGATTCTCCTACGGAGGCCTTTCCGGTGGCCGAGGCCATTGTAGGCCCAGCCTTGGAGCTCTGGCAGCGTCCTGCTTCCTGCCCTGCGCCTTCGGTCAGGATGGCGAGGAAGTATGCGGTTCCTACTAGTTCCCTGTCCGGTTTCTCAGAACACCCCTCAGTCGAGGGGTTGGTCACCGACAGCGTCTTCCGGCGTGCCGGAAGCGCCAGGGACGTGGACAAACCTCCCGACAAGGAGTCCAAGAAGTTGGACTACGCCGGGTGCAAAGTCTACGCTGCTTCCTCCCTTGGCCTTCGTCAGGCCAGCTCGGCCGTGCTGATGGCACACTTGTCTCATGCCGTTGGGCTCCCTGGACGAGGTAGTCCCTCATCTCCCGGCTGACCTGCAGACCACGGTTAAGCAGGTGCGGGACCAGGGCAGTGGCCAAGCAGCAACTTCAGACTGCTTTGGACATCGGTGACTCATGCGCCAGGTCAGTCGCGGCCGCAGTGGCTATGCGCCGTCGGGCATGGCTGAGGATATCCACCTTCACAGCGGATACCCAGCACAAGTTGGCGGATATCCCCTTCCTGGGGACCGACCTCTTCGGCCCTGGAGTGGAAGATCATCTCCAGAGGATTGAAAAGTCCAATGCCACTCTGGACTTGGTCTCATCAGCCCAGAGAGACAAAGGCCGCAGACCGCAACCCAAGCCCTTTCGTCCGTCTGCGCCCGTGGCACTCCCAGCCCAGCAGCATCAGGGCCAGCAGGCTCGCGTTTGGCATCCCAAACCCAAGCCTGCGGCTTCCTCCTCCAGGAAGCAGGGAGGTAAAGGCCCAGGTGGTCCCTCGGCCGGTCCCCCCTCCAAGTCTGCTCAGTGATGGGCTGAGGGGTGCCGCTCCCAACCTCGTCACCACACCCCAGGTTCCCCCCATGGGGAGACGGCTTCGACACTTCCTTTCCGCCTGGTCCGCTATCACCACAGACTGGTGGGTGTTGGAAGTGGTGGGGAAGGACCTGCCTCTGGAGTTCGAGCAGGCCCCGCCCTTCAGAGCCGTCGCCCCCCCCCCCGTGGGGCCTCGTGGTCCGCAGTCTCGCTGTCGGCTCGCCGAGCCGACATCGCTCTGCTCCTCGAGAAGGAGGTGATCAGAAAGGTGGCTGACCCTCCCTCAGACCCGGGGTTTATGTCCAGTTACTTCCTGGTCCCAAAACGGACAGGGGGCTGGTGCCCCATTCTCGACCTGCACGATCTAAACAAGTTCCTAAGGTCTCGGACCTTCAGAATGGTCACTCTGGCTCAGATAATACCACCCCTGGAGCCTTGCGTGTGGTTCTGCTCTCTGGACCTGCAGGGCCGCGTTTTTCACGTCCACCTGTCAAATCCGTCTGGGGAGATTCCTTCGCTTTCGAGCGGAAGGATCCCTTTACGAGTTCCGAGCCATGCCCTTCGGCCTGTCTCTTGCTCCCAGGGTCTTCACCAAATGCATGGCAGTGGTGACAGCATTCCTGTGGCGCCGAGGGGTCTGAGTGTACCCTTACCTGGACGATTGGCTGATAGCAGCCCCCTCCAGACAAGAGGTGGAGCGGTCCAGAGATCTGGCCCTCCAGGTTTGCTCTCAAATTGGCCTCATCAACGAGGCCAGGTCTGAACTCGAACTGAAGCAGGCGATTCTTTTCATTGGGGAAGAGCTCGACTCTCTTCGAGCCAGAGCACGGCTCCCGGCGGACAGGGCCGAGGTTCTTTCCTCCTTTGCCCAATCATTTCTGGTTGGGCAATTGTGCCCTGCCCGGGACTTCCTGCGCCTCCTGGGTCTCATGGCGGCCTGCCCCAGCGTGGTCCGTTGAGCCCGCTGGAACATGCTTCGCCTTCAGTGGGGGTTGGCCAGCCAGTGGTCTCAACGCTGCGATCCATTGACCCAGCTAGTGACGGCGGCCCTGGGGATGTGAAACGCTCTCCAGTGGTGGATCGTTCCAGCTCATCTGCAGGAGGGCATCCCGTTTGTCCACCCCGAGCCGACGGTCTCTCTATCGACTGACGCCTTTCTGATGGGTTGGGGTGCCCATCTGGGGGAGCACAGAGTGCGTGGCGTTTGGTCTCCTCGGGAGTCCTGATGCCAGATCAACCTGCTGGAGCTTTGGGCGGTCCGTCTAGCTCTCACCGCCTTCGCTCCGTTCCTACGGGGTCAAGTGGTTCATGTCCAGACGGACAATACCACAACCATGTTCTACCTAAACCGCCAGGGCAGGACGCGCTCCATGCCTCTGTGCAGGGAAGTTCTCCGCATTTGGTCACTCATGCGCAGCCTGGAGGTGGATCTCCTAGCCATTCATGTGGCAGGAGCCTCCAACACCCTGGCTGATGCCCTAAGCCGGATAGGGGCTGTGTCTCACGAGTGGTCTCTCCTGCTGGAGGTAGTACAAGATCTGTTCTCCCATTGTGGCACACCTCAGGTGGACCTGTTTGCCTCCAGGGAGATCGCGAAGCTGAGGCTGTTCCATGCCCGCCCCCCTCAGCAGGGCTCGCTGCAGGGGGATGCCTTCTCGAGGCCGTGGACCCCGGATCTCTTCTACGCCTTTCCCCCATTTCCCTTGATCCACAAGGTGCTTCTCAAGATGAAGAGGGACAAGGCGCAGGTGATTCTGGTAGCCCCAGACTGGTCCCGCCAGTGCTGGTATCCAGATCTCCTCAGGCTCAGCTCCAGGCTCCCGAGGCAGCTTCCAGCTCGCCCGGACCTACTTTCAGTCAGTCAGGCGAAGGTGTTCCATCCGGACCTTCAATCCCTGTACCCGACGGCCTAGTTCCTGAGCGGCTAGAGTTCCAGGCCTTGGGTCTTTCCGACGAGGTCCTCAATGTAGTTGAGGCGTCCCGTAAGGAGTCGATCAGGAAATGCTATGCCTTCAAATGGAAGAGGTTTTCCATTTGGTGTCAGGGCAAGGCCTGGACCCTTCCTCCTGTTCCTTGGCAAGCATCTTGGACTATCTATGGTCCCTTTTTCAGCAAGGGCTTAGGTCGACGACCCTAAAGGTGCAACTGGCAGCCATCTCTGCTTACCGGGTGCGGGCCAGGAAGCAGTCAGTGGCGCAGGAGAAGGTGGTCTGGCGCTTTTTCCAAGGCCTTGATCACATTTCCCCTCCGGTGCGAGAACCTCCACCTCCGTGGGATCTGCTGCTGGTACTGGCAAAGCTCATGGGCAAGCCATTCGAACCAATGCACAGGTCTGATCTCTCACCTGTCGTGGAAGACCGCCTTCTTGGTGGCTATTCAGTCAGCCAGAAGGATGGGAGAGCTCAGGCTTTCCATCGAGTCTCATACCTAGTCTTCCACAGGGACAAGGTTGTAAATGGCTTCACCGAAATTCCTTCGGAAGGTGGTGTGGGGAGTTTCACCTTAACCAGGTGTTGACTCTGCGGTGTTCTACCCCAATCACACCTCGGAGGCAGAATAGGCTCCATACTCTGGACCCTAGAAGGGCACTTGCTTACTATAGGAGCCTACGGCTGAAATTCGGGAGAGGTTCGCCAGGTGTTTGTCACCTCGGACTGAAGCTACACCTGGCAGACCTGCAGGCAAGGCGGACGATAGGCAGGGTGGGTCCACCTCCCCATAGATCTCTCTGCTATAGGTTGGCGGGCATGGAGGCCTCCCAGAGGATAAGGCTCATTCTACCACGCCCATACCACTGCATTGGTGGCTGCTTCCAGGGGCGTCCCTATCCAGGAAATCTGCAGGGCTGCTACCTGGAAGTCAGCACACACCTTCACCCACTACCACATCGACCTTGAGTCACGCCGGGATGCTGGTTTTGGGGCCTCGGTTCTCCAGTCTCTATTCCCTAAGTAGGGGTGTACGCCTTGCCTCCCTCCTCCCGGAGAACTGCTAAGAGTCTGCCAGAAAGTGTGGATGAACAACATATCCATGTTCCTAGAAATACAGGTTACTCACCTGTAATAGGAGTTCTAGGAATGTGTATTTGTTCATCCATTCCCTCCTCTCGACTCTCGCTGACGACACTACCTGAGCTTCCAGCGGGCCAGATCTGGCGTCATGGGGCAGAGCCGAGAGTTTTACCACCCAGGTGGGTGGGAAGAGCCAGCTAGAAGACCTTCCGGCAAGATTTAAAGCGGCAAGGATACCTGCCAGAAAGTGTGGATTAACCAAATCCATTCCTTGAACTCCTGTTACAGGTGAGCAACCTGTATATTTTGGTAGCCATTACTTCTGCCAGACATATCAGTGACTTGCAAGCCCTGTCAGTGGAATCTGATTTCATCTCTTTTCACAGAGATAAAGGGTCCTTAGAACTAACAGAAAGTTATTGCCTAAAGTGGTCTCAGATTTCCACCTCCACCAGTCTATTTCTCTCCGTTTTCTTCACTGATCATTCTTCCTCGGGAGAGAAGAGGCTTCACAGTTTTGATGTTAAAAGAGCCCTTAGCTACTACATAGAGCGTACCAAGGGTCACAGGTTTGACTCCCTCCAGTTGTTCCTCACTTATGGAGAAGTTGGGAAGGGCAAACCTGCCACTAAGAGATCTGTTGCCAGGTGTATTGTTTCTTGTGTTCAGTTCTGCTATGAAAAACTGGGTAGAATTCCACCCTCAGGCCTGAGGGCTTATTCCACTAGAGGTACAGCTGCTTCCCTGGCTGCTGCCAGGGATATCCCTCTCTTAGAAATTTGTCAGGCAGCCCCCTGGAAAACCGTCCATACTTTTTACCAAGCATTACTCTCTGGATATCCAGGCTAGGAGTGATGCTTGGTTTGGCACAGCAGTACTTCAGAGCCGGTTTCCGGAGTAGGTTCTGTCCCTCCTCCATGGAGGTACTGCTTGGTAGTTTGCAATTGTCAGAATACTGCAAGACTTCATGTTGTTTGAAGAAAAAATTACTCACCTTAGTAATTATGTTTCTTCTATTGGAGTCTTGCTGTAGTCTGATCTCCCCCCTGCCTCCCCTCTCAGAACCTAGTTTCAAACAACATGAAGTCTTGCTATATTATGACTTTTGCAGTTTGCCCCAGCCTTAGAACTGCTCCGGAGGTGAAAGACTTAACTTCCATGCAGAGCATGGAGCTTAGAGCCCGAGCTCGGTTCAGAAGCTCTGTTTGGCTGGTTTCAAACCGAAACCGTCAGATTCTTTACTCCGCCTCACTGAACAGTCGCTCCAGAGAGTAGTCCTGTTGCTCGGTTCATTTCTTGGTTTAAGCGCTATTTCCGGTTTAATTTAACATGATTTCATTATTTTAACCCAAAACCGATCGGTTCAGGCTCTGTCTATGGTAATCGTAAGTAATAGATAGGGTTTTTTTCTGTGTGGAACTTGTAAAGTATTATCGGTTCAGCTGAACCGATCGAGTTGTATTTAAATATAAGTTTGAAGCCTTTTAAGGTTTTTTAGAGTGCGGCTCCCGGTTCTTATCGGTTGTAAAAAAAAAACGGATTTCATTACGTTTTTTTTCCACGACCCGTGACACGGTTTGGAACCGATAAGGGTGTCTTGCCTGGCACTGCCATCAAAAGGGCAAGTTGGTTGGTTAGGCTGGCATCATGTCTGAGAAACCCAAAAGAAAAACCGGGCCACTGGGTTTCAACACTGTAGTGTCTGTGGGGAAGCCTTTGCCAAGGCTGACCCACACACTACATGTGTCTAGTGTCTGGGGTTTGACCACCTCAATTCAGACTGCCAGATTTGTAAAAATTTCCCTGCAGCCACCCTGGACAAGAGAGTGGGCAGGCTCAGGGAACGAGAGGCCAAAAAGTCCGCTGACCCGGATGGCCAGCCCGGTTCGGTGCCAACCGAACCGGAGGGAGTGCCCTCTGACCAGGGCGAGACTTCCTCGGGCAAGCGAAAAGCTGGCTCTGAGGAGCCAGTTCCAGCAAAGAAATCTAAAAACAGCAGGTTTGGGTCCAAAATTCCTTCTCCAACTGCTGCTGAGATAGCCAGGGCAATACAGATTGTCAGTCCCTGTCCCAGTTCCCTCCGAACCGCCACTGTCTGGCAGAAGGTCGGTTCGGTCGGTTCCAGTGGTTCAGGATTATGATATAGAAGAGTTCTATGAACCAGAGGAGGGGGATGAGGATTATGATCAGTGTGAATGTGACTTTGAAAGTCTGGATGTGCCCATTGAACTGGACATCTCCCCAGACAGACCTTCAGGTGAGTCTCCCCCTAGGCTTTCTGAGTCCCCTTCTCATTTTTTGTTTTATAAAAAAGTTGCTGAGACCCTCCAGCTTCCCTTAGAGGAGGCTTTGGATGAGCAAGAGTAGCCTGTGTGGAGATGATGGATATCCCAGAGTCCAGGAGGTTGTCCATCCCTTTACATAAATCTTTTAGAAAACAAACAATAAAAATCTTAAAAGCTCCTAATTCTGTGCCTCCTGTGGATAAAAAGATGGACAGGACGTACACTTTGTCAGGTCCTGATACAGATTTTCTTTCACAGCAATGCAGTCATGTTGGGGTAGTTCAGGCTGCAGCCTGTGATAAAGCTAATATTCCACTGGCTTCACATCCTCCTGACAAGGATTCCAGGAAGAGTGATGCCATGGACAGAAAACAATACGTGGCAGCATCCTTGGGACTCAGACAAGCTAACTATATGGCTTATGTTGCAAGATACCAGAAATCTAGATGGGATACTGTCATGGCCTTAGCCAAACAGGTCCCTGGCCAGCTCGAAAAGGAGCTGGAGCAGGTGGCTCTTGATGGTATGGAGGCATCTAAGGTGCAATTCCATGCTGCAGTGGATTCTAGCAGTGTATCCTCTAGAGTCATGGCTACATCTGTGGCTTTTCGGAGATTGGCCTGGCACAGGTGTACTACTTTGTCACAGGATACCCAGTCTAAGGCTATGGATTTTCCTGTGGTGGGAAATTCTCTGTTTGGGGAGCAGACAGAGAATTATATGAAGAAAATGGATGAATATAGAACCACTTACAGGAGTACAAGCCAAGGGCAGCAAGCCACTCCTCAGAGGCACCCCCAGGGGTGGGGTGAGCCTTTTCACAGGCCTTTTTACCAGACTCAGGCCCCCTCCTCTTCAGCTTATGTACAGAGGGGGTTCTTCAGAGGGAGAGGCAGACGGGGTTCGAGCAGGCCTGCTCCCACCCCTCAGCCTAAAGCCCCTGCCAAACAGGCACCCTGATGGGATGCCCAGGTTCGGCTCTCCACTACCTGCTCCCACCCGTAGGGGGCAGGTTGGCTCACTTCGTCCAGGACTGGCGGTCTTTAACTTCAGACAGGTGGGTCCTGGAAGTAGTGAGCCAGGGTCTGGTTCTCAGCTTCAAGAAATTTCCAAAGATGAGAGCCAGATCTTTTCCACTTACAAACCCTTTAGAGACTCTTGCTTTGGAAACAGAAGTCTCAACCCTCCTGGCTCTCAGAGCTGTAGAAAAGGTTTGTCCCCTTCACCAGGGCAAGGGTCTGTACTCCAGGTACTTCCTTACCCCAAAAAAGACAGGAGAATTGCGGCCTATCCTGGATCTAAGAGATCTAAACAAGCACCTTTTAAAGCCAAAGTTCAAAATGGTGACACTGGGAATGATTTTACCCTCCCTAAGGCCAGGGGACTGGCTAGCCTCCCTGGACCTCAAAGATGCCTACTTCCATGTTCTTATCAGAAGTTCCCATCGAAAGTACCTCAGATTCGAACTGCCCTCAGGCCATTATCAGTTCAGAGCAATGCCCTTCGGCCTCACTTCTGCCCCAAGGGTGTTCACAAAGTGTCTGGCAGTAGCAGTCGCTCACTTAAGAAGGCAAAAGATTGCCATTTTTCCTTACCTGGATGACTGGCTCATTGTGGGTCAGTCTCCAGACCAGGTCACATCACACCTGCTAGTTACCCAGCAGCTACTTACCTCTCTGGGATTTCTTCTCAATCTTCCAAAGTCAGTTTTGGAACCTGTCCAGGTACTCACCTTTATAGGCGCAGAACTGGATACAAAGCAGGCCAGAGAACTTCCTTCCCTTGGAAAGGGTAAGGACCTTAGTGGCCCTGGCCGGCCCCTTCACTCTGCAGGTCTCTCGACCAGCAAGGCATTTCCTGCAGCTCCTAGGGCACATGGCTGCCTCCACAGCTGTGGTGCAAGGAGCAAGATTTCAGATGAGGGACATTGAGTTCCATTTGAGAGCTTTCTGGTCTCAAAGAAGAGATCCTCTATCCAAGTTAATCCCAGTGACTCGAACCCTGATCCAGGCCCTTCAGTGGTGGCAGGATCAGAGCAATCTGAGACAGGGGGTACCTTTCATCCCTCTGTTCCATTCCTTGACCCTTACTACAGATGCATTCTTCTTGGGATGGGGAGCTCACATGGGCAACCTCTCCACCCAGGGATTATGGTCCCCTCAGGAATCTCTGCTCCACATCAATCTGTTGGAACTCAGAGCTGTTTTTCTAGCACTTCAGGTTTTCTCTGCATCTGTTCAGAACAAGGTGGTACAGGTCAGAACAGACAACACCACTACAATGTGGTACATCAGCAAACAAGGGGGCACTCAGTCTTCGGCCTTGTGCACCGAGGCGATGAAGTTGTGGTCTCTGGCTTACTCCTTGAACACTTCCCTCATAGCAGTTCACCTCCCAGGCAAGGACAATGTCCTGGCAGATGCCCTCAGCAGGATTTCCCTGGGCCATCACGAATGGTCACTGGATCCCCTAGTACTGGGGTTAGTGTTTGCCAGATGGGGCACTCCTCAGATAGATCTTTTCGCAGCCCCAGACAATTATCAACTTCCACTGTTTTGTTGCAGGCCCCCAGTGTTGGGCTCAGTTCCCCTGGATGCCTTTCTCCTCGATTGGGAAGGGAAGTTTCTTTATGCCTTTCCCCCCTTCCCTCTCCTGTTCAAAGTACTAGTCAAAATCAGGTCTCAGCCCTGCAAAATGATCCTGATTGCTCCAGACTGGGCCAGGCAGCCCTGGTACCCACTCCTTCTGTCCTTAGCAGTCCATCTTCCCCTGTGTCTCCCCAGGAACCACAATCTGTTAACCTGTGCTCAGGGGAGAGTTTGGTATCCGAATCTCAAATCCTTCAACCTCAAGGCTTGGCTCTTGAGCGGTTAGTTTGCTGATTTGCAACTTTCTTAAAGTGTTCTCGAAATCCTGAAGGCTGCTAGGAAGCCTTCCCCCAGGGCTACCTATAACTCCCAAGTGGAAAAGGTTTTCCATATGGTGTTCTGGGAAGCATGTTTCCCCAGAATCTGCTGATCTACCCACTGTATTGGACTACATGGTCCATCGTAATTCTTTGGGACTGAGACCAGCCACCCTGAAAGTGCACTTGGCTGCTGTCTCTGCCTTCATTTCAGCAAGGAAGCCCTCTTAAATTTCTGCTCATCCTGTATTTTCCAGTTTTTTAAAGGATTGCTTCACACCAATCCTCCATTCAGGGACCCTGCCCCAGCTTGGGATCTTAATGTATGCATTGTTCAGCTAATGCAACCCCCCTTTGAGCCTCTGTCTTCGGCAGAGCTTAAGTATTTGACTTGGAAAACTGTATTTCTGGTAGCCATCACTTCTGCCAGGCGTATAAGTGAGTTACAGGCTTTATCAGTAGAAACTGACTTTATTTCCTTTCACAGGGATAAAGTGGTCCTCAGGACTAACAGGAAGTTTTTGCCTAAGGTGGTTTCAGATTTCCACCTTAACCAATCTATTTCACTTCCAGTGTTCTTCACTGACCATTCCTTCTCTGGTGAGAGGAGGCTGCACAGCTTGGATGTTAAGAGGGCCCTAAGTTACTATATAGAGCGTACCAAGGGTCACAGGTTTGACTCCCTCCAACTGTTTCTCACTTATGGTGAGGTTGGGAAAGGGAGACCTGCCACTAAGAGATCCGTTGCCAGGTGGATCGTTTCTTGTATCCAATTTTGCTATCAAAAGCTGGGTAAGGTTCCCCCCTCAGGCCTGAGGGCTCAGTCTACCAGAGGTACAGCTGCATCTCTAGCTGCTGCTAGAGACATCCCTATCTTGGAGATATGTCAGGCAGCTACTTGGAAGACAGTACACACTTTCACCAAGCATTACTCCCTGGATATTCAGGCCAGGAGGGATGCTCGGTTTGGCACAGCCGTGCTTCAGAGCCTATTCCCTAAGTAGGTTCTGTCCCTCCTCCATGGGGGTACTGCTGTGTAGTC
Source organism: Neoceratodus forsteri (assembly GCA_016271365.2). Lineage (NCBI taxonomy): Eukaryota > Metazoa > Chordata > Ceratodontiformes > Ceratodontidae > Neoceratodus > Neoceratodus forsteri. Next base: position 100,579,868 of record JADMNL010000035.1, on the reverse strand, counting down.
TGCAATAGTCATAATATAGCAAGAGTTCATGTTGTTTGAAGAAAAAATTACTCACCTTAGTAATGTTGTTTCTTCTAATGGAGTCTTGCTATATTATGACCTCCCCCCCCAGCCTGCCCCTCTCAGAACTCCTACTTTGGGGGATGGGGTGGGTAGTCCTCTGTTGGCATCTATTGAAGCCCTCTTTCATGTTTGGGTGTTGTGTTTATTTAGTTATTTTATCTTAATTTTCTGGTTCACTGACTTGAGTCTTTGTGTTGGGACCAGCAAAAATGTGTTAATATATTAGTGGCCAGTTGGCTAGTGTAGGTTACAGCTTCCACACAGAACCTTAGTGAGTTTTTGCTCGAAAAGATCTGACGGTTTCAGTTTGAAACCAGCCAGACAGAGCTTCTGAACCGAGCTCGCGCTCTAAGCTCCATGCTCTGCATGGACGTTAACTCTTTCACCTCCGGAGCAGTTCTAAGGCTGGGGCAAACTGCAGTAGTCATAATATAGCAACACTCCATTAGAAGAAACAACATTACTAAGGTGAGTAATTTTTTCTTTTGGTATGTGGATGGGCAGGAGCAGTGTTGGCACCCTAGGGGTGCCCCTTTTACACCCTCTTTTTTTCTTTGGGTGGAATGTTGTTTCATTTGAAGGGTTTTTTGGTTTTGTGTTTCCTGACTTGAGTCTTACTTTGAGAACCAAAAACATTATATTTTTGCCAGTTGGCTAGTAAAAATTTTAGAGTTTACACACACAACATCCAGTGAGTTTTCGCTCGTAAAGATATGACGGTTGCAGTTCGAGTAACAGGCAGTGGCTTCAACCGAACTTGAGATGAACATTCTATGCCATGCATAGAAAAGTTAACCCTATGTTCTCCGGGGCAGTTGAAAGGCAGGACCTAACTGCAATTGTCAGAATACAGCAAGATTCCAATAGAAGTAACATAATTACTAAGGTGAGTAATTTTTTCTTCTGCTCTTGTGGCCAAGCCATCCCAGCCCCCAGCGGGCAGCAGGCCCAGCTTGGCATCCTCGACTGAAGTCAGGTTGCTTCGGTCATCTGCAAACTAGGTGGTCGAGGTCCTGCTGCTTCCACAGCTGTTCCCTTCCCACCTTCAAGCCTGCCTAGTGACTGCCTGGGAATTAACTCCCTCATGCCAGTCTTGTCTCCCCAGGGTACTCCCAATGGAGGGCTGCCTCCCCTACTTCCTTTCCGCCTGGTCCTCTGCCACCGTAGAGGGGTGCGTCCTGGAAGTTGTCGGCCAGGGTCTGCCCCGGAGTTCGAGGCTTATCCTCCATGCATAGCCCATGCCCCACAGAAGGACATGGTGTCTACTGACGTGCTGTCAACCCTTTGGGAAGACATCGCCTAGCTCCTCCAGAACGAGGTAGTGGCTCAATGGCGGTACCCTACAGTAAGCCCAGGGTTTACTTCCAGGTACTTTCTGGTTCCAAAGCAGATGGGGGGCGGCCCCCCCTTCTTAGATTCCTGCGTGACCTGAACAAATTCATTTGGTCGGGCACCTTCAGGATGGTCACTCTGTCTTAGATCATTCCATTCCTGGAGCAGAACATGTGGTCCTGCTCCCTAGATCTTCGGGATGCATTCTTCCATGTTCCCATCCATTCATCCCACAGCTGATTCCTTCGGTTCTGAGTGGAAGGGAATGTCTTCGAGTTCCAGGCCATGCCCTTCGGCCTCTCCTCTGTTCTCAGGGTCTTCAAGTGCATTGCAGTCGTGGCAGCCTACCTGAGATGCCGAGACATCTGGGTGTATCCCTGCCTGGATGACTGGCTGTGATAACCGGTCCCTTCAGGAAGGAGGTGGAGCGGTCCAGGGACCTTGCCCTCCAGACCTGCTTCTCCTTTGGCCTCCTGGTGAAGGAGGCCAAGTTGGAGCTTGTATGTTCGCGGGTGATGCACTTCATCGGGGTGGAGCTTGACTCTTAGAGAGCCAGTGCTCGACTCCTGGTGGACCAGTTGGAGGTTCTCTCTGCCTTTGTCCGATCATTCCGGGTTTGGCAGTTGAGCCCGGCATGGGATTTCTTGCGCCTCCTGTGATTCATGGCAGCTTGCACCAGTGTGGTCCACTGGGCCCAGTGGAGTATGTACTCTCAGCAGTGGGAGCTTGCCCATCTGGTCTCAGCACAAGGGTCACTTCGATGAGCTGGTCATTGACTCAGCTGATGTAAGACACTCTGCAGTGGTGGTTAGTCCCGAAACATTTGCGGGAAGGAATCCCCTTTCTCCGCCCGGAGCAGACGGGCACCATCATGACCGATGCCTCCCTGATGGGCTGGGGTGGCCACCTGAGGGTGCACAGAGTTCACAGACTGTTGACCCCCAGGGAGTCCCGATGCCATATCAACCTGTTGGAGCTTCGGGCAGTTCACCTGGCACTTGACAGCCTTTGCTACACCCATTCGGGGTCAGGTTGTTCAGGTCCAGACGGACAACACCACAACCATGCACTGCCTAAACAAACAAGGCAGGACGCACTTTGTGCAGAGATGCTCTCCGCGTATGGACCCTCATGCTCAGCCTGATCGCCGATGATCTGGCTATCCATGTGGCCGGTGTGTCCAGTCAATTGGCAAATGCACTCAGCCGGGTGGGCGAGGTGTTTGAGTGATCTCTTCATCAGGAGGTAGTGCAGTCTGTTCCCCTGGCGGGGCACCCCTCCGATGGATCTGTTTGCCTCCAGGGGGAATGCAAAGCTGAGACTGTTTTGTGCCCACTCCCCTCAGCATGGAACACTGCAGGGTAATGCCTTACCTCCTTTTCTCTGATCCACAAAGTTCTGCTCAATGCCAAGAGCGGCAAGGCATGGATGATCCTTGTGTCTCCAGACTGGCCCTGCAGTTCTAGCACCCCGATCTCCTCTGCCTCAGCTGCAGGCTCCCGTGGCGTCTTCCTCTATGCCCAGACCTGCTTTCTTGCTGTCAGAAAGGTATTCCATCCGGACCTTCAGTTCCTTCACCTGACGGCCTGTTTCCTGAGCGGCTAGAGTGCCAGGCTTTTGGTCTGTCCGATGATGTCCTCACCGTGGCCGAGGCTTCTTGAAAGGAGTTGACTCAAAAACGTAATGCCTTCAAGTGGAAGAGATTTTCCATTTGGTGCCAGGGCAAGGGGCTCAACCCATTTTCTTACTCTGCTAGTTCTCTTATCGCATTTGGTCCCTCTCTGTCTGGCCTTCAATTGCCGTCCCTTAAGATGCAGCTGGCAGCCACCTCGGCATACCAGGCGTGGGCTGATGTGTCATTGGTGGAGCGGGACAACATGGTCTCGTGCTTCTTTGAAGTCCTTTACCACATTTCCCCTCCGGATTGTGAACCACCACCACTTTGGGACTTGTTGCTGGTGTCGGCAGAGCTTCTAGGCAAGCAATCCGAATTGATGCACACATGCACAAGAGTGGCCCCAAGGATGAACCGGGAAACTACAGACCAGTGAGCCTCACATCCATCGTGGGTAAGCTAATGGAGACTATCCTGAAGGAGAGGCTGGTGGCCCTCCTAGAGGCCAGAGGACTACAGGACAGCATACAGCATGGCTTCATACATGGCAGATCCTGCCAAACCAGCCTGGTCGAGTTCTATGACTGGGTCACTAGGCAACTGGACAAGGGCCATGCAGTGGATGTCCTGTATCTGGACTTCAGTAAGGCATTTGACTCAGTGCCACATGGAAGGCTGAGAAGGAAGTTAGTAGGCATGGGGCAGGTGCAAAGCTGGTGAGATGGGTAGGAAACTGGCTGCAGGGAAGGCAACAGAGGGTAGTGGTGGGTGGGGAGCTCTCACACCCAAGGGCAGTGACGAGCGGTGTTCCACAGGGCTCGTGTTGGGACCAGTGTTGTTTGGGATATTCATTGCAGACATATCATGGGACATCAAGAGCAAGATCAGTCTGTTTGCTGATGATACCAAGGTAGGCACGGTGGTGGATGACCTAGGGGATGGCAGAGGTTGCAGGATGATCTGAGCTTGAAACCTGGTCAGACACCTGGCAACTGGGCTTTAATGCAAAAGTGCAAGGTGCTGCTTTGGGATGAAGAGAACCAAGGAGGAGTTACCAGCTATGGGGAGTGCAGCTAGCCCAGACAGGGGAGGAGAAGGACTTGGGTGTGCTCATTACAGGGTCAATGAACAACTCAGCACAATGTAGGAAGGCAGCTGCAAAGGCCAACAAATTGCTGGATTGTATTGCAAGGGGTATATCCTCGAGGAGGAGGAGGTGATTCTGCCACTGTATAGGTCATTAGTTAGACCACACTGAGTACTGCATGCAGTACTGGCGTCCGTATCTGAAGGGACATTAAGTTACTGGAGGGTGCAGCAGAGGCGACAAAAATGATCAAGGGGATGGGGGACTTATCATACGAGAGGAGTTTGAAGGAGTTGAACATGTACTCACTGGAGAGAGGAGAGACAGGGGTGACATGATTGAAACCTTTAAATACATGAAAGGAATAAACTAGACTGGTACAGAGGGCTGTTCAAAGTAAGGAGGAGGGCCACCAGGGCCATGATATGAGACTGGAGCGAGGAAGGTTCAGGAGGGAGATGAGGAGACACTCTTTTACAGAGAGGGTGGTGGCTGAGTGGAATGCATTACCTGCTGAAGTGGTATGCAGTAGAACAGTGGACTGCTTCAAACGAGGATGGGACAGGACAAGGGGGAAGGTTATTGAAGGGGAAGAGTGGAAGGGAAGGGCAGCTTCAGAATAAGGGGTGCTAGCTGTTCATTCAAGCAGACTTGATAGATCTCTAGGCTTTTATCTGCTGGCAAATTTCTTATGTTCGTATGTGACATGTCTCACCTGACGTGGAAGACTGCCTTCTTGGTGGCTGTCACATCTGCCAGAAGGATCAGCGAGCTCCAGGTGCTCTCGGTGGAGTCTCCTTACCTGGTCTTCTATAGCAGCAAGGTTGCTCTTCGCCCAACCCAGGGTTGTGCTGGAGTTTCACTTTAACCTGGTGATGAATCTCCTGGTGTTCTTCACCAGCCATACCTTGGCGGCCGAGCACAGGCTCCATATTCTGGACTTGAGGGGAGCATTTGCCTACTACAAGGAGCACACGGCTGGAGTTGGAGAGGTTCACCAGCTGTTTGTCACCTACGCTGGCGCTGCACCTGGCAGACTGCTTAGTTGCCAGACGATTGGCAGGTGGATTGTATCCTGCGTCAACCTCTACTGTAGGTTGTCTGGCAGGGAGCCTCCTGTAGGGCTGAGGGCTCATTCCACCAGACATACCGCTGCTTCAAGGGATATCCCTATTCAGGAGATCTGCAGAGCTGCTACCTGGAAGTCGGCATATACCTTAATTTCCCATTACCACATTGACCTTGAGTCGTGCCGGGATGCTGGCTTTGGGTCCTCGGTTCTCCATTCTGTTTCCTAAGTAAGGAGGGTGTGACTTGCCCTGCCTTCCTGTAGAACTGCTAGGAGTCTGCCAGAAGTGTGGATAGTACACCACATTCATATCCCTCGATATACAGGTTACTCATCTATAACAGTAGTTCTAGGGACATGGATATGTTGTTCATCCACACTGTCTGGCAGGTTCCTTGCCGCTTTAAATCTTGCTGGAAGGTCTTCAAGCTGGCTTCTCCCACCCACCCGGGTGATAAAACTCTCGGCTCCACCCCATGACACCAGATCTTTCTTACTGCTTGGAAGCTCAGGTTCCCTCCTTAACGCTCTGCGTTTAGGCTGGATCCTAACTCTTCGGTTAACCCGAAACTAATGTTAAAGTTTACAAGACTTGGGTCTGCTTCTTCCTTCGTGGCTGCAATAGACAAATCGACTCCCAGTTTTCGGTGGTGCCCATGTGGGCAGATGATGTCTCGGACCAATCTGCACTCCATGTGTGTCTACTGCCTTGGGTTTGACCAAGATCCGCAGGCCTGCAATTTGTGCAAGTCCTTCTTGGCAAATGTCCTCTAAGACCGTGCTGCCAGGCTCCAACTTGGGCGCCCCGAGAGACATATTCTGCCGGTGAAGTCAATGGAGGCCCATTGGGCAGTTTCCGCAGTGGCGGGCTCAGCTGAGCAACTTGAACAGATGATCGCCCTTGAGGAGGAGGCGGCTCAGGCCGCATCTTCATCTTCCTCTGTCGCTGGATTTATCCCACTCTCCTTGGGCTTCTCCTATATGGCTTCTTTTAATGAGCTTTGTTGGTTCCTCTCCACAAAAGGTGAGGGTCCATCGTTACACTCCTTGTGGTCCAAGAAGAAGGACTCAAAGGGTAAGTCCAACCGTCGGCGTTCATGGGAGCTGGAGAGGTCCCCTTCCCCGGCAGTCAGCTTTCGACTTCGGTCGAGATTGCGGCTAAGGCCGCTGGCTTCACGGTGTCCTTGTCAGGTCAGCTGGCCGAGACACCCGTCGACGCGGTCAAGATCTTTCTCGACCCTTCGGATGGGCTGTCTACTGGAGAAACAGACAACCCTTCTTCACCGGTTCCCCCGGTGGAAACAGAGGACTTGCCTGTGCCTCCTATGCCGGAGTTCCCGGTTAAGGCTCCAGAGCAGAGGGAGGAATGGGTTTCCTCTGCTCCCTCCCAGACCCACCTTCGGAAACACCGACGGTCTTGGTCTCGGACCTCTTCTCGGTCCAGCCGATCCCGCCAACACTGGCGGTCTCGGTCTAAGCACCGAGGAAAGCGGCGGCGCCGCTTGTCCTAGTCGTCTTCCTCCTCAGAGGAAAAAGTGTTCAGTGCAAATTGCGTTGACGCTATGAGGACTTAATGTGGCAGCAGCTCCTTCTGACCGGGAACAAGCCGATGCCGTCGCCTTCCCCGGCCAGTAAGTGGCTGTCACCTGAAAGGCCAAAACAACCCCTCGCGGTTGTTGAAGAGCCCAAACTGGCGCTGGTTGTGCGGCCAAAACCAGCTGTGCCACCTATTGTGGTGGAACCCCTACCTCCACAACCTAAATCTTGGGCTCTGACCAAGGATTCTTGGTCGGGTCAGGGTCTTCCCCACCGTCCTCGGCACATGGAGGGTGGCTCAGGCCCTAGGCAGCAATTCGGAGACTCCTCTTCCCTGTTCTCCAGGCCCCTTGACCTGGAGTCCTCTGGGGGACAGTCAGTGGATGAGAGCCCCTCCTCGTTCATGGGTTTGCTTCGGCTGATCTCAGTCTACTGGGATGTATCTCGAGCCCGTATCCAAACGGGCCAAGTATCCACTCACGGAGATACTGGATCGAGGGGATTCTCCCACGGAGGCCTTTCCAGTGGCTAAAGCCATTGTTGGCCCAGCCTTGGAGTTATGGCAGCGGCTGACTTCTTGTCCTACTCCTTCGGCCAGGATGGCCGGGAAGTACACGGTCCCCACCAGGTCACTGTCCGGTTTCTTGGAGCACCTCTCTGCGGAGGGGCTGATTACAGATGGTGTTTTCCGAGCGTTCCAGGAACACCAGGGACGTGGACAAGTCTCCTGACAAAGAGTCCAAAAAGCTGGACTATGCAGGGCGTAAAGTGTACGCTGTGTCCTCCCTCGGCCTCCGTTAGGCCAGTTCGGCCGTAGTGATGGTGGACTTCTCCCACGCTCTTATGTGCTCCCGGGATGAAGTGATTCTTAATCTCCCGGCTGACCTCCAGACTACAGTCAAGCAGGATCAGGATCGGGGAAGAGCAGTGGCAAAGCAACAGTTCCAAATGGCTCTCGATAGTGGAGACTCCTGTGCCTGGTCAGTAGCAGCCACAGTGACCATGTGCTGTGGATCTCCACCATCATGGCGGATACCCCGCACAAGCTGGCAGACGTCCCCTTCCTGCGTACAGACTTGTTCAGGCCCGGGGTGGAAAGCCACCTCCAGAGAATCGAGAAGTCCAGTGCCACCTTGGACTTGGTCGTGTCTGCCTAGAAGGACTGAGTCCGCTGGCAACAGCATAAGCCCTTTCGCCCTTCTGCCCCTGCGGCACATCCGGCCCAACACCACCAGGATCAGGGCCAGCAGGCTCTCACTTGGCACCCCAAAGCCAAGCCTGCAGGTTCCTTCAGCAGGAAGCCGGGAGAAAAAGGCCCTGGAGGTCCCTCGGCCGGTCCTTCCTCCAAGCATGCCCAGTGACTGGTTGAGGGGTGTCACCACCAGCCGCGTCACTTCACTCTGGGTTGCCCCCGCGGGGGGACGGCTCCGCCACTTTCTTTCGCGTGGTCCACTATCGCCACGGACCGCTGGATGTTGGAAGTGGTAGGAAAGGGTCTGCCTCTGGAGTTCGAGCAGGCCCCGCCCTTCCGAGCCGTCTCCACATGGGGGGAGGTACGGGGTCCACAGCCTCTCTGTCGGCCCGTTGAGCCGACATTGCCCTGCTCCTCCAGAAGGAGGTGATCAGGAAAGTGGTGGATCCTCCACCAGACCCAGGGTTTGTGTCCAGGTATTTCCTGGTCCCAAAATAGACAGGGGGGCTGGCGCCCCATTGTAGACCTGCACGACCTGAACAGGTTCCTAAGGTCTCGAACCTTCAGGAGGGTCACTCTGGCTGAGATCATTCCATCCTTGGAACGAGGCATGTGGTTCTGTTATCTGGACCGCCATTCAGAGCAGAGGGGTCCCTTTACGAGTTCCAGGCCATGCCCTTCGGCCTTTCTCTAGCTCTCAGGGTCTTCACCAAGTGCATGGTGGTGGTGACAGCATTCCTGCAGCACCGAAGGGTCCGGGTGTACCCTTACCTGGATGACTGGCTGATTGCGTCCTCCTCCAGACCGGAGGTGGAGCGGTCCAGGGATCTGGCCCTCCAGGTTTGCTCTCAGGTGGCCTCCTCATCGAGGCCAAGTCGGAACTCGTGCCAAAGCAGGTGATCCAATTCATCGGGGCAGAGCTCGACTCTCTTCAAGCCTGAGCACTGCTCCCGGCGGACAGGGCTGAGGTTCTTTCCTCCTTTGCCCAGTCATTTCAGGTTGGGCAATTGTGCCCTGCCCGGGACTTCCTGCACCTCCTGGGCCTCATGGCGGCCTGGACCAGCATGGTCCATTGGGCCCGTTGGGACATGCGTCCCCTACAGTGGGGACTGGTCAGTCAGTGGTCACAGCACTCCGGTCCTTTCGACCAGCCAGTGGCAGTGACCCAGGAGATGTGGAAGCTCAGGTTCCCCCCTTAGCGCTCTGCGTTTTAGACTGGATCCTAACTCTTCAGTTAGTCCGAATTTGGTTTTGAAGTTTTCTAAACTTCGGTCTTCATCGTCACTCGCGGCTGCGATGGACAAATCTATTCCCGGCTATCGGAGGTGCCCTTGCAGGCAGAAAATGTCCAGGACGGATCCGCACTCCATGTGCGTGTACTGCCTAGGCCTAGATCATGACCCCCAGGCCTGCGAGGTTGTGCGCTCTTTCTCGATAGCGTCCTGGACATGACCAGCTGCCCGTTTGAAGCTTCGGCGCCCGAAACGTTCCGCTGGTAAAATCAAAGAGGTTCTTTGGGCAGTGTCTGCAGCGGCTGGCTCGGCTGAGCAGCTCGAGCAGATGATCGCCCTCGAGGAGGAGGCGGCGGCCCAGGCCGCATCTTCCTCCTCCTCGGCCGCAGCATTTATCCTGCTCTCTCTGAGTTCCTCGTATACGGTTTCGTTCAAGGAGCTTTGTCAGTCCCTTTCCACGAAGGGTGAGGGGCCATCGGGACATTTTTCTCGGCCCAAGAAGGAGGAGTCGAAAGGTAAGTCCCACCGTCGGCGTTCGTGGGAGTGGGAGAGGTCCCCCTCCCCGGATAGCCGACCGTCGACTTCGGTCGAGGTTGCGGCTGAGGCCGCTGGCTTCACGGTGCCCCCGTTAGGCCAGCCTGCCGAGACTCACGTCGACGAAGTCTAGATTTTTCTCGATCCGTTAGACGGGCTGTCGACTGGAGACGCCGACAACCCTCCACCTGTCCCGCCGGTGGATACCGAGGATCTGCCTGTGCCTTCTGGGCCGCAGTTCCTGGTTAAAGTGCCTGAGCGGAGGGAAGAGCTGGTGTCCCCCGCCCCTTCCCATACCCACCCTCGGTCTCGGACCTCTTCTCGGTCTAGCCTTTCCCGCCGACATCGGCGGTCTCTGTCTCGATACCGAGGTAAGCGGCGACACCGTTCCTCCCCTTCCTCGGATGAGGGAAGGCTTTGGTGTAAATTATGTCGGCGCTACAAGGAGCTTATGTGGCAGCAGTTGCTGTTGTCCGGGGCTAAACCGACTCTGGTCCAGACCCCAGCCATCAAGTGGCTGTCGCCTGAACGACCGAAGCAACCGCTCGCCCCAGTCGAGCTGCCCGTTCCAGGGCCGGTTGCTCGGCCAAAACCAGCTGCTCCACCAATTGTCGTGGAACCTCCGCCTCCACAACCGAAGTCTGGGGCACCGACCAAGGATTCTCTGTTGGGTCACGGCCTGCCCCACAGGTTCTGTCACCCTCATTCCTGACCGTTCTCGGCAGGTAGAGGGTGGCTCAGGGCCGAGGCAGCTCTTCGCAGACTCTTCGGAATCCGAAGATGACTCCTCCCTGTTCTCCAGGCAGGTCAACCTGGAGTCCTCCGGGGCCAGTCATTGGACAATAGCCCATCATCCTTCTTGGGTCTGCTTCGACTCATCTCGGAGTCCACCGGAATGCAGCTCGAGCCCGTGTCCAAACGGGCCAAGTATCCCCTGACGGAGATACTGGACAGAGGGGATTCCCCCAAGGAGGCCTTTCCGGTGGCTGAGGCCATTGTCGGCCCAGCTTTGGCAGTGGCCTGCTTCCTGTCTTGGCGCCTTGGCCAGGATGGCCAGGAAGTATCGCGGTCCCCAACGCTCTTTGCCCGTTTTCGAAGCACCCTCTGCCGAGGGGTTAGTCAGGACAGCGCTTTCCGCGCTCTGGTAACGCCGAGATGTGGATAAGCCCCCACAGAGTCCAAGAAGCTGGACTTTGCTGGGCGCATGTGTACGCTGCGCCTCCTCCTCGCCTCCGACATGCCAGCTCGGCCCGTGCTGATGGCACACTTCTCCCACGCCCTCTTGGGCTCCCTGGATGAGGTTGTTCCTCATCTCCTGACTGACCTGCAGACCACGGTCCGCCAGATGCGGGACCAGGGTAGGGCGGTGGCGAAGCAGCAGCTTCAGACTGCTCTGGTCATAGGTGATTCCTGTGCCAGGTCAGTAGCGGCCGTTGTGGCCATGCACCACAGGGCGTGGCTGAGGATATCCACCTTCATGGCAGATACCCAGCACAAGTTGGCGGATGTCCCCTTCTTGGGAACTGACCTCTTCGGCCCTGGAGTAGAGGGACACCTCCAGCGGATCGAGAACTCCAGTGCCACCCTGGACTCGGTCACCTCCGCCCAGAGAGACAAAGGCCGCTGTCAGCAGCAGAAGTCCTTTCGTCCTTTGGCCCCTGCATCTCGGCCGGCCCAGCAACAGGGCCAGCAGGCTCGCGCTTGGCATCCCAAACCCAAGCCGGCGGCTTCCTCCAATAGGAAGCAAGGAAGAAAAGGCCCGGGAGGTCCCTCGGCCGGTTCTTCCTCCAAGCCTGCCCAGTGACGGGTTGAGGGGTGCCGCCCCCAGCCTTGTCACTCCCCCCATGGGGGGGGCGGCTCTGCCACTTTCTTTCCGCCTGGTCCGCTATCACCACGGACCGCTGGGTGTTGTAGGTGGTCGGAAAAGGCCTGCCTCTGGAGTTTGAGCAGGCTCCACCCTTTCGAGCTGTCGCCCCTCGGGGGGCCACGGGGTCCGCAGCCTTGCTGTCGGCCCGCTGAGCCGATATTGCCCTGCTCCACGAAAAAGAGGTGATCAGGAAGGTGGCAGATCCTCCTCCACACCCGGGGTTTATGTCCAGGTACTTCCTGGTCCCAAAATGGATGGTGGGCTGGCGCCCCATTCTCGACCTGCACGACCTGAACAAGTTTCTAAGGTCTCGGACCTTCAGGATGGTCACTCTGGCTCAGATAATCCCATCCTTGGAATGAGGCATGTGGTTCTGTTACCTGGACCTCCAGGACGCGTTCTTTCATGTCCCTATCCATCCGTCCCATCAGAGATTTCTCCGCTTCAGAGTGGAGGGATCCCTTTACGAGTGCCGGGCCATGTCCTTCGGCCTCTCCCTAGCTCCCAGGGTCTTCACCAAATGCATGGCAGTGGTGACAGCATTCCTGAGGCACCGAGGGGTCCGGGTGTACCCCTACCTGGATGACCGGCTGATTGTAGCCCCTTCCAGAGCGGAGGCGGAGCGGTCCAGAGATCTGGCCCTCCAGGTTTGCTCTCAGGTTGACCTCCTCATCAACGAGGCCAAGTCGGAACTCGCGCCAAAGCAGGTGATACTTTTCATCGGGGCAGAGCTCGACTCTCTTCGAGCCAGAGCATGGCTCCCGGCGAACAAGGCCGAGGTTCTTTCCTCCTTTGCCCAATCATTTCTGGTTGGGCAATTGCGCCCTGCTCGGGACTTCCTGTGCCTCCTGGGCCTCATGGTGGCCTGCACCAGCGTGGTCTGTTAGGCTCGTTGGTAAATGCGTCCTCTTCAGTGGGGACTGGCCAGCCAGTGGTCACAATGCTGCGATCTGTTGGACCAGCCCGTGACAGTGACCCAGGAGATGTAGAACGCTCTCCAATGGTGGATCGTTCCGGCTCATCTGCAGGAGGGCATCCCGTTCGTCCGCCCCGAGCCGACTCTCTCTCTATCGACCGATGCATCTCTGATGGGTTGGGGTGCCCATCTGGGGGAACACCGATCGCACAGCCTCTGGTTCCCTCGGGAGTCCCGATGCCATATCAACCTGCTGGAGCTCCGAGCGGTCCGTCTAGCTCTCACCGCCTTCGCTCCATTTCTACGCGGTCAAGTGGTTCAGGTCCAGACGGACAATACCACGACCATGTACTATCTGAACCGCCAGGGCGGGACGCGCTCCATGCTGTTATGCAAGGAAGCTCTCCGCGTATGGTCCCTCGTGCGCAGCCTTGAGGCGGATCTCCTAGCCATTCATGTGGCAGGAGCCTCCAACACCCTGGCCGATGCCCTAAACCTGATACGGGCTGCGTCTCACGAGTGGTCTCTCCTGCCGGAGGTAGCACAAGACCTGTTCTCCCACTGGGGCACGCCTCAGGTGGACCTTTTTGCCTCCTGGGAGAATGCGAAGCTGAGTCTGTTTCATGCCCGCATCCCTCAGCAGGGCTCGCTGCAGGGGGATGCCTTCTCGAGGCCGTGGACCACGGGCCTCTTCTACGCCTTTCCCCCATTTCCCTTGATCCACAAGGTGCTTCTCAAGGTGAGGAGGGACACGGCGCAGGTGATTCTGCTAGCCCCAGACTGGCCCTGCCAGTTCTGGTATCCAGATCTCCTCACCCTCAGCTCCAAGCTCCCGAGGCGGCTTCCAGCCCGCCCGGATCTGATCTGTCAACCAGGGGAAGGTATTCCATCCGGACCTTCAGTCCCTGCACCTGACGGCCTGGTTCCTGAGCGGCTAGAGTTCCAGGCCTTGGGTCTTTCCGACGAGGTCCTCAACGTCATTGAGGCGTCCCGTAAGGAGTCGACCAGGAAATGCTACGCCTTCAAATGGAAGAGATTCTCCATTTGGTGTCAGGGGAAGGGCTCGGACCCTTCTGCCTGTCCCTTGGCAAGCATTCTGGACTACCTCTGGTCCCTTTCTCAGCAAGGGCTTTGGTCGACGACCCTTAAGGTGCACCTGGCAGCCATCTCTGCTTACCGGGTGCAGGCCGGGAAGCAGTCGGTGGCATGCAGGAGAAGGTGTTCGACGGTTTTCAAAGGCCTCGACATTTCCTCCGTGCGAGAACCTCCACCTCCGTGTGATCTACTGCTGGTATTGGCCAAGCTCATGGGCGCTTATTGAACCGATGCACAGGTGCGATATTTCACACCTGTCGTGGAAGACCGCCTTCTTGGTGGCTATCATGTCAGCCAGAAGGATGGGAGAGCTCCAGGCGCTTTCCATCGAGTCTCCTTATCTGGTCTTCCACAGGGACAAGGTTGTCCTGCGCCCCCACCCGAAATTCCTTCCGAAGGTGGTTTCACCTTAACTAGGTGTTGACTCTGCCGGTGTTCTACCCCAATCACACCTCGGAGGCCGAATATAAGCTCCATACTTTTGACCCTAGAGGAGCGCTCGCTTAATATAAGGAGCGGACGGCTGAACTTTGGGGAGAGGTTCGCCAGCTGTTTGTCACCTACGCTGAAACCGCACCTGGCAGACCTGCAACCAAGCGGACGATAAGCAGGTGGGTCACCTGCTGCATAGAGCTCTGCTATAGGTTGGCGGGCATGGAGCCTCCCAGAGGGATAAGAGCTCATTCTACCCGCCATACCGCTGCATTGGTAGCTGCTTCCAGGGATGTCCCTATCCAGGATATCTGCAGGGCTGCTACCTGGAAGTCGGCACATTCCTTTATTACCCACTACCACATCGACCTTGAGTCACACCGGGATGCTGGTTTTGGGTCCTTGGTTCTCCAGTCTCTTTTTCCCAAGTAGTATCGGGGGTGCGCTTGCCCCTCCTCCCGGAGAACTGCTAGAGTCTGTTAGATGTGGATGAACAACATATCCATATCCCTAGAAATACAGGTTACTCACCTGTAACAGGAGTTCTAGGAATGGTATATGTTGTTCATCCTACAATCTACCCTCCGGCCCAGGCCTGCCCTGAACTTCCAGCAAGCCAGATCTGGCGTCATGGGGCAGAGCCGAGAGTTTTCCACCTGGGTGGGTGGGAGGAGCCAGCTTGAGGACCTTCCCGGCAAGATTTAAAGCGGCAAGGGAACCTGCCAGAAAGTGTGGATCAGACAACATATACCATTCCTAGAACTCCTGTTTGCGGGTGGGTAACCTGTATTTCTAGGGACATGGATATGTTGTTCATCACACCGCAGTAAACAGTTCGCTAAATGCTGCAGAAATCTAGCTCACCAGTAAAACTCTCTGCTCCGCCATGATCCCAGATCTACAACGGAAATTCAGGTTCCCTCCTTCACGCTCAGCGTATGACTAGTTCCTAACTGTTCGGTTTCGCTTGACATATCTCTAGGATAGAGATGTCCCTGGCAGCAGCCAGAGACGCAGCTGTACCTCTGGTGGAGTGAGCCCTCAGGCCTGAGGGAGGAACTTTATCCAGTTTTTCATAGCAGAATTGGATACAAGAGACGATCCACCTGGCAATGGATCTTTTAGTGGCAGGTTTCCCTTGGCCAACCTCACCGTAAGTGAGGAACAGTTGGAGGGAGTTAAACCTGTGATCTTTGGTACGATCTAGGTAGTAGCTAAGTGATCTTTTGACATCTAAACTGTGCAACCTCCTCTCACCAGAAGAGGAATGGTCAGTGAAGTACACAGGGAGAGACATAGATTGATTAAGGTGGAAACTGAAACCACCTTAGGCAAGAACTTTCGGTTAGTCCTGAGGACTACCTTATCTCTGTGAAAGGAGATAAAATCAGGCTCCACTGACAATGCTTATAACTCACTTATGCCTCGCAGAAGTGATGGCTACAAAACACAGTTTTCCAAGTCAAAGTACTTGAGCTCTGCTGAAGACAAGGGCTCAAAGGGGCTGTATAAGCTGGGCAATGCAAATATTAAGATGCCAAGCAGGGAAGGATCCTGAATGGGGGTTGGTGAAGCAACCTTGGAAAAACTTGAGAATACAGGATGAGCTGAAAGAAAAGGGCTTACCTGCTGACAAGAAAGCAGACACGGCTGCCAAGTGCACTTAGGTAGCTGGTCTCAGCCCTAAAGTATTTAAATGAACCATATAATCCAGGACTGTGGGTAAATCAGCAGATTCCGAGGAAATATGCTTCCCAGAGCACCATATTGGAAATCTCTTCCATTTGGAATTATAAGTAGCCTTGGTGGAAGGCTTCTGGAAGCCTTCAGAATATCCAGTACACCTTGGGAAAGGTGTAGGTCAGCAAACTCTAACCTTCCAAGAGCCAGGCCTTGAGATTGAGAGATTTGAGGTTCAGTACCAAACCCTCCCTGGAGCACAGGATAGTCAGATTGTGATTCCTAGAAGACACTGAGGAAGGTGGACTGCTAAGGACATAAGGAGTGGGTACCAGGGCTGTCTGGGCCAGTCTGGAGCAATCAGAATCATCTTGCAGGATTGAGACCTGATTTTTACTAGCACTTTGAACAGGAGAGGGAAGGGTGGAAAGGCATAGAGAAGCTTCCCTTCCCAACTGAGAAGGAAGGCATCCAGGGGGACTGAGCCCAACACTGGGGGTCTGCAACAAAAAAGGGGAAGTTGGTGATTGTCTGGTGCTGCAAAAAGATCTATCTGGGGTGTGCCCCATCTGGCAAATACCACCTCCAGAACTATGGGATCCAGAGCCCATTCGTGATGGCCTTGGGAAATCCTGCTGAGAGCATCTTCCAGGACATTGTCCTTGCCTGGGTGGTGAACTGCTACAAGGGAGGTGTTCAGGGAGTAAGCCAGAGACTACAACTCATTGCTTCGGTGCACAAGGCCGTAGACCGAGTGCCCCCTCTCTTGTTGATGTACCACATTGTGGTAGTATTGTCTGTTCTGACTTGAATAACCTTGTTCTGAAATAGATTTGAAAAAGCTTAAGTGCTAGAAAACTGCTCTGAGTTCCAACAGATTGATGTGGAGCAGAGATTCTTGAGGGGGACCACAATCCCTGGTGGTGAGGCCCCATGTGAGCTCCCCACCCCAATAGGGATGCATCTGTAGTAAGGATTAAGGAGTGAGACTGAGGGTAGGGGACCCCCTGTCTCAAATTGCCCTGGTCCTGCCACCACTGAGGGGCCTGGATCAGGGTTCGAGTCACTGGAATTAATTTGGGTAGAGGGTCCTTTCTTTGAGACCAAAAGGCTCTCAAATGGAACTGGATGTCCCTCATCTGAAATCTGGTCCTCTGTACTACTGCTGTCGAAGCAGCCATGTGTCCCAGGAGCTGTAGAAAGTGCCTTGCTGGTCGAGAGACCTGCAGTATGAAGGAGGAAGCCAGAGAAATCAGGGTATTTGCCCTTTCCAGAGGAAGGAAGGCTCTGGCTTCTTTTGTGTTCAGTTCTGCATCTATGAAAGTGAGAAGCTGGACAGGCTCTAGGACTGACTTTGGAAGATTGAGAAGGAAACCTAGAGAAGTTAGCAGTCTTGAGTTACTTGAAGTGTAACCTGACTTGGTCTGGGGACTGGCCTACTATGAGCCAGTCATTCAAGTAAGGAAAGATGGTGTTTTTGCCTTCTAGAGTAAGCAACTGCTACTGCCAGGCATTTTGTGAATACCCTTGGGGCAGATGTGAGGCCAAGGGCATTGCTCTGAACTGGTAATGACCTGAGGGCAGTTAAATTGAGGTACTTTCGATGGGAGCTTCTGATGAGAACATGAAAATAGGCATCCTTGAGGTCCAGGGACACTAGCCAGTCCCCTGGCCTTAAAGAGGGTAAAATAATTCCCAGAGTCACCATTCTGAATTTTGGTTTTAAAAGGTGCTTGTTTAGATACCTGAGATCCAGGATGGGCCGCCATTCTCCTGTCTTTTTTGGGGTAAGGAAGTACCTGGAGTACAACCCTTTGCCTTGGTGTAGGGGTGGAACCCTTTCCACAGCTCTGAGAGCCAGGAGGGTAGAGACTTCTGCCTCTAGGGCAAGAGCCTCTGAAGGATTTGCAGGTGGAAAGGATCTGATTCTCATCTTTGGAAATCTTTTGAAGCTGAGAACCAGTCCCTGGCTTACTACTTCCAGGACCCACTTGTCTGACGTTAGAGACTCCCAGTCCTGGACAAGGTAAGCCAGCCTGCCCCCTACAGGTAGTGGAGAATCGGCCCTGTTTGGCAGGGGCTTTAAGCTGAGGGGTGGAAGCAGGCCTGCCTGCACGCCGTCTGCCTCTCCCTCTAAAGAACCCCTTCTGTACAAAAGCTGAAGAGGAAGCCTGGGCTTGGTAAAAAGGCCTATGAAAAGGCCTACCCCTGCCCCTGGGAGGCTGCCTTTGGGGAGTGACTTGCCTTTCCTTGGCCTGTGCACACTCTATAGGTGGTCCTATATTCATCCATTTCTTCATGTAATTACGCTGTTTGCTCCCCAAACAGAGTGTTGCCCACAACAGGAAATCCATGGCCTTAGTCTGGGTATCCTGTGACAGGCTAGTACATCTGAGCCAAGCCATTCCCGCGGAGAGCCACAGATGTAGCCATGACTCTGGATGATACATCATTAGAGTCCACTGCAGCATGGAATTTCACCCTGGATGCCTCATCACCATCAGCCCACCTGCTCCAGCTCTTTGCCAGCTGGCCTGGAACCTGCTTTGCTAGAGCTAAAACCGCATCCCGTCTGGTTTTGATATCTATAACATAAGCCATCATAATTAGCCTGTCTGAGTCCTAGGAAGCTGCCATGTACTGTTTCTTTGCCATGGCATCTATCTTCTGGAGTCCTTGTTGGGGTGAGAGGCTAAGGGAACATTGCCTTGTCCAGGCTGCAGCCTGCACCACCCACGTGGCTGCATTGTTGTGTAAGGAACTCCGTATCAGAGCCTGATAATGCATACCTTTTGTCCATTCTTTTATCAACAGGAGGTATGGTGTGAGGAGCTTTAAATCTTTACTGTCTGTTTGAAAAAAGATTTATGCAGAGGAATAGACAGTCTCTAGACTCTGGGATATCCATCATTTCTACAAAATCAGGCTCTTCCTGATCATCCACAGCTTCCTCCATAGGGAGCTGGAGGGTTTCAGCCACTTTTTTAGAAAATATGAAATGAGAAGGGGACTCAGAAAGCCTAGGGGGAGACACTCCTGAAGGTCTGTCTGGAGAGATGTCCGGTTCAATGGGCACATCCAAACTTTCAAAACCACATTCATTCTCCTCATACTCCTCTTCCCCCTCCTCTGGTTCATAAAATTCCTCTAAATAATACTCTTGAACCGGAGGAACCGACCGAACCGAGCGCTTACCTGATGATGCCGGTTCGGTCGGAACTGGAGAGAGTGACTGAACAATTTTTATTGCTTTAGCTATTTCTTCAGCGGTTGGAGAGGGAAGTTTTGACTCCACACCAGCTGATTTTCTAGATTTCTTTGTTGGGACCGACTCCTCAGAGTCGGCTCTCCTTTTGCCCGAGGAAGTATCGCCCTGGTCAGAGGGCACTCCCTCTGGTTCCGTTAAAACTGAACCGGGCTGGCCATCCGGGTCAGCGGACTTTGGCATCCCGTCCCTGAGTCTACCAACTCTCTTATCCAGGGTAGCGCAGGAAAACCCTTGCAAATCTGGCAGTCTGAATTGAGGTGGTCAAACCCCAGACAATAAACACTTAGGAGTGGGGGTCAGCCTTGGCAAAGGCTTCCCACATACAACACAGTGCTGAAACCCAGTGGGTCCAGTTTTTCTTTTGGGTTTCTCAGACATAGTGCCAGCCTAACCAAAAACTTGCCCGTTTGCATCAACCTGCCAAGCAAGACTCCCTTATCGGTTCCCAACCGTGTCAAGGGTCGTGGAAAAAACCATAACTAAATCCGTTTTTTTTTTTTTTTTAGAACCGATAACCGGGAACCGCACTTCTAAAAGACTGTAATGCATATGTCATAATATAGCAAGACTCCATTAGAAGAAACAACATTACTAAGGTTAGTAATTTTTTCTTCCTAACTATTCGGTTTTCCAAAATTAATCTTTAAGGTTTTCTAGACTTTAGTCAACTACTTCCCTCGAGGCTGTGATGGACAGTTCGACTCCTGGGTTTTGCAGATGCCCATGTGGGCAGAAGATGTCTCGGATGGATCCGCACTCCACGTGCGTCTATTGCTTGGGCCTTGAGCACGACCCGCAGGCTTGTGACCTGTGCTTTTCTTTCTCGGCCCACGTCCTGAAGACCGCATGCCGCCTGGCCTGCAACTGGGCGACCCGAAAGCGCAACTTTCGTAAAGTCGAGAAGAGGCCCAGTTGGCGGTTTTAGCGGCGGGGCTCGTGGATCAGCTATAGCGATGGATCGCCTCGAAGAGGCGGCGCGGACCGCATCTTCCTTGGCCGCGGCATTTATCCCGCTCTCCTTGGGATCCTCATATTCTGCTTCCTTTAAAGAGCTTTGTCTGTCTCTCTCCACCAAGGGAGAGGGACCTTCATCTTTGGGACCTTCCTCTCGGTCCAAAAAGAAGGACAAGGGTAAGTCCGTCCGTCGACGCTCTTGGGAGTGGGAGAGGTCCTCCTTCCCGAGCGGTCGACCATCGACTTCGGTCAATCCTTCTGCTTCGGCCACTGGCTTCACGGTGTCCCCGTCAGGTCAGTTGACCAAGACTCCCGTCGATGCAGTCAAGATTTTTCTCGACCCGTTGGACGGGTTGTCGACCGACAAAGCCGAAAATCCTTTCTCCCCTGTTCCCCCGGTGGTGGTTGAGGATCCCGTGGGCTTGCTAGTGCCTCCGGTTCCGGAGCCCTTGGTTGTCCCTTCTGAGCCGAAGGGAGGGCGGGTTTCCCCCGCTCCTTCACTGCACCCTCCTCGGAAAAGCTGTGGTTCGCAGTCTTGGTCTCGGACTTCTTCGCAGTCCAGCCGATCCCGCCACCAGAGGCGGTCTTGGCACCGCGGCAAGCGGCGCTGCCACTCGTCTTCGTCCTCTTCCTCGGACGAGGGGAGGATTCGATGCAAGTTGCGTCGACGATACGAGGACCTCATGTGGCAACAGCTTCTCCTGGTCGGGAACAAGCCGACGACGTTGCCTTCCCTGGCCATTAAGTGGCTGTCACCAGAGCGGCCGAAGCAACCCCTCGTTTTTGCCGAGGCACCTGTTTCCAGGCCTGTTGCTCAGCCGAAACCAGCTGCTCCACCGATTAGGGTGGAACCTCCGCCTCCACAGCCGTTGTTTGGGCCCCCGACCAAGAACTCTCGGTCGGCTCAGGGTTTACCCCATAGGCTGTCGGTCACCCTTGCTCCCGATTGCCCTCGGCAGGTAGAGGGTGGCTCAGGCCCGAGGCAGCTCTTTGTGGACTCTTCTGAGTTCGACGATTCCTCCCTCTTCTCTAGGCAAGTGGACTTGGAGTCCTCTGGAGGTCAGTCGCTGGACGATAGCTCTTCGTCCTTTCTGGGTTTGCTTAGGCTCATCTCGGAGTCCACCGGGATGCAGCTCGAGCCTGTATCCAAGTGGGCCAAGTATCCCCTCATGGAGATATTGGACTGAGGGGATTCTCCTACGGAGGCTTTTCCTGTGGCCGAGGCCGTTGTGGGCCCGGCCTTGGAGCTCTGGCAGCGCCCTGCTTCCTGCCCTGCGCCTTCGGCGAGGATGGCCAGGAAGTATGCGGTCCCTACCGGTTCCCTGTCCGGTTTCTCGGAACACCCCTCAGCCGAGGGGTTAGTTACCGACAGTGTTTTCCGGCGTGCCGGAAATGCTAGGGACGTGGACAAGCCTCCCGACAAGGAATCCAAGAAATTGGACTATGCCGGGCGAAAAGTCTACACTGCGTCCTCCCTTGGCCTTCGCCAGGCCAGCTCGGCCGTGGTTATAGCACATTTCTCCCATGCCCTGTTGGGCTCCCTGGACGAGGTAGTCCTTCATCTCCCAGCTGACCTGCAGACTACGGTTATGCAGGTGCGGGACCAGGGCAGTGGCAAAGCAGCAACTTCAGACTGCTTTGAATGTTGGAGACTCCTGCGCCAGGTCAGTCGCGGCCGCAGTGGCTATGCGCCGTCGAGCATGGCTGATGATATCCACCTTCACAGCAGATACCCAGCACAAATTGGTGGATGTCCCCTTCCTGGGGACCGACCTCTTTGGCCCTGGAGTGGAAGGCCACCTCCAGAGGATCGAAAAGTCCAGTGCCACCTTGGACTCGGTCTCATCCGCTCAGAGGGACAAGGCTCGCAGACCGCAACCCAAGCCCTTTCATCCGTCTGTGCCCCCGGCACGTCCGGCCCAGCAGCATCAGGGCCAGCAGGCTCGCGCTTGGTGTCCCAAACCCAAGCCCGCAGCTTCCTCCTCCAGGAAGCAGGGAGGTAAAGGCCCAGTTGGTCCCTCGGCCGATCCCTCCTCCAAGCCTGCACAGTGACGGGTTGAGGGGTGTCGCCCCAAACCTCGTCACCTCACCTCAGGTTCCCCCCATGGGGATTTGCCGACTTTTTCGCCTGGTCTGCTATTACCACAGACCAGTGGGTGTTGAAAGTGTAGGAAAGAGCCTGCCCCTGGAGTTCGAGCAGGTCCCGCCTTCAGAGCTGTCGCCCCAGAGTCCTCGAATCACAGATCCGCTGTCGGCTCGCTGAGCCGACATCGCTCTGCTTCTCGAAAAAGTGGTGATCAGAGAGGTGGCGGAGCCTCCCTCAGACTCGGGGTTTGTGTCCAGGTACTTCCTGGTCCCAAAACGGACGGGGGGCTGGCGCCCCATTCCCGACCTGCACAACCTAAACAAGTTCCTAAGGTCTCGAACCTTCAGGATGGTTACTCTGGCTCAGATAATACCATCCTTGGAACGCGGCGTGTGGTTCTGCTCTCTGGTCCTGCATGACGCGTTTTTTTACGTCCCTATCCATCCATCTCACCGAAAGTTCCTTCGCTTTCGAGCGGAGGGATCCCTTTACGAGTTCCTAGCCATGCCCTTCGGCCTTTCTCTTGCTTCCAGGGTCTTCACCAAATGCATGGCAGTGGTGACAGCATTCCTGAGGCGCCGAGGGGTCCGGGTTTACCCTTACCTGGATGACTGGCTGATAGCAGCTCCCTCCAGACAGGAGGTGGAGCGGTCCAGAGATCTGGCCCTCCAGGTCTGCTCTCAAATCGGCCTCCTTATCAACGAGGCCAAGTCGGAACTCGAACCCAAGCAGGTGATTCTCTTCATACGGGCAGAGCTCACTCTTCGAGCCAAAAGCACGGCTCCCGCGGACAGGGCCGAGGTTCTGCCTCCTTGCCCGATCATTCTGGTTGGGCAATGCGCCTGCCCGGGACTTCCTCGCGCCCCTGTGTCTCATGGCGGCCTGCTCCATCGTGGGTCCGCTGGGCCCGCTGGAACATACGCCCCCTCCAATGGGGGCTGGCCAGCCAGTGGTCCCAACGCTGCGATCCATTGGACCAGCGAGTGACGGTGATCCAGGGGATGTGGAACACTCTCCAGTGGTGGATCGTTCCAGCTCATCTGCAGGAGGACATCCCGTTTGTCCGCCCTGAGCCGACGGTATCTCTGTCAACCGATGCATCTCTGATGGGTTGGGGTGCCCATCTGGGGGAACACAGAGCGCATGGCCTCTGGTCCCCGTCCCGATGCCATATCAACCTGCTGGAGCTCCGAGCAGTCTGCCTAGCTCTCACCGCCTTCGCTCCGTTTCTACGGGGTCAAGTGGTTCGGGTCCAGGCGGACAATACCACGACCATGTACTACCTAAACCGCCAGGGCGGGACGCACTCCATACCCTTGTGCAAGGAAGCTCTCTGCATTTGGTCACTCGTGCGCAGCCTGGAGGCGGATCTCCTAGCCATTCATGTGGCAGGAGCCTCCAACACCCTGGCCGATGCCCTGAGCCGGATAGGGGCTGTATCCCACGAGTGGTCTCTCCTGCTGGAGGTAGTACAAGATCTGTTCTTCTGTTGGGGCACACCGCAGGTGGATCTGTTTGCCTCCAGGGAGAACGAGAAGCTGAGGCTGTTCCATGCCCGCCCCCCCCTCAGCAGGGCTTGCTGCAGGGGGATGCCTTCTCAAGGCCATGGACCCACGGGCCTCTTCTACGCTTTTCCCCCATTTCCCTTGATCCACAAGGTGCTTCTCAAGGCGAGGAGGGACAAGGCGCTGGTGATTCTGGTAGCCCCAGACTGGCTCCGCCAATGCTGGTATCCAGATCTCCTCAGCCTCGGCTCCAGGCTCCCAAGGCAGCTTCCAGCTCGCCCGGACCTGCTTTCAGTCAATCAGGGGAAGGTGTTCCATCCGGACCTTCAGTCCCTGCACCTGACGGCCTGGTTCCTGAGCAGCTAGAGTTCCAGGCCTTGGATCTTTCCGACGAGGTCCTCAGTGTAGTTGAGGCATCCCATAAGGAGTCGACCAGGAAATGCTATGCCTTCAAATGGAAAAGGTTTTCCATTTGGTGTCAGGGCAAGCGCCTGGACCCTTCCTCCTGTTCCTTGGCAAGCATTTTGGACTATTTATGGTCCCTTTCTCAGCAAGGGCTCAGGTCAGAGCCTAAGGTGCACCTGGCAGCCATCTCTGCTTACCAGGCGTGGGCCGGGAAACAGTCGGTGGCGCAGGAGAAGGTGGTCTGGCGCTTTTTCCAAGGCCTTGGTCACATTTCCCCTCCGGTCGAGAACCTCCACCACCGTGGGATCTACTGCTAGTATTGGCAAAGCTCATGGGCAAGCCATTCGAACCAATGCACAGGTCTGATCTCTCTCACCTGTCATGGAAGACCGCCTTCTTGGTGGCTATTACGTCAGCCAGAAGGATGGGAGAGCCCCAGGCACTTTCCATTGAGTCTCCTTACCTGGTCTTCCACAGGGACAAGGTTGTCATGCGCCCCCACCTGAAATTCCTTCCGAAGGTGGTGTCGGAGTTTCACCTTAATCTGGTGTTGACTCTGCCGGTGTTCTACCCCAGTCACACCTCGGAGGCCGAATATAGGCTCCATACTCTGACCCCTAGAAGGGCGCTCGCTCACTATAAGGAGCGCACGGCTGAAATTCGGGGAGAGGTTCGCCAGCTGTTTGTCACCTATGCTGAAGCCGCACCTGGCAGACCTGCAGCCAAGCGGACGATAAGCAGGTGGGTCACCTCCTGCATAGATCTCTGCTATAAGTTGGCGGGCATGGAGCCTCCAGAGGGATAAGAGTTCATTCTACCCGCCATACTGCTGCATCGGTGGCTGCTTCCAAGGACATCCCTATCCAGGAAATCTGCAGGGCTGCTACCTGGAAGTCAGCGCACACCTTCATCACCCATTACCATGGAGCCTTGAGTCACTTGGGATGCTGGTTTGGGGCCTCGGTTCTCCAGTCTCTATTCCTAAGTAGGGGTGTCGCCTTGCCTCCCTCCTCCCGGAGAACTGCTAGGAGTCTGCCAATAAGTGTGGATGAACAACATATCCATGTCCTTAGAAATACAGGTTACTCACCTGTAACAGGAGTTCTAGGAATGGTATATGTTGTTTCATCCACACGACTCATGACCTCCTCGGCTCGACGACAACCTGAGCTTCCAGCGCTGACCAGATTTGGGGTGAGCCAGAGTTTTACCACCTGTGGTGGAGGAGCCTGCTTGAAGACCTTCCGGCAAGATTTAAAGCAGCAAGGAACCTGCCAATAAGTGTGGATGAACAACATATACCATTCCTAGAACTTCTGTTACAGGTGAGTAACCTGTATTTTTTGCTTATAGTTGCAGCTGCACAACTTGCTTTCTGCATTGCCTTTGAGCAAGGGAGTTTGGTAAGCCATCTACCTTTCCACTCTCTGTCTGGAGGTAGCACAGCACCAGGCAAGCACGTCTTACGCCAACAAGGTGGCCTGCAGTCTGCCGTTAGTGGACAGTGTGACTTTGCATGTTCTCTTCTAGGGTCAGGTGAGAACTTTGAAGGAACCCTCCTGGTCGTTTTCTACAGGGGCTCCCACCTAGCCTTGACCAGCCTTAGGTCTTGCCAGACTTGTAAGGAGCCTCTGCTCTCTGGTGTTCTTGTCCATGCAGAGGACTGAGGATATCCCTTTCCCTTAGTGTGAACCTGCTCCTTCCTAATAAGTAGAAGCTTTGTACTGTGATTTTATATTTGGGAATCAGTGGTGAAGGTCTTCTAGAATATCTTCACAACTGATTACCACACCAGCCCCTGCTGTAGCAGAGCCAGGGCCTCAGGGCAGCTCACCCTGTTATTGCTGCCTGGCGCCTGTAGAGCTCCATGCTTATTCCCAGTTGCTCTCCTCCCTGTAGGGCAGTTGGTTGTTACAAAAATGGGGTGATGACCCTCTTTAGGGCTCTGACAACCAAAAAAAAAAAAAGTGGCGACTCATTTTATTTCTCCTGTTCTCCTTTTATCCTGCCTGAGGTAATCTCGCTTTTAGTTGCTTAATGCAACCTGTACCCTCCAAATCTAACTTCGCTTGACAGTAGTCCTGTCTGTAATGATGTGTTCTGCACCAAAATGGATCAAAGTATACTGGACTCCAGCTGGCCCGCCAGTGAAGCAGTAGCACTACCGCTTGAGACACCGGCAACCTGAGTTTGGTCGGGGTGGGATTGCAGAACCTGGTGCATGCCAGACCCCTAGCGGTAAGCTTAGGGGAAAGGCACCTGTGACTGCCAAAGAATTTTTTTGGGGTGGGTGCAAGCCCTGGGGATAATGGCTGGTGGGAAGTCCTGCTGTATGTCGTGATGACGAGGCTGTAGGATCCATGCAGATGGGGGCTGTCTGAGGCGTGGGAGAAGGGGGGGTGGCACTGTAGTAGCCTCCACACAGGGTACATTCCAGTTGCTGCAGGAAAGACAGGTATTTTTTTTACTCTGGTGGTTTTCTTATGGCTGTGCAAGGCCATCTTTTGCTAGTATTGGTTGGAATGATTTATCTCCCTATGCTATGTTGGCTGTTGAGCGCAGCAAGCACTGGGGTAGTCCGGAAGACGGACATCTTGACTCTTCTAGGCTAAGAAGTCATGCAAATCACATATACTGGAAGTTTTTTTTTTTTTTAACCTGACCTACTCCTGTTGGAGGGTCACAGTCTGTTAACAACAAGAAAAAAATTTCCCCTTCTGATGTCATGCTGTTTACTTATTAGGAACAATCTGCAGGTGTTTTTGCAATTTTTCACACTTGTGCCATCTCATTTACAAGGGGGTTCCAGCCTTATTTTTTCCAAAGGTGTAGCTATAGTTTATTATCCACAGGCTGATTCGTTGGACTTCAGACTTATGCTCCTTTCGTCAGGGTGGTATCTTCTCTTGCAACACCCCATGAAGTCAGAACTTTCTTTCCTCTTGAAAAGGCAGGTTGTCTCCTTTCCAGCTCTGCAATGTCTGAGGGGATACCCTTTTACAAAGCACTTTCTAGGCGAACTTCTTTAAGTGAATTAAATATCTCTATTGAAATCCTCATCTCCAGCTCTGACACTCGACGGCTGGCTATGGTAGAATGGAAACAGCCAGGTTTCAAGTTTTGTGTCCAGTGTCGGCACAAAATGTCGGTCACTGACCCCCATGTTATTTACCTTTATTGTTTGGGCAGACAAGAAATAATGGAATGCCACCTTTGTCAGGCAAAGCCCCTAACATCGCTCAAAACTCAGAAGGCAAGGCTCATACTCTGTTCAGCCCTCAGGGCATCACTGACCTAAGGGCTGCAGGAAGTCCTCAGTGACTGCTGGATCTGCTTCACAGCTTGCAGTCCTTGAGGAGGAGGAGGAGGTGGCTGCAGCCATGGTGTATTACTTGTCAGTCTCTGCACTGTTGTCAGCTGGAGTCAGTGTAGGAGGGTTCTTTTCTGAAGATTTTCTGAAATGTGTTGGGCTCTCTTCGAAGGTGTCGAGAACCAATCTCAGTGGGGCAAGACATGGAAACACTGCTGTTGCAGGTTGTGGGATTGGGAGTGAACACATTCCTCCTGCTCCTTTGACTTCCCTGACCACTCCACTTTTATTTATTTTTTTTGGTTTGGTGGTTTGGATGAGGGACAGGCAGAGAGCTTTTCAATCAGTTTGGCTTGTTAACCTCAACTCTGTCTGTTAAGCAGTTGAGATATTCATCTGATTTGTCAATTGGTTGCCTAAGGAGCTTGATGAGGAATTGATCTCATAGACCCCGCTTCTCCTAGTCCTCATGCAGGAGGATGTGGCCCAGTCCGTGTCCTCAGCTGGATCACTACGGGAACCAGCCTCAGCCAGTGATCATACCTTAAAAAGCATCTGCTGCCGTGGCCCTTAGGAGGATCCATCCCAGCAGCCCTTGGATTGACAGTTAAGGTACCATTTGCTCTCTTGATCTCCTTTAGCCGAGAGGCACCAACACACTTTTTAACCTCCTCATGCTCTGGCGAAGAGAGGCACCTCCGCAAGATGCATCGGTGCTAGAAGGAGCTTCTTTGGCAGCAGTGGACCATTGCGGGGCAGGGTAGTGCTCTATCCTCTGGACCCTTTGTGGCCTGGCAGACACTAGTCATGCCCATGCCAGTCCACCCAAGCATATGTCTTCAGCATCTGTTTCTCCGCCATTGAGGGCGGACTCACCACAAGGACAGCCTTTTGTGAGAGCCCCTGCAAGGGACTACTGGGCTGCTTTTGGCATGCCAGGCTGGTTATGGATGGAGATGACCCAGTCAGAGGACACCAAGGTGGTCCACGGTGGCAAACTGTCAAAGGCTCTTTACAGGGACTCTTCAGACAAATCTCAGGGGTGTCACACATGCTTTCTTTGAGGAGTCGTACAATGGCTTGGTCAAGGATGTGTCCACTGACCATTGGTTGGTGTCATTTGTAGCTTTAATCTGCCTCATGTCTGTTTCCATGAGTGTGCCCTTGGAGCCAGTTCTGAAGACTGGGGAATACTCCTTCAGTGGCATGTTGAACAAGGGTGAATCCCCAGAGGTTACATTCCCCATGGCTGAGGCCATTTGGGACTGGCTCTGGAGCTTTGGCAGGGTCTGATATCTTACACATCACTGTCTGCATCCATGTGGTCCCTATCAGGTTCCTTTAGGGGTTTTCTGATCATCCGATCTTTCTGCCAAAGTGCTGGTCTTGGGCTCTGCTTTCTAGAAATCTGGTGGCCAAGGGGGACATGGACAAGACTTCAGACAAAGAGTTGAAACAAATTAATGAAAGAAGGTCATTGGGTCTTAGTCAGGTGCACTATGCCATGGTGATGGCCAGCCTTGGTCACTCCCTGTTGGGAGTGCTAGATGATGTTCTCTCATCTTTCTGCTGACTGTCAGCTACCAGTTAAGTTGGTTAGAGACCACAATAAGTCACTGGCTAAACACCAGCTCCAGATGGTTCTGGACATGGGTGAATCCTGTGCCTGTGCCATGACAGCAGCTGTCGCGATGTGTTATAGGGTATGACTGCAGCTTTCCACCTTCACGGCAGATACCCAGCACAAATTGGGCCGATGTCCCTTTCCTGGGCACTGACCACTTTGGTCCTGGAGTGGCAGGATACCTCACCAGGACTGAGAAGTCCAGTTCGACCCTAGATTCTGTGGCGTCATCCAGCAGGACCAGAAGACAGACGAGCCTAAGAAAAAAGGCCTTCCAGTACATATCCTTTCTGCAACAGCAGCCTTAGCAGCAGCCATAGTAGGGGCAGTTAAGCCCAAATCCCAGGTTCAGTGGTTGTGTGCCAGAAAGAGACGAGAGCAAGGAAAGTGGTTCCCAGTCTTCAGTGACCAGTGCCTCTCTAGAGCTGCCCAGTGACTGAGGGGGTTGTCCTCCTCCCACCTGCCCAGTCCCTGAGCCAGCTCCTGGTTGGGGAGGGGATTGTCTACCCCATTTCTGGCCACAGTGGTCCGTCATTATAATGGACAAGTGAGCATTAGAAGTGGAGGCCGAGAATGGCATCTGAATTTCAAGGCTCTCCTGCCTTACCAACTCAACACTTTCGCAGGAGTCCAGGGTGTCAAAAGTCATGTCCTCCCTCAGGGAGGATGTAGCTTGGCTGCTTGCCAAAGGAGCCATAACCCATGTCTCAGATGTCCTGGCAAGTCAGGAGTATGTGTCCAGGTACTCCAGGTCTCGAAACAGATGGGGAGCTGGTGCATCATACTGGATTTACACGATCTGAATCAGTTCATGCAGAACCGTGAGTTCAAACAACATGAAGTCTTGTTATATTGTGACATATGCAGTGAGTCCCAACCTTCAAACTGCTCTGGAGGTGAAAGAGTTAACTTTCCATGCCAGGCATGGAACCTTGAGCGCGCGAGCTTGGTTGAAAACTCTGTCTGTTGTTCTTCAAACTGAAACTGTCAGATTCTTTACTCCGCCTCACTGAACAGTCGCTCCGGAGATTTCTCCTTCTGCTCAGTTCATTTAGTCGGTTAAAAGTATTATTTTTCATTTTTTTGACCAAAATTAACGGTCGGTTCAAGCTCTGTCTGTGGTATTGTAAGTAATAGATAGGCTTAGATTCATTTTATTCTGTGTGGAACTTGTAAATGTCTTTCAGTTCGGTTTGAACCGATCAGGTTATTTTTAAAACGTCACTAGTCCTTATTTAGAGTGCGGTGCCCGGTTCTTATCGGTTCTGAAAAAAACGGATTTCATTACGGTTTTTTCCCCGACCCGTGACACGGTTGGGAACCGATAAGAGAGTCTTGCTTGGCGGATTGCCATAAACGGGCAAGTTTGGTTAGGCTGGCAGTATGTCTGAGAAACCCAACAGAAAAACCCGGCCCACTGGGTTTCAGCACTGTAGTGTTTGTGAGGAAGCCTTTGCTAAGGCTGCCCCACACACACCACCTGTGTGTATTGTTTGGGGTTTGACCACCTCAATGCAGACTGCCAGATATGTAGTAATTTTCCTGCTGTTACCATAGAAAAGAGAGTTGGTAGGCTCAGGGAAAGGGAGGCCAAAAAGTCCGCTGACCCGGATGGCCAGCCCAGTTCGGTTCCAACCGCACCGGAGGGAGTGCCCTCTGACCAGGGTGATACTTCCTCGGGCAAACGAAGAACCAGCTCTGAGGAGCCGGTTCCAACAAAAAGGACTAGGAAGTCGGCTAGTGTGTCCAAAGTTTTTTCTCCAACCGCTGAGGAAATAGCTAAAGCAATTCAAATTGTCCAGTCACTTTCCCCGGTTCCGACTGAACCGACACCATCAGAGAAGAGCTCGGTTCGGATGGTTCCACCGGTTCAAGATTATGATTTTGAGGATTTTTATGAACCGGAGGAGTATGAGGAGAGTGAATGTGGTTTTGAAAGTCTGGATGTGCCCATTGAACCGGACATCTCTCCAGACAGACCGTCAGGGGTTTCTCCCCCTAGGCTATCTGAGTTCCCTTCTCATTTTATGTTCTATAAGAAAGTTGCTGAAACTCTCCAGCTCCCTGTTGAGGAAGCTGTTGATGACCAAGAGGAGCCTGATTACGTAGAAATGATGGATATTCCAGAGTCTAGGAGACTGTCTATTTCTCTGCATAAATCTTTTCGGAAACAGACAGTAAAAATTCTAAAAACTCCTCACACTATACCTCCTGTTGATAAAAGGATGGACAAGAGGTATACATTATCAGGCTCGGATACAGAGTTCTTCACACAGCAATGCAGCCATGTGGGGGTAGTGCAGGCTGCAGCCTGTGACAAGGCAAATATTCCTCTAGCTTCTCATCCCCCTGAAAAGGACTCCAGGAGGATTGATGCCATGGCAAAGAAACAGTACATGGCAGCATCTTTGGGACTCAGACAGGCAAATTATATGGCTTATGCTGCTAGGTACCAGAAATCCAGATGGGATTCTGTGCTGGCCCTGGCAAAACAGGTCCCTGACCAGCTTGCCAGGGAGCTGGAACAGTTGGCTGTGGATGGTATTGGGGCATCCAAGGTGCAATTTCATGCTGCAGTGGACTCTAATGATGTGTCATCTAGGGTCATGGCTACATCTGTGGCACTTCACAGAATGGCTTGGCTCGGATGTACTACCCTGTCACAGGATACCCAGTCTAAGGCCATGGATTTTCCTGTTGTGGGCAATTCTCTGTTTGGGGAACAGACAGAGAATTACATGAAGAAAATGGATGAATATAGAACCACTTATAGGAGTGCTCAGGCCAAGGAAAGGCAGGCAACTCCTCAAAGGCAGCATCCCAGGGGCAGGCCTTTTCATAGGCCTTTTTACCAAGTCCAGGCCTCCTCTTCTGCTTTTGCCCAGAGGGGGTTCTTTAGAGGGAGAGGCAGACGGGGTACAAGCAAGCCTGCTTCCACCCCTCAGCCCAAAGCCCCTGCCAAACAGGCACCCTGATGGGGTGGCCAGGGCCGATTCTCCACTACCTGTAGGGGGCAGGCTGGCTTACTTTGTCTAGGACTGGAAGTCTTTAACATCAGACAAGTGGGTCCTGGAAGTAGTAAGCCAGGGACTGGTTCTCGGCTTCAAAAAATTTCCAAAGATGAGAACCAGGTCCTTTCCACCTGCAAATCCATCAGAGGCACTTGCCCTAGAAACAGAAGTTTCTATCCTCCTGGCTCTCAGAGCTGTGGAAAGGGTTCCACCCCTTCATCAGGGTAAAGGGTTGTACTCCAGGTACTTGCTTACCCAAAAAGACAGGAGAATGGCGGCCCATCCTGGATCTCAGATACCTAAACAAGCACCTTTTAAAACCCAAATTCAAAATGGTGACTTTGGGAATTATTTTACCCTCTCTAAGGCCAGCGGACTGGCTAGCATCCCTGGACCTCAAGGATGCCTACTTCCATGTTCTTATCAGAAGTTCCCATCGAAAGTACCTCAGATTCGAACTGCCCTCAGGCCATTACCAGTTCAGAGCAATGCCCTTCGGCCTCACCTCTGCCCCGAGGGTGTTCACAAAATGCCTGGCAGTAGCAGTTTGCTCACTTAAGAAGGCAAAAGATTGCCATCTTTCCTTACCTAGATGACTGGCTCATAGTAGGCCAGTCTCCAGAACAAGTCAAACTACACCTTCAGGTAACCCAGCAACTGCTCACATCTCTAGGTTTCCTTCTCAGTCTTCCAAAGTCGGTTCTAGAGCCTGTCCAGCTTCTCACCTTCATTGGTGCAGAACTGAACACAAAGGAGGCCAGAGCCTTCCTTCCTCTGGAAAGAGCCAAGAACCTTGGTCTCTCTGGCCTCCTCTTTCACCCTACAGGTCTCTCGACCAGCAAGGCATTTTCTGCAGCTCCTGGGGCACATGGCTGCTTCTACAGCAGTAGTGCAAGGAGCAAGATTTCGGACGAGGGATGTCCAGTTCCATTTGAGAGCCTTTTGGTCTCAAAGGAGAGACCCTCTAACCAAATTGATCCCAGTGACTCGAACCCTGATCCAAGCCCTTCAGTGGTGGCAGGACCAGAGCAATCTGAGACAGGGGTCCCCTTCACCCCTCAGTCTCACTCCTTAATCCTTATTACAGATGCATCCCTCTTGGGGTGGAGAGCTCACATGGGCGACCTCACTGCCCAGGGATTGTGGTCCCCACAGGAATCTCTGCTCCACATCAACCTGTTGGAACTCAGAGCAGTTTTTCTAGCACTTCAAGTTTTCTCCACATCTGTTCAGAACAAAGTCGTACACGTCAGAACAGACAACACCACTACAATGTGGTACATCAACAAGCAAGGGGGCACTCGGTCTACGGCCTTATGCACCGAAGCAATGAAGTTGTGGTCTCTGGCTTATTCCCTGAACACCTCCCTTACGGCAGTTCACCTCCCAGGCAAGGACAATGTCCTGGCAGATGCTCTCAGCAGGATTTCCCAGGGCCATCACGAATGGTCTCTGGATCCTCTAGTACTGGAGGTAATATTTGCCAGATGGGGCACCCCGCAGATAGATCTTTTTGCAGCCCCAGACATTCACCAACTTCCCCTTTTTTGCTGCAGGCCCCCAGTGTTGGGCTCAGTCCCTCTGGATGCCTTAGTTCTCAATTGGGAAGGGAAGTTTCTCTATGCTTCCCCCTCTTCCCTCTCCTGTTCAAAGTGCTAGTCAAAATCAGATCTCAACCCTGCAAGATGATCCTGATTGCTCCAGACTGTGCCAGACGGCCCTGGTATCCACTCCTTATGTCCTTGGCAGTCCATCTTCCCCTGTGTCTCCCCAGGAATCACAACCTGTTAACCTGTGCCCAGGGGAGAGTTTGGTATCCGAACCTCAAATCTCTCAATCTCAAGGCCTGGCTCTTGAAGAGTTAGTTTGCTGACCTACATCTCTCCCAAGGTGTATTGGATATCCTAGGAAGCCTTCTACCAGGGCTACTTATAATTCCAAATGGAAGAGATTTTCCATATGGTACTCTGGGAAGCATATTTCCCCAGAAACTGCTGACTTACCCACAGTCCTGGATAATATGCTGCATTTGAATGCTTTGGGGCTGAGACCAGCTACCCTAAAAGTGCACCTGGCAGCTGTGTCTGCTTTTTTATCAGCAGGTAAACCCTCTTCTCTTTCAGCTCATCCTGTATTTTCCAAGTTTTTCAAGGGGTTGCTTCACACCAACCCTTCATTCAGGGACCCTGCCCCGGCCTGGGATCTTAATATTTGTATTGCTCAGCTTATGCAACCCACTTTTGAGCCCTTGTCCTCAGCAGAGCTCAAGTACTTGACTTGGAAAACTGTGTTTTTAGTAGCCATCTCTTCTGCCAGGCGCATAAGTGAATTACAAGCATTGTCAGTGGAGCCCGATTTTATCTCCTTTCATAGGGATAAGGTGGTCCTCAGGACTAACAGAAAGTTCTTGCCTAAGGTGGTTTCAGACTTCACCTTAATCAATCTGTCTCTCCCTGTGTACTTCACTGACCATTCCTTCTCTGGCAAGAGGAGACTGCACAGTTTAGATGTCAAAAGAGTCCTTAGCTACTACATAGAACGTACCAAGGGTCACAAGTTTGACTCCCTCCAACTGTTCCTCACTTATGGTGAGGTTGGTAAAGGGAAACCTGCCACTAAAAGATCTATTGCCAGGTGGATGGTCTCTTGTATCCAATTTTGCTTTGAAAAACTGGGTAAAGTTCCTCCCTCAAGCCTGAAGGCTCACTCTACCAGAGGTACAGCTGCGTCTCTGGCTGCTGCCAGGGACATCCCTATCCTAGAGATATGTCAAGCAGCTACCTGGAAAACAGTTCACATTTTACCAAGCATTACTCCCTGGACATCCAGGCTAGGAGTGATGCTCGGTTTGGCACAGCTGTGCTTCAGAGCCTATTTCCTAAGTAGGTTCTGTCCCTCCTCCATGGAGGTACTGCTGTGTAGTCTGCATATGTCACAATATAGCAAGACTTCATGTTGTTTGAAGAAAAAATTACTCACCTTAGTAATGTTGTTTCTTCTAATGGAGTCTTGCTATATTATGACCTCCCCACCTGCCTGCCCCTCTCAGAACCTATACTCTCGGGATGTGGGTGGGCAGGGCAGTGTTGGCACTTAGATGCCCACCTTATTTTTTCACCCTTCCTTTTTTGGGGTGTTTGGGTGTTGTGTTTTAATCTTTTGGATCCCCTGACTTGAGTCTTTGTTTTGGGGACCAAGGAAAATGTGTTCTTATATTTAGTAGCCAGTTGGCTAGTGTAGGTTTACGGCTTCCACACATATCCTTAGTGAGTTTTGCTTGTAAAGATCTGACAGTTTCAGTTTGAAGAACAGACAGTTTTCAACCGAGCTCACGCTCAAGGTTCCATGCCTGGCATGGAAAGTTAACTCTTTCACCTCCGGAGCAGTTCGAAGGTTGGGACTCACTGCATATGTCATAGTATAGCAAGACTCCATTAGAAGAAACAACATTACTAAGGTGAGTAATTTTTTCTTCTAACCCCTGTAATACTCAGGTATTCATAACTTTCTGCGGTAAGCCTTCTAGGTAGGACTGCCCGGAGAGAATAGAACACATGCAAATGATGGAATTGTTTGCACATGGCAACTTTTCAAATGCTGCCCTGTACTAACTGCCAGTGTTTTAAACTCCTTAGATTTCACTCTCCGCTTGAAAAGTCTGGTCGCTCGCCTACTTTTCATCTGTGTGAAGAAATGTAAAATACATTCAAGTATCTTTATTTTCATTTGTTGCCTTTTACTAAGTGTATTTTGTTATTACACTTAATTTAGCATTAGTTGGTTTGGTTTTCCTGGGTCCTCTTGGTTCGGTATAACCATGGGGGAACCGGGTTAGTTAACTGTTAGTTGGGGGTTTTCTGACTTAACAGAAACCTTTAGTTTATAATTGTAGTTATTAAAGCGTTATTTTGTAACTAACTCCGGTTACTGAACTGCTAATTCCGGTTCCTTTTTGGTTCCGGAACTGATCGTAACTGCTAGATCTTACTTCGAGAGGGCTCTGGCAGTAGGTAATTACATATAGGACTGTCGTCAGCAGGCGGCAGGACCCCACAGAAAAATTTCTAGCTAGCAGTCTCTGGCGAGGGACCGCCCCCATGTCAGGTGACCGGCGTCCGGAGACGTCTGTATAAAGGGGTGGTCCCTCACGCCCGCCTTCCAGTTCTTTCCCGCCGTTAGCTCATGCCAGTGCCTCGAAGAAAAGTCCCCTGCTTGTCAGGCTCTTTCGTCTGTGTTTTAACTGAGTATTTTTGATTTGTTTTCTTGTCGTCCGTCAGGTATTCGATGGTATATGTCGTCCTCTACACCCTAAGAGCACAAAAACAAGTGTGACTCGTGCGGCGCCCAACTCCCACAGAAGGACGGCCATTCCCTGTGCCCTTTTTTGCTTAGGCCCCGACCATCCGGTAGAGAAGTGCCAGCACTGCCTTAGCTTTAACGCGGCCATCCGGAGAAGGCGACAGCAGTCCTTGGAGGCCCATATTTTGGAAAAGAAAATGAGCTCCATGGAGAAAGAATTGAAAAAGCTTCAGCAGGTGTCAACATCCCTGAAGGCCTTAGGAAGAAAAACGATAAAGAAAAGCACCGGGACAAGGGCTCCTCTCCCACTGCGACTTCCTCGAGTCTCCATGAAAAATAGCAGCATCGGCGGCAGCTTTGAGACTTCTAAGGCGGCGCAAGTGCCCGCCTGCCTGGCTCAAGGCTTGGCCCTTTGGGCGCCTCCGGGCTTTTGGAGGCCTCCGCTCCTGGTAAAGCCGTGGTCTCGCAGCCTACTGGTGCGAGCGGCTCCAATAAGCCGGATGTTGGCTCTTCAGACGCCTGCACGGAGAAGGTTGGTAAGTTGGCTGACCCTTCGGGGCGGCGTGCGGCCCCCATTCCGCCCGACCAGGCTGCCCCTCCATCGCGGCCTGTCTTCGGCGATGGGTCCGTTAGGTTGGACGCTGGCCCCTCCGGCTCCCACCCGGATCCCTTTGCTAAGCCGCACATCGGTTCGCCCGACGTCCACACAGCGGATGAGCCGACACCGGACCCTCCCACATCCGTCGCTCCCGGCTCCCTGCAGCCTTCGCTGCCTTCTGGGGACTCTGAGTCTCCTTAGCCAGACCCCAAGGATTTCTCCACCCCCATCCCCAGGCGACGCTGAGGTTCCTGTTCCACCTCTGTCGGACCGTCCACCTTCTGGTCCGACCGATCTGATGTCGGCTCCCCGGATGCCAGCTCCTCAGCCGCCTGCTCAGACACTGGTGTTGCCAACTTCAGAAGACATCCCGCTCCCCGATGCCGCCCCGAGCCTTCTGCTGCAGAACTGCCTGTGGGGCCTCCGGCCAGGCCATCTGCTCCGGCAGCCTACCCGGGTACCCAACCCAGTTGTATCCGATGCCGTCATACCCGGGACCGCAGTATCCAGTGTCGACATATCCGCCACAGTTCCCGGCTCCTCAGTACCTGACGCCAGGCTTCCCGCCATCGGGTTATGGATACGCGCCTTAGGGGTATAGTCCATACCCGTATCCCCATCCTCCTCCTCCACCAGCCCCCCAGCCGCCAGTGGACCTGCAGGAGACTCTGGCCTCCTGGTGGGCTGAGGCCAAGGCTCAGCTCACCAGAGAGGTGGAGAGTCGTCCTCCGGTGCCGGTTCCTGTACGTCCACGATGAGACAATCCTCCCACCTCCGGACACCAGGGCTAAACCCTCTGGGTCCAGAGAGAGGCAGGACACGCTTCCCTGAGGGCTTCCCAAGGGGTCAGTTCCTCCCCCTTGTTGGGAGAGGGAGTCTACCTCTTCCTCATCTTCTTCTTCCTCGGACACTTCCGACGGTTGTTCCGAGCTAGACAACGAGCCACGCTCTCCATCCAAGTCCCAGTCAAGGACTCCTCCGAAGTCTCCTCCGGAGGATCCTTCCTTCACGGAGGTGCTACGAAAGATCCAGGAAGTACATAAGTGGCAATCCTTGGAGCCTGACCCCCAGCGTAAAAAACTCGCTGAGCATCTGGATTTGCCCGTGACGGCTCCCACTTTGGTGCCACCCTGGATCGAGCCTCACGCTGACCTTATTACCACTATATGAAAACAGCCGTCGGCCTTAGCCCCACTTCCCAGGAAGTCGAACAGGCTATACCAGGCTGCTGAGGGTGTTGACTATTTAGACTCCCACCCTCGAGCTGACTCTGTTGTGATTAGCGCCGCTCATGGCTGGTCAGCTCAACCCAAACACCTTAGCTGGTCTCCACCTGACGAGGAATCCCGCCTTGTGGACCAGTATGGCAAGAAGATTTTTGCTGCTTTGACTCTGGGCATTAGGGCCATGAACTGTGTCGGCCACATGGGGGATTACCAGAAGGCATTCTTAGTGAGGTGGAATCTAAATTGGACTCCCTTCCGGACTCTCTGGTCAAACAGGAAGCGGCTGAGCTCGTCTGTTCTACACGTTTGGCCAGTCGACACATTCTTCGTGCGACCTACGATGTAGTGGACACTGGTGGTAGGAGCGCAGCTTTCGCCGTAGGCCTATGGCGTCATGCTTGGCTCCGAGTGTCAGAGTTGGTCCCGGAAGTGCAGTCTGCCATCCAGGAAGTGCCCTTCTGGGGTTCGGTGCTGTTTGAGGGTGATGTCAAGGACATAATCACCGACCTGCAGGAGATGGGGACGGCACTAAAGTCTGTGGACTCTTTGTATCATGCCCACCAATTGCAGCGCCGCCCCTTTCGCAGACAGAATCGTCCCAAAGCGAGACCACAGGGAAAGAGGGCCACTAAACATCAGGCCTCCCTAGCTGCCGAGCCCCCCCCCACCCAAAAAAGCAGCGGGAGCTTCAACTGAGGCACTGCCGCACACCACCTGACTTCTTCCCTCTCCCACAGCCTCCGGGCTTCCCGGAGGAACTGGTAGGAGGGAGGTTTCCCTCCAGCTTCCAGGTTTGGAGAGGATAACATCAGATTCATGGGTGCTTCAGCTAATCGCAGAAGGACACTCAATAGAGTTTCTACAGAAACCACCTCGTCACCCTCCTTCAAGGTCGTCATACTCTCGGGAACATTATCTTCTGGCCCAGGAAGACATTTCAGCATTTTTGCTGAAAGAGGCGATAGAACCTGTCCCTCTTCCCCTGCAAGGAACAGGTTACTATTCCCACTTCTTCCTGGTCCCGAAGAAGACAGGAGATTTAAGACCTATTCTAGATCTGTTGCCTGAACATTTTCATGGCTTGCAAGAGGTTCAGGATGCTCTCACTGCAGAGCCTCCTGCCCCTTCTACGCTCAGGCCAGTGGCTGTGTGCTCTGGATTTGCAGGACGCTTACCTGCACATATCTGCCCGTCTCACCGCAGTATCTCCGTTTTGCTTTCCAGGGTGACCACTGCCAGTTCAAGGCACTTCCATTTGGCCTCTCCTCGGCTCCCCGAGTTATTTACCAAATGTCTTGGGGTGGTGGCGGCCTACCTGCATTCCCGGAGGGTACAGGTTTTCCTGTACCTGGACGATTGGCTTCTGGTGGGCTCATCCAGGGAGGAACTCCTGCACTGCCTCTCCCTCACCCAGCAGGTCTTTGCCTGCCTGGGTATTACCATGAACCATTCCAAGTCTCACTTGATCCCATCTCAGAGGCTCCAGTTTATTGGGGCAATACCGGACACAACCCTAGGCAGGGCCTTCCTGCCACCGGACAGGGCGGTCACACTCCAGACTCGGGTTAGCCTGTTGTCCGGCCACAGGCGAGTCAGTGCCAGGTCGGTTCTTCGCCTCCTCAGGCTCATGGCGGCTGCTATCCCAACAGTCACTCATGCTCGGCTCCACATGAGGGTCTCTCAGTGGACGATTCGCTCTCAATGGGATCAGTTAGTAGACAACGTGGACCAGTTGATCCTAGTCTCCTCTCCCATGATTCGAGATTTGCAGTGGTGGATGGTTCGAGAGAACTTTCTTTGGGGAGTTCCATTCTTCCTTCATCCCCCTCCCAGACTGACCACAGGTGCCTCGGGCAAAAGTTGGGGAGCCCATCTCGGTCCACATCGGACCCAGGGCTCTTGGTCCAAGCTCGAACAATCGCTACACATCAGTGTGCTCGTGCTTCAGATGGTGTGCTGTGCTCTCCAGGCTTTCCACCTGCATCTTATTCCAGGCCACCTAGCCATCCAGACAGACAATATGTGTGTGGTATGGCACATCAACAAACTGGGCGGGACTCTGTCCTACCCTCTCTGCAGGGAATCGATGAGAGTCTGGGATTGGGCAGCACAACACGACCTTCACCTCACGGCAATTCATGTTCCGGGGGTCGAGAACTCCTTAGCAGACAAACTAAGTCGCTCATCTGCTCAAGCTCATGAGTGGGAACTGGATCAGGGGGTCCTAGATGATATCTTCCTACGTTGGGGAACATCTCAGGTGGACCTGTTTGCTTCACCTCTAAACGCAAAGTTTCCCGACTTCTGCTCGCTCGTTCTAAAGCGAGGCATTTTCTGTAGAGACGCTCTGTCTTGAGATTGGAGGGACAGATTCGTCTATGCCCCCCCCCAACTCTGATCCCGCGAGTCTTGGAGAAACTCTGCTCAGAAGGAGCACGAATGTTTCTGATCACTCCTTTCTGGCCCAGGCAAGTTTGGTTCTCTCTTCTGCAACAATACTCAGAGGAACCTCCTCTTCCGCTGTCACAAAGTTTATTGACCCAGGATCAGGGGACCCTGGTCCATCCAGGTCTCGAGTCCCTTCAACTACATGCGTGGCTTCTGCACATATAGAGCAAGCCCACTTTGGGGGTTTCTCCCCAGGTGGCTGAGATCTTGATGGAGGCTAGGAAACCCTCCACTAGGTCTACTTATGCCATGAAGTGGAAACGGTTCTTATTCTGGGCTGCTTTAAAAGGCTTCGAGCCTTTCTCCTGCTCGGTTGGGCGACTGCTGGAGTACCTGCGCCGTCTCTTCGACCTGGGTCTTAGTCACTCGTCTCTGAAGGTACACAACGCGGCCATTTCGGTCTACCATGTTCACTTCGCAGATAGGACGTTTGCTCAACTGGAAGTCTCTAAGACTTTCCTCAGAGGAGTTTTTCACTTGAGACCCCCTATCCGAGTTCCCGCCCTTCCTTGGGATTTGAACTTCGTTCTTGAGAAACTTACTTTGCCTCCTTTTGAACCGGCGGCCTCAGCAAACATGAAGTTCCTTTCATGGAAGACGCTCTTCCTATTTGCCATTACCTCTGCTCGGAGGATTTCAGAGCTCCAGGCCCTGATGTGTAAAATACCATACTTGATTTTTCACAAGGAACGTGTGGCTCTGTGCACCAATCTAAGTTTCTCCCCATGGTGGTAGTGGAATCTACATTGAACCAGTCGATAGAGTTACCTGCCTTTTTTACGCAGTACTCCAATCAGGGGGAGTGTCTGCTTCACACTATGGATGTTCATCGGATTCTTAGATACTACACTAACAGAACAAAGGATCTCAGAAAGACTGATCAACTGTTTGTCTCTTTTGCCCCCAAAAGAGAAGGCAATGCTGTTTCCAAGCAATGCCTGTCTAAATGGTTGGCTCATTGCATCACCTTCTGTTATGACAAGTAAAATAGGACCCTTCCGGGTCAAGTAAGAGGACACTCCACCAGAGGGGTTGCTGCTTCAGCGGCACGTTTCAAGAACATGTCAGCGGCAGACAGTTGTGCTGCCGCCACTTGGACTTCTGTTCATACATTTACAAAACATTGCAGTTTGGATAGTGCCTCTCGCTGTAGAGCAGGCTTCGGGCTCACTGTTCTGCAAGGCCTCCTTTCTTAAGGCCTTCACAGCTAAGAGGATCTGCTTTGAGTAGCTTTCCTCCTCCAGTGTGCTTCTCCTTGTTCCAGACTGCTTGGGACTCAGTCCTATATGTAATTACCTACTGCAAGAGCCCTCTCGAGGTAAGATAGTACAGTTACGTGAGAACTTAACGTAACAGTAGATCTTTGAGAGAGGCTCTTGCAGTAGGTAATACCTTCCCGCCCTCCATCCCCCTAAGCTTTCTCAGCTCCTTTTCCAGGAGGGGAAATATCCGCTTCCCTCTCGTCTTGCCTTTTGGCCTTTGGCGGGAAAGAACTGGAAGGTGGGCGTGGG
The DNA here is from genome assembly GCA_016271365.2 of Neoceratodus forsteri. Classification (NCBI taxonomy): domain Eukaryota; kingdom Metazoa; phylum Chordata; order Ceratodontiformes; family Ceratodontidae; genus Neoceratodus; species Neoceratodus forsteri. The sequence continues at coordinate 100,537,973 of JADMNL010000035.1, read as the reverse complement.
GGACCACCCCTTTATACCGACGCCGCATGGCGTTTGTCACCTGACATGGGGCGGTCCCCCGCCAGAGTCTGCTAGCTAGAAATTTTTCCATGGGGTCCTGACGCCTGCCGGCTTCAGTCCTATATGTAATTACCTACTGCAAAAGCCTCTATCAAAGATCTACTGTTATGGTAAGTTCTTACGTAACTGTACTTTCTGGGAGTGGTATATGGTGTTCATACACACGAACCCACCCGACCTCTCTGGATTCGACGCAGAACCCAAGTTTCCAGCGGGCAAGATCTTGCGTCATGGGGCTGAACCGAGGGTTATACCACCCGGGTGGGTGGGAGGAGCCAGCTTAAAGACCTTCTGGCAAGATTCTTAAAGGGACAGTACATGCCAAACCGTGTGGATGAACAACATATACCACTCCTAGAACTACTGTTACAAGTGAGTAACCTGTTTAAGACGACACTCTGGTAGGGTTGTTTTATTTTAATATCTGTCCACCTGATTTCGTTTTACTTTTCTGACCCCACAGTTAATTCTGCCTCCCATTTACTTTACAGTCATTTTTTTCCTTCAGTTCACCTACTCCTTCTATTCATCTCAGGGTTACATTTAGTTGTTAAAAAAAAAAAAAAAAAAAAATTGAACTAGCCCACATTTTTCTTGAAGTGACTCACTTTTTGGTCATCAGTGAGTCAGTTGACCCATCAGATTTCATGACCGGAATGAGCACCGGTTGCCTGTGTTGTTTCCAAGGCCTCATTCAAGTGTAGGGAAGGAGGAACTCCAGAGCCTGGACATCAAGCGGGTTTTAAGTTTCTGTATTTAAAAGTCTGAACATTGTGGAACTGGAGACAGTTGACTGTTTGCCACTGTTTTTTTTTTCTCCCAATATAAATTATTTCATTATTATCAAGGTGCACATTCATAAATAACTTAGGTATTCCCTCTGTCTATCACAGTAGTAGAGAGGGGAAAAATACACTTGCCTGTTCAGTTTGGTATCGTGGAAGTTTGTGAGCTGTTGGCAAGGTAGGAAAACACTAGACAATCTATTATTGGATTTTCTCTTGTTTTGAATGCGACTATGATAAGGGACCACCAAGGTTTTTTTTAAGTGCACATTCACCAGCACTACATCCTGCCACAGTGGCATCACTAAATTCAGTGGTATACCTTTGTTAGTGGTGTGCAAGATAGCCACCTGGTTGATAGTACACAGCTTACGTTTTTATTACTGTCTGGTTATTCAGGCAATAAGGGATGCCCGATTTAGCACTTAATGTGGTTTGGAACGTTTTTCTAAATGGTTTCTAGACCCTGCCTCCCAAGAACTGCTTGGAGTCTGCTATTGCTCTTAAGCCTCTGCTGAAGTCCTGTTTGGCCTGTACTTGATCCTGCCCTCACTTATTTGGCACCTGATCTGCTCTGCCTCTACTTTCATCAACCCTAGAGTAACCATCGCTTGATCTGTGTCCTTTTGTAAGTTTTCCTCTGCCTCTCCCCCCTAATATCCTGCCTGGAAATGAGCCTCAGCACAAATTTTCAAATAAATAATTTGAATCGCATCACAAATACACTGCCGTTGCTAGAAGAAAAACATTATCATAGTAATGATGCTTTTTCCGTAAGGTATACTTTGGAGTCATGCAAGCCCTTCCCACCTTCCGGGTTCTACAAGTTTTCAGGTCAAATGTTCGATGATGAAATTTCATTTACTTAGTTTTTGTTAACTGGGTGAGTCTGCTAGGCAAGAATTGCCTATGTTTAGGGAGGTTACATCAGTTATACAGAAACAGATATAATTCAAAGAAGGCTTGTATAAAGATAAGTTACATATAGAAGACAGAGAATGATGGATGGGGTGTTGCACATTATGAAGTGTGTGTTGTTTTTTTTTTTTATATAAACACATTTGAGGTTGATACCCCACAAACCACAAGTGCGAAGTATGAGTGGTTTGTGATGGTATTGTACACCAAGGGAGGATATGTTTGTGTGTGTGAGATGCATCTCTCTAAAACTAACTGAATGATGTAACACCCCATATTTCATATGTTTGCTGGTCGATTTATTGCTGTGTGGAGAATAAAAAGACTGGTTTCATTTCTATGGGGTTTCGTTTTGTTATTTCTGTGAGGATGAGATGGGGTGGCGGCTTTCACTTACAGTTTGGCTGAGTAACGGCCGTGCCATAATAACCAGATTCAGTTTCACAATGGGTCTGGTTATTATAGCGTTCAAATGTGGTTTCAGTCCAACCAATAAATGGGTTCAGCAGTAATTATATTAAATAAGGTACACAAGTATCACAGATTTACCAAGTCGTCATGGCAAGATAAAACGATCATGAAGCAGAGTTAGATATTGGAAAAATTTGGTCAAGTTAGAAAGATAAGTTCAAGCTTAGCGACAGGTGCAACTGAAGGCATTTAGTAAAAAAAAAAATTTTCATTACCTTGGAGCTGTTCCATATCTCCAGAGGATTAGTGTTTCGTAGTCCGTGAGCTCATCTTGACATTGCATTAAGATGAACATTAAACTTCAATTTGGGGACAGCCAAAAGAGGGGTGTATATCCTGTTTTGAGGGTATAACTGAGGCAAGGAACTGGGGAAAATGGCTTTTATTTTAGTCTTTTGTAACCGGGTAAGGCCCACTAGGCACAAGTGCCTGTTTTCAGGGGCGACCTGGGAGCACAAGGAAGTTAAGTGACTTGCTCAGAGTCACGCAGTATGCAAGTGGAGGTTGTGAGAATCAAACTCTGGTCTGGTCTTCTGGATGTACCAAGCTCGTTCACAGCTTGTTATTCTAACCTGTAGGCTATACTGCTAGCCCATTGTTTAACATTTTTTTGCTTGAGTATTTTACAGGTTTAAAACTGCAGATTTTTCAATTTTTCATATTGTGATTTCTCCTGTTTTCATTTCTTAATACGTGGCATCGGGTAGTTGAAATTCACTGTTCTCTACTGATCTTAATGTACAATTTACTGTTGGAATGCCGGGCAGAGCATGACTACAGTGCAGGGTTTAAAGATTCTTTGGAGCAACACTTTAGAGCTGTGATGTTTCTATTTGTGTGACTAATAAATACACCCTCTAAAAGAAACATTATTATAATATTTATAATGTGAGGCAGTATAGCACAGTGGGTTAAGACTCTGCGCTGCAGATCTGGAGACCTGAGTTTGAATCCCAGAGCCACTTAGGTGCATACTGTGTGATCTGAGCAAGTCACTTAACTTCCTTGTGCACCCAGGTCGCATCTGGAAACAAGCTTCCGCTTAGTGTGCTACTCTTGGTTAAACAATGTTCCCATCCCTATAATGGTGTGTAAAATTTTAGAACCTCCTCAGGACCAAACAGTCTGTTCGTAATAGCAATTTTCCCGTAATACCTTCCTATACAGGTTGCACATTACTTACTGGGTGAGCTCTATGGGAAAGAAAAAAATTAGCCACACCCTGAACATTGCAATAGTTGATAAAAAAAAAAAAAAATAAATAAATAAATAAATAATAAATTACAGTAGTTTTCATTCGGTAGATTTGATTTTTTGTCAGCTTTTGGCTACTACGGCTATCCTTGGTACTCACCCAGAATTACAAAATGCAGTCAGAACTACAAGACATGTACCTAATATTGTGCAATCCTTACTATGTGGTGTTCTTGATAGGCAAGTTTAACTGTATACATTACTGTTTATGAATGACTGTGGATGTGCACCATTACATATCTTGGTGCCCTGTGTTTTACTTGTTGTTCCCCTCCCTGATGCACTCTGACATTTTCCAGCAGGTACCCAGTACCAGAGCAGCTCAGGGATGGTAGGAGAATTGAAAACAGATCTTCCTTGCCAGCACCCCGCCTTCGTCCTGGATATGAAAGATGGCGGGCCTGTCAAGGGTCTGTGCTGGGGCAACGGAGTTCAAGCTATTTGTAACAGTGAAAAAGAAGGTAAATGAAATGAGTGTTTGGCACTAGTTATTAGTGCATTCTTTATGAAGGGCCCCCTTTTTTAAGAAATAAGAAAAAAAAATGGTGTTGTAAAGGAATTTCATAATGTCCAAATGGACTGTCATTGAAACACTTACACATTTTTTCCATGTCTCCTTTGCTTTTTTTTTGGGGGGGGGGGTCCTCAGAAACTCCTGACATAGTTACCCAGGTGATGTTTGGGCACTTGGCTTTCCACGGTAATGAAAGGCTGTTTACTAACCAATAAGAAAAAAGCTTCTTCCGAGGGTATCTCTCATCAGGTCACACCTTTGGAATGATAACATGCGTCAGCACTAGGACCACACAGAAACTTTTGCAAGCAGTCAGCCAGGGGCCGCCCACAACATCAAGCATCAACATGTACATAAATGTGGGCGGCTACTCCACTCCTTAGTTTTTTCTTGCCGTCAATCAGACTCTGACCAGTCATTGGAAATATCACTGCACAAAGCCACTATTTATTTTTTTGTTCTAATTAAGTAACCACTTTTATAGTGATTTTCAGTGACCTGTATTCTACTGAAAGAACCATCCAATCTTTTCCGGCACTGCGAGTGCAGAGAGAATCTGCAAGAAAGACACCTATGATCTGTGCGTATCTGCTGTCTAGATCTGTCTCACAACATGAAAGCCTGAGAGATTCATCTCTGCTGCCAGGTGACGCAAGAAGGGGGCTTTGGAGAAATTCTTCTTTCAGAAAACCGTAGAAGCAATGGAGAAGGAGCCACATGCTAAATCTGTGTCGCTGGCCCTATCTGCTACATTACGGTCATCGGAGTCCTGAGAACAGTCCCTGCGGGGAGCCACAAATACAAGGACAAGGTCTCTCCAGTGAGATCCCGGTCACCCCCTGAAGGACAGCAGGTACGACCTCCACCACTATACCATCTGCTCCAGCGGCAACCCCCCCCCCCCAACCGTTGACCCGACACGATGGTCATGGCTTGATATAGGCACTACCGGGCCTATTACAGCTGGTACGTCACTGTTACTGATGGAGAGCCAACCTCCACTGCTAACTCCTGCAGTCACACCCACTACCCAAAGTTGCACCAATGCACAGGCAGTACTCCTCTCATTTTGGACATGATACGGCTTCTACTGCCAGGCCTTCCTGCTGCAGGGGGCCCATCAATGGGGTCTACTACAACCAACCCATCCATGTCGCAGGTAAATACCTTGCAGAATGGATTTTCTGAGCTGTCGCCGATGTTGCTGGCATGGTCTTTCATTCCTGTCGATGAAATCGTTGTTAGCGAGTATGAGTATAATCCTGACCTCATAATGGTTGAGGATGAGGAGGAAGACTATGCTGAGGAAATCCAGAATTTAAATGGCACCAGTTCCATAGTATCCTCCAGAGGATCCCTTATTTTTTTACTGTGATGCAGCAAATGCAGGCTGCCATGGGCCTCACGTTGAAGGAGTAGGATTCTACCAAGAAGAACCTGCTGGATTTTCTGGAGATGCCAGAATCTCCCTCTGCTGTTCCCTCCCCTGTTTCCAGCTTTGGAAGATGTTACTTATGCAGCCTGGTATAGGCCTCACAACATACCAGCTGCGTCCAGAAAGACAGACAGAATATATTCTGCCCCTTCTGGAAAACTTTATTATGCTAACCAGCCTGAGACAGAGTCCGTGGTAATAACAGCTGCCCATGATGGGTCCAGGGCACCTAGGCACCTGAGCTCCCTTCCTCCTGATAGTAACTCCAGGAGGCTGGATGATCTAAGCAAATGTACTTACACCACCTCTACTTTGTTGGGCCTGCATAATATCAATTACCAGGCCCAGATGATAGTCAGAACACACACTGGAGGAAGGCTAAGTTTGCAGCACAGGCTTTGCCTGAGGGTTCTACTAAACAGGAGTTAGTCAAAACTCTTAATGCTGGTACTGATGTGGGAAAACATTTGCTCTGCACAGCATGTATTTCTGATGCCTTTGCTAGTGCTGTAGCTGCTGGCATTTATCTCAGGCACTGCTCTTGGCTCAGGGTAGCAGGATTTGCCACTGATGTGCATCAAACAGTCCCCATTTAGAGGGCAGAAACTGTTTGGCCAGGGTATAGAAGAAGCCTTGAGAAACCCTCAAATGTCTGGCAAAACTCAATCCGTGTACCATACCCAGTACAGGAGTAGAAGCAGGGGTAACTTTCGCTCAGCTGCTCTCAGAGGCTACTGTCAGGCCTGTCGACATCAGGGCAGTAGTCAAGGTTTGGGGCCTTGCCAGTCCCCTCTCCCAACCCCAGGTGCCCAGAGAAAAGCACCTAAGAGTAGTGGAGCCAGAGGCTGTCTCCCCCACCCCGACTCAGCATGACTCCTTATATGCCCCCAACCACTATTACCTCCAGGGGGTGGTTGTAGGGGGTCACCTCTCCCTCCTCCTCCTGGAGCAGTGGAAGGTGGTGACTGTAGACAAATGGCTTCTGGAGATTATAGAGAAGGGTCGCGCTGTGGAACTTCTAGACAGTCCTCCAGATCATCCACCAGTTAGGACAATATACCCTTTAGGGCACTTGTCCCTGTTGCATGAGGAATTACAGACCCTGTTTCAAAAATGGGCCATAGAACCTGTACTTCAAGCACAGAGGCACAAAGGCTTTTACTCCACCTTATCCCAAAGTGGACAGAGGATCCAAGGCCTATTCTGGATACAAGGAAACTTCTTCATAGAATACAAGACGTTTTAGATGGTCTCTCTGCAGGGTCTCCTTCCCTTACTGAAAACGGGTGACTCTTCTTTGCTCCTTAGATATGAAGGATGTGTACCTTCATATCAAAATCTGGAAACTTCACAGGAAATATCTGAGGATCTTACTTCGAGAGGAAGCTCTTGCAGCAGGTAATAACATATAGGACGGGCACCACCTGGTGGCAGATCACGGCAAAATTTCTCCAGCAGTACCTAGGTGACTGCCCACCTAATGTTGGCTCTACCCCCAGCGTCCCTTCCAGTATATAGGAGGCGGCAGTCCCCTTATGCTCCAGTTCTTTTCTGCCATCGTACGTGTAGTTTGCTCTTGGCTAAAGCTTCACCAGTATCGACCACTGCCTTATTCTGAATTTCTCTACAAGTTTTCCTCTATGTCCACTCTGTCAACGGGGCACACCAACAAGTGCTCCTGTGGGCGTCAAATCACCTCTGATGGTCAATCCACCTCTCTACTGCCTAGGCACAGACCATGACACCAGGGCCTGCTCTCATTGCCAGGCCTTCAATATTAAAATGCGCATATGGCGCCAGAAATCCCTCCAGGCCTTCCTCGTGCAAGAAAAGTTGGCTGCCATGCAGAGAGACTCAACATCTGTAGATACATAGACAGTGTCGGCAGATAAGGGCCTATGGCCCACCCAGTCTGCCCATTTGAGCTTGTAAGTTCAGGTTATGTTTTCCTAGAAGTCTGTTGCCCCTTACCCCTGACCTCCAGAATTCCTTTATGTCTATCCCATGCATTCTTAAATCGCGTGATTGTTTCAGCCCCCACCACTTCCTCTGGCAGGGTGTTCCACTTGTCCACCGCCATCCCGAAGGGGATTCGTTGACTCCTGCTAGAAGGAAGCAACAAAAAGATAAGCATAGAGAGAAGCGCAAGGAACAGGAGAGATCCCGCTTGAGGTCTTGGTCCTCCAGATCATATACACCCTCAAAATCCAGCTCCTCAGGCCATGAGTTCTGCTTGACAACCCTCAAGTCCTCCACTGGATTGGCAGCTCTGGGCAAGACCACCTCAGCTTGTGTGCAGCATATTAAGATCCGCCCTCCCCTGAGCTCCGTGGGGACCACGGCAGACTCGGGTAAGTCCTCCTCCTGTTCGGCCTCCATCTTGGGTGCCGACTCCGGGAAGGAAAAAAAGGCCTCCTATTTGCCTCCTAAGTTTAAGGCCTCCGACAGCCATCAGTGTCTGATAGGCATCCGTTTGATAAGTCTTCAGAACATTGACTGCCCTCAGCCTTCGCCTCCTGAGGGGCGTTCGGCCAAGTCTAAGAAGCCGTGGACCGCTGGCTATGGCTACCCCAACGCCTCCTGTCACAACTGACGCCAGATCAGATGTCACCCCTCCGTAATGGGGCCAGTCGCCGACCCAGCAGCCCTTGGAACCCGATGATGGCCTACAGGCGGTTCCGCTGTCATCGCCAGTTCAGCCGATGCCTGACCAACCTAACGCTGGTGCCAACAACTGCTTGGAGACACTGATGCTTGATCCAGTGCCCAGCTCACCCAGGCTCACTATGGCTTGTGTAAAAGACCTGTTTACTCATTGGTGGGACACTGTCAAACAGGACTTGACCCCCAAACCAGGTGTGCTTCCCCTTCACAACCTGATTCGGTTCCTGAACCTCCACCGGCTATTATTGAGGTTCCGCAGCTGCAGGGAGAGGATACTGGAAAGCCTCGTTCACCACGCAGTCCCCGTAAGCACTCAGACAAGTGTAGGCGTAGAAGGTCTCTCTCTACAATTTCATCTCACTGTCCTGTGCCGGACAAGCATAGGCGTAAAAGGAGATAACGCTCTTGTTTTCCCTCTTCTTCTGATTCTTATGTCAACTCGGGCTCTACCCCAACCACATTCGATGTAGAGTCTTTGCCTGGGGACACAGAGGACCAACCAAAGTCTCTGCCGAATGACTCCAGCTTTATGGAAGTCATGTGCCATATTCAGGAAAACATGGGGTGGGATACTGAGGCCCTTGACCTGGAGTACTTGAGGTTGGCGAAATACGCCAAAATGACCCCAAGCCTGTGGTCATCTCATCTGTGGTGGACATCTTCCAGGACGTTACCCAGGCTATCTGGAAGCACCCACATTCATCCTCGGCAGCCCGCAAGAAGGCGTATCGTCTGTACCGGGCACCTAAGGACCATCCCTTCCTGGCCAAACACCCAGCTGCAGACTCGGTGGTGATTTCGGTGGCTCACGACCGTTCGCAGAGGCCCAAACACCTGAGCACCCAGCCGCCTGACAGGGAGTCGAAGCAGCTGGATTCGTTGGGCAGAAAGATGAACACGTCTGCCACTTGCAGCATCAGGAATCTCAGCTTCCTGACCCATATGGTCTAGTTCCAGAATGCCCTATGGGAACAAGGGCTGGACATTCTGCAAGGCATGACCGACTGCCCATAAAAGACAGAGCTTGCAAAATTGCTCCAGACGGGCTCGGACGTTGGTATGCACGTTTTACAATCTGTGTACGACTCTGCAGACACATCTGCAAGGGCGACTGCCACGGGCATATGTCTCCACGTCACTCCTGGCTCTGGGTTTCGGGGGTTCACGCCAGATGTACAGTCTAACATTCTGGACGCCCTTTTAAAGGCTCTGTCCTCTTCGGTGAAGAGTCTGAGAAGATAATTTCAAAACTACGAGACTCCGGTAAAGCTGTCCGTGCCGCCAGAAACAGGGACAGTTACTCAGGTCCCGTTTTCGTGGTCGATGGGGACATCAGCCTCAGCAACCCCACTTTCAAAATTAGCTTCAGCGGGGAGGCTTTGGTCGAAGAGGTGGTGCCAAGGGTTACGTGGCCTCCACCTCCCAACAGGCAAAACCAGCCCCAGCCCCCCCAGCAATACGCATGACTACCCATGCGACCCTCCTCTCCTTAATGTCCCGTCAGGAGACCAGGTGAGAGGCTGCTTTTCTGTGTACGCAGATGCATGGAGAGAAATGACCTCTGACCAGTGGGTCATCGAGCTTGTGGAATACAGGCATTCCATCGAGTTCGAACAGCGCGCCCCCCCCCCCCAACACCATCCCACCACCCGTGGGGACACAAACTCAAAATACGGCAGGAGATTCGGGCTCTGCTAGCTAAAATAGCCATAGAACCCATACCTCTGGCAGAGATGCAGGATTTTACTTCCACTTCTTCCTGGTTCCGAAGAAGTCAAGGGATTTAAGACCCGTCTTAGACCTCAGCGGCTTAAATCTATGGGTGTCCTACAAAGTTTTCGGATGATCTCCCTTCCCAGTCTCCTTCCTATGGTTTCCAAGGGAGATTGGTTGGCATCAGTGGACATGCAACATGTGTATCTGCATATCTGTATCGCCAGGGGAGACACAAGGTTCTGTTGAGGTTCCGATTCGAGGGAGAATACTTTGTCTGGTTCTTCCATTTGGTCTCTCCTCGGCCTCCAAGAGTCTTCATGAAGTGCATGGCGGTGGTCGCTGCAGCACTACAGAGGATGGGCCACTTTGTTCCCCTACCTGGACGACTGGCTTCTGCTGGCTTCCTCCAGGGACCATCTGCAAGTCACGATTCGAGACACCCTCTCTCTGTGTTGGCATCTGGGTGTCACAGTAAATCCCATCAAATTGTTTCTGACTGCCACTTAGAATCTGCAGTTCATAGGGGCTTTATTGAACATGGTTCAAGAGAAGGTGTTCTTACCAGTAGACTGGGTGGAGCGCATTCGGGCTGTAGCCAGTGTCATCTCTTCTGCCTCTCTGGTACCAGCCAGACTACTGCTCAGATTGCTAGGACACATGGCAGCAGCCATAGTCTCTGTTCCCTTTGCAAGATTGCGGGATGAGAACAATTCAGTGGACCCACAGGGTCCAGTGGGACCAGAATCGGGACGACCTCGATGCACTGGTTGGGATCACAGAGCCAGTCCACCGGGAACTCCATTGGTGGATGTCATCCTTGAAGCTTCTAGAGGGAGATCTTCCTGGACTAAGTCTCCATCACTCATTCACACTAGTGGGATAGCGCCAGAGGCGCTCGGATAGCGGAAGCCAACAATTTTCTGAAGGTCGGTAGCTGAGGTGGGACCACGCATGCAGCAACACCATGAACTGACTTCGTGCCTGTGTAGGCTATCTAAGTAAACCCTCCAACCACCTCAGTTCCTTTTCTCCTGCTGTCGAAGTCGCGCTTTGGATGTCGACGCCGCCTGCGGTGCCGGAGTCAGTTTTCGTCTAGACGACAGCAGCTTTTAGTGTTTAATTAATTTATTTATTTATTTAAAGTTTCGGAATTACAACCTTTGAGTCAGAGACTCCTTTGCAAAGGCTCCACGTCAGGGCAAACAGACAATAACAACAAATAAGTAGTAATAAGGTACCAAGGAGATAACAGGAAGACAGGAGACATTAATCCAAGCTTGGGTAGATTACAGTTTGGGATTGCTTTTGCTGCCCAGGTTTGAATGATATTACACAATTTAAGAACTAGAATACTTTGCAGAAGCTTTGTACATGTTGTGGTTGAAGACCTCGTCTTCAGGTTGATGAACAATGAACAATGGACAATGAATACGATAACTTAGCAGAAGCATTTTACATTTTGCAGTCAAAAGACCTTGTCACTGGTGGGATAAACAAAGAAAAACTTGATTAATTTCCAGACGCTATGCACATTTTGCAGTCAAAGACCTTGTCTTAGGTTGGATAGCAAACCTGCAGTTTAACTATTTAGTAGTAATTTTTTTTTATTTTATGAACAAGAAGATTATGAAGAAAAAGAAATTCTTTCCTGCCATCAATGGAGTCATCCTTAGACGGTAGTGGTGACGGTAGGAAGACTTGGTTTGAAAGTTGTTATGGCAGAGGGGCTGTGCCCGGTCCGCCACCCCTTAGTAAGAGGGGAGGGTCTGACTACTGACAGTCCTGTGCTCAAGGACAGTCCACGAAGCGAATCTGGCGGTGCTGGGATCCGGCTCCGGCAGCCTCAGCTCTTCTTTTCGTTTGGGAAGAATTGGGTGACGCTGGGGGTTGCCCGTTGGTATGACTGCACGAGGATTGTTCGTTGGTAGGGGCGATAGGCCTGAACCAACTTTCATGGGTTCCCCTTGGCCCCGCTCCTAACGGCTGCATACTCTGCTCCGGACTCCATCTCTGTCCTCGTTGGAGTTCCGGTGAGCAGTTTCACCTCTGGGCTGCTCCTGTGGAGCAGGGGGTTTGACTTTCCTTTTTTCCTGGTTGTGTTCCTGTTTTCGGGGCCTTGGAGCCGTTGGACCGGAGCCGGGTCAATTGGATCAGAATGAGCACGGTGCCCTCTTGGTGCCTTCGCCATCGTGTCAGCCCCTTGTGCCTACCCCCCTCTTCCTTTTCCATGCTGGGGCCGGCACGGGCAACACCTCCTTCTCCCCATCTTTTCTATTGGCTTTTCCACGGTGTTTTTCCTGGCGCTGTGCCCGACACCTTGGTAGCGCTACAGGTCCAGCGCCGTGCCACTGGTTTGGCATTGGTGCCATAGGCAGCGCTGCTGGTATTTGGGTCGGCGCCATGGCTTGGCACTGCACTCGGCGCCGTGGATGCTGTCATTGTTGCCTTCATTGCGGCGCTAAGCACTTGCGGCTGCTGCGGGCGGCGCCGGGCACCCATGGGTGGTGCCGTGGGTGGTGCCGGGCACCCGTGGGTGGCATTGGTGCCATGAGTGTCCATGGGTGCCATGGTTTCTTGGGTGCCATGGGCTCGGGGGTGCTCTTGCATGCCATTGCTGCCGAGGATACCTGCGGGTTCCGCCGTGGGTGCCCTCTGGTGTCTCCCAGGTTGGCATAGGTACTGCTTGGTGCCCTCCTGTGACGCTGGTGCCGCAGGGGTGCCAGTTGGTTCTGTCTGACAGAACTAGGGAAAGATCTCCGTTTGCAGACCTCTCTTCTGCAGGACTTGTGGTGGGATGTTTCTGCGGAATGAAGTCCTATTCTGCGGATTATTTTTCCACACATCTTAGTGGGTGGCGGTCTGCATAGAGTCTCATCATCCAGCGGTTTTCCGCTGATGGGACTCTTCAGTTCTGTTCTGTCAGCAGAATCTCTCATTCCGCTCAGCACTTTCTCAACTCCCTACGTGGTGCCAAGCTCCTAGACACCCTTCCTGGTGACGGAGTCTCTAGTGGCTCTAACCTAGACCTCTTTTTGGGGTCCTTCTGTGGTAGAAGGGCATCTAGATGAGTCTCTCCCTGTACTTCTGTTCAGTGATACAGCAGATAACTCATTTTTATATACTGAAAGACACTCCCTCTCTATCATCAGAGTCTGTGATGCAAGCTCTTTTCAGTAGTTCCTCATTTATGGGGTCCACCATAGTGTTCAGACTGGATCTGTGGACCATATACCTCTGCGTCTAGACTCTTTCAGTGGTCAAGACAATTACACTCTGTGGAACATTCTAATTCAATGGTCAGGAGTCGCACAGACTGTTCTGCTCCTTTGATAGAGTTATACAGCCCTCTTTTGATGCTGCCCCTCTGGTGGCTGCTTCGGCACAGGTGGTTAACATCTGTCTAGCTATTATTAGTCCAGTCAGGGGTTCAGTTATGGATCCTCAGGCTCCTCCTGCTCCTCAGAGGGATGACATCCTTGTCATTTCTGTATCAGGCAATCCTTGCCAAATAGCAGCCAGCAACCTTGTCAGGCTCAGACTAATAATTAATACAAAAAAAAAAGGGGGTCAGAATTATCACAGCACAGAACCTAGTTGGAATTTCCCGATACCACACTTTGGATCTGGTCAGGTTCCGCCTCAACCCTGAGGCGGTCGTCTCTAAACTTCAGTAAAGAGTACCTGATTTCTTCTATCCCTAGGGGCAGTCCGATCCAGCGGTGGTATAGGTCATCTCTTTTCTCTAGAGGATTTTCTCTTATTCCGAGATATTTCCAAAACCTAGACGTCTTAACCAGTCTGTTAGTCCCTTTTTGTTTTTTTAATCAGGCTTTCTTCTCTTGATCAGAGCCTTGCAGCAACAAGTGACTCTTCAGCGAGTGGAACTTAGATTCCTACTTCCATGCTTGCTTCAACTCAACAGACGACATGCTCCTTTCTTGACCATAGGTCAAGTAGGTCTTTTCTGAGGTAGCTTCTCAAATACTCACACCTTCAGTTCCTGTGCATTGGTTCTGTGCCAGTAGCACCCGGAGCTATCCTCTCCGACTGCGTGACGGAGCGGTGATGTTTTTTTTTTTTTTTGTTCAACAAAGCAAACTAGAACTCTTCCTACTCCCTTCATGGAGGCTGGAGTAAGTAGTGTCTCACCGCATTGAGCCACTTCTGCCGCTATTCAGTCACTTCAACCAATGGGTTAGCCCTAACTTGGTCCTGCTGTGTCCCTCCTCGATGCACATCTGCCTCTATTTGCCTTACAAATCCAGCCGCTGTTTTTTTGTCAGTGTTTTTTTCCACAGTGGACACGTCCTCCTGTACACTTTTTCCTTTCTTCCCTGAGTTCAGAGACTGCTTCTACAGTTATACACACAGGGGCAGGATGATTCCCTTTTGGAATATGCAGTGACTAGGATTTGATTCTACTAGACCACCACAAGAGGCTTCTAAGTTGTGCTTCGCCTTCCATCAGGAAGTTTTCAGTGACTTAGTACAAACCATTTTCCTTGATGAGCTAACCCCACCTGGACCTTCTTTTGCTCACCAAGTAAGGGGTTCAAGTGCTGCTAGACCTGTTGTTTGCAGGTCAGCCATACTTGGTAGTGGGGGTTCCGTCTCCGCTTTTCGGTCTACCCTGAACCTGTACACTTTATCTCCGGCTCTTGCAGTTCCTGAGGTCCTTTACATTAGATTAGCACATGTCTTTGACACTATTAGTTTTGGTCCTATACCAAATTGTGAGTCAGGGTTTTCGTCTCTCTCTGAGTGGTTGCGGCTTCCTGGCAGTTTCATTTTGTGCACATTGCAGTCGTCTGCAAAATGGTGTGTTACAACTCGAATGCTTATCTTGTAAGCATCATGCTCTGGATGCTCTTTACAAGATGGCTCTTTTTATTAGCAGGACAGCCCTTGGCCGTCCTTTCTGGGTGAACCCGATCTCCTACCACTCTACTCAGGGTTGTGGGTTTTAGCTTGGTACTCTCCACTAGTGTGAATGAGTGATGGAGACTTGGTCAGGAAGATATGAGTGCATTGCACCGTTATTGATCTTGTTGGACAGTCTCCATCACTCATTCCTCTCCTACCATCCCCTGGGTTCACTCGTTTTCTTTCTTGGTCTTCATGGCCTATGGTTCGGACTGTGAAGCCATTGTTCTTTGACCTTTCTTACAAAGGCCATCTGGGCCTCTCAGGCCCAGAAACTCAGAATGAGTTATTCTCATTAGTTACGCTGCACCTCCTTGGTCGAGAAAGGTACGGGCGGTTGGAGGGTTGGCCTTGAGATAGCCTACACAGGCGCGAGTCAGTCTCGCGGTGCCGCGCATGCATGGTCCTACCTCGGCATCGACCTTTCAGAAAATGTTTGCCTCCCGCTTGGTCCTAGCGCCTCCGGCGCTATCCCACTAATATGAATGAGTGATGGAGACTGTCCAAGAAGATCAGTAATTACGGCAAGTACGTAATTTCCATTTCAACCTCGAAACCCCTCTCAGACAATGTCTGCGGATGCTTCGAATTTGGGATGGGGCGTGCATTTGGGGGATCACAGGACTCTAGGTCCCCTGGTCCCCGTCAGAGGAGAATCTGCACATAAACATCCTCGAACTGAGAGCAGTCCTATATGTGCTGCAAGTGCTGGACTCGGTAATTCTTCCCTGTCACCTTCTTGTCCAGACAGACAACACTTGGGTGATCTTTTACATCAACAAACAATGAGATACCCACTCTTATCCTCTCTGTCAAGAGGCCATGAGAGAGTGGGACTGGGCCATGGCTCATCAGTTGGTCATTTCTGCCATTCGCGTTCCAAGGATCCAGAATGTCTTGGCAGACGATCTCAGCAGGTCGAGGTTGCAGGCCCACGAATGGTCCCTTCTTCAGACCGTGGCAGACTATCTGTTCACCAGGTGGGGGACACCAGATCTGGATCTTTTTGCGTCTCTATCCAACGCAAAACTGACCAGTTTCTGCTCACTAGAGCCATGGCCTGGTGTGTTTTGGCTAGATGCGTTATCCCTCTTGTGGAAAGGGAGGTTCCTTTATGCCTTCCCTCCCTTCCAGCTCCTGCAGTATGTTCTCCTTAAAGCGCAATCAGAAGGGACTACTATGATCCTGATCGCTCTGCTGTGGCCTCGGCAGGTATGGTTCCCCTTGCTACAGCATCTCTCAGCGGAACCTCCTATGCCATTACCAGTTTCAGCGCATCTTCTCTCTCAGGACAACGGGTCCCTGGTTCATCCGAACCTGCATTCCTGCTACCTGCATGCCTGGCTCCTCAGGGCTTAGCTAAGCTTAGGGTCGGTGTCTCTGATAAGGTGGCACAAGTCCTGGTGGAGGCGAGAAAACCCTACACGAGAGCTGCTTACACTATGAAATGAAAACGTTTGTGTCTTTGGGCCACAGGGAGACATTTGGATCCATTGGCCTGTCCGATTAAATACTATCCTGGAGTACCTGCTTTCCTTCTCAGTCAGGTTTAAGTTACGCCTCCATTAAGGTAAACCTGGCTGCTCTTTCTGCCTACCATGCCCTTGTCCAAGGCAGAGCAGTGGCTCAATTGGAGGTGTTGGAGGCATTTTCAATTCAATTCAGTTCACTTTATTTACCGGGTCAGCTCACTGGGCCAAGGCCTTTTTTTAGGATCGACCCGGAGCTTCATTACAAAGAAGCTTAGATGTCATACGAATACAAACATTGTACAAAATACATTGATAACAAAAGTGTAATATATGAAGTAGTACAAAGTAGTACCTAAAAATAGCCGGCCTGTTGGCGCAGCGGTTGGATTTCCGCTTGTGACACCGGTGTCCCAGGTTCAGGAATGGACTCAGATCGTCGGAGGGCCGGCCGGGGGGAGAAGGATAGAGCGTCCCAAGGACTGCTCTCCTTCTCGAGGAAGTCTTGAAGGCCAGCGCACGAGGAGGGCTCCTAAGCGGAGGCTGGGGGACCTCAGGTGACGGCGCATACAACTCTGGGAGGCGGGGCAGGCAACCTACGTCGTGCATCCCCACCTCCGTAAAGGAGGAAAAACCGAGGCAAGGCAGCTGTACACATGAAGCCCTCCCTGGCGGACCTCGAGACACCACCACCATCGCTGCGGATCCCGACCAGCCATAGCTCGTGGTGGCGGTGGCGGCCATGGCCCGCCCTCCGGGGGGAGGCGGGGTGACGAGGATCTCGGCAGCCATAGCGGTGGTGGAGGTCTCCGGGGGCCGTGACTAGGGCTGAGTCAAGACGGGGTCCTGCCTGGAAAAAAGAGAGAATTAAAAAAAACAAAACAAAGTAGTACGTAAAAACAGTTACACACAGCAAAGAATTGCAGATAATGGAGCAAGGCTTTTTTTAAATTTTTTTGGCTGGAAGTAGTAATACAATCAATAGGCAATGTATTCCAAAAAATTAGACGTGGCAAGGAAAAAACTCCCTCGCCCGTACAGGTAACAGATCTTGGAATGGATAACCGTTGCATATTAGATGAGCGTTCTGCACATCAGACCCCCTATCCAGGACCCTGTTCCTCCTTGGGTACTCCTTTTTGTGTTGGAGAAGCTGACGCTCCCTTCCTTTGAACCAGCCATGGATTGTGAGCTGCGTTTTCTGTTTTGGAAAATGCTGTTTTTAATTGCTGTTCTGCTCGAAGGATTTCCAAGCTTCAGGTGCTCATGTGTAAGGAGCCCTACCTGATTTTTCACAAAGATAGGGTAGTTCTGTACTCTAATCCTAAGTTCTAGGGACATGGATATGTTGTTCATCCACACTGTTTGGCAGGTTCCTTGCCGCTTTAAATCTTGCCGGAAGGTCTTCAAGCTGGCTCCTCCTACCCACCCGGGTGGTAAAACTCTCGGCTCCGCCCCATGAGACCAGATCTTCCTTACTGCTTGGGAAGCTCAGGTTCCCTCCTTAGTGCTCTGCATGTAGACTGGATTCTAATTCTTCGATTCGCCTGAAACTTATTTTAAAATTTTCAAGACTTCGGTCAAGTTTCTTCCTCACGGCTGCAATGGACAAATCGACTCCCGGATTTCGGTGGTGCCCTTG
This sequence comes from Neoceratodus forsteri, assembly GCA_016271365.2. Lineage (NCBI taxonomy): Eukaryota > Metazoa > Chordata > Ceratodontiformes > Ceratodontidae > Neoceratodus > Neoceratodus forsteri. The sequence goes on along the minus strand of JADMNL010000035.1, from coordinate 100,520,122 downwards.
TGGGCAGAAAATGTCCAGGACGGATCCGCACTCCATGTGAGTCTACTGCCTCGGCCTAGACCATGACCCACAGGCCTGCGAGTTATGCTGTTAGTTTTCGGGCAACATCCTGGAAGATCGCGCTGCCCGGTTACAGCTTAGGCGCCCCGAGAAGCGCTACCCGCCGGTGAAGTCGAAGGAGGCCCGTTGGGTGGTTACCGCGGCGGTTGGCTCGGCTGAGCAACTCGAGCAGATGATCGCCCTCGAGGAGGAGGTGGCACAGGCTGCATCATCCTCTTCCTCGGTCGTGGCATTTATCCCGCTCTCTCTGGGTACCTCATATTCAGCTTCTTTCAAGGAGCTTTGCCAGTCCCTTTCCACGAAGGGAGAAGGGCCATCGGGACATTCCTCTCGGTCCAAAAAGAAGGACTCAAAAGGTAAGTCCCACCGTTGGCGTTCGTGGGAGCGGGAGAGGTCCCCTTCCCCGGACAGTCGACACTCTACTTCAGTGAGGGTTGCGGCTAAGGCCGCTGGCTTCATGGTGTCCCCGTCAGGTCAGCCGGCCGAGACACCCGTCGACACGGTCGAGATTTTTCTCGACCTGTCGGACGGGCTGTCGACTGGTGAAGCAGACAACCCTTCTTCACCGGTTCCCCCAGTGGAGACCGAGGACCTGCTTGTGCCTCCGGTGCTGCAGTCCCCAGTCAAGGCTTCCAAGCCGAGGGAAGAGTGGGTGTCCCCCGCCCCTTCCCAGACCCGTCCTCGGAAACACAGAGGTTCTCGGTCTCGGACATCCTCTCGGTCCAGCCCGACATCGGTCGGTCGGTCTTAGCACGAAGTAGCGGGCGTGCGCTTGTCCTTGTCTCCTCCCTCAGAGGAGAGCTTCGGCGCAATTAAGTCGATGCTATGAGGACCTGATGTGGCAGCAGTTACTTCTGTCCGGGAACAAGCCGACGCCGTTGCCTTCCCCAGCCATCAAGTGGCTGTCACCTGAGCGGCCAAAACAACCCCTCGCTGTAGCTGAGGTGCCCAAGCCTGGGCCGGTTGTTCGGCCGAAACCAGATGCCCCACTGATTGTGGTGGGAATCTCTGCCTCCACAACTGAAATCGCGGGCGCCAACCAAAGACTCTCGGTCGGGTCAGGGCCTGCCCCACAGGTTGTCGGTCACCCTCACTCCCGACCGTCCTCGGCAGGTGGAGGGTGGCTCAGGCCCCAGGCAGCTCTTCGCGGACTCCTCGGAGTCTGACGACTCCTCCCTGTTCTCCAGGCCCATTGACCTGGAGTACTCTGGGGGCCAGTCGATGGACGAAAACCCATTGTCCCTCATGGGTCTGCTTTGGCTCATCTTGGAGTCCACCGGGATGCAGCTCAAGCCCGTATCCAAGCGGGCCAAGTATCCCCTCACGGAGATACTGGACTGAGGGGATTCGCCCACGGAGGCCTTTCCGGTGGCTGAAGTCATCGTTGGCCCAGCCTTGGAGCTCTGGCAGCAGCCTGCTTCCTGTCCTGCGCCTTCAGCCAGGATGGCCAGGAAGTATGTGGTCCCTACCGGCTCTTTGCCCGGCTTTTCGGAACACCCCTCCGCCGACGGGTGGGTCACCGACAGCGTTTTCTGGCGTTCCAGGAGCGCTAGGGATGTGGACAAGCCCCCTGACAAGGAGTCCAAAAAGCTGGACTTTGCTGGGTGGAAGGTATACGCTGCGTCCTCCCTTGGCCTCTGCCAGGCCAGCTTGGCCATGCTGATGGCACACTTCTCCCACGCCCTCATGGGCTCCCTGGACAAGGTTATCCCTCATCTCCCGACCGACCTGCAGACCACAGTCTGACAGGTACGGGACCATGGAAGGGCGGTGGCTAAACAGCAGCTCCAAACGGCTCTGGATATTGGAGACTCCTGTGCCAGATCAGTTGTGGCCGCGGTGGCCATGCACCGCAGAGCATGGCTGAGGATATCCACCTTCACGGCGGATACCCAGCGCAAACTGGCGGATGTCCCCTTCCTGGGGACCGACCTCTTCGGCCCTGGAGTGGAAGGTCACCTCCAGCGGATCGAAAAGTCCAGTGCCACTCTGGACTCGGTCACCTCCACCCAGAAGGACAAGGGCCTCCGACAGCAGCAGCATAAGTCCTTTCATCCTTCTGCGCCTGCAGCACGTCCGGCCCAACAGCACCAGGGCCAGCAGGCTCGCGCTTGGCATCCCAAACCCAAGCCTGCAGCTTCCTCCAGTAGGAAGCAGGGAGGTAAAGGCCCAGGAGGTCCCTCGGCCGGTCCCTCCTCTAAGCCTACCCAGTGATGGGTTGAGGAGTGTCACTCCCCCATGGGTTTCCCCTCCCATGGGGGGACAGCTCCACTACTTTCTTTCCGCCTGGTCCGTTATCACCACGGACCGTTGGGTGTTAGAGGTGGTAGGAAAGGGCCTGCCCCTGGAGTTAGAGCAGGCCCCGCCCTTCCGAGCCGTCTCCCCTCGGGGGGGCTACGGGGTCCGCAGCCTCCTTGTCAGCTCGCCGAGCCGATATCGCCCTGCTCCTCAAAAAAGAGGTGATCAGGAAGGTGGTGGATCCTCCTCCAGACCCGGGGTTTGTGTCCAGGTACTTCCTGGTCCCAAAACTGACGGTGGGGCTGACGCCCCATTCTCGACCTGCACGACCTGAACAGGTTCCTAAGGTCTCGGACCTTCAGGATGTTCACTCTGGCTCAGATAATCCCATCCTTGGAACGAGGCGTGTGGTTCTGTTCTCTGGACCTTCATTACGCGTTCTTTCACGTCCCAGTCTGTCCGTCCCAGAGATTCCTCTGCTTCAGGGCAGAGGATCCTCTACAGTTCTGGGCCATGCCCTTGGCCTTTCCTAGCTCCCAGGGTCTTCACCAAGTGCATGGCAGTGGTGACAGCATTTCTGTGGCGCCCGGCGGGTGGAGTGTACCCTACCTGGACGACTGGCTGATTGCAGCCCCTCAGTCTGCGGAGGTGGGCGGTCCAGAGATCTGGCCCTCAGGTTGCTCTCAGGTTGGCCTCCTCATCAACAAGGCCAAGTCGAACTCATGCCAAAGCAGGTGATACATTTCATCGGGCAGAGCTAGACTCACTCACAGCCAGAGCATGGCTCCCGGTGGACAGGGCCGAGGTTCTTTCCTCCTTTGCCCAATCATTGCAGGTTGGGCAATTGCGCCCTGCTTGGGACTTCTTGCGCCTCCTGGGCCTCATGGCGGCCTGCACCAGTGTGGTCCGTTGGGCCCGTTGGTACATGCGTCCCCTTCAATGGGGGCTGGCCAGCCAATGGTCTCAGCACTTCGATCCTCTGGATCAGCTAGTGACTGTGACCCAGGGGATGTGGAACGCTCTCCAGTGGTGGACCGTTCCAGCACATCTGCAGGAGGGCATCCTGTTTGTCTGCCCCAAGCCGACGGTCTCTCTATCGACCGATGCCTCTCTGATGGGTTGGGTGCCCATCTGGGGGAACGCAGGCGCCTGGCCTCTGGTCCCCTCGGAGTCGATGCCACATCAACCTGCTGGAGCTTCAAGCTGTTAGTCTAGCCCTCACCGCCTTCGCTCCGTTTGTACGGGGTCAAGTGGTTCAGGTCCAGACGGACAATACCACGACCATGTACTACCTAAACCGCCAGGGCGAGTCACGCTCCCGGCCTTTGTGCAGGGAAGCTCTCCACATTTGGTCACTCGTGCGCAGCCTGGAGGCGGATCTCCTTGCCATCCATGTGGCAGGAGCCTCCCATACCCTGGCCGATGCCCTAAGCCGGATAGGGGCTGCGTCCCACAGTGGTCTCTCCTGCCGGAGGTAGTACAAGATCTGTTCTCACTGGGGCATGCCTCAGGTGGACCTGTTTGCCTTCAGGGAGAATGCGAAGCTGAGACTGTTCCATGCCGCCCCCTCAGCAGGGCTCACTGCAGGGGGATACCTTCTCGAGGCCATGGACCCCAGGCCTCTTCTGCGCCTTTCCCCCATTTCTCTTGATCCACAAGGTGCTTCTCAAGGTGAGGAGGGACAAGGCGCAGGTGATTGTGGTAGTCCCCAGACTGGCCCGCAGTTCTGGTATCCAGATCTCCTCAGTCTCAGCTCCAGGCTCCGGGCGGCTTCCAGCCCGCCCGGACCTGATCTCAGTCAGTCAGGGGAAGGTATTCCATCTGGACCTTCAATCACTGCACCTGACGGCCTGGTTTCTGAGCGGCTAGAGTTCCAGGCCTTGGGTCTTTCCGACGAGGTCCTCAACATCATTGAGGCGTCCCATAAGGAGTCGACCAGAAAATGCTCGCCTTCAAATGGAAGAGATTTTCCATTTGGTGTCGAACAAGGCCTGGACCCTTCCTCCTGTTCCTTGGCTAGCATTCTGGACTACCTGAGTCCCTTTCTCAGTAAGGGCTTGGTGGCGACCCTTAAGGTGCATCTGGCAGCCATCTCTGCTTACCGGGCGCGGGCTGGGAAGCAGTCGGTGATGCAGGAGAAGGTGGTCGGGCGCTTTTTCAAAGGCCTTGGTCACATATCCCCTCCGGTGTGAGAACCTCCACCTCCGTGGGATCTACTGCTGGTACTGGCTAAGCTCATGGGCAAGCCATTCGAACCGATGCACAGGTGTGACATCTCTCACTTGTCGTGGAATACCGCCTTCTTGGTGGCTATCACGTCAGCCAGAAGGATGGGAGAACTCCAGGTGCTTTCCATAGAGTCTCCTTATCTGGTCTTCCACAGGGACAAGGTTGTCCTGCGCCCCCACCCGAAATTCCTTCCGAAGGTGGTGTTGGAGTTTCACCTTAACCAGGTGTTGACTCTGCCGGTGTTCTACCCCAGTCACACCTCGGAGGCTGAATATAGGCTCCATAATTTGGACCCTAGAAGAGCGCTCATCTGTTACAAGGAGCGGACGGCTGAAGTTCGGGGAGAGGCTTGCCAGCTGTTTGTCACCTCCGCTGAAGCCGCACCTGGCAGACCTGCAGCCAAGCGGACGATAGGCAGGTGGGTCACCTCCTGCATAGATCTCTAGCTATAGGTTGGCGGGCATGGAGCCTCCCAGAGGATAAGGCTCATTCTACCTGCCTACCGCTGCATCGGTGGCTGCTTCCAGGATGTCCCTATCCAGGAAATCTGCAGGCTGCTACCTGAAGTCACACACACCTTCATCACCCACTACACATGGAAACTGGAGTCACGCGGGATGCTGGTTTGGGGCCTCTGTTCTCAGTCTTTATTCCTAAGTAGGGGTGTGTGCCTTGCCTCCTTCTCCGGAGAACTGCTAGGAGTCTGCCAGACAGTGTGGATGAACAACATATCCATGTCCTAGAATACAGGTTACTCACCTGTAACAGGAGTTCTAGAATGGTATATGTTGTTCATCACCACTCTCCAGCTCGATGCAACCTGGCTGCCGCGGGCTAGATCTGGTGTCATGGGGGCGGGCCGAGGTTTTACCACCTGGGTGGGTGGGAGGAGCCAGCTTGAAGACCTTACGGCAAGATTTGAGTGGCAAGAAACCTGCCAGACGGTGTGGATGAACAACCTGTACCATTCCTAGAACTCCTATTTAAGTAGGTAACTTGTATTTCTGGGGACATGGATATATTGTTCATCACACTGTCCCAACGGAATCTACCACTTCATCTGCGGAAAATCTCAGCTGACTCCTCCACCGAGTAATACTCGGCTCCGCGCCTGCTCAGATCTTCCTTACCGCTTGGAGAGCTCAGGTTCCCTCCCTTAGCTGTGCGAATAAGACTGGTTCCTAATTCTTCAAATTTTGAAAATCAAAAGTTTTTAGCTAAAAGAGTTCGGTCTTCTCTCCTCGCGGCTGCGATGGACCATCGACTTCGGTTTCCGGAGATGCCCTGCGGGCAGAAGATGTCTCGGACGGATCCGCACTCACGTGCGTCTACTGCTTAGGCCTTGAGCACGACCCGCGGGCTTGCGACCTGTGCTTTCTTTTCGGCCTACGTCCTCGAAGACCGTGCTGCCTGTTTACAGCTGGGGCGTCTCGAGGAAAGATTTCCTCCAGTTAAATCTAAAGAGGCCCGGTTGGCAGTGTCCGCGGCGGTGGGCTCTGCGGATCAGCTCGAGCAGATGATCGCCCTCGAAGAGGAGGCGGTGCGGGCCGCTTCTACCTCGGCTGCGGCATTTGTTCCGCTCTCTCTCGGTGCCTCGTATTCGGCTTCTTTTAGGGGCTTTGTCTGACCCTCTCGGCCAAGCGTGAGGGTCCAACTTCTTTGGACCTTTTCTCGGTCCAAAGAGACAAAAGTAAGTCTCCTGTTGGCGCTCTTGGGACGGGAAAGATCCCCTCCCTGGTTGTCGACAGTCGACTTGGTGCGACCCCTCAGCTGACTACTGGCTACAATGTCCCCATCAGGCCAGTTGGCCGAGACTCCCGTCGGCGTGGTCGAGATTTTTCCGACCGGCTGCGTCTGTGCCTCGGTTCTGGAGCCTTGGTGGAATCGTCCGAACCGAGGGTGCCGATTCCGACACCTCCCACCGTCTCGGCCAAGCGAGGTTCTCTATCTTGAGACTTCTTGGCGGTCCAGCCGATCCTGCCGTCATAAGCGGTCCCGGTCTTGGCACGCGGCAGCGCGCCGCCGCTCTTCCTCCTCCTCGGACGAGGGGAGGCTTCGGCGCAAGTTGCGTCGGAGGTATGAGGAACTCATGTGGCAACAGCTCCTTGTGACCGGGAATAAGCCGACCTCGTCGTCTTACCCGGCCATTAAGTGGCTGTCACTGGAGCGGCCGAAACAACCCCTCGTTGTAGCCGAGGAGCCTGTTCCCAGGCCGGTTGTTCGGCCAGATCCAGCTGCCCCACTGATTCTGGTGGAACCTCCGCCTCCACAGCCGTTAGTTGGGGCTCCAACCAAAAATTCTCGGTCGGCTCGGGGACTGCCCCGTAGGCTGTCTGTCACCCTCACTCCCGATAGACCTCGGCAGGTGGAGGGTGGCTCAGGCCCGAGGCAGCTCTTTGAGGACTCTTCCGAGTCCGAGGACGATTCCTCCCTTTTCTCCAAGTGAATAGACTTGGAGTCCTCAGGAGGACAGTCAGTGGACGATAGCCCTTCGTCCTTCCTAGGATTGCTTCGGCTCATCTCGGAGTCCACCGGGATGAAGCTCGAACTCGTTTCTAAATGGGCCAGGTATCCCCTCACGGAGATTCTGGACTGGGGGGATTCCCCTACGGAGGCCTTTCCGGTGGCCGAGGCCATAGTGGAGTCGGCCTTGGAACTTTAGCGGCGCCCTTCTTCCTGCCCTGTGCCTTGGCCCGGATGGCCAGGAGTATCTAGATCCTACGGTTCCCTGTCCATTTTTGGACACCTCTCTGCTGAGGGTTGGTTACCGACAGCGTTTCCAGTAGCCGGGAACACCGAGGATATGGACAAACCTTCCGACAAGGAATCAAGAAATTGGATTATGCGGTGAAAAGTCTATACTCGTCTCTCGTATACGTCAAGGCCAGTTAAGCGACTCCTCATGCTACATTTTGTCATGCCCTGTTAGGCTCCCTGGATGAGGTCATCCCTCATCTTCCAGCGGATCTGCAGACTACGGTCAGGCAGGTGCGGGACCAGGCAGGGCAGTGGCCAAACAGCAGCTCCAGACTGCTTTAGACATTGGGGACTCATGTGCCAGGTCTGTGGCGGCCGCAGTGGCCATGCGTCGTGAGGCTTGGCTGAGGATATCCACCTTTACTTTGGATACCCAGCACAAGTTGGCGGATGTTCCCTTTTGGGGACGGACCTCTTGACCCTGGGGTGGAAGGTCACCTGCAGTGGATCGAGAAGTCAGTGCTACCTTGGACTCCACAGCCTAAGCCCTTTTCGTCCTTCTGCGCCCGCCCGTCCAGCCAACAGCGTCAGGGGCCCAGCAGGCTTGAACTGGCATCCCAAACCCAAGCCGTCGGCTTCCTCCAACAGGAAGCAGGGAGGTAAAGGCCCAGGAGGTCCCTTGGCCGGTCTTTCCTCCAAGCCTGCTCAGTGACTGGCTGAGGGGTGTTGCCCCCATCCCCGTCACCTCACCCCTGGTTCCCCCCATGGGGGGACGGCTCCGACACTTCCTTTCCACCTGGTCCGCTATTACCACGGACTGGTGGGTACTGGAGGTGGTGGGAAAAGGCCTGCCTCTGGAATTCGAGCAGGCCCCGCCCTTCAGAGCCGTCGCACCTCGGGGGGCCTCGGGGTCCGCAGCCTCGCTGTCTGCTCGTCGAGCCGACATCACTCTCCTCCTCCAAAAGGAGGTGATCAGGGAGGTAGCGGACCCCCCCTCAGACCCGGGTTTTGTCCAGGTACTTCCTGGTTCCGAAACGGATGGGGGGCTGGCGCCCCATTCTCGACCTACAGACCTGAACAAGTTCCTTAGGTCTCGAACCTTCAGGATGGTCACTCTGGCCATGAGATAATACCATCTCTGGAACACGGCGTGTGGTTGTGCTCTCTGGACCTGCAGGGCGCATTCTTTCACGTCCCTATCCGTCCGTCACGTCGGAGATTCCTGTTTTCGGACGGAGGATCCCTCTTGATTCGAGCCATGCCCTTGACCTGTCTTCAGCTCAGGGTCTTCACCAAATGCATTACGATGGTGACAAGCTTTCTACGGCCTTGAGGGGTCCGGTGTACCTTACCTGGGACGATTGGCTGATAGCGCCCCCTCCAGACAGGAGGTGGGCGGTCAGAGATCTGGCCCTCCAGGTTTGCTCTCAAGTCGGCCTTCTCATCACGAGGCCAAGTCGAACTCGAGCGAGCAGGTGATTCTGTTTATCGGGCAGAGCTCGACTCTCTTCGAGCCAGACACGGCTCGGCGGACAGGGCGAGGTTCTTACCTCCTTTGCCCAGTCATTTCTGGTTGGGCAATCGCGCCTTGCCGGGACTTCCTCGTCTCCTGGGTCTCATGGCGGCCTGCACCAGCGTGGTCCGTTGGGCACGCTGGCACATGCGCCCCCTTCAGTGGGGCATGGCCAGCCAGTGGTCATAACGCTGCGATCCGTTGGACCAGCTTGTGGTGGTGACCCAGGAGATGTGGAACGCTCTCCGATGGTGGACCGTTCCATCGCATCTGCAGGAGGGTATCCCGTTTGTCCGCCCGAGCGGCGGTCTCTCTATCAACCGATGGCTCTCTGATGGGTTGGGGTGCCCATCTGGGGGCACCGGCGTCACGGCTCAATTCCTGTGGTCCGATCCACATCAACCTGCTGGAGCTCCGAGCGGTCCGCCTAGCTCTCATCGCCTTTGCTCCGTTCCTCCGGGGTCAAGTGGTCCGAGTCCAGACGGACAATACCACGACCATGTACTACTTAAACCACCAGGGTGGGACGCGTTCCATGCTTCTATGCAAGGAAGGTCTCCGCATTTGGTCACTCGTGCACAGCCTGGAGGCGGATCTCCTAGCCATTCATGTGGCAGGAGCCTCCAACACCCTGGCCGATGCCCTGAGCCGGATAGGGGCTGCATCCCACGAGTGGTCTCTCCTGCGGAGGTAGTACAAGATCTGTTCTCCGCTGGAGCACACCTCAGGTGGACCTGTTTGCCTCCAGGGAGAGGCAAGCTGAGCTGTTCCATGCCGCATCCCTCAGCAGGGCTCGCTGCAGGGATGCCTTCGAGGCTGTGGACCTGGCCCTTTACTTTTCCCCATTTCCTGGTTCACAAGGTGCTTCTCAAGGCAAGGAGGGACAAGGCGCAGGTGATTCTGATAGCCCCAGACTGACCCGCCAGTTCTGGTACCCAGATCTCCTCAGCCTCAGCTCCAGGCTCCCGAGGCAGCTTCCAGCTCACCCGGACCTGCTCTCAGTCAATCAGGGGAAGGTGTTCCATCCGGACCTTCAATCCCTGCACCTGACGGCCTGGTTCCTGAGCGGCTAGAGTTCCAGGCCTTGGGTCTTTCCGACGAGGTCCTCAATGTTGTTGAGGCGTCCCGTAAGGAGTCGACCAGGAAATGCTATGCCTTCAAATGGAAGAGATTTTCCATTTGGTGTCAGGGCAAGGGCTTGGTCCCTTCCTCCTGTTCTTTGGCAAGCATTTTGGACTATTTATGGTCCGTTTCTAGTCAAGTGCTTAGGTCAACGACCCTAAAGGTGCACCTGGCAGCCATCTCTGCTTAGCGGGCGCGGGCCGGGGAGCAGTCGGTGGCGCAGGAGAAGGTGGTCTGGTGCTTTTTCAAAGGCCTTGATCACATTTCCCCTCCGGTGCGAGAACCTCCACTTCCGTGGGATTTACTGCTGGTACTGGCAAAGCTCATGGGCAAGCCATTCGAAGCAATGCACAGGTGTGAACTCTCTCACATGTCGTGGAAGACTGCCTTCTTGGTGGCTATCAAGTCAGCCAGAAGGATGGGAGAACTCCAGGCGCTCTGCATTGAGTCTCCTTACCTGGTCTTCCACAGGGACAAGGTTGTCCTGCGCCCCCACCCGAAATTCCTTCCGAAGGTGGTGTCAGAGTTTCACCGTAACCAGGTGTTGACTCTGCCGGTGTTCTACCCCAATCACACCTCGGAGGCCGAATACAGGCTCCATACTTTGGACCCTAGAAGGGCGCTCGCTTATTATAAGGAGCGCACGGCTGAAATTCGGGGAGAGGTTCGCCAGCTGTTTGTCACCTACGCTGAAGCCGCACCTGGCAGACCTGCAGCCAAGCAGACGATAGGCAGGTGGGTCACCTCCTGCATAGATCTCTGCTATGAGTTGGCGGGCATGGAGCCTCCCAGAGGGATAAGAGCTCATTCTACCCGTCATACTGCTGCATCGGTGGCTGCTTCCAGAGATGTCCTTATCCGGAAATCTGCAGGGCTGCTACCTGGAAGTCAGCACACACCTTTATTACCCATTACCACATCGACTTTGAGTCACGCCGGGATGCTGGTTTTGGGGCCTCGGTTCTCCAGTCTCTATTTCCTAAGTAGGGGGTGTGCGCCTTGCCTCCCTCCTCCCGGAGAACTGCTAGGAGTCTGCCAGACAGTGTGGATGAACAACATATCCATGTCCCTAGAAATACAGGTTACTCACCTGTAACAGGAGTTCTAGGAATGGTATATGTTGTTCATCCACACGACTCACCTGACCTCCCCGGCTTCGACGCACAACCTGAGCTTCCAGCGGGCCAGATCTGGCGTCATGGGGCGGAGCCGAGAGTTTTACCTCCCGGGTGGGTGGGAGGAGCCAGCTTGAAGACCTTCCGGCAAGATTTAAAGCGGCAAGGAACCTGCCAGACAGTGTGGATGAACAACATATACCATTCCTAGAACTCCTGTTTCAGGTGAGTAACCTGTATTTTTTGCCCAGGGTGGTGTCGGAGCTTACTTTGAACCTGGCGGTTCAGCTTCCTGTGTACTACCTGAATTCTAATAAAGGGGAGGCTCTTCTCCACACCCTAGATGTTCATAGACCTCTACGTTTTTATTTGTCCGGAACCAAGGAGGTCAGGAAATCGTATCAGTTGTTTCTGTCCTTTGCTTCCAGTACTTAGGCTGCCTGATCACCAAGCAGACGCTTTCGCATTGGCTGGTGCATTGCATTACCTTCTGTTACCAAAAAAGATGGCAAGACTCTTTTGGGCAGTGCAGTGGCAGCGTCGTTCGCAGCTCTCAAGAGGGTATCGACAGCAGACATTTGTGGTGCAGCTACGTGGCACACTGTTCATACCTTCGTTAGGTATCACAATCTGGATATAGCCTCCAGATGCAGAGCTGGTTCGGCCTTGCGGTTTTGCAGGGCTTGCTCTTCTGAGGGATTCCCCTGATATTTGTTCCTTGCCTTTCCCTTTCCTCCTCCCAAGTAGTTGTCTTTAGTTTTATACTGCTTGGAAATCAGTCCTATATGTTACTTGCTGCAAAAGCTTCCTCTCAAAGTAAGATAGTACAGTTACGTAAGAACTTACTGTAACAGTAGATCTTCGAGAGAAGCTCTTGCAGCAGGTATATTTTTCCTTCCCTCCATCCCCCGAGGATTAGGCTCTTACTGCACTGGCCATGCTGATTCCTTTGCTTGGCGAGGGAAGTATGGAAAGGTTTTACTTCCTACCTTTACCGTTGCAACCTCCTGTAAGATCTGCTGTTCCGGCATCCAAGAACTGGAGCATGAGGGGACCGCTGCCTCCTATATACTGGAAGGGACGTTGGGGGCGGAGCCGACGTGAGGTGTGCAGTCCCCTAGGTACTGCTGGAGAAATTTTGCTGTGATCTGCCACCAGGTGGTGCCAGTCCTATATGTTACCTTCTGCAAGAGCTTCTCTCGATGTACTGTTACAGTAAGTTCTTGTGTAACTGTACTTTCCTTTTTCAGGCAGAGCATTACCAGTTTAGAGTGTTGTCTTTTGGCTTCTCTTCTGCTCCATGCGTTTTACCAAATGCTTAGCAGTGGTGGCAGCACCCATTCGCAAGAAAAGATTGTATGTCTTTCCTTACCTGGATGACTGGCTATTAAAAGCCCACTCCAGGGAACAGTTACTTCAGACCTTATAGAGAATAATTGCTGCAGACCATAGCTTGAACCAGACAGATGTTTGATGCTCTGGGGGCTACAGCATCCCAAGTCTGTTCTGGCACCCTACCAATGGCTGCAGTACACAGGGGAGGTCTTAGATACAGCCCAGGGTTGTGAGTTTCCTCCGCTGGACATGGTGTATGATTATGCAAGCACAGTTGGTACATGACAGCCGTTACGTTTCAGGAAGGACATTCTCTCCATGCATCTGCATACAGAGAAAAGCGGCCTCCGTTTTGCTTGTCGGGAGGTGGAGCCCCGTGGAACCCTTGGCACCACCTCTTCGACTAAAGCCTCCACGCTGAGGCTGATGTCCCCCTCGGCCACGAAAATAGGACCTGTGAAACTATCCCTGTTTCTGGCAGTACATTGACTGCATGGCACAGACAGCTTTACTGGAGTCTTGTAGTTTTGAAATGATCTTCTCCGACTCTTCACCGAAGAGGACGGAGCCTTTAAAGGTGGCGTCCAGAATGTTAGACTGTACGTCTGGCGTGAACCCCCGAAACCCAGAGCCAGGAGTGACGCCCAGAGCAGACAGGCAGTTTATCAGAAAGGTTAGACCCTATTCTCATCTGTTGTGTGCAGTTTGCTAGATAGCTGGTGACCACTTTAGGGCGTCTGAAGATGTACCAAGCCCAGCAAGTTCATATGTCAGCAAATGGTGATCATCCATGTAAAATGCTTTAGACGGGTCAATAAAGGTTGCACCAACAAGATGACCCTGATCAAGAGTATGGTGAATGAAACCTGTGAATTCCATTGGGGCTGTAGATGTGCTGTACTCTTTCTGAAAACCATGTTGGACACATTGTAGGTTGTATTTTTCCAGGTACTCCACAAACTGATTGGCAACAATCCTTTCACGTGCTTTGGACAACGGGGGAAGACTAGACATTGTCCCCACTTTTAAAAACTGGTGTAACCAGAGCGGATTTCCAGGTGTGGGGGAATTGTGAAAGTGTGAGGGAGCAGTTACACAACCCACAGCTGCTGCTTTTCTGCTCGCTTGCGGACCTTCAGTTTTCTGATGAGATGCGTTGTCCCTCTCCTGGAAAGGTAGGTTTTTGTATGCCTTTCCTCCCTTTCTGCTAATTCAGGGAGTCTTACTCAAACAGAAGATGGAGGGGGGCAACACGAATACTCATTGCTTTACTGTGGCCTCTACAGATATGGTGTCCCCTACTGTAACAGCTGGCAGTGGAACCCCAGTACCTCTGTCCTTATGCAATGGTCTACTGTCACAGATCAGGGAACCCTAGTCCATCCAGACCTGAAGTCACTACATCTGCCCCCATGGCTCCTGAAGACATAGCCATAGCTCACTTCGGAGTATCACAGAAAGTGGTAGATGTTCTGGTGGCTACTAGCAAAATATCCACCAGACACACTTACTCCATGAAATGGAAGCGGTTTGCTTTGCTTTGTGGGCTGCTTCATATAACCTAGATCCGTTTTAACTACCCAGTCAGTCAGGTTCTAGAGTACTTACTGTCCTCCTCCTGATTCAGTCCTGCAGTATTTCTCAATCAGGGTGCACTTGGCTGCTGTATCAGCTTTCCACATGCTTGTTTATGGCCATGTGGTTGCTCAGCTGGAGGTAGCCTGTATGCTCTTGAGAGGCATTTTATCCACAAAGTCCCAGCCTGTGATCTGACCTTTATTTAGGAAAAGCTGACTTTGGCTCCTTTTGAGCTAGTTGTGAGTTGCAGCTCATGCTTTCTTTCTTGGAAAGCATTATTTTTAGTTGCAGTCACTTCTGCCCAAGGATTTCAGAGCTGTAGGCTCTGTGTGAGCCTCATGTTTGATTTTCCACAAAGACAGGGTGTCTTTACGTGGTAATCTGAAGTGTTCACCAAAGGTGGTGCCTGAGTTTACGTTAAATCAAACCATCCACCTACCAGTGTACTATCCAGTGCATGCCAATCCAGCAGAAGCATTGCTCCATTCCTCAGATGTGCATAGAATACTCTGGTACTATACACATTGTACAGAGGACTGCAGAAAAGTCCTCGCAGCTTTTTGCTTCATTCGCCCTGGGGAAAGAGGGCGCCCCAGTTTCTAAACTGTGCTTTTCCAAATGGCTAGCACATTGTGTTAAAGGAACCTGGTATGGTTTGTGGTCACCGCACAAGAGGCATGGCCGCTTCTGTAGCTTGTTTTGGAAAGTGTCAGCTGCAGAAATATGTGCAGCTGCCACATGGTGAACTGCCCATACCTTCACTAAACATAACAGTCTGGACGTCGTCTCATAGACGAGGTGGGTTTGGCGTAGCTGTCCTACAAGGCCTATTATCATATTCCTGTAGGCTCCAGCTGCCCAGACTGTTAGCTTTTGGTACTGCTTGTGGCTCATTCCAAAGGTGTGGCCTGATGAGAGATATCCTCAAAGTAGATAGAACAGTTATGTAGAACTTACTGTAATAGTAGATCTTTGAGAGATTCTTTTTCATCAGGCATACCCTTCTACCCCCTTCAGGGTTGCGACAAAGGATTTTTGTTTTGCTGCTTTCATTACTGTTTTTTGTCGTCATTCTGGCTCACCTGGTAAGTGGAGTGCTGGGGTGTCTCTTGGTTTCCTAGAGGGGCGGTCCTCCCAGCACGATCTCCAGCGAGGAACTGAGGAGATGTTGACATGTGACGTCATTGTGGGTGGCCCCAGGCTGACTGCTTGCAGAAGTTTCTGTGTGGACCTAGTGTTGACGCAGGTATGGTTTTGGAGGTGTGACCTGATGAGAGATCCTCTCGAAGATGTGCTGTTATGCTAAGTTCTTACTATCTGTTCTTTCTGCTAAAAGAATGTACTGATCGGATCCTCCTTTCGTTGTTGTGCGAGGTATGCTGTTGTCCCCTGGTAATCACCTGCTTACTTACCCTACTTACTTAGTTACTTGGGTAACTAAAGACCTGTCAGTGTTACCTCTGTTGTGGGTGAACTGATGGAGACTGTAGTCAAAGAGGACCTTGTGAACTACTTGGAAGAGCAGTGGGCTCCAGGATAGTAAACAGCACCGGTTTGTGGCAGGGAGATCTTGTTAGACTAGCTTAATAGTATTCTTTGACTGCATAACGAGGGTAGTGGATAAGGGGCCACACTGTGTATTTACTGTGCTTCGATTTCAGCAAAGCTTTTGACTCTTTGATTCCTTATAGAAAGTTGCTGAAGAAGCTAGAGGTTCTAGATGCAGGAAAGTACACAGTTAGATGGGTGAGCTGCTGATTAGAAGGGAGACTGAAGAGGATTGTGGTTAACTGAGTCTGATCAGGAGAGAGGGAGGTCACCCGTGGCATACCACAAGGATTGGTCCTGGGTCCAGTCCTTTTCAGTATGTTCATCAGCAACATTGAAGAAGGAATTCAGGCCAGCATGGGTCTCTTCACAGATGTCACTAAACTGTGTGGCAGGTTAGACAGCGAGGAGGGGTAAGGGAGATGCGCAGAGACTTTCAAAGGCTAGAGAGGTGTTCAGAGTTTTGGCAGTTGAAATTAAACGCCACAAACTGCAAGGTGATACACATTCAGAACAGGAACCCCAGGAGAGAGTACTGGATTGGGGAGGTAGAGGTAAATCTGGGCATGACCTTTGAGGAAATAGACCTAGGGGTCATCATCAGTGACTCCTTAAAACAAACCAGTGTAACAAGGCCTGCAGTAAGGCAGACAAGATGCTGGGATGTATAGGAAGAGGTGTTAGCAGAAGGAAGCAGGTATTAACTACCTCTTCATGGAATACTTGTGAGGACCCTTCTGGAGTACTGCACCCAGCTCTGGAGTCCTCGCCCTAAGAAAGATAAGGGCAGGCTCATTTATAGTGCAACATAAAGTGATAAAAATAATTCAGGACCAGTCTTATGAGGATCGACTCAAGGCACTGATCATGTATTGCTGGAAGTCAGCGAGAGAGGGCAGATATGATGGAGATCTTCAAGTTCATGAAAGGAATGACCAAGGTAAACTGCAAGGAACTATTTAGCATAAGTAGCTGATCAACAACATGGGAGCAGGAGTGGAAACTGACTGGGGGATATATGATGGAAGTGAGAAAGTTATCCTACAGAAAGGGTGGTGGAACTGTGAAACAGTCTGTCAGCTAATGTGATGGACACCAAAACTATTAATGATTTCAAACAAGGCTGCGACAGTGAAGGGCTTAGTGGTTGCTCAGGGCATAGCGGTAGGATGAGGAGCATAGTGTGGGTTATAACCCTGTATGGGCAGTTGGTCCTGGGTTTAAGGTTTTGGGGCAGATTGGACATACCTGTGAACTTTTTCTGCTGTCATAGCAGTAAACTGGCTATCTCACTCCTCCTGCCTATATCCCAACTAGACGCTCCTTAAGGCTATTGTTGTAACCACATTCCTGATGTATATGAGCTTGTAACTAGTCATTTAACGGTAGGGTACATGCTGTGTTGTATTCTGTGTTGCCCCCTGCTCTCTTACCTGACTGTATTTCTACCAGTATTTCCTTCCACGATGCAGCAGACTGCCTGTATGTAATTCTCCGGCTGTACTTCTGTACATAATGTAATTTGTACTTATGCATTACCAGGGTTTTAAATAATTGATTAGCAGTTTTTTTTCCTGGGACAATACTAACTGTACAGAAAGTATTTATATAGGTTTTCTAGAAGTGTTATGTTTGTTAAACACAATGAGGCAAGTACTATGCATTGTCACAGTGTTTTAGCACTTTTATGAGCAAAGCGCTAATCAGTTTTTAGAGTTAAATAAAACCCTGCATTACTGATGTATTAATAGTCTATACATATTGTGTTTTTGTAATCAAGCATTCATCTGATGTACTGTATTATGCTGTGTGTTTACTCCCATGCTCCCCACCCCAGGACGCGCCTGGAATCAAGCGGTAGTGTGCTCAGTACGCCTTCCTGGTAAAACTCTTAAATAAATAAATGTTACATTGGCCTAAGGCATAATATGGGAGGTTTCTTTTTTTATTGTTGCCTGTTCACCCAGTATAATTCAGGGATTTACTTTTTCTTGACGACCTGTTCAGAGACTATAAAGATGCATGAAGTAGAAGCAAAAAAACACGCGCTCAAGAATCCTGAAGCTGGTGCATACTAAGCTGCTACACTGTATTGCACAACCATGACAAATGCCGCATGCATGAAACCAGAATAACCATGAATGTGCAAACTTTATTTAGGATCCATATGGATGCTGACTGTCTGCCCCGCTGCCTCAACCAACAGGTCTTTTGTCGGGGGCGTGGTCAGACACCCGAAACACCACCACCATAAATACCATTATCTGTTTATCTATGGAGCAATACATATGTACTACATTTCCAGTATGACCCTGTCTTGGAATTTGTATTATATAGTGAGGTAATCTGAATAGACTGCTGTCTGTAGGTACTACTGAGAAATTAGACCAGTCCTGTTTAATATTGCTGCCATTAATTAAGTTTCACCCAGGTATTTTGCATCCTTAACAGATAATGTTTATGGTAGTGGTGTTTCGGGTATCTGACCATGCCCCTGATGAAGACCTATTGGTTGAAGCGCTGGGGCGAACAGTTGGCAATCCATATGGATCCTAAACAAACTTTGCACATTATTGGCTTCCTAATTTCTTGAGTGCCACATCTGTTATGGTTGTCTTATAAAAATGCATCAGTGAGGACAAAATTAAACAACCTGAACAGAAACGTGTTGCGTGGAGGCAACCTGGAAAGTGTGTGTGTGTGTGCGCGTGCGTGCAGCTGTGTCTATACCTGTGTTTGTGTGTGCCTCTGTCTACGTCTGTGTCCAAAACAAGGAGGTGGTGTTGAAAGACTGGCAGATTAGGACTGCTAGAATGGACAGAGTTTTCTGTGTTTGCAAAATGGGAGGATAATGTGGATTGGCAGAACAGATTTTGTGTGTGTGTGTGTGTGCGGTTGCCACGGAAGCTGCCTTAGAATGTTGGTATGCAAGATGGCCTGACAGATGGAAACTTTCTACTGGAATTATGGAGAGCAAACTTTCCACTGGGATTATGGGGGCAGATTGAAAGGTGTGTGAGTGGGATTGGAGGTATTTTTTTCAGGCCAACCTAGAATTAGAGTTTCGGGGCAGGAGTTATCCCAACTGAGTAATGTTTACCAGGTCTTCTCACATTTAGGTAGCGTGTTGTAATCACTCTTCACCTCCATCTCTAGCAGTTCTTATATAGATATTGTCCGGTTATATCCAGTTTTGTGCTGGTCTGTCTCCCTTCTCTCTTATCCAGAGCAGTACACACTTGCTAGCTTCTTATGGTACCCAGAGCAGGGTACCATCACCAGTCTCCCTTATTATACAGTGCAGGCTACTGTCCCCAGTCTTTCTTCTTACCCAGAGCAAGCCGTCATTAATTTCCCCTTTCGTATCCTGAGCAGGCTACTGCTATCAAGTCTTCATCTCTAATGCAGACCACTGTCATCAGTCCCTAATCTCCACATCTTCGAGGATATCTCCTCCATTACGCCACACCTTTAGAACTGTAACCATCAGTGCTAGGACCACACAAACTTTTGCTAGCTGCAGGCCACTCACAGTGACGTGCCACATCTACGTGTGTGTGTGTGTGTGTGTGTGTGTGTGTGTGTGTGTGCGGTGTGTGGGCAGCCCTATCACCCCTCACTGTTTTTTCTGCATTGATCCTTCTCGTGAACCCCTGTAGGAAACTCTTATCAACCTAGCCATTTCCATTTATTCTTTCATTTTACTGAAGCGTTTTTGTCGACTCAACATGCCGGCGAAGTCGAAAAAGCCTTTATTTCGGTGTTGTAAGCACAGAGATAAAATTTACAATGAAGTGACACTTGCAGTCTGTGTGTGCTGTCTGGGTCTGTTTCACTATGTGAGGACTTGTGAGATTCTTGCCAGAGCTCCAGCCAAGCTACAAGGTGGTACCACAAGAAAACTCTAGAAAATTTACTTCTCAGAATTTTAAAGGCCATGGAGAAGGAAAAGGGCCCAAACTCTGTGTATCCCCATCATCTGAGAAGCAGCCGCCGACGTTGAAGGATCGGGACATGGAAAGGTTGTCATTGGGGCCCTTGTTGTCCAGCGACTAGCACAAGCGTAGAGAAAAAGAAAGATCTGCTTTGCCACAAGTCCCTGTCTCCATTGACACCACAAATCTGTGTCATCGCCCACTTCAGTGGCATTGACTACAGCCCCTCCCCCCGACTGTTGATGACACCAAAGTCTGGGCTTGGCTTAGGTGCTGCTGTACCTACTGTGGATGGTATTACACCATCATTGTCTGGCCAACACCCATTGACACAAGTAGTCCCAGTCCTTTAACTGGGCGCTGTCAACTCTCAGGCTGTGCTGGTGTCATTCTCAGATGTGGTCAGACACATTCTGCCCTCCCCTACTAATACAGGCAGATCTCACTTCGAGGGAGCTCTTGCTGCAGATTACACCATAAGGACTGAAACCGGCAGGTGCCATGACCGCACAGAAAACTTCTAGCTAGCAGTCTACCTGGGGACCACCTCTTGACGTCTGCCCTACCCCAACATCCACCTATGGTATAAAAGGGGTTGTCCCCCAGCACCACCTCCGTTCTTTTCCTGCCATCGACCCATACAAGTCTGACTTCCACGGACACCTTCTGCTTTAGTTGACTACTATTTTCACCGCTTTACCCTCGCTTTATTATTTTTCAAGATTTCTTAAATTTTACAGCAATCTGTGCATGTGTTCTTTTTCCCTGTCGGTTGAGTGGCGGTGATCAGAGTGCGCTTGTGGCAAGCAACTGCCCACCAAGGACAGCCATTCGGCATGCCTGCTTTGCCTAGGCCTGGACCACAACATTGAGGCCTGCCAGCACTGCTAGAATTTTAACCAGCTCACCCGGCTTCGCCACCAGCAGACCCTGGAATCCTTCCTGCTGCAGCAAAAGCTCTTAACATAGAAACATAGAAGTTGACGGCAGATAAGGACCGCAAGGCCCATCCAGTCTGCCCATTTCTTTTTCTACCTTATAAATGTGCCATCGGCCTTTGCTCTGTCAGTGGCCTATCTATTCATACTCATCTGTATTGCTCCCTTATGCCTACCCCATGCCTGTTTGAAGCCCTGCACTGTATTCATAGCCACCACTTCCTGAGATAGGCCGTTCCATGCATCCACCACCCTTTCTGTGAAAAAGAACTTCCTTCCATTCCCCCTTAATTGGCCCCCTCTAATCTCATGCTGTGTCCTCTTGTCCTGCTATTTTGTTTCTATTTAAACATGTTAGACTCTTTCACCTTGTTAATGCCCTTAAGGTGTTGAAATGTCTCGATCATATCACCTCTCTCCCTCCTTTGCTCAAGGGTATACATATCGAGCTCCATTAATCAGTCCTCATATGTCTTCTGATGCAGTCCCTGCACCATTTTGGTTGCCCTTCTCTGGACTGCCTCAATTTGGTTAATGTCCTTGCGAAGGTATGGCCTCCAGTACTGCACGCAGTACTCCAGATGGGGCCTAACCAGTGTCTTGTAAAGAGGGATTGTTACCTCCCTCTTACGACTTGTGATCCCCCTAGCCTTACCTACTGCTTTAGAGGTCTGCTTGGATGATTTCAGGTAATCACTGATGATGATGCCCAAGTCTCTTTCTTCCTTTGTGACTGCCAGCAACTCCCCTCCCAGCCTATAGGTGGCTTCAGGGTTTCTCTTCCTTATGTGCATGATCTTGCACTTCTTTGCATTAAATCCCAGTTGCCACTTTTCTGACCATTTTGCTAGTTTATCCAGATCTCTTCTCATTCTGCCCACCCCATCTGGATCATCTACTCTGTTGCAGATCTTGGTGTCATCTGCAAACAGACAAGCCTTACCCTCTAGTCCATCTGCAAGGTCACTAATGAAAATATTGAAGAGGACTGGCCCCAGGACTGATCCCTGAGGTACCCCACTTGTGACTTGCATCTCTTCTGACTGTATACCATTTACCACCACTCTCTGTTTTCTGACCGTCAACCAGTTTGCCACCCAGTTGACCAACTTTTGACCCACCCCGAGCCTACCCAGCTTATTTATCAATCTTCTATGTGGAACAGTGTCAAAAGCTTTGCTGAAGTCAAGGTAGGTGACATCAACTGCTTCCCCTTGGTCCACCACTCGGTTACCCAGTCAAAGAAATCTATGAGATTAGTTTGTGGGACCTTCCTTTTGTAAACCCATGTTGTCTTGGATCCTGTGCCCTATGGATTCCAAGTGTGGCACTATCCTTTCCTTAAGAGTGCCTCCATAATCTTGCCCACTACTGAGGTAAGACTGACTGGTCTGTAGTTCCCTGCCTCCTCCTGCTACCACTCTTGTGGGCGGGATCACATGAGCCCTTCTCCAGTCTTCTGGGACCTCTCCTGTGCTCAGAGACTCACTAAACAGTTCTGCTGATGGCTCTGCTAGTTCCACCCTTAGCTCCTTAAGTACCCTGGGATGTATGCCATCAGGTCCCATTGCCTTGTCCACCCTGAGCTTAGTGAGCTCTTGTAGGACCCTTTCTTTTGTGAAGGGAATAGTGCTCACCTCCCTCCCCCCTGTGACCATGGTGCTGACCTGTGGGCCCTGCCCTACCTTCTCTTCAGTAAATACCGAGCAAAAGTATCTATTTAGGATAGATGCTTTTACAGGGTCCTCCTTCTCACATTCCCCCTTTTCTCCATTGAGCTTAGCAATACCCCTCTGGACTTTCTGCTTTCACTAATGTATCTGTAGAAAGTCTTGTCACCTTCTTTTACTGTTGGTACTAGTGTTTCCTCAGTTTGGGACTTTGCCTGCCTTACTGCCTTCCCTGCTTCCCTTAGGGCAGTTTGGTATGCCTCCCTATCTTCATCCCACTGTGTTCCCTTATATTTCCTGAAGGCCAGTCTTTTGGCTCTGACCTTTTCTGCTACTGTATTTGAGAACCAAAGTGGTTTCCTTCTTTTGCACTTCATTTTCTGTCTTAACACAATGGGATGTTGCTTCAAGTATTGCATCCTTAATGCTTGCCCACTTTGCCTGTACCCCCTCACCTGTGTTTCTTTTTGCCAGGACTAGCTTAATTCTTAACGATGGAGAAGGAGCTTCAACAGAGTACCTCCTTTTCCCCAGCCTCCAGGGCCTCCACTTCTTCTTTGGCTAAGGATTCGAGGAAGCGTTTGGGAAAGCACAAACACCGGGAGAAGCACATGGAGAAACCCCGGTCAGCTTCCCGCTCCAGGTCCCCGCGCAAGTCTGGCATCGATCATGGGTCTTCCTCCCGTGGGAGGTTATCCCCCTCCACTCTGTCAGCCCTCTGGGCTGCCAGTGGTCAAACCATCCACTCTCCTAACTCTCTGGGGTGGTGTTTCTTTGGGGTTCGGGCCTTCGTCCTCAGCCTCTCAGTCCCTGAAGCCTAAGGCCCATTCAGCAGATGGGTACTCAGCCAGGTGGCTCAACCGGGTCCTCCTCAGGTGGTGGGTCTTTGCCCGTCGCCTTCTTGGGCAAGGCATCTGAGAAGTCTGTTCCAAAGTCAGGGACCGACGCCACTTCGACGCCCGGGGTATGTGGTCACCTGCCCCACTTGGAACTTGGTTCCCCTATACGAGCTTCTCCCTCCAGGCGAGTGCCGGCTGCTTCACCAGACCGGCATCAGCCTGCACCTGTCCTGTCATGCCAGCCTCACTGGCACCAACCCAGATGAAGCCTCAGCAGTCATCCCCAAATCCTCCACAGTCACCAGCTTGACCTGTCGTCACACAGCTGATGCCAGGGGGACTGACACCTGGTCTTTGGACCCCAGTCAGGCTGATGCCAGTTGATTCCTTACCTCGGGATCCGACGCTGGTTAATCCAATGCCAGTGAATCAGATGCCAGAATTACCGCAACCTGATTAACCAACTCTGGGGTCTTCCAAACCTACACCACAGATGCCGGTTCCCCTGGACTCGCATCAACACCCACCCGCGGACCTTAACACACTTTTTATGACCTGGTGGGTATACTTATAGGACAAGGAAGTCCCAAAGGAACCCCCAACTCCAACTCCGAGGGACCCTTCGCCCAATCCTTCTAAGGACCAAGTTCCTCCTAGGAAGGTTGAGACGCAGGTTCCTAGGGAAGCCTACACCATAACCAGCAAGGCCTGACACCGGTTGTTTTAAGACCCATAAGCATAAGCCTCTGCACTTTTCCACAGCGGATTCGGGCAAGTCAGAGGGATATTCCTCTTCCTCCTCTTGCGGTGACTCTGGAGATAAGGATATCCCATCAGAGCTGGAGGAGCCCAAGGATACCACGTGGCTTTCCTCAGATGACCCAACTTTAATGGATATGATAACACACATCCAGGCCCTGAGGACACTGAGGAAGTGGACCTGAATGACTACTAGCCACTTTCATACAGCAGAAGGTCGCACCTCTGGCGTAATCTTTAATTTGATTCCTAAGGACATCAATCAATAGGGCAGCTTGGAAGCACCCGTCCACAACACCGGCAACATCCAAGAAGGCGGATTGCCTGTATAGCACCCCAGTTATGGGGAGCACCTGGAGGCTGATTTGGTCATTAGCGCGGCCCATGACCATTCAAAATGACCCTGGCACTCAGCCTCCTGATAAGGACTCGAGGCAGATGGACTATTTTGGCAAAAAGGTTTACTCTTCAGCCACATGTGCTATCCGTTCCCTAAACTTCCTTGCCCACATGGTTCAGTATCAGAATGCCCTGTGGGAGAAGGCTTTTGAGGTGGCACAAGTTCAGCTGGATCTCCCCAGGAAGGCTGAACTGTTGCATCTTCTCAAGTCGGGCTCTGATGTGAGGACCCATATTCTCAGACTCTCGTATGATTCTGCGGACTCCGCAGGTAGAGCTGTGGCTACAGGAATTTGCCTATGTGGCTTAGGGTTTCTGGGTTTTCTCCAGGATGTCCCAGTCTAAGATTCTGGATGCCCCCTTTTAGAGGCCCCGTCTTGTTTGACAAGGATTCTCAGGATATAATCACTCGCCTCCAAGAGTCTGGTAAGGCTATCTGTTCAATTCATACTCTGTCAGTCTCAGCCTAAGTCATACCAGCGACAGCCTTTTCGTCGCAACTTCAGGCAACAACCTAGAGGTTAGCAGCCATGGGGTGCCTTTGAGAGAGAGAGAGAGAGAGAGAGAGGCTACTTCCCAAGCCACAGGTGGTTCAGCGCCCAGAGCTCCCAGAGCCTCACAGACCACATTGCCTGTCCCTGACTCCTTACCTGACACCCCCCCTCCCCGCAGCAGAATCCCTGGGGGAGGCGTTTGGGGGGGTAGCTTCTTTCTTTATAGAGAGGATTGGGGCAGAATAACCTTAAATCAGTAGGTTTTGCAGTTAGTGAAACAGGGGCACAGCCTAGAATTGTTGGAGATTCCCCAGGACAATCCTTCATCTCCCTCCAACTATCCCCAGGCCCATCTCTCTTTGATTCAGGATGAGATCCAGGTGTTCCTGTGAAAACAGGCAATTGAACCCATCCCGCTTGACAGCACGGGAAAGGATTCTACTCTCATTTCTTTATGGTTCCAAAGAAAACAGGAGATAAGCGTCCAGTTCTGAACCTCAGCCATCTGAACAAGTTTATAGAATACAAAAAGTTAAGGATCATCACTCTTCCCGGCCTTCTCCCCTTCATCAGGGGGGATTGACTCTGCTCTGTGGACATGCAGGGTGCTTACCTTCACATCTTGATGTTTCCACCTCACAAATGGTTCCTTCGCTTCCGCTTCCAGGGAAACCATTACCAGTTTCGGGCCCTACTGTTCAGCCTGTTCTCGGCCCCACAAGTCTTTACAAAGTGCCTCGCTGTAGTGGCAGCAGCCTCAAGGAGGGAAGACCATTATGTCTTTCCCTTATCTAGACGACTGACTTCTGACAGCCCCTACTAAGGAGCAATTGTTCAGAACCATGGAGACCACTTTTTCTCTGTTTCCGAGATCTGGGGATAACCCTCAACATCTGGGAACAAGTGACCACCAAACAGTGTGGTTCATGATAAACTCAGCTACAGAGTCAAGCCATACAAAAGTGAGGGTACTTGACTTCAGGAGGGCTAACTTTGGCAAGATGGGAGAGTGCCTTAGAAAAGCACTAGCAAACAGGCTAGAAGGAGGGGTGGAGCAACAATGGGGGAAACATCAAAACTGCAATCACAGAGGCAACAAGCCTTTGTGTGAAGCAAATAAATCAAAACGAAAGAAAAAGCCACTATGGTTCTCAAAAGGGGTGGGTGGGAAAGGTTAGGGAGAAAAAAAAATAGCATTTAGGAAGTATAAGGAAACACAGAAGGAGCAGGACAGAGAACTGTACCAGTTAAGGCAGAAGGAAGCAGGGCGGGAAGTCAGAATAGCAAAGGCCCAAACTGAGGAACAGGTAGCCGACTCTGTTAAGAAGGGGGATAAAACCTTTTACAGGAACATCAGGGAGCGTAGAAAGACAAAGGGAGGGATAGTGAGACTGAATAGAATGGACGGTGGGTGGGCAGAGAGGGGCAGTGAAAAAGCAGGGATACTGAAAGAATACTTCTGCTCAGTATTCACAAGAGGAGGAGGGGGAGGTGCCTAATACAGTTAAAAAGCTCGCTGGATTGGGAAGTGTGATCCCAGTCCTTTCACAGAAGAAAGGCTCTGAAAACTCCTAAAACTGAAGGTGGATAAAGCAGTGGGGTCTGTGGAATTCACCCCAGAATCCTAAAATAATTAAGGGGAGAACTAGTGACATCACTGACTACCCTGTTTAACAAATCATGGGAGGATGGTGTGGTACCTGAGGACTGGAGGAGGGTGGATGCGATTTCCCTTCACAAAAGTGGGAGCAAGACAGAGGCAGGAAACTACAGACCTGTCAGTTTGACCTCAGTGGTAGGAAAAGTGATGGAATCACTTCT
The DNA here is from genome assembly GCA_016271365.2 of Neoceratodus forsteri. Lineage (NCBI taxonomy): Eukaryota > Metazoa > Chordata > Ceratodontiformes > Ceratodontidae > Neoceratodus > Neoceratodus forsteri. The sequence continues at coordinate 100,493,832 of JADMNL010000035.1, read as the reverse complement.
GAAGGAAAGAATTGTTGAGTACCTAGAGGTCAGTGGGGCACAGGACCCAAGACAGCATGGGTTCACAGCGAGAAGGTCATGTCAGACAAATCTGATTGATTTCTTTGATTGGGTGACCAAAGTAGTAGACCAAGGAGGGGCTGTGGACATGGCCTACCTAGACGTTAGCAAGGCATTTGACACAGTCCCACACAAAAGATTAATAATCAAATTAACCAGCCTTGGAGTGGGTCCCAGGGTGGTAGCCTGGGTAAAACATTGGCTGACCAACAGGACACAGAAGGTAATTGTAAATGGAGTCCACTCTGAAGAAAGAGGGGTTACTATTGGGGTACCGCAGGGTTCAGTACTTGGTCCAGTCCTTTTTAATGTCTATATAAGTGACATTGCAGAGGGACTAGAAGGAAAAGTATGCCTCTTTGCAGATGACACAAAGATCTGCAACAGGGTTGATGCACGAGGTGTGGAAAGGATGAGAAGGGACTTGGCAAGGTTGGAGGAATGGTCAGAAGTATGGCAGCTTGGATTCAATGTAAAGAAGTGCAAAATAATACACCTGGGAAACAAAAACCCAGGGGAAGATTACACAATGCCGGGGAGGGGGGAGGTAATAACAGCAAAAATGGAAAGGGACCTGGGGGTAATCATATCTGATGACCTTAAGGTTAACAAGCAATGTGAGAAGGCAGTAGGGAGGGTTGGGGAGATACTGGGATGTATAGGGAGAGGGGCATCACCAGCAGAAAGCAGGACGTTGTTATCCCTCTGTACAGACAGTTGGTGAGACCCCATCTGGAGTACTGGGTCCAGTTCTGGAGACTCCATCTCCGCAAGGACATGGGCAGGATGGAGGCAGTCTAGAGGAGGGCAGCTAAAATGGTGCATGGTCTGCAAGAGAAGCAATATGAGGAGAGACTAATGGAGCTTAATATGTATACCCTTGAGGAAAGGAGGGAGAGGGGAAACATGATAGAAACTTTTAAGTACCTCAGTGGAATCAACAAAGTCTAAGAGGTAGCGTCTTTCAGAAAAAGAGATGCGTAAGAACAAGGGGACACAATTTGAAGATAATCGGGGACGGCTCAGGGGCAATGTGAGAAAGTATTTTTCACAGAGGGTGATGGACACATGGAACTGCCTTCAGAGGAGGTTATGGGGACAGACATAAGGCAGTTCTTGTGTGTGTGGGGGGGGTAGGAAGAAATAGGCTGTTGGTTAACTAGGATCTGCAGCTTATCCTGTAGTTAGGAAAATGAGCAGACTAGGTGGGCCAAGCAGTCCTTATCTGCCGTCAGTTTCTGTGTTTCTATCCCCAAATCTTCCCCTTGGCCAAGTCAAAGACTCCCAATACATAGAGGCGATTTTAGACACCGAGCAAGGCAAGGCCTTTCTTCTTCCAGACAGAGCAGAATGTCTTCAGACTCTAGCTCAGCTGGTCTCATCGCCTCAACAAGTTTCAGCCAGAACAGTTCTAAGGCTGCTGGGACATATGACAGCGGCCATTGCGACAGTACCCTTGGCTCGCCTGCACACAAGGGTCACCCAGTGGAACTTTCAGGTCTAATGGGACCAGTGGAATCTTCAGATCCAATGGAACCAGCGTTCAGATGAGTTGGACTTTCCAGTGTCAATATCCAGCTTGGTACAACAGACCATGATGTGGTGGCTGAACCCCTCCAACCTCTCCAAGGGGGTTCACTTCCGGTCGGAGTCATCTTGGCAAATTCTGACCACGGACGTGTCGGGCCAGGGCTGGAGCACCCATATGACAGATTGTCAGACTCCGGGGACTTGATCCCCATTAGAGCAATATCTCTACATCAATATATTGGAGATGCGGGCGATACTGTATGCTCTCCAAACCTTTCAGATGAACCTACTCCTGGGTCCTCTCTTGCTTCAGACTGACAATATGTCCGTAGTCTTTTTCATAAACAAGCAAGGAGGCATGCATTCTTAGCCCCTCTGCAGAGAGGCCATGAGAGTGTGGTGTTGGGCCATAGAGCATCTCCTGAGCCTGACTGCTGTGCATGTTCCAGGTGTTCAAAACACCTTGGCCGACAGTCTAAGCTGTTCCTGGTTCGAGGTTCACGAGTAGAAACTTCCCGCAGTGCATCCAACGCAAAACTATCCAGTTTCTGCTCGCTAGATCCGGGGTCTGGTGTTTTCTGGTGAGCCACATTGTCCCTCTCTTGGACAGGGAGGTTTCTGTATGCCTTTCTTCCCTTTCCATTGTTGCAGAGAGCTCTGCTCAAGTTGCAGTCAGAAGGAGGAGAGATGATTCTGATAGCCCCCTTCTGGCCAAGGCAGATTTGGTTTCCACTTTTCCAGCAGCTTGCAGTGGAACCCCTGATTCCTCTGCCTCTGTGATCCGACCTGCCCTGACAGAATCTGGGCACCCTGGTCCATCCAGATCTAAGGTCACTGCACCTTCATGCATGGCTCCTGCAGACTTGGCAGTTGCCTGCTTTGGGGTCTCCCTCCAGGTGGCAGATGTCCGTGTGGCTGCCAGAAAGCCCTCCACTAGATCTACTTATGCTATGAAGTGGGAAATGATTCTGCGTATGGGCCACCGCTTATTAACTAGATCACTTTACTTGTCTGGAGAATCTCGATTTAGAGAATCTCCTTTCCTTCTCTAACTCAGGCCTGAGCTACTCCTCCATTAAGGTGTACCTTTCAGCCATCTCTGCATACCTTGCACTTATTGAGGGCAAGACCCTTGCTCAACTTAACGTGTCCTGCACATCCTTGTGGGATGTTCTGCATCTGAAACCTCCCATAAGGGACCCTGGTTCTACTTGGGATCTGTTTATTTTAGAGAAACTTGCGTTGCTTCCCTTTGAACCTTCTGCAATTTGAGAGCTTTGCTTGTTGTGGAACGCATTATTTTTGTTGCTATTACTTCTGCTCGAAGCATTTCTGAGCTGAAGAGCCATATTTCGTTTTTTCACAAGGACAGGGTGTCCTTGAGAACCAGTCCTAAGTTCTTTCCTAAGGTGGTGTCTGAGTTTAATCTGAATCAGGACATCCACCTTCCTGTGCATTACTCATAGTATTCCAACTCTGGGGAGGCCTTACCAAATACTCTAGATGTCCACTGGGTGCTTCGTTATTATTTGGACCGCACCAGAGCCACCAGAAAAAACTGATCTGTTTGTTTCTTTCGTTCTGAGAAAAGGGGCTTCAGTTTCTAAACAGTGTTTATCCAAATGGTTCATTGAGTGCATGGTTTATTGCTACCGTAAATACAACAAGCCTTTATCGGGCCCGGTTAAAGGCCATTCTACCAGGGGTGTAGCTGTTTCGTTTCCATCTTTCAGAAATGTGTGCGCTGCTGACATTTGTGCAGCAGCCACTTGGCGTTCTGCCCACACTTTTATCCGGCATCACAGTTTGGACATTGCCTCTAGGCGTAGGGCAAGTTTTGGACTGGCAGTTCTGCAGGGCCTGCTCTCTTTAGAGCTTTACTCTGACTTCTACCTCCTCCCAGCAGACCAGGGTCAGTCCTTCCACTGCTTGGGACTCTGTCCTTATGGTGTAACCTGCTGCAAGAGCCCCCTCGAAGTGAAATAGTAGTTGCGTAAGAATTTACCGTAACAGTAGATCTTTGAGAGAAGCTCTTGCAGCAGGTGCTGCTTTCCTTCCCTCCATCCCCCGGTGACTGCTTCTCCATCCTTTTTCAGTTTCAGAGGCACACCCCAGTTCTCCATTTACTGTGCTTTCCGGGGTCTCTGGCGGGAAAAATGAGGTGATGGTGGGGGACCACCCCTTTTATACCATAGGCGGATGTCGGGAGCAGGCCAACATTAGGGGGACAGTCCCTCTCTATAGACTGCTGGCTAAAAGTTTTCCGTGGTGCCCTGGTGCCTGCCGGCTTCAGTCCTAATGGTGTAACCTGCTGCAAGAACTTCTCTCAAAGATATGAAAATTATGTATCTACCACAATTATGATCTTTCTGTGCATCTTCACTGTTCATCACATTTGGGTTCATGGCCGGAGGTCATGACCCCGTGGGAGCTCTGCTCTTGAGGCCGATGTATTGCGTGGCGCTTGCGGGTTGGCCGTTAGACGCTGTTGACTCCGCCTGCCTGCCAGTTCTGAGTCTCCGGAGAGGTAAGAAGAAGGGAGTGGAGAGTGGGACAAGGAAGTCTAAGGGACAGGAAAAAGGAAGATATAAAAAACTAAAAGGAGAAATAACGACTGAGGACAGAAAGAGAGAAGTCGGGAACTAAAGGGATTGGGAGAGGCCCCAATCTCTGGAACTAGAGGAGGGAGGTGTAGGGTGAGGTAAAGAATTTAGAAGGTAGGAAGAGAGGGGAAAGGGTAAACACATCCCAGACCCTGGTCCGTCTCCAGATTGTATAGGAACTGCAAGGAGTAGCCAAAGGCTTCTTGCCAGAATTCAAGGCACAGAATAGTTGGCAAAAACTCCATATGAGTAGAGTCGGCTATTCTGGAAGAAGGACAGGGCACAGAGAATTAACACCCTCTGAAGGAAAGATTTTTGGTGGAAAAGGATTTTATTTTTTTTTTTTGTAATAAAGGATAGTCCAAAGGACAAGAGAAAATAAGATGGATGGGAAAAAGGAGGAGGAGAGAATGGAGGGCAGCTGCCAGCTCCCACCCCACGGGGTGGAGCTGACGCACTGGAGAAGGAGTGCCCCCCCCCCATGCTGACCACTTTCCCCAGAACCTTATCCCCCATGTGCCCCTGTTCACCCCACTCCTAAGAGGAAGGGGGGGGTTGGGCACAGAGAGGGAGGTGGACCTAGAGATTGGGGATGGAGGGCGGGATTGTGATGAATGGTGAAGATACACAGAAAGATCATAATTACGGTAGGTACGTAATTTTCATATCTTATTGTGTCAATCTTCACCTTCACATTAGGTGATGCCGGCCCCGAAGGAGTTTCTTTACCCTAAGGGACAAGTCTCTTATCTAGCAGTGGGTGACACACTAAGAGGAGGACCTTCATCGCCTGGGAGGCTCAAGAGTGGGAGAATGAGGCAGGGGACCCCCAGAGGGGGAAGGAAGTTGCCCCTACAAACGCCGTCTCGCTCTACGGGAGAAGAGAGAGGTTCTCTGGTGAGCGGAGTTAATCACCCTACGCTAGGCCAAGGGTGGCAGCTGGGAAAGACGCAGCCATGCCGTCCGCCTAGTGCAGATCGCTGTCCCTACGACCCTGGTAGCTACCTCGTTGGCATCATAGGATGCCCTCACTTGGTGCCTTGCTAGCTCCAGGCCACGTACAGAGAGTGCAATGGCTTGTCTGGTTTGCTCCTTGTCAGGCAACGAGGCTAGGAGTTGACCTAGCCTGGACCACAAGAACCTGTCATAGGCTGCATAGTGGGCCTGATGTGCAGAAATGGAATGCAACAGCCGTGCCGAGTAGAAAGCCCTCCTACCCCTGAAGTCAAAATCCGAGGAATCTTGATCTGGGGGCCGGTCATGGTGAAGGGCGCAAAGCCCACCAGGAGTGTCAACTGCGTCCAATCCGGACTGCGGATGAGGCATGGAACCTGGTGACTCGGTGGGGTGGGGAAGCAATAGCAGTGAGAGATTCCTAGGGGCAGGACCTCCAGAGAAGGGCCTCTGCCAGGAGTGGACGCTTCCCGAAAGGGAGCAGGCCGGGGGGGCACCACAAGGGTGGCCTCGCTGAAATCGCCTAGAAAGGCGTGTGCCAAGTGCTGTGGATTGCTTACAATGGAAGGGGTGAGGTGCAAGTCCTCCAACATCCTCACGAGGAAATGCTGATACTCAGCTATATCAGCAGCTGGAGAGATGTGGACAGAATGCTCCTCTCACCCAGAAGAAGGGGATGAAGAGTTGGAGGGCGGCTGCTTGGGGGGAGGTTGAAAAACCTGTCTGTCCATTGCCCTAACGTAAGATGGGAACCGAGCAGGCCCGCTAGGACCAAGGATGCCTGGGAGTGCAGGAGAATGTGGCAGAGGGATGGGGACAGAGCTGAGAAGAGATGTCTGCTGACCTCCGCCTGGGCTAAGGAGCGGACCAAGAGCACTCGAAGAAAGTGCTCTGGAAGACTCCACAGCCGACAGCTGAACAACCATTTCTGTACTGCCTTGGCTGCGCCCGGACGAATCCCCCCTGTGAGGTGACCGGGGCCGTATATTTCCAGAAGGACTGTACCTGACCTCAAAAGAACGGGGCTCTCTCAGAGACCGAGGAGGAGGAAGAGCAAAGATCCGCACTACGGCTTCTTCCAGAGCCCAAGTGGGCCCCAAAAAGGTTGCCATGCAGACCCCATGCCCCTCGGAGTCTGAAAGAGCCCTCCTCGTCGAGAGGGCCAGCCTAGGTAGCTGACAGCCGTGGCCAGCACCCGGAGGAGCTATCCAGGCACAGCACCCTCGCCTCCCGTAGAAGCCCCGATCGGCCCCAAAGTTGGGCGATTCAGGCACACTACAGGCAGGGGTACCACTGCTGAGGGGTCAGTGAACCCACCAAGACCGGGCTGCAGAGCAATGGTGGCCTGCACCACTGCCCGCTGGTCAGCATCCCTGACCCCAGTTTTGGCAGCCACCAATCCCACCTCAGAAGGGGGCTGACTCCGGCTTGTCGAGGACACTACAGGGCTGCCCACACCAACAGTCAGCCCCAAGGAGTCAGACTGCTCATCTGATTCAGTGCCCGCCTCCAAAGAGGTAGAGGCCGAGGCCCTGTACCAGACCATAAGAGGGTGCCTGGTGCTATCCCTGCTAAATGGGGTGCTGGATTCCGAGACCATGCCCGAGCCAGTGCCAGTGCCCCCCACAGCACCGTGAGCGGTAGCTGCGGAGAACATGGCTCCTACTCGAACAGCAGCCCCAGGGTCAGAACTAGTAACGGCGCCGCCCGGCTCCATGGCACCACGAACAGTGGAATCCGCCCCCACGTGCTCAACCTCGGTGCCGTGAACTGCGCTGAGGCGAGAAGACAAAGACTGCGCGTAGAGATTCTCACAGCGCCCTTCATTCAGCGCCTAAGCGGCACTGAGGCCCACAACAGCACGGACCGGCGTTAAGGCCGGGCGTGACCTGGGTCTTGCGAACTGCAGGTCCAACACAGGAGCCTTCACTCCCGAAGGCGATTGCCTTGGTGGCACCTCCCGCCTGCCCCCGAAAGGAGCGGGACGGGCCTCCTGCACCACAGAAGGAGCCTCTGCAATGGCCAGACTACTAGAAGCTGAGGCTCCCTCCTCCTCGGTCCGTGTAGAACCGGAGGGATCTGGAGGAAAGGCCGAGTCGTGGCTTGGCCCGACGAGTGCGCATCAACCCCGAAGTGATTGGGCTCGCCCCACTTTCCACGCATGTTGTTCGATGACCCGGCGGTCCATGGAGAAACAGGCGTAGCACAAATCCATGTCGTGAAGCGGGCCAAGACACGTAAGGCAACGGTCGTGCTGGTCAGTGATGGGGAAATTTACAGCCGCAAGGACACTGTCGCATGGGGGGCAGTCCCGTCTTAGAAGTCTTCTTGCCCTCCGACCGAGACATGACCTACGAGGAAAAAAACACCAAAAACAGACTCTACATCGCCAAGAATAAAAATAAATGGAAAGATCTTACCAAGTGACGTAGAGTAAGGCAACTAGAACCGGCAGGAAAGGAGAAGACGGACTGCGGCACGGAGGAATAATAGGCTGAGGACGAAACTACATGGGCAGTAGGCCTCAAGTTCTGCAGAGCTTCCACACGAGGTGACCTCGATGGCGGGAGACTAAGAACTGGTAGGCAGGCGGAGTCGACAGCGCCGAATGGCCAACCCGCGAGCGCCATGCAGTAGGTCGGCCTCGAGGGCGGCGCCGATGGTGTCTGCTCCACCTACCCAAAAAAAAGGGCTCCCGCGGGGTCATGACCCCCGGCCATGAACCGAAATGTGATGAATGGTGAAGATTGATACAGATAACATCTACTGTTACAGTAAGTTCTGATGTAACTGTACTTTATCCTACCAAGGGGGCCTCCGGTACGCATTCCTCATCAACATGTTCCTCTAGCACGCAGCAGATTCCTCCCTCTCAGCTGCCACCAGTGTCATGGGTATTTTCCACTGTTCCTGTCGTCATTAGAGATAACAGTGAAGTAGAATATAATCCTGACCTCATTGATTTAGAGGAGGAATATGAAAGAGAACAGTACTTAGCACCTTGCCCTAGTTCTACTCTCTTATCCTGCAGTGAGGTCTCAATGGTCTGTACTCCAAAATCTCTTCCTGAGGGTCTGACTTTCCGAACCATGATGCAGTAAATGCAGTCTGCCATGGGCTTTGCAGTGGAAGAGGAAGATGACAAAAAAAGAAATTTAATGGAATTTTTGGAGGCGAACTGCTCTCCCTCCATTATAATTCCATCCATATATCCTGCATTAGAGGATGCTACCAAACTCACTACCTGCAGTTCCTAGAAAGATTGACTAGCCTTATTATGTTACTAGCCAGAAACAGACTGTCATGGCTGCTCATGATGGGTCTAGGGCACCTAAACACATAAGCACTTTACCTCATGAGAAACAATGTAGGAGGCTGGATGTGATTGGCAAGCGTATTTATGCCTCTGCTTGGTTGGGCCTTAGGATTGCAGAGTACCAGGCCCACATGATAAAAATACCAGAACAGCCTGTGGAAAGTCGCTTGTACTGCAGTTGATGACACTGCCAAGTATGAGTTACTTCAAACATTATCCTCTAGTGTTGAGGATGGCGAACATGTGCTACGCTCAGCTTATGCCGTCTCTGATGCTTCTGCATGAGGTGCTGATTCAAGCCTCAGGATTCCCTTATTATGCTTAACATATGCAGTGAGCCTTGAAGGTGAAGCTGCCCCGGACCGTGTGGAATGGAATTTAGAGCGCAATTCAGATCTGTGCCCTCTGGGTGGTGCTCTGCTCTACAGCTTAGTGTTCAATCCTTTTCTCTGCCTGTACTAGCAAGTCGCCCCAAAGAGCTCTCTTCAGCGACTTGCTTGAAGTGTGCGATCATCAAAGAAAACTGTATTTAAACTGTTTTACTTTTACTTTATTCTCTGCCCTAATCTGTTTTTTTGGTTTTTCTTAGTGTTAACGAGCATTTTTCGGCAGCCCCTTGAGTGGAATGTTGGGCTCTGGGGAAAGTTCTGACTCTGGGACCCCTATCAAGCCTGCAGCACCTTTCCTACATACAGTATGCTGGGTGGCCTGGGCCCCGGGAATTATCCCCTGCTTCCCCATCCTTTCAAGGGCCCTGTTTTTCAGTTCCATAGTGGTTCCCAGGATCTGGAGAATCTTTTTTTTTGTTTGTTTGTTTTTTTAGGTATTTTAGTTTATAATTTGTAATAAACCATCCTTTTTTCCTCAAGTCTGAGGGAAAACTAAGGGAGAACTGTTTTTATCTGGTTTTTACTTGTTTTTCATCTCTGTTCCATGCCTGAGGTACCGAGCCAATTTTTTTTTTTAACGATATCTTTAAATAAGAAAAACAGATATTATATATATATATATATATATATATATATATATATGTGTGTGTTATATGTATGTATATGTGTGTGTACATATATATATATATATATATATTACACAACAAGCGTGGGTCTGTATCAGTGAAGATATTGATGTATCTCAGTGGCCACTAGAGAGATATCTTCATGTTGGTATGTCACAAAGGTTCGGAACTTATTTAGTGTGTTCTGCCATGTCCTTAGCAGTACTAACCATATTAAAATTCAAAACTCTTTAAAATGAAAAATAATAGGATGGTACTATGAGCACGAAAGTTGTTCAGCACAAAAATATCTATAAAATTAGGGTTTCATTTATAGCTGCCTTTTATTTTTATAATTAGCAAAAAATCTGTAGAAAATAAAATGTTTTTCACTTTCGGTAAATGTGAATAACTTTAAAATTAAAAATGATAGCATGGTACTGTGAGCACAGAATGCATTCAGCACAAAAGGATCTACAAAATGAGTGTTTTATTCACAGATACCTTTTAGTTTTTCTATAATTGGCACAAAACAGCAGAATATTCAGTTTTTTTTTTTTTACTTTTTGCAACAAACAAGTGCAAATAACTTTAAAATGGAAAACGGAGAGACCCACACTTGTACAAATCAAATATGATATGGGTGGGAGTCAGATAGCACAGATATCTTTACTCACTGTCCCTGAACTTTTTGCCACTCGTGGGATATCAAGAGTTCAGTGACAGCTCGTGAAGATATTTGTGCTATCTCACTCCCACCCATGTCATATCCCATACATAGAGAGAGAGAGAGAGAGATATATATATATATATTTATATATAGAGAGAGAGATGGATGGATATATACTACGTGTGTGTGTAAGTGGAAAGATATATATTTTTCGTGTTTGGAGCCGAACTGCAATTTCTTCTTCACCTTGGGGATTTTGTTTTCTTTTTAGTCTGTACTGACGATTGGCATGTCAGACAGACCTAAGAGGAGGATGGGCCTAACTAGTTTTAAAAATTGTGCCAGATGTTTTAACCTCCTGGCTAAGTTGGACAGTCATGAGTTGTGTTTGAAGTGTCTTGGTTCCAGCCATATTTTCCAAAACTGTGGCCTCTGTAGCACATTTTGCTTCAAGACTGAGGACCAAAAAGCTCAGAGATTATGGCTTCTCAGTCCACCTCTGGGTCACCAAAACGTTTCAAAGAGGGTGCTTTACAAACTAAGCCTGCCAAAACCCTCTAAGGACCATTCTAATAAAACCACTGAAAAACAGAAATGATCCCCAGAGCAGGCTCCTGACTCAGACTCTTAAGAAAAAGCAAAAAGAAAAGCATATTGCTGTCCCTCCTGCTGAAGACCAAAAGGAAACAGCAGGCACAGTAAATATGCTCTCTGAGGGACATGGCAAAGGCTTGGCAATTTTTCCAGGCTTTTCAGGCCATGGGGACGCTTATGAGGTTCTCTGTTCCCCCTCTGGTTCCTGCTGGCCATGGTAGCGATTTTTATTATGAAGAGTAGGAGGAAGGAGAACCGATTGAACCAGACGGATCCCCTGATCAGAAGTTCAGTTCCCCTCCTTGGGGTCCCAAAGATTACTTTGCATATTTTGCTTTTGTGAAGCAAATGGTTAATACCCTCTCCATGCAGGAGTCTGGGGAGGAGGCTGATTTCCTTGATATGATGGGGCTTACCCCCACCAAGCTGCTATTTTTAGCAATACGCAAGTTCCTCAAAAAATTAACCTGCAGGCTTCTCCAAACCCCTTCTTTGGTGTCGGGGATTGATAAAAAGATTGAAAAGAAGTACCAGCTTGACAGACATGGTGCCGAGTACCTTTACATTCAAGAAGGACTCCAGAAAGCTGGATAGTATGGGGAAAAAGTATACACTACTGCCTCTCTTCTTCTGAGGCAGATTGTGTATATGGCATATTCAGCACAGTACCAGAAGACACTGTGGAATGTAGTGCTGACCTTGTGTGACAGTCTTCATGGAAAACAGGTTCAGGATCTGACGAACATTGCCAGGTCTGCCCTGGATGCCACTAAGTACCAGTTCCACATGGCAGTAGATGCTAGTGACACCACCTCAAAGGTTCTGGCCCATGCTGGCTCCCTTAGAAGGTTTGCATGGCTCAGGACATGAACATACAACATTTGCCAGCAGATAAAGGCCTAGAGGTCTATCAAGTCTACTTGAATGTGCAACTAGCACCCCTTAATCTACAGCTGCGCCTCCCTTCCACCCTTCCCCTCCACTGACCCTCACCCTTGTCCTGTCCCATCCCCTTTTGAAGCAGTCCACTGTTCTGCTGTATACCAGTTCTGCAGGTAACGCATTCCACCCAGCTACCACCCTCTCTGTAAAAAAAAAAAGTGTCTCCTCATCTTTCCCTCCTGAACCTTCCTCCCTCCAGTCTCATATCATGGCCCCTGGTGTCCCTCCCCTCCCTTACTTTGAACAGCCCCTCTGTACCTGTCTTGTTGATTCCTTTCATGTACTTAAAGGTTTCAGTCATGTCCCCCCATCCCTCCTCTCCTCCAGCGAGTACATGTTCAACTCCCTCAGCCGCCTCTCATATAAGTCCCCCAGCCCCTTGATCATCTTTGTCGCCCTGCGTTGCACCCCCTCCAGTAACTTAATGTCCCTCTTGCGTTATGGGCACCAGTACTGCATGCAGTACTCCAGTTGCGGTCTAACTAATGACCTATACAGTGACAGAATCACCTCCTCCCTCCTTGAGGATATACCCCTTGCAGTGCAACCCAGCATTTTGTTGGCCTTTGCAGCTGCCTTCCTACATTGTGCCGAGTTGTTCATTGACCCTGTAGTGAGCACCCCCAGATCCTTCTCCTTTTCTGTCTGGGCTAGCTGCACTCTCTCCCCCTCCAAACTGGTAACTCCTCCTTGGGTTCTTCACCCCAAAATGCAGCACCTTGCACTTTTTGGCATTAAACCCCAGTTGCCAGGTGTCTGACCAGGTTTCAAGCTTTTCCAGATCATCCTGCAACCCCTGCCATCCCCCTAGGTTTTCCACCACTGCTCCCATCTTGGTATCATCAGTAAACAGACTGATCTTGCTCTTGATGTTCAGTGATATGTTTGCAATGAATATCCCAAACACTGGTCCCAACACTGAACCCTGTGGAACACCGCTCGTCGCTACCCTTGGGTGCGAGAGCTCCCCACCCACCACCACCCTCTGTTGCCTTCTCTGAAGCCAGTTCCCTACCCATCTCACCAGCTTTGCACCTGCCCCTGTGACTTCTGATTACTTCCAAGCCTCCCATGCAGCACAGAGTCGAATGCCTTACTGAAGTCCAGATACAAGACATCCACTGCATGGCCCCTGTCCAGTTGCCTAGTTACCCAGTCATAAAACTCCACCAATGTTGGTTTGGCAGGATCTGCCACGTATGAAGCCATGCTGTCTGCTGTCCTGTAGTCCTCTGGCCTCTTGGAGGGTCACCAGCCTCTCCTTCTGGATAGTCTTCATCAGCTTACCCACGATGAATATGAGGCTCACTGGCCTGTAGTTCCCCGGTTCATACTTGGGGCACTCTTGTGGAGGGGCATCACATGAGCCATCCTCCAGTCCTGAGGTACACACCCTGAGTGTAGTGAGGCATTAAATAGGTCTGTCAAAGGTCCCGCAAGGACCTCTGCCAGCTCCTTCAGTACCCTGGGGTGGATGCAATCTGGGCCTGGTGCCTTGTCCATCCTCAGTGCCTTCAAACCCTTCCAAAATCTGCCCTCCATGATTTCCCCATCTGTCACCCCCTTTCCCCCTGTTTCTGCCATTCTTCCCCCCTTGGGTATCACCCCCTCTTTTCCTTAGTAAATACCGAGCAGAAGAATTCATTTAGTGCTTTTGCTTAATCGCATCCTGCTTCCACCCAACCCCCCTCTTTCCTAATCCTTACTATGTGGTCCTTACAGCTCCTTTTCTCTCTGATGTACCAAAAGAAGTCCTTCTCCTCCTCCTCAATGCCTTGTGCCATCCTGAGCTCTGTACATGCCTTGGCTCCCCTTACTGCCCATGTTACCTCCTTTGATTCTGTCAGGTACTCCTCCCTGTCCTCCCCCCTCACTGTTTTCTTGTACCTCCTAAAGGCAGCTGTTTTCCTCCTTGCCTTTTCCATGACCTCCTTGCTCAATCAGCTCGGTTTCTTAGCCCTGACCTTCTTGCTGCGGGCCTTGCAGCAGGTTTTGGTTGCCTCCACTATCCCCAGCTTTATGCGCTCCCACCTCTGGGTAGTGCCCATACTAGGTTGAATTCTGGCCAGGTACCCTCTTACCATTTTCCCCATCCTTCCAAAGTCGGCCCTCCTGAAGTCTAACACTCTTGTGCCGGATTCCACTCCTTCCTTGCCCATATACAATGTAAGCCATACTGACTTCCACCGTAAGTTCTCTCACAAAGTTCCCATTTGCCAGCACAAGGTCAAGGGTATTCCCTAACCTGGTTGGTTCACTGACCATTTGCAGCAGGAAGCTGTCTTGGAAGGCATCCACTCAGGACACTCTGTCAAAAGTCATGGATTTTCTAACCCCAGGAATCCACTAATATTACTTCTTGCAGTGCTCATTTAAGACAACACTGCACCAGAGCCAAATGGAATGATATGCTAATGACGGACTCTTTAGCTTGTGCATTCAATTGAAAAGCTGCCCAATTCAACTGCCTACATTCTAACCCTTGGATTTCTTCTGTCCACTGCAAAGACAAGACCCCTGGAGATCTTGTCTCTATCAAGATGAATCCCAAAGCGCATTTGATTAAAAAAAAAAAAAAAAAAAAAAAGTATTTTTGATAATTATTCAGTAGCTGCCTAGTTTATCTTTTTCTTCGGTAGTTTTAAAATTTGACCTAGTTTTGTGTATTTTTGTGGTTTCTCTTGGTTTCTTTGAACCGGGAAGTAACCGACTGTTTCTTAGTTCAAATCAGAACTATTTTTCAAGTTTCGATCATTTTCTAGTGTTTTATTTAAAACTTCTGGTTTTATAGGTTTTTCTTGGTTCGGATCTGATCGGAACCGATAGATTTGGTCTTTTTCTCTGTTCCTAAACCGGCCGCAAGCCGCAAACTTTTCATTATTTTTTGATGTTTTCTTTTAAAATGTCAGACGAGCCTAAGAAAAAAACAGGACCTCCTGGTTTCAAAAACTGAAGTGCTCAGAAGTGTTTGCAGAGGCAGAGAAACATGATTTATGTTTGGTCTGTCTTGGGTAACAGTACTTCTCTGTGGATTGTGAAATATGTAAGTCTTTCCCTGCGAAAATAGTTGATAAACGTAAGGAAAGGCTGAAAAGAAAATTGGAGAAGGGGTCCATGGGCTCTGACCAGTTCACCCCCTCTAAATCCTTGGGTGAACCTTCCAGGGCTACAAAAACCACCCCTGATACAGGTGAGGGCCATGGTAAGAGAGGCGTTGAACCGACCGACTCTCCGGTGACTGCCAAAAGACTTAAAAAGACTAAACGTTCTGCAACCCCGGCTGAAACGCCAACAGGGGCCCCTCAAGTACCTGCTCCTACTCCAGCACCTGCTGAGCTATCCCAGGCTTTGGCATTATTACAAGTGCTGCAGGGGTTACTACCCACAAAACAGTCTGTGGCTTCTCCTGTGGAAAAAACACCTGCCTTTGTCTCACCCTTACCCACTGAGGCAGTGGATTTTGAAGAGGATGATGAGGCAGAGGAGGGTATAGAACTGGAGATTTCACCTGAACAGGACTTTGGCTCCCCTCCCAGGCCCACTGAGGATTATTCGTCACATTTTTCCTTTTTAAGGAAAATGGTAGAAACACTGGATCTTGCCACGGCAGAAGAGGTCCAAGATGAGGAGGAAGCTTAGTATATGGATGGAGCTTATGGGATTAACGCCCACTAAAAGGTTCCTGCTGCCTTATTTATTTGAGATCTTGGATTAACACCTTTGAGGACAAGCTCATTAAATAGGTTCCACGTCAGATCAAACAAGAATAAGAACATAAGAACATTAACCAAATAAGCAAATAGCAACACAGTTGTACAGGAATGGCAATAAGTAGTAGTCAGTTTTTGTACATGGATGTAGGCTATGTACAGATAGCCAGAGATTACTATAGGTGAGTACTTTTTTCTCACCTCACACAGATTCCCAGAAGTTTGATGGCAGAAAAGGACCACACCGGCCCATCTCGTCTGCCCTGATATCCACCCCCCTCCTCCTTTTACTGGCTGTGGAGGGGTTGTGGGATAACAGATGGACCAGATACCGAATTTCAAGTTCAACACAATCTCTGTGTGACGTTTATTCAAAATGCCGGCGATAACCTTAAGCAATGGCATATCCCTTCTTCAGTACATCAGTTTGCAGCAAAAGACTATGTTATGTCCTTTCTCTGCAGTTAGCCAGCACCTACTGATCTCTGATCTACTCCCCCCACCCCCCCAATTGTTTTAACCATGTACTTTGCAGTTGAGATTCAGCCTCCACCACTATGTGGGCCTTGTTTGCTTCGGTAGCGGGGGCTCAATTAAAAAATAAAGCCAAAACAAGCTAAAAATAAAGAAACTCCGTGCAGAAGCACTGAAACATGGGTTACCCCAAAGGACATTGACAATAAGCCAAGTTTTAAAGAAACACATCACACATACTTCCCTAATGTGGGATATCTGTAAATCACCATGGCATTTCAGACTTGTTCAACTTTCAACAGTTTACATGCATTTTAAATAGCACAATTAGTACTTTCTGCCATTACAAAAACACCTAGTGCCATGGTATTTTCAGCATTTACAGGTTTCATAAACATAAGGTATATAGACATCAAGGTATTGTATATAGTGCTATTACATACTAAATGCAACAACGATACACAACCTGTTTTACATGTGCTCGGAGGTCACAACAATAATCTCCCTGTACGAGGACCTGAGAGGGAAAAGGAAAATTAGAGAGAACACTATAGCATAATCAAGAAAGGGAAGGAGGTGCCCATAGGTGGACAACCTTATGGACTAGAAATTGTAAAGGATAGCTTAGGCTAAGAAATAGAAGAACTTTTGCAACAGATTTAAGAAAAGGTTGGTCCTCAAGAGTGCAGGAGCTCCCTGTCAAACTGGCTCAGAACTTTCCCTCTCCCAGCCCCCATACATCTGTCCCATGCCTTCTTAAATCCCCCAACCATTTCAGGTCCCACCACCTCCTCTGGTAGCCTGTCCCAGGCCTCCACCACCCTCTCTGTGAAGAACTTCCCCCACACATTGCCTCTGTATTTCCCTCCTTCCAGTCTGAGGCTATGCGCCCTTGTTCTAGCTCCCTCCTTCCTTTTGAACAAGCTACCCTCCTTCACCTTATTGATCCCCTTCAAATACTTAAAAGTTTTAATTATGTCCCCCCCTCCTCTAGTCTCTAGTCGGTATAGATTCAGCTCCCTGCACCTCTGTTCATATGTTTTTGCCCTGCATCCCATGCACCATCTTGGTTGCTGTTCTCTGAACCCCCTCCATGTCCCTACATAGCTGGGGTCTTCAGTACTGTACCCCGTACTCAAGGTGTGGCCTCACCATTGTTTTGTACAGCGGCATTAGCACCTCCCCCCTCCTGCTAGTTATGCCCCTTCCAGTGCAGGCCAACATACCATTTGCCTTTCCCACCGCCTTGCTGCACTGGTTCCGCACCTTAAGATTGCTCAGTATAATAATCCCCAGATCCCTCTCCTGCTCTGTTTCCTTGATTTCCTCCACCCCAAGGGTATAAGCTGCTTGAATGTTTTTCTACCCCAGGTGCATCAGTGCACACTTTTTTGCATTGATTTTTAGTTGCCAGTTTTCCAACCACCTCTCCAGCTTCTCCAGGTCTTGCCTCATCGCCTCCACCTTGGATATCCACCCTATTGCAGACCTTCATATCATCCGCAAATAGGCACACCCTACCCTCTAGTCCTTCCGCTAGATCACCGATATAAATGATAAAAAGTAGGGGTCCCAGTACTGACCCCCTGAGGCACCCCACTCATTTACCCTGGAATGTACTCCATTTACTACCACTGTTTGGCTCCTTTCTGTCAACCAGTTTTTCACCCACCTAGTTACCTTCTGGCCCACCCCTAAGCTCTCCAGCTTATTTACTAGCCTTCTCTGTGGGATGGTGTCTAAGGCCTTATTGAAGTCCAGATTTACTCTAGACCCCGAACTGTCCTGCATTACCCGCAGGGGTTTCCTGGGGACCACTATCCGGTGGGTCCCCCTCCTGACTGGAGTCATTTTGAACAGTTCTACTCTGGGTTTAATCCCTACTCTACTTAGCAGGGATTCCAGGGTTCTAGGGACATGGATATGTTGTTCATCCACACTCATTGGCAGGTATCCTTGCCGCTTTAAATCTTGCCGGAAGGTCTTCAAGCTTGCTCCTCCCACCCACCCGGGTGGTATAACTCTCGGCTCCGCCCCATGACGTCAGATCTTCCTTACCGCTTGGAAGCTCAGGTTCCCTCCTTAACGCTCTGCGTTTGAGACTAGTTCCTATTTCTCCGTTTGCGTTTAAAAATAAATTTTGAAAAGACTTCAGTCTTCTATCCCTCTGCTGCGATGGACAAATCGACTCCCGGATTTCGGAGATGCCCATGCGGGCAGAAGATGTCTCGGACGGATCCACACTCCACGTGTGTCTACTGCTTAGGCCTTGAGCACGACCCGCAGGCTTGCGACCTGTACTCATCTTTCTCGGCCTACGTCCTCGAAGACCGTGCTGCCCGATTGCAACTGGGCCGTCCCGAGAAGCGTTCCCTCGGTGAAGTCCAAGGAGGAGGCCGGTTGGCGGTGTCATGTGTGAGCTCGGCCGGATCAGCTCGAGCGGATGGTAGCCTCGAAGAGGAGGCGGCACCGGCGTATCTTCCTCGGCCGTGGCATTTATCCCGCCTCTCTGGGCTCTTCTTACCGGCTTCTTTTAAGGAGTTTGTCTGTCCCTCTCCACTAAAGGAGAAGGGCCTACGTTTGGGACCTTATTCTCGGTCCAAAAGAGGGACAGGGTGTGTCCCTCCGTCGGCGCTCTTGGGAGGCGGAAGGTCCCTCTCCCGGGCGACCGGCTTGGTGCGACCGCTCGGCTTCGCCACTGGCCTCCTCGGTGTCCCGATCAGGTCAGTTGACCGAGACTCCCACCCGATGAAGTCGAGATTTTCTCGACCATTGGACGGGCTGTCGCCTTTAGCAGCCGAGATTCCCTCTCCGGTTCCCCGGGAGAGTTGAGGACCGTGGGCTCGCTTGCAGCTCCGGTTCCGGAGCCCTGGATGCACCATCGAGTCGAGGAGGCCGGGTCTGGCCACACCTCCCTCACCGACCTCGGAAATTCCGGGACTCGGTCTGGACCTCTTGTCGGGTCCAGCCGATCCCACCGTCATAGGCGGTCTCGGCCTCGGCACCTCAGTGTTAGCGTCAGCTCGGGCCTCGTCCTCCTCCCTCGAGGGGGCTTCGCGAATTACGCCGACGGACGAGGATCTTATGTTGCAACAGCTCCTCCTGGCTGGGAGTAAGCCACCCCGTCGCCTTCCCCCGCCATATTAAGTGGCTGTCACCGAGCTGCCGACACAACCCCCGACTCTATCCGAGGAGCTATACCCAGGCCGTTGTTCCGGCCAAACCAGCTGCTCCACCGATTCGTGGAACCTCCGCCTCCACAGCCACCAATTGGGGCTCACCAAGGATTCTCGGTCGGCTAAGGGTCTGCCCTGCATCGGTTGCCTGTTACCCTCACTCCGACCCACTGCAGGGTGAAGGGTGGCTCAGGCCAGAGAAGAAGCTCTTCGAGGACTCTTCCATGTCCAAGATGATTCCTCCTTTTCCAAGCCACTGGACTCTGGAGTCTCAGGAGGTCAGTCACGGACTATAGCCTGTCGTCCTTCCTAGGACTACTGCATCATCCGGAGTCCACCGGATGGAGCTCGAACTCGTTCCAAACGGGCCAGGTATCCTCACGAGATTCTGGACCGAGGGATTCTCTGACGGAGGCCTTTCGGTGGCGAGGCCATAGTGGAGTCGGCATGGAGCTTTGGCAGCGCCTGCTTCCTGCCCTGCGCCCGGCCAGGATGGCCAGGAAGTATCACGGTCCATACCGGTTCCTTGTCGGTTTTTGGAACACCCTCTGCTGAGGGGTTGGTTACCGACAAGCGTTTTCGGTAGCCGGGCAGCGCGAGGATGATAAACCTCGACAATGACCAAGGAGGTCAAGGAAATTGGACTATGTCGTGGGCTAAAAGTCTCGCTCGTCCTCTCTCGGCCTTCGTCTAGGCCAGTTTGGCGGTCCTTATGGCACATTTTTTTCTCATGCCCTGTTGGGCTCCTGGATGAGGTCATCTCTCATCTTCCCTGCCGATCTGCAGACTACGGTTAAGCAGGTGCGGGACCAGGGCAGGGTAGTGGCCAAACAGCAGCTCCAGACTGCTTTGGATATAGGGGACTCATGTGCCAGATCGGTGGCGGCCGCAGTGGTTACAAGGTCGGCGGGTTTGGCTGAGGATATCCACCTTTACTGGATACCCAGCACAAGTTGCTGGATGTTCCCTTTGGGACTGACCTTCGCCCTGGGGTGGAAGGTCACCTGCAGAGGATCGAGAGGTCTAATGCTACCTTGACTCAAGTCTCTTCCTGCCAGAAGGACAGGCCGCAAACCACAGCCTAAGCTTTTCTGTCCTTTCGAGCCTCCAATGCGTGCCAGTAACGTTAGGGTCAGCAGGCCTGCCTTACATCCCAAACCCAAGCTGCCGGCTTCCTCTAACAGGAGGCAGGGAGGAAGTGGCCCAGGAGGTCCCTCGGCCGTGTTCCTCCAAGCCTGCCCAGTGGCGGGCTGAGGGTGTACGCCTCATTCCCGTCACCCTACCCCTGTCCCCATTTGGGACGGCTCTGCACTTCCGTTCCGCCTGGTCCGCTGTTTCCACGGACGAGTGGGTCTGGAGGTGGTGGGAAGAGGCCTGCCTCTGACCGAGCAGGCACCACTCTTCTGAGCCGCCGTGCCTGGGGCTTCGGGACCTCAGCTCACTGGCGGCCTGCCGAGCCGACACGCCTCTCCTCCTCCAGAAGGAGGTGATAAGAGAGGTGGTGGACCCTCCTCTAGGACCCAGGGTTTGTGTCCAGTACTTCCTGGTTCCTGAAATGGACGGGCTGGCGCCCATTCTCGACCCACACGACCCAAACAAGTCTTTAAGGTCTCAACCTTCAGGATGGTCAATACCTGGCTCAGATATACCATCCTTGGAACGCGGCGGTAGCCCTGCTCTCTGACTCAGGATCGCCACGTCCCTATCCGGGTCTGGTCTTCACCAGAGATTCCTTCGCTCCCGAGGGAGGCTGATCCTCTTGGAGTTCTGGCTTATGCCTTTGGCTTGTCTCCAGCTCCCAGAGTCTCTAGCAATGCATGGTAGGGGTGATATTCCTCTTGCATGCCTAGGGGTCCGGTGTACCTTACCTGGACGATGGTTGATAGTGCAGTTCTTCCCAGGAAGGGAGGTGAGGGTCCAGAGATCTGGCCTCCAGGTCTGCTCAACTGGCCTCTTATCAACGCAGGCCAAGTCTGAACCAGCCGGGCAGGTGATTCTATTCATCGGGCGAGCTCGACTCTTCGAGCCAGATGCTGCCCCAAGTGACAGGGCCGAGGTTCTTCTCCTTGTCTGAACACTTGGTTGGGCAATTGCGCCTGCCCGGGACTTCCCAAGCCCTGGTCTCATGGCGGCCTGTACCAGGTGGTCCGGGGTCATTGGAACATGCGTCCCCTTCAGTGGGACTGGCCAGCCAGTGGTCACACCCAGCGATCCTTGACTAGCTAGTTTTGTTAGGATGTGGAACGTCCAGTGGTGGACCGCTCCAGATCATTTGTGAGGGCATCCTGTCATCTCCCCAGCCGACGGGGTCTCTATTGACCGATGCCTCTGATGGGTTGGTGTCATCTGGGGAATATGGCCATGGCTCTGGTCTCGCTGGAGTCCCATGCCACATCAACCTGCTGAGCCCGACGGTCCGCTTAGCCTCACCGCTTTGTCTGCTCCTCCGGGGTCAAGTGGTCCGAGTCCAAGACGGACAATACTACTTCACCATGTTCTATCTAAATCGCCAGGCGGATGTTTCCATGCTCTGCGGTGTTTCCCATTTGTCACTCGGGCGCTGCCTGGAGGCGGATCAGCCATTCACGTGCAGAGCTTCCAACACCCTGGCCGATGCCCTGTCGATAGGGGCTGCATCCCACGAGTGGTCTCTCCTGTCGGAGGTAGTGTAGCATCTGTTCTCCCATTGGGGCACACCTCAGGTGGACCTGTTTGCCTCCAGGAGAACGCTGTTGAGTCTGTTCCATGCCCGCCCCGCAGGGCTCGTCAGGATGCCTCGAGGCAGTGGACCCCGGCCTCTTTACTTTCCCCATTTCCCTGATCCACAAGGTGCTTCTGGCGAGGAGGACAAGGCGAGGTGATTTGATATTCCCAGACTGGCCTCCCAGTTCTGGTACCCAGATCTCTCAGTCTCATTCCAGGATCTCGCGTGCTTTCCAGCTCGCCGACCTGCTCTCAGTCAATCAGGGAAGGTTCCATCCGACCTCAATTCTTGCACCTGATTGCCTGTTCCTGAGCTGCTAGAGTTCCAGGCCTTGGGTCTTTCCGACTATAACCTCAATGTAGTTGAGGCGTCCTGCATGAGTCGCACTCAGAAAATGTTATGCCTTCAAAAATGGAAAAAAGGTTTTCTCCATTTGGTGTCAGGCTTTCTGACCCTTCCTCCTGTTCCTGGCAAGCATCTTGACCATTTATGGTCCCTTTCAGTCAAGTGGGCTTAGATCACGACCCTAAGTGCACCCAGCCATCTATGCCACCGGGCTGGCCGCAGTCGGTGGCGCAGGGAGGTGGTCATGCTCAAAGGCCTTGATCACTCTCCAGTGCGGGAACCTCACCTCCGCTGACTACTGCTGGTATTGGCAAAGCTATGGGCGTTTATTTCGAACTGTCCAGGTGTGCTCTCTCACCTGTCGGAAGACCGCCTGGTGGCCATCACGCCAGCCAGAAGGATGTGAGAGCTCCAGCGCCTTTTCCACGAGTCTCCACCTGGTCTCCACAGGGACAAGGTTGTCCCAAGCGCCCACCCGGGAAATTCTCCGGGTGGTGTCGAGTTTCACTCAACCAGGTTGACCGCCGGTGTTCTACCCCAACACACCGAGGTCAATAGGCTCCATACTCTGATCTTAGGCGCCACTATTATCAAGGAGCGATGGCTGAAATTGGGAGAGGTTCGCCAGCTGTTTGTCACCACGCTGAAGTCGCATCTGGCAGACCTGCAGTTGCCGGACGATAAGCAGGTGGGCAACCTCCTGCATAGATCTCGCTATGTTGATGGCATGAGCCTCCCAGAGGATAAGAGCTCATTTCTACTCACTGTTGCAACGGTATGCTTTCCCAGACGCCCCTATCCAGGAACATCCCACATCCGCTACCTGAAGTCATAAACACCTTCATTACCTACTACATCGACCTGAGCTGGATGTTGGTTTTGGGCCTGCCTCCAGTCTCTTCCCAAGTATTGGGGTGTGCGTTTTGCCCTCCTCCCGAGAACTGCTAGAGTCTGCCAATGAGTGTGGGATGAACAACATATCTCTATGTCCCTAGAAATACAGGATCTTACTTTCTAGACAGCTCTTAGCAGGTAACATCATTAGGACTGACAGCAGGCTGCCAGACCCCACGGAAATCTTCTAGCTAGCAGTCTTCTGAGCGGGACCCGCCAGACGTTGGTCCCCGCCCATCGTCGGTTTAGTACATAAAGAGGCGGTCCCCCAGATTCCCCAGTTCTTCCCGCCGCTGACTTAGAGCGTCTTGGACCTTCGGTTCGCTTTCTAGCGCAAGTACGCCTGTTGTTCTTCCTTCGGGAAAAGTTCGCTTTTTCTGCTCAGTTTCTGTCTGATGTCCTCTCCAACTTCCGCTGAAGGCCATCCATCGTGCGCCTGTGGGAAACAAATCCCATTCAAAGACCTAAGATCGCCTGCTTCCGTGCCTAGCCCAGACCACAACACCCGGCCTGCTCCTTCTGCCAGGGGTTCAACTGCCGTACCTGGATCCGCCGCCAGAAGGCTCTTCAGGCTGCCTGCTCGAGGAAAGATTAAAGCCATGGACGCGGGCCTCCAGGGGGAGTCTTCTGACAAGGCCCGAGACACCTCGAGAAGCATAGGGAGAGAGTGAGATTCAGGTCCCTGCCCAGGGCCTCTGACCTCAGAAGCTCTGGCTCCTCGGGTCCGACCGCCTCCTTCCCGGCCCGCTTGTCAGCCTCCCCTGCAGCGGTGAAGACTCTTCTGGTCCTCCTCTCTTCCTCAGGCCAAGACCCTCCAGAACTTCTTTGTCCTCGCCACTAAGGCCCTGTCGAGGTCGGGGACCGTCATCACCATCACAAGTCCGTTCCCCGCCATTTGAACTCGACGCTAGGTCAGTTTCTTTGCCTCCTCCTCTCAGCGGAAGACCAAAGAACTGACTTTTCTTAAGAGATCGTTGACCCACGCCGCTCACCCGACGCCTGCCAAACACCATCGGGTCCCGAGAACCGACGACCGCCAGACGCCTGGGGTCGGCCAAGTTAAGTCTTTAGCCTCACAGACGCCCGGCCGGGGACCGGACGTCCGCATTTCACTGAGAAGAGGACCTCTTTCCTTCCACCGACGCCTGTCAAGAGGCGATCACGGAGGAGGAGGAGGAGCTGACCCAGCCCGAGGACCAGACGGGCGAACCCGTGTCCTGTCGCACCTCCCAGGGAACCCTCGCCGGAACCTGAGACCCCTGGGGAGCCAACACCGGAACCCGACGACCGGCCATCGGCGCCCGTTCCGTCATCGGGCCTCAGCATATCAGAGGTCAAGGAGCTGTTTACTTACTGGTGGGACACCATAAAGAAGGATGTGGTTCCCACACTCCTCCTCCACCTGCGACTCTGCCGGCCCCCGCGCCCCCTACTTCACCCAGGGATGCGGGCCGAGTACCTCCCCCCAGGAGCCTACAGATCCTCCTAGGGGTAGAACAGAATGAAGGAGACCTCCGTCCAGATCTTCTTCAGGGTCACCCAGCCCCAAGAGACCCAGAAGACGCCGTTGTTCTCCTTCGACGGAGGACACGGGATCGGACTTCTCGGACGGGTCCAGATCCCCCTCTCCGATCAACGTCCCTTCTCCGGACCCACGTGAGCTTCCAAGATCTCCGGATGACCCATCGTTCTCAGAGATTATGAGGCATATCCAGGAGAACATGGGCTGGGACGCAGAGGAACTAGACCCCGAGAGATTACGCCTTGCCGGATGTCTTCGTCAAAAAGATCCTAAGCCTGTGGTGGTGCCACTCTTGGTGGACACATTCGTGGACGTCACTCAAGGCAGCGTGGAAACGTCCACACTGCGCCTCGGTGATGTCAAGAAAGCTGGACCGCCTGTACAAGGCCCCTAGGGGAGGACCAGTACTTGGCATCACATCCTCTGGCCGATTCTCTGGTCCTTACAGCCTCTCATGACCGATCCCAGAGGCAGCACATTGAGCACCCCTGCCACGGACCCAGGAGTCCAAACAGCTGGGCGCTATGGGCAGGCGCGCGTATGCATCCGCTACCTGCGCCATCAGATCCTCAACTACTTGACCCACATGGTACAGTTTCAAAGCGCCTGTGGGAGCAGGCTGGATCTGGCGGAAAGATGCCAGAAGGTGAGCAGAAGGAGGAGTTACTGCAACTCCCTTCATTGGTTCGGGATGGGGAAACCCAGGTGCTGCGAAAGCCGTGTATGATTCCGCAGACTCTCGCCAGAGCGTCGTTCAGGCGTATGCCTCCGGAGACCTCAGTGGCTCCGTGTTCCGATTCACCCCGGATGTCCAGAAGAACATCCTGGACGCCTGTTTCATGGAGAAGTTCTTTTGGTGAGTCCTCGGAGAAGGTCCTCACCAAACTTCAAGAGGCGGGAAGATGAGTCAGTCTGTCCAGGCCATGTACAGACAAGCTTAGTTCCTTTAAGTAGGAACCAAAGCCGTTTCGAGGCCGGATGCAGAGGCGGCAGTCAGCCGGTCCTCAACAGAGGGCTCCTTCTTCTAGAGAGCCCAGGGGAAGTTTCAGCGGGCGAAGTCAGCGACCAGCTAAGTCGGCCCAGCCCGCTGGACCCTCAGCCACCACAGCATGGCTCCTTCCCGGCCCCGCCCCTCAGGATCAGCAGGACACCAAGGTCAGGGGCGTGTTGGGACCATCTGCCAGGGTGGCAGTCCATAACCACCCACAGGTGGGTCCTTCAGTTGGTTGAAAGAGGCCACTTTATAGAATTCTTGGGCAAGCCACCCACAAGGCCTCCCTCTGCCTCCTGTTACTGGTCAGCACAGATCACCCATCAGGCAAGAGGATGCACGCCCTGCAAAGGGAGCGTGGAGTATGTCCAGGAGCAGATAGATCCGGATACTATTCCCACTCTTTCTGGTTCGAAGAAAACAGAGGACCTCCGGCCCAATCCTGGACCTCAGTGACCTCAACATGTCGGGTCGCCCACAAGCGTTTTTGCATGGTGACCCTCAAGGACTCATTCCCATGCTGAAAAGGACGCCTTCATGAGCGTCCCTGGACATCTGCAGGATGCCTACCTGCACATCCCAGTAGCTCAAGCACAGGAGGTTCCTGCGCTTTGAGTTTCTCGGCCACCACTTTCTGTTCCAGGCCCTTCCGTTCGGACTGTCTTCGCCTCAGGGTCTTTACCAAGTGTATGGCAGTCGTCGGCAGCCGTCTCTGAGGGAGACAGGGCCACCGCGCCTGCACTGGACGACTGGCTTCTCATGCACGCCTCGGAAAGAGGCACTGTTGATGGCTATTCAGAGCACCCAGGACCTGTTCCAGTCTCTGGGCATTCTTACCAACTACGAAGTCTCTCCTAGTACCGTTCCAGAAGCTGCAGTTCATAGCGCAGTTCTGGACACCATCAAGGGAAAGCCTTTCTTCCAGGCGAAAGAAGGGAACATCAGATCCCTCATCAGAGGATCTTTGGCAAAGAGACGTCCCGTCCAGGTTGGTCCTTCGCTTGTTTGGACACTTGGTCTGGGCCATTCCAACCGTCCCTTGGCAAGGCTCCACATGCGGGTAACTCAGTGGATGCTCAAGGTGCAGTGGGACCAAGGCAAGACCACATGCAGCATCCGGTCAGAATCCAACACTGTGATTGAGACTGGCAATGGTGGCTAGACCCAGGGACACTTTCTGCAGGTGTCCTTTTACCGCGCCGTCCCGAAGGCAATCCTCTCCACAGACGCCTAGGGCTGGGATGGGGCGCACCTGAACGTGGGTGAGGTCCCAGGGAACATGGACCCTCTCAGGAAGCTCACCTCCACATCAATGCTGGAGATGAGGGCGGTCCTTACGCCCTGCAGGCCTTTCAGTCAGAAATACCGTCCGGTACCCTTCTGCTTCAGACAGACAACACGGTGGTGATGTATTACCTCAACAAACAAGGAGGCGCACACTCTTACCCCCTCTGCAGGGAGGCTATGAGGGTGTGGGATTGGGTAATCTGACACTGCGCGAGCCTGATTGCAGTTCACGTTCCCGGAGTTGACAACACAATTGCAGACGGCATGAGTCGTTCCCAGGCCAGAGTCCACGAGTGGGAACTTCTTCAGGGGGTAGCAGAGGATCTGTTTCTTCGATGGGGCACTCCAGAGTTGGACTTATTCGCTTCCCCATTCAACGCAAAACTGCCCAATATTTGCTCGCTAGATCCAGGGCCTGGTGTTTTCTGGCGAGACGCGTTGTCCCTCTCCTGGGCGGACAGATTACTCTATGCTTTCCCTCCCCCCCCCTTTCCGTTGATCCAGAGTTCTTCTCAAACCGCATGGGAGCATGCAGCAATGATCCTGGTGAGCCTTTCTGGCCCAGGCAGATCTGGTTCCCCATGCTGGCGCCGTTGTCCCAAGGAACTCAGTTCCGTTGCCTTCAGCTCCCACCTATTGTCTCAGGAGGAGGTTCACTAGTCACCGGACTTCACGCTCACTGAACCTGCATGCTTGGCTCCTGAGACATAGCCATTATCGATACAAGGTCGCCATGAGAGGGGAAGTCCTTTCCTTTGACAGGAAGCCGGCAACACATCGTCTGACTTGAAGTGGGCGCCATTTTTGCTTATGGTCGCGGGCACGTGGCCTTTTCCTCTAGAATGCCCGTGAAAGGGGTGCTGGAATACCTTCTTTCCTATTCCATTCGGGTTTACCTACTCCTCCATTAAAGTGCACCTCTGCGCGATCTCTGCATACCACTTCCCGGTGGGACAGCGCACACTGGCACAGCTTGATGCCGCTCAAGACTTCCTGAGAGGGGTGTTACACCTTAGGCCACCCATCAAGGATCCCGTTCCTCCTTGGGACCTACTCTTTGTCCTGGAACAACTCACGCTTCCCCCCTTTGAACCTGCCGTGGATTGCGAGCTGCGTTTTCTGTCGTGGAAAATGTTATTTTTAGTTGCTGTCACGTCAGCAAGGAGAGTTTCCGAGCTTCATGCTCTCATGTGCAAGGAGCCTTATTTAATTTTTCACCAGGACAGTGTGTCTCTGAGGACGAATCCTAAATTCCTGCCTAAGGTGGTCTCTGCCCTCACTCTCAACCAGGACATCGATTTGCCTGTGTATTTCCCCAAGTACTCCTAATAGGAGGCGTTGCTTCACACCCTGGATGTTCACGCTCCTTAAGGTTCTACCTGAATAGAACTAAACAGCCCATAAGTCAGAGCAACTATTCGTTTCTTCGCTGAGAGGATGCTGGGCCAACCAGTCTCTAAGCAAACCCTTTCTCGCTGGCTTGTCCAGTGTATTTCATTTTCTACGACAACAAGCATAAACCCCTCCTGGTTCAGTCCAAGGCCATTCTGACAAGAGTGTGGCTACCTCCTTTGCTGCACTAGCATAGCGTTTCCACCTTGGCCATTTGTGCTGCAGCTACTTGGAGCTCAGTGCACACTTTATTAGGCACTATAGCCTGGATATTACATCTCGACTGGAGCGGTTTAAGCCTGGCGTTCTACAGGTCTCCTGTCCTAGAGTCAGGACTTGTTCCAGATCTCTCCTATTTTCCTTCTCCCCAGTGCTTTGAGGCGTGTGTGGGAATCAGTCCCTAGTGGTGCCTGCTGCAAGAGCTTTATCTCGAAGTAAGGTACTACAGTTACGTAAGAACTTACCGTAACAGTAGATCTTCTAGAACAGCTCTTGCAGCAGGTACCTTCCCGACCACCATTCCCCCTTGGAGGAGATACGGCCTACCAGGCCTTGGCAGGAGCTTTAGCTCTTTTATTTTGATGGTGGATCCTCGGTCTCCCCTTCTGATGTCATCCTGTGGCTGGGAGTCTCCGGCGGGAGAACTGGGAATCTGGGCGGGACGCCTCCTTATGTACTACGTCGGGGAGGCGGGACCGACGTTGGAGGCGGTCCCCTGCTAGCTAAAGATTTCTGAGGGTTCTGACGCCTGCCGGCATCAGTCCTAATGGTGTTACCTGCTGCAAGAGCTGTTCTCGAAGTTCTACTGTTACGGTAAGTTCTTATGTAACTGTACTTTACTCACCTGTAACAGGAGTTCTAGGAATAGTATATGTTGTTCATCCACACAACCCGCCCGACCTCCCTGGCTTCGACTCACAACCTGGCTTCCTGAGGGCTAGATCTGGCGTCATGAGGCAGAGCCGAGAGTTTTACCACCTGGGTATGTGGGAGGAGCCAGCTTGAAGACCTTCCGGCAAGATTTGAAGCGGTAAGGAACCTGCCATGAAGTGTGGATGAACAACATATACTATTCCTAGAACTCCTGTTACGGGTGAGTAAACCTGTATTTTTATCCCCCTCTTCCCCCTGCGTAGGAGATCTGTAAACCACCCCCATCCTCAATGATTTCCCATTCCTTTTGTCTAAAGTGACCCACATTATCTCGGTCTCCCCTTCCTCTTCCAGCCCCTCTGTGGCCCCAATTTCTTCTTTAACGTATAATGCTACCTCTCCTCTTCCCCACCCTGTCTTTCCTAAACAGTCGGTAACCAGGTATGACTGTCTCCCAGTCACGATGCTCAGTCCACCAAGTCTCACTTATTGCTACTGTATCGAGACTCTCTTCCTGTGAGAAGAATTCTCTCTTTGATGACAAAATAGAGGCCTACGTAAAAAAAAAAAAAAAAAAAAAAAGGAGGAGTGCAAGTCCACTTACAAGAGTAAGAATGAGAAAGAGTGGCGCTACATCTTACAGACCCCATGGAAGGGGAGGTAGGGCTAGAGATTACTATCCACAAGCCTTCTACCACATGCCCATACCCTACAATTACTTTCAGATGGGAGGTTTCTTCAGGTGGCAAAGGAAGATATGGTTCCAGAATGGCTGATGTGTGGCCAGGTCGCCAACCCATCTCCCGAGGGGGGGGTGGAGGGGTTGGCTTATTTCTTCTAGGTCTGGAGAAACATCACCACAGACTAGTGGGCTGAGGCCTCACTCGGTTCAAACATTCCCAACACTGTTTGTCAACAGACACTTCCACCCTCACTTTCCAGCAGAAAGGATTCTGTTGGAGTTGGAGGTCACAAAGCTGCTGCAGGCAAATGCAGTGGAAATAGTACCTCCATCCAAATGAGAAAGGGGGCCTCTATTCAAGGTACTTCCTCACCCACGAGAGAAATGGGGAGTGGTGACCCACTCTGGATCTCAGAATCTTAAACAAGTACCTGAACAAACCCAAATTCAAGATGGTCAGCCTGTCCACAGTTATCGCATCCCTGTAGCAGGGAGACTGGTTTGAGTGTCTGGACCTGAAGGATGCATATTTTAACATTCTCATCAGGCCCAGTAACAGAAAGTACCTGTGTTTCAGGCTGCCTACTGGTCATTACCAGTTTACAGCCCTTCCCTTTGGCCTGTCTTCAGGTCCCAGAGTATTCACAAAGTGTTTAGCCGTAGTAGCATCACATCTTAGTTGACTAGGTAATGTTCTTCCCCTACCTAGGTGACTGGCTAGTCATGGGAGAGTCACACCAACAGGTCATGTATGCTCTTCGCCTGACTCTTAGCACTCCAGAGGGACTGGGGTTCCTCATAAATGTGCTAAGATCTCATATGGAACCAGTACAACTGCTGGAATTCATAGGAGCATAACTGGATGCCACGCAAGGCATTGCTGCCCCAGGAGAAGCTGGAAACATGGTAGTCTGTCAAATTCCTTTGTCCTAGGTTAGTCCAGGCCAGCCAGACACCTTCTGCAGCTTCTGGGACACATTTCCTCCACAACAGCAGTGGTCCCAGAGACAAGGTGTCAGATCAGGGACATTCAGGTACCACTTACGGTCCCATTGGTCTCAAAAGCGACACGCTCTTTTCAAACTAGTGTGTGTGACAAAAACTCTTATTACAGGCCCTAGACTGTGGGGGTTCCATTTCAGGTACAGGCTTTCACAGCTGTCTTGACAACAGATGCCTCCATGTTGGGCTCGGGCGCTCACCTGGGGGACCTAACAGTAAGCGGGGTATGGTCTCCTTGAGAGTCCAGGGAACAAATAAACCTGCTAGAGCTAAGGGCAGTGTTCCTAGCCTTTCATTCGTTTGCACCACAGCTCAAGGGTCAGTCTGTTCAGGTCAGAACAGACAACTCCACCACCATGTATGCAGTATAGCGCAGTGGGTTAAGGCTTTGAGCTGCAGATCTGGAGACCTGTGTTTGAATCCCACAGCCGCCTAGGTACGTACCGTGTGATCCTGAGCAAGTCACTTAACTTCCTTGTGCTCCCAGGTTGCACCTGGAAACAAGCTTCGACTTAGTGTGCTACTCCAGGTTAAACAATGTTCCCATGTATTGCATCAACAAACAGGGAGGCACAAGGTATTCAAGCTGTGCACGGAAGCCATGAAACTCTGGAGTCTGGCTTACTCTCTGCATATCCCATCTGTCTGCAATCCACCTACCAGGGAAAGACAATGCTCTGGCAGATTCTCTCTGCAGAATTTGTCAGGGGCATCATAAGTGAAGTTTGAACAGGCAGGTGTTGGCCACAATCTTCAGGAGATGGGGCACACAAGAAATAGACCTGTTCACGTCCAAGGACAGTTTTCAGCATCCCCTTTTTGCTGCAGACCTCCAGCAGTGGGTACAGTCCCCATGGGGGCTCTGCTGCTGGACTGGTAAGGGAAGTTCGTGTATGCCTTCCCTCCATTCCCTTTGTTATATTGAGTTCTTCTGAAGCCGAGGATACAGGCTGTTTCCATGATTCTGATACCTGAAGCTTAACTCTTAGGCTGCCGACAGAATTAGAATGTATAGGATTTTTTTTTTTTTTTTTTTTTGACTTGCTATTTTTGCTCTCCTCCTTTCCCTCCCAGCTCTGGTCTCCTTGGGAGCACCTAGGAGTCATCCCTCTGTGGTGTGCCTCACCTGGTCGACCCTCTTTCGCCCATGTAGCCACGGTTTTACCCCCTGGGCGGGGACAGGGTGGGCCCAGACCCCCTGAACCTCTAATCTTGTCGGTTGGGAAGGTGCCAGGAGGGCGTCCACAAATCAGTGGCAAGCTCCAGTGATCCGTCTCCACTAGAGCTGGAAGGGCTTTTTCTCCTGTTCTAGGGAGTGGCTAGCGCCCTGACGTCGGGGCATTGCCAGCTACGTCTGCCACTCCTGACCCCCACGCTCCAGCACTTGCTGGGACTCTGGCTTCTGCCAGAGGCCAGTAACAAGGAACCTCGGGAGAGGAGCGCTGTCCTCCAGGCGTTCGATCCTCTCCCTCCGCTGCAAACCCCTGACAACCCGGGCTCGTCCCCGAATCCGGGTTGCCAGCGTGGCGTGAGATGTGGTGTCCAGTCCCCCAACCCTCGGCCCCACCGAGCCGGCCTGAATGTATAGGAATTCTAGACTCATACATCAGTCCTTAGCAGAGCAAGGGTTAAGTCCCTGTGCCTCAAAGCTTGGTTCTCGAGGAGCTAGAGTACTCTGACATTCACTTTTCAGACCAAGTCCTCCAGGTTCTTAAAGTATCCAGGAAGCCTGCCACTAGGAAGACGTATGATTTCAAGTGGGAAAGATTTTCCTAGTGGTGTGCCATTAGGCAGCCAGACCCTCACCAGGCAGATCTATCTGCTGTCTTGGATTATCTGGTGCACCTGCAGGCCTTGGGCATCAAGCCTGCTACCCTGTAAAGGTTCACCCGGCAGCTGTTTCTGCATGTGGATCAGTAGCTAAGCAGAAAACGGTAGCCTCTCATCCTATTTTCAAGAGGTTTTTTAAGGTTTTGTGAATTTTTAACCTCCTGTGAGGGAGCCTGCCCCTCCCTCTGATCTGAACATCTGTATAGCCAAGCTCATGAAACCTCCCTTTGAGCCTATGAGCTCTGTAGATTTGAAGTATGTCACCTGTAAGACAGTCTTCCTGGTACCATCACTTCAGCCATATGGGTGTGCAAGATGCAGGCCCTCTGCATTGATCCAAACTGTATTATCTTCCACAGGGACAAGGTAGTCCTCCGAACTAACTTGAAATTCCTTCCCAAGGTGGTATCAGAGTTGCACCTGAACCAGTCCATTAGCCTTCCTGTTTTCTTCATAGAAAAGTCCAGTTCTGGGGAGCAGAGACCACACAGTCTGGATGTCAAAAGGTCTGAGTTCCTACATTGAGTGCAGCAAAGAACAGATCTTCCCACTCTGTTGTTCCCCACATATGGTAAGTGGGGAAGGACAACCCAGCTTTGAAAAGAATAGTGGCCTGCATTCAGCTCTGTTACTCTAAAGCTGGCAAACAGCCACCTCAGGGTCTCGGGGCACACTCCACTTGTGGCACTTCTGCCTCTGTGGCAGCAGCCAGAGATGTTCCCTTATTAGAAATCTGTAAAACCGCTACCTGGAAAGTGGTTCACACTTTTACAAAGCACTATTGCATGGAGATACAATCCAGAAAAGATGCCAGGTTTGGCACTGCTGTATTTCAGAACCCTTTCCCCAAGTAGATGTTATACCCAGCCTCCCAAGGTACTGCTTTGTATTCTGCATATGTCGAACATAATGAGGGATTCTTGGTCCTTGAAGAAAAAATTACTTACCGTAGTAATGTTGTTTCTTCCAGGGCATTCCTCATTACACCTGAATCTTCCACCTTACCTCCCCTTCCAGAACTGAAAAGGTTCTACAGTAATCAGTTGTTACTGTTTTATTTAATGTCTTGAGCATTAATTGTTGTCAGTTACAGATGCATATTTTTTTTTTGGGGGGGGTCTAAATTATTGTTCTGCCATAGTTGCCCTTGGGGCCATTCATTTTATTGCCTGTTTGGCCTATATTGTTGTATAGCTTAGATCTTACTTCGAGAAACAGCTTTTGCAGCAGGTTACACCATTAGGACTGAAGCCGGCAGGTGCCAGGACCCCACGGAAATTTTCTAGCTAGCAGTATTCAGCGGGGACCACCAACGTCAGCCCCGACGTCAAGCATAGTACAGAAGGGGGCGATCCCCCAGAATCCCCAGTTGTTTTCCCGCCGTCGACTCGCCAGCATCAGCATCTCGGTCTCTACCTAGCGCACGACGACTTAGAACATCAAGAGCTTCTCCAAACTGATGTCCTCTCCAACTCCTTCACTTGTGGGACACCTTTCCAAGTGTGCCTGCGGAAAACAGATCCCTTTTAAGGATCCTCATTCCTCCTGTGTGCGGTGCTTAGGCCCGGACCACGACACCAAGGCCTGCACTTTCTGCCAAGGGTTCAACAGCCGCACCAGAATCCACCGTCAGAAGGCACTTCAGGCTTACCTGCTGGAAGAAATACTTAGTAGGATGGACCAAGAACCTTCCTCCAGGGGTGATTCTTCTTCCAAGGCCCATAAACACCGGGAGAAAGTAAGGTCCAGATCCCCGAACCGGGCCTCAGACTCCCATAGCTCAGGCTCCATCAGGTCGGACTGCTCTCCCTCCAGGGCTCGTTCTCAGCCCCCTTCGGTCAAAATCCAAGCCTCAGGCGGCTCTTCGACTCTCTGGCCCATCAAGACTTCAAGGCCCTCGGCTTCCTCTACTCCCTCTCGGGCCTCTTCCAAGTCATCAGAACGCCACAAGTCTTCTTCATCGACCCGACGTTGGGACCCTGACTCCAGGTCGGTCTCACAGCCGTCCGGATCCACCACCCAGGAAGACTAAGGACCTGACGTCCCTAAAGCGGACGTCAGACCCGACGTCGGCCAAGCATACAAAGTCAGCCAGGCATTCGCCGGAGCCGTAGATACCAGCCAGGCACCAGACGCCAGCTGGGCATTTGCCGGACCCTAAGACGTCTACCAAGCAACCGACAGCCTCACATTCACTGGAGCCGGAGACTGCCCCCCAGTCACCGGTGGACACCGGTCACAGGGACTCAACAGAGGAGGACATGACGCTGCCCGAAGACCAGGTGGAGCACTGAGGATGCCGGGCTCCGAGGAACCTTCATCCAACCGAGACACTCAGGGACCCGACGCTTGACCCCGCGACAGACCACCGCACCGGCCCATCGTCTGGCATGAACCTGCAAGAAGTAAAGGATCTCTTTACTTTCTGGTGGGACACCATCCGAAAGGATGTGGTCCCTGTAAAACCTCCTCCACCTCCTCCTCCTACTCCTTTACCTCCTACGCCCCCTCCTCCACCACAGGGGCCAGCAGGACGACCACCAAACCCCTAAGGAGCAGACTACACCTCCCAGGGGTAGATCCAAGGATCGGAGAAGGCCTCCCTCAAGATCCCCATCAGGGTATCCCAGCTCCAAGCGACCCAGACGTCGGCGGTGTACTCCGTCAGGGGAGGACTCCAGATCGGATACTTCTGATTACTCCAGATCTCCTTCTCCACTCAGCATTCCATCACCTGACCCAAATGGCCTGCCCAGGTCTCTTCCGGGTGATCCCTCTTTCTCTGAGATAATGAGGCCCATCCAGGACAACATGGGATGGGACGCTGAAGACCTCGACCCCGGAAGACGGTGCCTTGCCCGTTATCTTCTGCAGAAAGACCCGAAGCCTGTGGTAGTACCACCCTTGGTGGACACCTTCGCGGATGTCACCAAGGCTGCATGGAAGCATCCGCACTCTACTCCTGCAGTGCCGAAGAAAGCTGACTGCCTGTACAAGGCCCCGAGAGAGGACCAGTACTTGCTCAACAACCTGTGGCAGACTCCCTGGTCATTACGGCCTCACATGACCAGTCCCAAAGACCACAACACATGAGTACACAGCCACCAGACCAGGAATCCAAACAATTGGATGCCCTGGGGAGACGCATGTATGCGGCTGCTACATGCTCCATCAGGTCCCTGAACTACCTAACCCACATGGTACAGTTTCAGAACGCCCTGTGGGAACAGGGCCAGGACCTGGTCGATAAGCTTCCGGATGGCAGTCAGAAGGCGGAGCTCCTAAACCTTCTTCGCTGGGGTCTGATCACGGGTATCTAAGTACTGTGAGCCGCATATGATTCTGCGGACTCATCCGCCAGAGCTGCAGCTTCAGGTGTCTGTCTCCGGCTTCATCCCGGACGTACAGAAGAACATTCTTGAAGTCTCCTACAATGGCGAAGTACTCTTTGGTGAACCCTCGGAGAAGGTTATCACCAAACTCCAGGATGCTGGGAAGGCAGTCAGGTCTGTACAGGCCATGTACAGATCCAGGCCTGGTTCCTTTCATAAGAAACAGCCGCTTTCGCAGCTGGCAACAAAGGCAGCAGCCACGTTCCAGCCAGCAACAAAGGGGCACCCTTCAGCGGAAAGCTAAGGCATTCCCAGGCAGAGCCCAAAGCTACACTAAACCGGCCCAGCCTGCAGGGACCAGTGCTACTACAGCATGACTCCTTCCCGGCCCCCACCCCTCCTCTGGATCAACGGACACAAAAAGTTGGGGGTCGCATCGCTCGCCACTTTTTAGGGTGGCAGTCGATTACCACAGACCGGTGGGTTCTCCAATTGGTCAAGAAAGGTCACTTTATAGAATTTCTCGACCACCCACCGGCAAGACCTCCCCTGCTTTCCCGTTACTCTGGTCAGCAGGAGGTGCTCGCGCTCCTGGGAAAAGAAGCGATAGAGCACGTACCACGGAACCAGAGGGGTGCAGGGTATTAATCTCACTTCTTTCTGGTTCCAAAGGAAACAGGGGACCTCTGTCCGATACTGGACCTCAGCGACCTCCAACGATTTGGTCCTGAAGCCTGCCTCATGGTGACCCTCCAGGTCTGATTTCCCATGCTTAAGCAGGCGCATTTCTGGCGTCATGGACATGCCAGGGCAGCTTGCACTCATACCCATTGCTCAAAGCACGGAGTTTCTGCGCTTCGAGTTCCAGGGCCACCATTATCAGTTCCAAGCCTTCCCTTCGGACTGTCATCGGCACCTCTGGTATTCACGAAGTGTATGGCGGTCGTAGCGGCGACTCTGAGGAGACAAGGCTACTACGTGTTCCCCTACCTGGACGACTGGCTTCTCATGGTGCCCTCTCGAGAGGCCTTGATGTCCGCCATCCATTATACTCAGTCTCTGTTCGAGACGCTGGGCATCATGATCAATCAAGAGAAGTAACGCCTGGTTCTGTCACAGACTCTGCAGTTCATAGGCGCAGTTCTGGACACCGTCCAGGGGAAAGCTTTTCTTCCCCAGAACAGAGCGGAACACATCAGATCCCTCATCAGGAACATTTCGGCGAAGACTGTTCCTGCCAGATTGGTCCTTTGCCTGCTCGGACACATGGCTGCGGCCATTGCAACAGTCCCGCTTGCTTGTCTCCACATGCGGGTCACCCAGTGGATGTTACGGGTCCAATGGGATCAAAAGCAAGACCATCTGCAGCTTCCAGTCCGGATCACGAAGACCGTAATCTGGGATTGGCAGTGGTGGCTAGATCCGAAGAATCCATCGGCAGGGGTCTCCTTCATTGCGTCATCTCAGATTGTGACACTCTCCACAGATGCCTCGGGGCTCGGATGGGGAGCACACCTCGACGGTGTCCAGTCTCAGTGCCTGTGGACAGCTCAAGAGACTCATCTCCACATAAATATCCTGGAAATTAGAGCAGTTCTTTACACCCTGCAGGCCTTCCAGTTGGAGATTTCACCGGGTACCCTTCTGTTACAAACAGACAATTCCACAGTGATGTATTACCTCAACACTCGTTCCTACCCACTTTGCCGGGAGGCCATGAGGGTGTGGGATTGGGCTTTGCAACACAGCGCAAACCTCATTGTTGTTCATGTCCCAGTAGTGGACAACGTTATTACAAACGGCCTGAGCTGCTCTCAGGCCAGAGTCCATGAGTGGGAACTACTCCACAGATGGGGTACACCAGAATTAGCCCTTTTCGTGTCCTCATCCAACGCAAAACTGCTCGCTAGATCCAGGGCCTGGTGTTTTCTGGCGAGACGCGTTGTCCCTCTCCTGGGCGGGCAAATTCCTCTATGCCTTTCCCCCCTTTCCGTTGATCCACAGTGTTCTTCTGAAGCTTCACAGAGAGCAAGCGACGCTGATACTCATTTCGCCATTCTGGCCCAGGCAGATCTGGTTCCCTCTACTACATCAGCTATCTCGGGAACCTCCGGTGCCTCTGCCAAGCAGCTCTCACTTGTCTCAGGAGGAGGGCTCCTTGGTCCATCCGGACCTTCGTTCGCTGAACCTGCATGCTTGGCTCCTAGAGACATAGCCATTTTGCGACACGGGGTCTCGCAAGAGGTAGCTGATGTTCTGGTGGCTGCGAGAAAACTGGCCACTCTTGCTACTTACACCATGAAATGGCGCCAGTTTTGCCTATGGGCTCAAGCGCGGGGGTTTTCACCTCTAGACTGTCCAGAAAAGTCGGTCTTGGACTACCTCCTGTCTCTTTTTCAGACAGGCTTGGCCTACTCCTCGATCAAAGTACACCTCTGTGCCATATCAACCTATCATTGTCCTATAGGCCAACGCACCATATCCCAGTTGGACACGGCACGAGCCTTCCTGAGAGGTATTCTCCACCTTAGACCTCCAATTAAGGATCCAGTTCCACTATGGGATCTACCCATTGTCCTGGAGCAGCTCACGCTGCCACCCTTTGAACCAGCCACGGATTGCTTGCTAGGTCTTCTCACTTAGAAGACATTGTTTTTGTTGCAGTTACCTCTGCCAGAAGAATTTCTGAACTCCATGCACTCGTGCAAAGAGCCTTATTTGGTTTTTCACCAAGACAGGGTATCCCTTCGGACTAATCCAAAATTTCTGCCTAAGGTGGTCTCAACTCTCGCCCTTAATCAGGACATTGATCTACCAGTGTACTTTCTTAACTATTCGAATAGAGGAGAGACCCTGTTGCACACCCTAGATGTGCATAGGTGTCTCTGATACTACCTGACCAGAACCAAACACCACCGGAAATTGGACCAGCTTTTTGTCTTCTTTGCCCACAGGATAATGAGAGCTCCTGTTTCCTAACAGTCGCTGTCCAGGTGGCTCATTCAGTGTATCACGTCCTGTTACCAGAAGCACAACAAACCCTTACCGGGCGCGGTTAAGGTTCATTCCACAAGGGGGGGTGGCTACTTCATTTGCTTCCCTCAAGAATGTGTCCACCTCTGCCATCTGTGCTGCAGCTACTTGGAGCTCCGTGCACACTTTCATCAGGCATTATAGCCTGGATATTGCATCGAGGCGAAGAGCAGGTTTTGGTCTAGCAGTCCTTCAAGGACTTCTGTCCTAGGCTTTGGTTTCCTTAAGGATTTCTACCTTCCCTCCTCCCAATGATGTGGGATTTCCATTATTGCTTGGGAATCAGTCCTAATGGTGTAACCTGCTGCAAGAGCTGTTTCTCGAAGTAAGATAGTAGTTATGTAAGAACTTACCGTAACAGTAGATCTTCGAGAACAGCTCTTGCAGCAGGTACTTTCCCTCACACCATCCCCGCTGGTGGTAGATTCTAGTTCCAGCATCCTTCTCCTAGGATCAGATGTCTCAGTATCTCTGACTGCCATTTGATGGCGGATCCTCAGTCTCCTCTTCTGATGTCATCCAGTGGCCGGGAGTCTCCGGCGGGGGAACTGGGGATTCTGGGGGACTGCCCCCTTATGTACTATGCCTGACGTAGGGGGCGGCCCCTGCTGAATACTGCTAGCTGGAAAATTTCCGTGGGGTCCTGGCGCCTGCGGCTTCAGTCCTAATGGTGTAACCTGCTGCAAGAGCTGTTCTCGAAGATCTACTGTTACAGTAAGTTCTTGCATAACTGTACTGTAGATTGGGGGGGCTACTTTTGGGTACGCTGTGAATGATCTGACGTTAAGCTGTACAGCACAGTATCACTCAGAGGGCAGAGATTTGAATTGCATTCTAAATTCCATTCCACATGCTCCGGGGCAGCTTTACCTGCAATGCTCACTGCATATGTCAAAGCATAATGAGAGATCCCCTGGAAGAAACTATATTAGTATGGTAATGTTTTCTTCTGGTATTTGCATAAGGACATATTCTTGGCTTAGAGTTGCTTTGCTAGTGATGTATAGCAAGCAGTTTTGAATGCCCCTTTCAGAGGGACAGAACTGGCTGTGATGTTAGAGGCCCCACATAGCCTTCAAACCTTAAATGTAACGTCCTTCTACCTAACTGTGGCTGGGGTCATGGGAGGGGCTCCTTCTGTCAGCCTGCTGCCAGAAGTTGCTGTGCCCACCATCAGCAAGGCCATGGAAAGGGACGTGGTCCCCTGCTGGGTCCACTCTCCCCCTCCCCCCCAGGTGCCCATGCAGAAATACCCAAAGCAGTCAGTCAGTACCTGTGGTACTGCCCCCACTGATTCTGCCTGACTCTCTTCCTGATACACTCCCACCTCCACTGTTACCTTCAGTGATGGTTGAGGGAGACAGAAATTCCCTGCATTTGAAACAGTGGTGGGAGATTACTACAGACAAGTGGTTTCTGGAGATAATTGCAAGGGGGCATGCTCTGGAGCTGTTAGAAATCCCTTCAGCTCATCCTCTGCTTCTGTCCTATTATCCTCTGGGTCGTTTGTCCCTTCTGAGGGAAGGTATTCAGTCATTATTTCAAAAACGTGCTATAGAACCAGTTCCTCCTTGACAGAGAAATCAAGGGTTCTGTGCCAGATACTTCGTCATCCAGAAATGGACAGGGGGATCTGCGTCGTGTTGGAACACTGCTCTGACAGGGTTGAATAAGGCCCTGTCCCATTTGTTATGCAGAAAGTGTTAAACGCAAGGATCTGTTCTATCCTCTCCTTTTCCGTCTCTTGTCTTTCTGGTTGCGCAACCAAATGGTCTCATGAGATTTAGGAACTGATCACTCTGACAGTCTTGCAGTTCTCCTCTCGCTTTCTCTCTACCTTCACTTGCTGTTTCTGTCTATCTGCAGTTGTAAAAATATATTTGAATCTTTGTGAAACTAGGATCCCTTTGTTTGAAAATGTATGTAGTTGTACTGTTGAAATGATTGCGAAAAGCTATTTGGAATTTAGGGAGTTAACTTGAGATGCAGTTTGAGTTCCTCTCAGGCTTGATTGCAAACTCTTTTGTAGAGCTCTCAGCAGGAGGCCAGCTTGGGATACTGTTCTGTTTGCAGTCCTGCTCTGCAAAGAAACTGACAAGAACTCTGATATAATAAAACAGAATGTCTCCTTAACGAGCTCAGGATGAAGAAGTTCATTGTCAGGCAAAGACCTGTTATAAAAGAGCAGCAATATTTTTGTTAGACTGAAACTTGGAATTAGAGATACCCTCAGATGAAGGACTTTTCTTTTCTCTGTTTGTACTGCCTTTGTACACAGTTTTACTGAATAGTTTTTATTTATTTTACTATTATTGATAATAAAACACTACATGGGAAAGCTTTCCTCCTGTTGGCTAGAGTTACAGCTTTGGTAGCAACAGCAGCAGTCTTTTACAGTAGGTTAGCCAAGATGTGCAAGAGATTTCCTACAGTTACTCGGGCCCATGGCTGCATTCGCAGCTGTGGTTCAGTGTGCCAGTTTGTAAATGAAAGAAATACCCAGTACCACTTAAGGGACAACTGGTCTGAAAGATGGGATCCACTTTCAAAGCTAGTGCTAGTGACAGAATCACTTGCGGCATCATTAGAGTGGAGGAGGGACGAAGGCAACCTCAGAAAGAGCATTCCCTTTCTTCAGCAGTCACCAACCAGTATTCTGACCAAAGATGCCTCACTCCTGGGGTAGGGTGCCCATCTGCAGGATCTCTGTGAGTGGCACATGGAAGTGGGCCACTCCAAACGTAGACCTGTTTGCATCTTGGAAGAACTACCAGCTCCAGCAGTTTTGATGCAGACCACCAGCCAGAGGAACAGTCCCAGAGGACTTGGTACTGGACTGGACAGGGAAGTTTCTGTATGCCTTCCCACCATTCCCACTCATTCAGAAAGTGCTCCTGAAACTCAGGAGGGAACTTACGACAAGAATCACAATAGCTTCAGACTGGCCTGACAGGTCTAGTACTAAATGCTCCTGGTCCTGTCCAAGAAGAATCCAGTCAATCTGTCACTCAGTCTTAATCTGTTGACTTTATCCCAGGCAGACTGACCTTTCCAAACCCCAGGACCCTGCGCTTGAGGGCATGTTTTTTTGAGTTAAAAATTTTACGGAAGCCAGCTCGTCAGCGCAGCGGTTGGATTTCCGCTTGCAATGCTGGCGACTCGGGTTCAGGAACGGACTCGGGTCGCTGGAGAGCCGGCTGGGGGGAGTAGGCTTGAGCGTCCTGCAACTGCTTGCCTCCTCCGGGGGGAGGGAGGGGACGTGGCTAGCTGTCTGCTGCCTCCTGGCGGAGGCCGGGAGAGCAGCAGCTTAAGCGAGCCCCAGTGCCCAAGGGGCGTGGTGAACGCCGGCTTGGCTTCAGACATTCGTGTGCCACGCCTGGGGAAAAGCGAAATCCTGGCCTCCTGTTGGCGGATGATGGCTGCTGGCTACTGTCGACTCGAGATGCCCGATGCGGAGATCCCACCTCGGCAGCGCCTGGGGACTGATTGACTAGTATGCTGGCTTCCCCCTCCTGCGCCTTCCCCCTTGGAGGAGAGGGACCCATCCGGCAAAAGGATATGCCAGGCCACCCCTGGGTCTGCTGCGATCTGAGGTGAGAGGAAGGGGGTCAGGGCGAGGGGGTTGGAGGATTCATGAGCAGCCAGAAGGAGAGGCAGGCCAGGGGGCAAGTAAGGCGCAAAAAAAAAAAAAATTCCGGAATGGATCTCATTTTTATGGAAACCCACTACCAGGAAAGTTTATACCTCTAACGGGGAAAAGGTATTATTACTGGTGTGGCCCCAAAAAGTAAACCCAATAAAGGCAGGGTTGCCTGTAATTCTTGAATGCCTAGTACACCTACAGTAGTTTGGCCTATGGCGTTCAACTTTAAAGGTGCACTTGGCACTGTCAGCATACATATCAGCTGGCAAGGGAATGTCTTTGGCCTCATAGCCCATTTTCAAAAGTTTTTTAAAATGCCTCAGCCTTTTGCACCCACCAATGAGGGACCTTGTTCCACTCTGGGACCTCAACATAAGTCTCTGCCCAGCTTATGGAGGTTCCCTTTGAGCATATGGAAACTGTTGACCTGAAGTATGTCGTATGGAGAACCATATTCATGGTTGCAGTGACCTCTGTTATGAGGGTGAGTGAATTGCAAGCCCTGCACAGAGTAATATTGCATAATTCCCCTAGGGTAAAGTAGTTCTTGGAACAAACAGAAAATTTCTTCCTAAGGTGGTTATCTAAATTCCTTCTGAATTAGTCACTCCCCTGAACTCCATCTGGAGCATTCCACTTCAGGTGAGGAAACGTTGCTTAGCCTGGATCTAAAGGAAGTCCTGACTCTCTGCATGGACTCGGCAAAAGACGTGAGGTCTCAGAGTACCCAGCTTTATGTTACCTGTGGTGAGGCTGGCAAAGACAGATGATGTACAGAGAAATCTATCTCTTGCTGGTAGTTATTTGCATTCAGTTCTGCTGTGAAAATTGTGGAATAAATGCCACAAAAAGTCTTAAGGGCACACTCCACAAAGAGGTACCTCTGTCCCTATGGCATCCTCGGGGGCGTCCCATTGTTAGACATTTGTAAAGCAGCTACCATGAAAATGGTACACACCTTCACAAAGCACTAGTGTTTGGACATACGGTCTAGAAAGGATGCCAGTTTTGGAACTGACATCTTGCAGAACCTTTTTCCTAACTAGGTTCTTGACCCAGCCTCCCTAGGTACTGCTACTGAGTCTCCATAAAGAGTAAACATTTAAGTTAGGGATACCTGAGGTTAAAAGAAATAATTACTGATAGTAGTAATGTTTCTTCTTAAAGGGTCCCTCACTATGTTTACACTCCCTATTCCTGCCTCCCCTTCCAGAACCCGAAATAGGTTCACACAAGAATTCGTTATTTTTTCATTGATGTTGCTTGAGCATTATTATTGCAGTTCCTGCAGTTGTAAGTTCGTTATTATGGTTTATATAACAAATTTTCTCAAGTCTGATTTTAATTTGTCTGGTGTTTTAAAAAAAAAAAAAACTCTCAAAAATGTTTCAACATTTTTGGTAGTCTTTTAGCTAGATCTTACTTCGAGGAAAGCTCTTGCAGCAGGTCACACCAGTAGGACTAAGTCTTCAGGTACCAGGACCACACGGAAAACCTCTGGCTAGCAGTCTGCTGTGGGGGACCGCCCACCACTGGTGTCGGTCAGCTGACGTCAGCCTAGCCTCTAAAGGTGGGCGGTCCCCCACACCTACCTCAGTTCTTTTCCTGCCGTCAATTAACGCACGTCGGACCTTAGCGGACGCAGCAGCAACAGTCGACCGCCATTTCCCATGCAAGCCATGCTGTTTTTATTTTTCATTTTTCTTTAGTGTAAACCATCGAATTTTTGGTGTTCTCATCGAGTTTGTCTTCTCCACCAGCCTCGTCTTCTGACCGCTTCTTGAAGTGTGCCTGCGACAGAGATCCCTGAAAAGGATGGCCAATCTGCTTGTTTCATCTGTCTAGGCCCCAGCCATGACACCGAAGCCTGCCAGTTTTGCCAGAAATTCAACCAGGCCACTCTGAGATGTAGTTTATAAACTCTGGAGAGCCACCTTTGAAGCAGAAGTTGGTCATGATGGAGAAGGAGCTGCAGGCCAGGAGCTCTTCGGCCTCGCCGCACAGTTCTTTGGGACCTCTTCATCTTCTCAGAAGGAGAAATCCAGGAAGCATAAGCACCAGGATAAACACTGGGACTGGGCCCGGTCAGCTTCCTGTTCGCGGCTGCCCCGCAAAGCGTAGACTATGACAAAGTTGTCCTCCCGTAGGAGTCATCTCCTCCAGCCCCCTCTTCCTCAGAGCTTCTGGTGGCTCCTTTGCCCACCCTCATTGCTATCTCAGGTGGCAGCTCTTCGGGGCAGGGGACTTCATCTCCTGCTCCCCAGCCCCTGACTCTCAGGCCCATATCCTTCACAGGCTGTCAGCCAAGCGGCTTTGCCAGTGTTGGTGTCTCAGGTGTTGGTCCTTAACTGAGGCCCCCCCCACCAGCCACGATGTTG
Source organism: Neoceratodus forsteri (assembly GCA_016271365.2). Lineage (NCBI taxonomy): Eukaryota > Metazoa > Chordata > Ceratodontiformes > Ceratodontidae > Neoceratodus > Neoceratodus forsteri. The sequence continues at coordinate 100,448,901 of JADMNL010000035.1, read as the reverse complement.
CATTCATCGGTTCCCACTACTGGGACCAACATCAGTTCTGCCAGGCAATGCCCACAGCAGGCTACCACTGTCTCAGTCCCTACCTTTGACTCAAGGGTCTCGATTCCCTCAGGTGCCAGCTTTTCCAGCTGGCCCGGCGCATGCGAATCCTTCCTCTGGGCGCTCCAGGCTGATGCTTGTTGGGCTGCCGCCAGTGCTGCCCCAGCCTATTGGCCCATCCTCGTCGCCCCTGCTGCAACATATGCTGCAGCCAATGCTAGGTCCTTCCTCGTCGCTGGGTGGCCTTGCGCCTGAGTACCATATACTGGCTCCTCCGCAGACATACCCTTCCCCAGCACCCTCTTATCATTTTCTACCGGTGTACAGTGTACTGCACCTGGTATATTATAATGCCCTCTCTTTGGTGTGGTGCTCCTTCATGCAGAGGCAGACCGCTGCCCCCCCCCCCCAAGGGCTGCCTCCAGCGTCTCCCCTCCATCTTCTGCAGGACCCCCAGCCCCAGAACCCTGACAGGGCTGGGCCGTGTGACCCCTGCATGTCGAGGTCTTCGGGGGCTCAATCTGATATTGGCTCAGGCTCTCGTAGGGGTGAGTGCAGGCCCTCAGATGTCTGGTCTCAGATAGTGAATTTTCTGAGGATGAATCTCATTCTTTGGGGTTCTTCCCCCTCACATGGGGAATCCTCGGATGGGGATGACCATGCCAGGGAGGTACCAAAGTCCCCTTCCTGACGATCCAAGACTTCATGGATGTCATGCGCCACATCCAGTCCGTTATGAGCTGGGAGATGGAGGAGCAGTGCATTTGTCTCCGGCAGTGAGATGCTGTCCCCATGGTGGTGCCCCCTTTGATTCACTCCTATGAGGATGTCAGTAGGGCAGCCTGGAATCCTCCTCCTCCTACCACCCCATCTCTGCCTAAGAAGGTGGACTTCCTTTACCACCCCCTGGTTGGCAAACCCTTTTTAGGTGACTACCCTAAGGCAGATTCGGTGGTGATTAATGCGGCACATGACCATACTAAGAAGCCCAAGCACTTTAGTACCCTTCTCTCAGACCAGGAGTCCAGGCATCTGGATCACCTGGGCAGACAAGGTTTTGCCTCTACTACCCTGGCTATCCGGACCCTAAATTATCTGGCCCACATGGTCCAGTATCAAACTGTTTTTTGGTACCAAGCCAGGGATCTGGTGCAGACGTTGACAGAGAACCCCACTAAGACACAGCTCACCCAATTTATGAAATCTGTCTGTGTCAGCAGTTGTGTCCTCCAGGCAGCTTATGATGCTGTGGACCCCTCCAGATGTGGGGCAGCTGCTGGCATCTGTCTCTGGCACCATTCTTGGCTTCAGGTATCCGGCTTTGCCTCGGACGTGCAGGCCAGCATTTTGGAGGCCTCCTTCTGGGGTTCGGCCCTTTTTGGAAGGGATATCCAGGACATCATTTCTACCCTGCAGAAGTTGGGGCGGGGCCCTCATGTTGGTCGACTCGCTTTACAGCACTTAACCTAGAGCAGGCCAAAGTCATTCCTTTCACAGGTCCTCCCGCAAACAGTCTCTGAACCAGCCTGACCAGGGTCAGCACAGGTGTAAGGCCACAGCGGCCGCTGCTGCTGCCAGAGCCCCAAGGGCTCCTGTGCCTGTTCCCACCTCTGCCTCCTTAGGTCCTCCCTGCCAAGGATCCAAGGGAGGCAGTCAGGGGTCGGTTCTCCCTTAACCTAGAAGGGTGGAAGAGGGTAACGACAGACAAGTGGGTGCTTCAGATCATAGAACACGGTCACACTCTGGAGTTTCTACAGTGGCCTCCAGAAAATCCCCCTGTTCACTCCACATACCCCCATCCCACCTATTTCTGGTTTGGGAGGAAAGTCAGGCTCCTCTTCAAAAATGAGCCATAGAGCCCATCCCTCAAGCTCAGTGGGGAAAGGGGTTTTACTCCCACTTCTTCCTCATCCCCAGAAAGACCGGGGGTCTTCGGCTCATCCTGGACTTGAGCCATCTGAATCTGTACATTGAGTACAAGCACTTCCGGATGGTCACCATCCAGGGGCCTTTACCCTTTTTTTACCAGGAGGACTGGCTGTAGTCTCTGGACATGCAGGACGCTTACCTATACATCCAAATCTTTTCTGCCCATCGTCGCTTCCTCTGCTTCTTTTTAAATTCTGGGCCCTCCCTTTTGGCCTTTCCTCAGCCCCCCGGGTATTTACCAATTGCCTGGCAGTGGTGGCAGCAGCATTGCGGAGGCAGGGCTTCTGTGTGTTCCCCTACCTAGACGACTGGCTGCTAGCAGCCCCCTCCAGGGATCATTTAGTTCAGACTTTGGAATACACCTTCAGTCTTGGGATCACTGTAAATCTGCAGAAGTACTGCCTTTCTCCTTGCCAGCACCTTCAATACATAGGGGAGATCCTGGACACCAGCCAGGGCAAGGCCTTTTTGCTCCAGGACAGGGCAGAGCGACTGATGGAGCAGTCCTTCTGGTTTGCTCCAGCCGGCAGGTCCCCACCAGGGTTTTCCTGTGCCTCCTGGGCCACATGGCATTTGCCATGGTTCCCCTTGGCCCTCCTGCATATGCGGTTTCCTCAGTGGACATTGAGGGTCCAGTAGGACCAACGCACAGATGACCTGGACCCGTTGGTCCTAGTCCTCTGACCCGGTTTGGAGAGTTTTGTCGTGGTGGCTGGATCCAGCCAACCTCCTTCGGGGGGGGCTCCCTCCCTTCAGCTCCCGAACCCCGTCAGATTCTCACGACAGATGCATCCAGCCTGGGATGGGGTGCTTATCTGGCCAGTCACCGGACCCAGGGTACCTGAAATGATGTAGAACCATGTCTCCATATCAATGTCCTGGAGATGCAGGGGGTCCTTTATGCTCTGCAGGCCTTTCAGACTCATCTCCTTGCCAGCCTGCTGCTGGCGCAGATGGAGAATGTGTGTGGTGCATTACATCAACAAGCAGGTGATAACCCAATCTTACCCCCTGTTTCAGGAGGTCATGCGAGTCTGGTATTGAGCCATTGAGCATGGTCTGGTGCGTTTGGCCATACATGTTCCAGGCATTCAAAATGTGTTGACGGACAGTCTCGGCCACTCCAGGTCACAGGCTCACAAGTGGGAGCTTCTAACCTTGGTGAGCGAAGATGTCTTCAACAGGTGGGGCCGTCCAGAGCAGGACTTCTTTGCGTCACCACCCAACACAAAACTGCTGCTTTTTTGCTTATTTGATCGCGGGCCTGGAGTTTTCTGCTGAGACTCACTGTGCCTCTCTTGGAAGTGGAGGTTTCTATATGCCTTTCCTCCCTTTCTGCTCCTGCAGAGGGTTCTGCCCAAGCTTCAGTTGGAAGGGGCGGAGATGATCCTCCTAGCCCCCTTCTGGCCATGCCAGATTTGGTTCCCCTTGCTGCAGCAGCTGGCGGTGGAGCCTCTGGTGCCCTTGTCGCTGTGCACTGGTTTGCTCTTCCAGGACCAGGGCATCCTGGTCTATCTGGACCTCAGGTTCCTGGATCTCCATGCGTAGCTGCTGTGGACCTAGCTTTTATCCACTTCTGGGTGTCCTCAAGTGTCGTAGACGTTCTTGTGGCTGGCAGGAGACCCTCCACTAGGGCCACTTGCAATGAAATGGAAGTGTTTCTTCATTTGGGCCACTGCTCGCCATTGGGATCCTTTCACCTGCCCGGTGAATCAGGTGTTGGAGTACCTTCTTTCCCTTTTGGAGTCAGGCTTGGGGAAATCCTCTCTGAAGGTGCACCTTTCTGCCATCTTTCCGTACCATGCACCTATCGAGGGCAAAGCTGTCGCCCAGCTCAAAGTATCCCGCACATTCCTGCGTGGCATTTCGTATCCGAAACCTCCCATTCGGGACCTGGTCCCTCCTTGGGACCTCAACTTCATGTTGGAGAAACTCATTTTACCTCCCTTTGAACTAGCCGCAAGTTGTGAGCTGCACTTTCTGTCGTGGGAAGCGCTCTTTCTAGTTGCTGTTACTTCACCAAGCATTACAGTGTGGACATTGCCTCTAGGCGCAGGGCCAGTTCTGGCCTAGCAGTTCTTCAGGGCCTTCTCTCTTGAGCTCTTGACTGCTGATCTGTCCTCCTTCCGGTGTTGTTATCCTCGTGCTACTCGGTACTCGGGTGTAGCCAGGGATTTCAGATCTGCACACCAACTGGACTCAATGCTACCCCTCTGCCCCCCCTTGTTAGGGTGAGCTACCCTCTCCCGTACTGCTTGGAACTCAGTCCTGCCAGTGTGGCCTGCTGCAATAGCCTTCCTCAAAGTAAGTTAGTACAGTTGCATAAGAATTTACTGTAACAGCTGAGCTTCAAGAGAAGCTCTTGCAGCAGGCCCTGCTTTCCCTCCCTCCTTCCCCCTACTGCTCTTTTTCTCTTGCACTTCTTGTGCCTTTCTTTTGGCTCTCAGGAAACCACCTTGGTTCTCCATTAGCTGCTCGTACGGGGTCTCCGGCAGGAGAACTGAGGTAGGTGTGAGGGACCAGCTACCTTCATAGGCTAGGCTGATGTCAGCTTTCTCACATCGCCGGTGGGCGGTCCCCCGTGGTAGACTGCTAGCTAGAAGTTTTCCGTGTGGTGCTGGTGCCTGACGACTTGGTCCTATCGGTGTGGCCTGCTACAAGAGCTTCTGTCAAAGTTCTACTGTTATGGTAAGTTCTTACATAACTGTACTTTTCGCTAATTGCTGCTCCACTCTGGCTTGGAAAGAGATCTGCACAACAACCAGAGTGGAGTGCGGATGCAAAGTGTGAACCTACATATCAAATTCTAACATTTGGCATGGTTCTGTCTTGGAGATGTTGCTCTCAGCCGAGATAACTGCATAATGTGGAAACATAGTGAGGGATCCTTAAAGAGAAACAACATTACTATGATGAGTAATTTTTTCTTCTTATACTTTATTACTTATGAAACTTCTTTGAAAACAAGATATGTAACGTGTTCACCTGTTGTACCTGCTTATGCATAAGTGGCATCATGATCCTTTCCTGTAACAGCAGAGTTGGTTGATACAGAAATGATTATCTCCTAGTAGGATCAAGATGTAATTTATAAGGCTGATCCGGTGGCGTTGAGGTTTGAGGCGCTGGATGCCACACCAGCGACCCAGGTCCAGAAGCGAACTCAGGGCGCTGGGGGTCCTCAGGGGAAGGGGAGGATCAAGCGTTCAGAGGACTGTTCTCCTCTCCTCTCCTGGGGTGGGTTTCAGGGAATCCCAGCCTGGTGGTTGCTCTTGGTGGTGGCTGGAGGCGCTATACCATAGGCAGGGGGACAGCCAGTGGGGACTGGTGTTGGTGGGCATCTGTGGGAGGGAGCGGGAGTGCTTCACCTGCATGCTGATGACATTGCATATCTGCTCCAGGGGGCGGAACAAGGGAAAATGCTCTGGCTCCCGGTAGGTGAATGTGGGTTCAGGGGACGGCCCCCACGTGCAGCGCCAGGTCCCTCCAGTTCTCCTCCATGCCTGGTTGCTGTGTCAGATTCTAGATGGAGCGCCAGGGAGTTGGTGGTCCCACCTCAGGAGATTCTGAGCCCGGGGGTCGAACGATCAGGATGCGGTGGAGATGGGTGACCGGAGGTGATCTGGGGGACTTCAGGTGGGTGGGAACAGGCTGAGCAACCCACTGGAGAGAGTCTGGGAGTCAGAGAGAGGAGCATAGTTTCCAAAAAAGTCATTTGTAAAGAGTCAGAGAAAATTAAGGCCATGTGACAGAGATCCTTTTACCAAGTAAATGTCCCAGTAATAAAGAATAAGTGGAACTTACAGAAAATATCTGCAAAATATGTTGAATTGTTTCTAAATATTACGTTTTTCAGTGTTTTTCTTGTGACGTCAGAGTACCTTTATACTATACATTGGTTATTTGAGTTTACAGAATATATCTGAAGAATAATATAATTGTGTTTGTTCCTTTAGCTCTTCCAGTGAAACCCGGAGTATCAGCAGTACAGAATGTAAATAGAGCGCCAACGCCACCACCTCCGCCCCCTCCACCTCCTACTCCACCTCCACCTCCACCGATTATTCAGCCTGTGCAGACATCCCAGACGTTCTCTCATGTGACCACTGACCTCATCGTCCAGACACCAGTTATTACAACTGTGCCTGCCCCAACACCCACAGCACTCCCAGCGCACCAGTCAACGCCTATCATCCCAACAGCAGCACAGCCAGTAAAGGTTAGTTTATGGCCAAAAGAGCACATCCTTCTGGATCTTGTTTACTGATCACTGCTATACAGACTAGTACTATAGCATGTGTGTGTACATCCTCCACTGAGCCAGAATTCAACAGATTTCATTAATGGCTTGTTTGCAGTTACTTTATCTCTTGTGTGTTATGGTAAACTAGTGCTGTCTCATGTAATTTTATAAGAGGAGAGTGAATTTGAGTGGTTCTTTCTGCCTAAACAGTGTACTATGACAAAAGGGGCATGAAATTTGCTTTAGATTGCAGAAGTTTAAAAGTAAATAATTGGTACTTAATATTGTGGTTGTATTTTCTGCAGTCTCTTATGTGGAATGGCTTAAAAGTATTTTAGAAGCATTAAGACTTCAACACGTCTGCAAGTTAAAATAGTATTGCTTTATGTCCATGCCTGCGTTATGCCCCAGAAATTGGCAGTCTTCAGACACACTCTGCACTGTGCTGGTCACGAAATCCCAGAATTCCAGTGGTAGATCTTGAGAATTGCTTCAAGGACATCTCCCTCCATAGGACCACACCTTTGAAACTATAAGCCAGTGGTTCCAAGATAACATGGAAACTTTTGCTGAGCTGGGGATGCAAACATTGAATAGATTGGAGCTGTCTATATAACATGGGTCTCTCCTTGCCACCTCAGTTTTTTTTCTCCTGTGAGCGGCTTGTCAGATCGTAGAAACAGCCTTAGTTAATTTTGGTCAGTTGAAATTTAATTTTGTAGTACCGAGAATATTTCTGAGGGCGTGGATATAGATCACTAATCCACACTGGCAGTTCCACTGGAATGCGTTGATTGGCCAGAATGTCTTTTTTTGTTCGTTTGTTTTTGCGCCCTTTGAGCCTGGCAGATGGCTCCGCCCCCTGCCCCTGGAGGGACTCTGTCTCCGGCTCTACATTCCCCACCTGTCTTCCCCTGTGATTCCCACATTGGTCCCTCCACCCGCTGAGTGAAATCCAGATGCTCGGGGAAGCCGGGACGGGCGCAGGAGAGCCATCATGGAGCCTGTCAGCTCTATTTTCCACCACTTTTCTCTCTCCCTCCCCCGACGGCATATGTCGGTTACGTGCCTCTCGACTTGCATCTCCTCTGGTTGCTGCCAGAGGGAGATCGAGAAGCAGGATGGCAGTCCCTCCCTCCCTGAGAGAGGAGAGCAGTCTTCTGGATGCTCGATCCTCTCTCGCCCCTGCCGATCCCTGGTGGCAAGGGCCCATTCCTGAACCCGGTTTGCCGGCGTGGCACGAGGTGTGGTATCCAGCTCCTCAACCCTCAGTGCCACCGGGCTGGCAGGACACAATGTCCCCCTCCCCCTTTTTTTTTATTTTTTTTGTATTTTTTATTTTTTGGTCCCTGATCCTCCTTCGGTGGTCTGCCTGTGCCCCATCCATGTCCTCCCTTTGTCCAGGCTTACTGGGGGCTTCCTTCCCCAACGGTAACTGTAGGCTAGCTCCGGTATGCCCCCCCCCCAGGTCGGGGCCATGGGAGAGGGACCTGGGACCCCACTTCCCCCCAGTGCACATGTAAGGAAGTTGAGGACGGTGGTAGTGCAGGGGTGTCATAGCAGGGGTCAACTATTTTTTTTCTTTGCTGCTGCCCCAGGGGCGGGGACATGCAATGCTGACCAGCGTCTGCCCCACCCCTCAACATGCTGGCGTGGCCGTGGCGGCCCCAGTCTCGGCCAGGGACAGCAATGACACTGGACTCCCAAGAGGAGAGCAGTCCCTGGATTGCACGATTCTTCTCCCCTGGCCCTCCTGAGCTCGGGAATCGGCATCTCAAGTGGAAATCCAAACGCTGCGTCGGTAGGGCAGCCTAGGCCAGAATGTCTTTAAGCTAAGCTCCTCCTAACACACGGCTGGATATATTCCCTGATTCTGCCCCTTGACATCAGATCTTTTCTTTATCTGGAAGAATAGGTCACATCCTTCGCATTCTGCTTAGGATTTTCTCAGCACCATTGGGAAACCTTTGTTTTCTAAGTTTTCGATGTTATTTCAAGTGCTGTTTTGCAGATCTTACTTCGAGAGGGTACCTGCAGTAGGTCATCAGATAGGATTGTGCCCTCTGGCCTTAGGACTGCATGGCAAACTTTTCCAGCAATGCCTGGTGGGGGACCGCCCACCCGATGTCATGTGACGGACATCAGTGTGACCCTATATAGTGGGTGGTCCCCACACCCACCCTCCAGTTCTTTCCTGCTGAAGACCTGCGCAGAGTACCTCGTGGCTACACTTGCCTAGCCGATTGCCATTTTTGCCCGATTTTTTGCTTGAAAGCTAATCTTGTAATTTCGTTTGTCTTCTCCACCGTCGACTAAATTGAAGTGTGACACCCAGATTCCCCATAAGGATGGCCACCTTCGATGCCTCTTTTGCTTGGGCCCAGACCACGACACTGTGGCCTGCTTAGACTGCCATCCCTTCAACCAGGCCACTCGGAAAAGGAGACAGCAGGCCCTGGAAGCCCATATTTTGAAGTCTAGGATGGCTTCACTTGAGAACGAGATGCAGAAGTTGAGGGACACCGCATCTTCTCCTTCTTCAGAGTCTAAAAAGAAGAAAAAAGAGAAAGAAGCATCAGGAGAAGGAGCGCTCGGGACCAAGGGGATTCCAGTAGGCTCTCTGCCAGCAAGGCGGCTCCCCCGCCGCGTGCCCTCATGGTTCTCCAGGCTATACCTGGGACTCCTCCAGATAGTGCTGCTGCTGCTTTTCTCCTGATTTCCACCGGTAAGTCGTCCTCCCGATTGTCGCAGATAAGTCGACCCCTGGCTCCTCCGGGGCCTGCCAGACTGCCTTTAAGCCGAGTCCCCAGGGCTCTGTTGGGACTTGCTCGGCCTCTGCTGGTAAGTTGGTCGAGGGTTCTTCCCTCAACCACTAGATAACTTCTGCGTCCGATAAGTTGGCTGTCTCTGATGTCCGACCAGACCCTGCTCTCATGTCGGGGGCTCACGCCATCTCGCCCGATGGCTATACGAGTACTTCTTTGGCTGTTAGCCTTCCCCGGCTCCTCTGGGGCAGAACCTTCCCTCCCACTTCCCCAGCTTGTCCCTCCAGCCCCAGTGGTCACCAGCGGTCTGGAGGAGGGGACAGGATCCCCGGAGGTGGTTCTTCCTTCGCTCATCCCAGCGTCGATCCCTCAGACACCTGCAGAAGGCCCCAGACCAGAGGCTCAGACGACGAGCTCTAATGTCTGCATCTCGCTCTCTGGAACGTCAGACCCTTCGTTAGGTTTCTTCACGTCTGCACCACCTCTCCTTCCATCAGAGGCTCTGACATGTATCTGCCCCTCCATCGGGGCCCTCACGTGTGATCCTGATGGCTGCACTGACCTGTGTTTGGTTGGCTCCTCCAGGGTCCTCACATATGATCCTATGACGACGTTAATTTAGTCAGTGTCGTCGGGCCCAACGTTGCATACCTACACGATGGCTGGTCTGACGTTTCCCTGGACGTCAGTTCCTCTGACATCTGGAATCTTTTCGCAGGGATTCATGCTTGGACCCTCTTGGCCTCACGTTTCAGGCTTCTTTCCTCATGGCCCGACATCAACCTACTCTCCGGGTCCTGAATCAGAATTCCTGTATGTGGGGTACCACTATTCGGGGCATCCCTCTTATCAGGGTTATCCCCATCATTCTTTTCATTGGCAGGGTGCTCTGGCCTACCACTATCCACCTGCCCATGTTCTTCCTCCACTCCCTCCACCTCCACCCACTCCTGCTCCTCAGCAGGATTTTCAGTCCTTAATCCATTCATGATGGAAGGGGCCCAGATCTGAGCTGGTGTTCGGTCTGGAAAAAACCCTACCAGCCCCAGTGGTTACTCCTCCCCCTCAGTCTCAATCACCCATCAACTCAGTGCGCTCGATGGTGAATGTGTCTGGGTCCCATCCTAAGGAGGTCATTCTCCCCGATTTTGAACCCCATGAAGATGAGTCATCCCTTTCTGTGGAGAGTCCCCGGAGGATTCTTCGGACGAACATTCCTCTGTGTCCAAATGGAAGGATTCTCCCAAGTCCCCCCCCTTCCACCCGAAGTCCCTTCCTTTACTGAGCTCTTCTGGATTATCCAGCAATCCAATGGCTGGAATTCAGAGGAGCAGGATCCTAAGAGGAAGCGCCTCATGGAACATTTAGATATGGAGACAGCTTCCTCGATCCCTGTCCCTTCGTGGACGGCTCCTCATGAAGACCTCACCAGTATCATCTGGCAACTGCCTCATTCCATCCCGGCAGTTCCTAAGAAGGCAGATTGGATCTACCATGCTCCGGAAGGAGTTTCTTTCCTGGACACTCACCCGAAGGCCGTTGCGGTCATCATTGCTGTGGCCCACGACCGTTTGGCTGCTCCAAAACATATGAGCACTTCTCCTCTAGATAAGGAGTATCGGCAGCTGGACCAGTATAGCAAAAAAGTTTAGTCTTCGACCGCATGCCGCCTATGTTCCCTCAATTATGTGGCGCACGTGGTGTCTTTCCAAAAGGCGATTATGGCCAAGATTGAGTCCCGCATCCAGGCCCTGAAGTCTTTGGAACTCAAGAAGTTGGTCAAAGACCGGCGCTTATCAAATATTTCTTGCCGCCATGCGGCGCAGGGTACGCCTCTTGCCCTTTCATGGATGTGGTAGCCTGCTCCTCCACCACGGCGGTGTCCTCAGATGACCCGCCTGGCTTCATATCTCTGGTCCTCTAACAATGTCCAGGCTGTGATTCAAGATGCCCCCTTTAGAGGCTCGGTCCATTTTGGAGGCGACACCAAAGACATTAACACGGGCCTGCAGGATACTGGCCAAGCCCTATTTCCATGAGGTCCATGTACCGATCGGGAACCCAGAGGAAACAGCCCTTTCGGAGATGGGCCAAAAGGCAGGGAAAGCAGCCTTTTGCTCAGCAACAGGGAAAGAGAAAGGCCACATGCCCCCCTTTCTTACCCCACCCCCGCCACAAAATCTCAGCAAGGATCTGGGGGTCCTCCTCCCCCTCGACCCTCCGCTTCCTGACTGGCTACCACCTCCTCCTCCTTTGCTTGCGAGCATGGAGCCGGTGGGAGGAAGGTTCGCCCTCCATGCGCAGGAATGGAGGGACGTGACATCAGACATATGGGTTCTGCAGCTCGTAGCAAAAGGACACACTTTGGAGTTTCTGGAGATCCCCCAGACACTCCTCCAGGTCGCTCGTCTTATGCTCCTCATCAGGCTCCTTTTGTCAAGGAGGAAATCGGGTCTCTCAGCCAGAAGGTGGCCGTAGAGCCTGTCCCTCTCCCTCAAAGAGGAAAGGGATTCTTTTCCCATTTTTTCCTGGTTCCGAAAAAGACGGGCGACCTCAGACCCATCCTAGATCTCAGCAGTCTAAACATTTACGTGGAGTACAAAAAGTTTCACATTCTGACACTGCAGAGTCTCCTGCCTCTTCTGCAGAAGAATCACTGGCTTTGTGCACTGGACATGCACGATGCTTACCTACATATCCCAGTGTTCCCGGGCCATTGCCACTTCCTGCGTTTCTGCTTCCATGGGGAGCACCACCAATTTACAGCCCTCCCCTTTGGCCTTTCCTTGGCACCTCGGGTTTTTGCCAAGTGCCGTGCAGTGGTGGCAGCAGCCTTACGCCGTCGGGGGATAGCAGTTTTTCCTTAACTGGACAACCCCATCCAGGGACAGTCTCCTGGAAGTGCTCTCATGCACGTTGGACCTTTTTTCTCACCTAGATATCACGGTCAGCTTTCTGAAGTCGGCCATTACACCTTCCCAGAACCTTCAGATCTTACTTCGAGAGGGTTTCTTCAGTAGGTCATATCTTATAGGACTGGCGCCACATGGCCTCGGGCCACACGGCAGACTTTTCTAGCAATCCCTGACGGGGGACTGCCCACCCGACGTCATGTGACTGACGTCAGCGTGACTGTATATAGTGGGCGGTCCCCACGCCTGCCCACCAGTTCTTTCCCGCCATCACCTCGTGTCAGTCGCATTACAGACTTCCATATAGCGATTGTTGTGAAAGTGTTTGCATTGGATTTTCCTTCATTAAAAATTCTCTTTCATTCTCTTCTCTGATGTCTTCACCTAAGATGTGCTCGTCCTGTGGCACGCAGATTCCGCACAAGGACGGTCATCTCAAGTGCGTCCTCTGTTTAGAACCAGACCACCCTGTCTCCTCCTCCTGCCCAGAGTGCCAGACTTTCAACCAAGCCACAAAGAAAAGGAGATGGCAGGCTTTGGAGGCCCATCTCTTGAAAGTCCGCTTTGCTTCTCTAGAGAAGATGGACCATTTGAGAGAGTCCTCTGCAGATAAATCTTCTCCATTGAAGAAGCATAAGGAGAAGTCTTAGGAGCAGGAGCGCTCTGCGGACAACACGCAGCCCTTGACGAGCAAGGCCCAGCTGCCACCCAGAAAATTGGACAGTGAGTCTGGTAAGACCGCAGCAGGTCAGTTGATCATGGGCTTCTCCGACGACCGCGCTGCACCAGCCAATAAGTCGACCCCCGGCTCTTTCGGGGACTGCGCGGCAGCTGGTAAGCTGGCTCCCCAACCTGTGGGGGCCCCGTCGATAAGTCGACCGGGGGCTCCTCCCCCACCCGCCTCACGCCACCTGCTAAGATGCCCGTCCCTGATGGCCGCACAGGTGTGGTTCCCCTGTCAGGGCCTAACTGCGTCTCACCCAACACATGGCGGAACCAGGGGGAGAAGGCCCCCCTCTCCCCTGTGCCCATGCCCTCCATCTCAATGGCGGGTACCTCCAGCGAAGAAAGCGGAGAACCCTTCAACGTAGTCTATTCCACGGGGTCAACTCCACGCTCTCCTCTTGGGGTCAAAGGGAAGGAGGCTTCTCCTTGGCCGGCAGGCCTTAGTATGGAGGCCCCTACTCCGCCTGCGGGCGGGATCCCTGTAGTGCTGACTCCTGCCAACATCCCGCCAGAGGACCCGGCGAACCTTGTTCCTACGTTAGATGTCCCGATGACAGTTGCTCACCCGGGACCCAGCAATTGGCCCTAACCGTTGGCTCAGACGCTGGACATCCTGACGCCAGGTCCTCAGCCAGGACCTATCAATCGGCCTCAGCTATTGGTCTCGATGCCAGATCCAGTCCTGCCGTCTGGGCCCCTTCGCCTGGTTCCGACACAGTCCCCTCTGACGCCTGCCCCTTTTCCAGCGCCGGATTAGGTGGTGCTGGTTCAGACGACGGTCCCCTTGACGTGGGCTGTCCCGACACAGGACCGCCAGCCTTTATATACTGTGGCGGGCCCGAAGTGGATACCCCCGCCACCAGACCTGATGACGGGGATTTACTCAAGACCCTGAACTGTCCCTCACTACCCACAGGGGTTTCTTGGGGACCATTACCCGGCTGGCCCCCCCTGGACTGGAGTCACTACAGACAGTTTTACCCTGGGTTCAATCCCTGCTGTCACTTCCAGGGATTCCAGGGCTATCATTACCCACCCCCACCGATAATGCCGCCTCTTCAGCCTCCCCCTTCCGCCCCCAGCCCCAACCTCCTCCACCACCCCCTCCACCTCCTCCGGTTGCAACGGATTTGAAGACCTTGATCCAGTCTTGGTGGCAGGGAACTCGGTCAGAGTTGTTGTCGGACCTGGAGACAAGACTCCCTCTCCCACGGTCTCTCAGGTCCCCTTCCCTGAGCAGTTCTTCCGTGACTACGGTGCATGTCTTGGGGAAGACTCGTTAGGACCTTTCACTTCCAGTTTTTTGTCACCGTCCTGATGAAGGGGCACACCACAACGATGATGATGACGGGGCTGACGATTCTACGGAAGAGGTCTTGAGGAGCCTGAGGGCCAGTCAGGCAAGGTTTCCCCGAAATCCCCACCAAAGAACCCTGCTTTTTCAGACCTCCTGAGTTCCATGAAGGATTTCTTTGACTGGGAGTCAGAGGATCAGGACCCTATGAGACAGACTCACCGAGCATCTGGACTTAAATCTCTGTCTCTGGTCCCCATTCTTCCATGGATTGATCCTCATCAGGACATCACCTCTACCATCTGGCAGATGTGTCATTCCCTCCTGGCTGTCCCCAAGAGGGCAAAAAGACTTTACCGGGCACCAAAGGATGCCCCATTCTTGAAAACTCATCCCATGGCTGACTCTGTTGTCATTTCTGCCGCTTATGACTGCTCCGCTGCACCCAAGCACATGAGCACCTCTCCTCCAGACAAAGAGTCGAGGCAGAGGGACCAGTTCCGGAGAAAGATCTATTCTTCGGCCACATGTGCCCTTCGGTCCCTTAATTATGTGGCCCATATGGTGTCTCACCAAAAAGCTACCTTGGCCAGGTTAGAGGCTTGGGTCCAGGCCATGGATTCCTTGACCTTAAAGGAGGAACTTGTCAAGGATCTTAGCCTCTCCAAGTTCTCTTGTAGACATGCTTTGCGGGCCACATACAAGAGTGTCAATTCTGTAGCGCAAACCTTGGCAACTGCTGTTGCCCTTAGGTGGCACTTTTGGCTTCGCCTTTCTGGACTTGCTAATGAGATCCAGTCGGCGATTCAAGATTCTCCCTTCAGGGGCGCTCGGTATTTTTTGTTGGGGACACCAAGGACATTATCACGGACTTGCAGGACAGAGGTCTTGCGCTCAGGTCGGTGAGGTCCATGTACCGATTGGGCAGCCAACAACAGCAGCCCTTTCTGAAAAGGACCTGGAGGCAGAGAAAGCAAGCCCTGGCATTCCTCCAGGGAAAGCATAAGGCCATGGGTACAGCCACCCCTCCTGCCTCCAAGAATCAGAGACGAGCAGGGGGTCCGTCCCTTGAAGGTCCAGCCACTTCCTGACTTCCCATTGCCACTGCCTCCTCAGTCTCCCGACTGGGAGCAGGTAGGGAGGAGGTTCGCCCGCCACACGCAGGAGTGGAGGGCGATCACCTCCGACGAACGGGTCCTGCAGCTAGTGTCAGTCGGACACACGATAGAGTTTCTGGACTTTCCCCTGGAAACTCCACCAAAAAGATCCTCCTAATCAAGGGATCAGGCTCTTCTCTTCGGAGAAGAGGTGAATAGCCTCTTGCTCAAGGAAGCAGTAGAGCACGTTCTCCTCTGGCAAAGGGGAAAGGGGCTTTACTCCCACTTTTTCCTGGTTCCAAAAACGACGGGGGATTTCAGACCCATACTCGATTTAAGCAACTTAAACCAGTATATTGAGTACAAAATATTTTGGATGTTGACTCTCCAGAGCCTCTTTCCACTCCTCCTGGAGAACCATTGGTTGAGCGCTCTGGACATGCAGGATGCTTACCTGCATATCCCCATCTTCCCCAGCCACCGCCAGTTCCTGCGGTTTCAGTTCCAGGGAGAACACTTCCAGTTCTGAGCGCTCCCTTTTGGCCTGTCCTCTGCACCCCGGGTGTTTACCAAGTGCCTGGCAGTGGTTGCGGCCTTCTTACACTGCAGGGGCATTACGGTTTTCCCTTACCTGGACGACTAGCTGATTTCAGCCCTGTCCAGGGACTCTTTACTAGAGACTTTCTGTTTTACTTTGGACCTATTCCACAGGCTAGAGATTACTGTCAGTATCCCAAAGTCCTCTATGACCCCTGCCCAGAGACTTCAGTTCATTGGGGCGGTTTTGGATATGGTCCATTGCAGAGGCTTCCTCCCTCCAGACAGGGTGGAGACACTGATCCGTCAGGCTTCCAAAGTGACTTCTTCCAGGAACATCCCTGCCTGGGAGATCCTGCGCCTTCTTGGCCTGTTGGCGGCCTCAGTCACCACTGTTCACCCCATGAGGCTCCACGTGAGAGTCACACTGTGGTCCTTGCACGTGCAATGGGATCAACTCCTGGATGCGGTTCAGAAAGAATTGTTTTGGTGGAGGGATCCCTACACTCTTTCATTGGGTCTTCCCTTCAGGAACCCAGCTCCCTCAGCATCCCTGACCACAGATGCCTCGAACATGGGATGGGGAACACCAAGCCCAAGGACTGTGGTCCAGCTTGGAGATTTCATTACATATCAACATTCTGGAGATGAGGGCTGTCCTGTACACCTTACAGGCCTTCCAGACCCTCCTTCCAAAGGAATCACTGCTGGTCCAAACGGACAACATATCGGTAGTTTGGTACCTCAACAAACAAGGAGGAACCCGCTTGTATCCCTTTGTGCAGGGAGGCAATGCGAGTGTGGAACTGGGTGGTCCAGCACAATCTGGCAATCATGGCCGTGCACGTGCCAGGCGTTCTAAATATCCTGGCGGGGACGGTCTCTGCGGATCTCGGACCCTAGCTCACCAGTGGGAATTACATCAGGAAGTGGTGGAATCCATCTTCCTACGTTGGGGGCGTCCGGAAATCGACCTTTTCACTTCCCAATTCAATGCATAACTTCCCAGTTTCTGCTCGCTCGTTCCAGGGCATGGTGCTTTCTGGCACGACGTGCTGTCTCTCTCTTGGACAGGGAAATTTTTTGTACGCCTTCCCTCCATTTCCCATTCTCCAGAGGGTCTTTCTCAAACTTCAAGCAGAGAGGGCATAGATGATTCTCATTGCTCCTCTCTGGCCAAGACCGATCTAGTTCCCGCTGCTGAAGCAGGTTTCCAGGGAACCACCAGTTTCACTTCCAGTGACTCACGACCTCCTGACTCAGGACCGGGGCTCAGGACTCTGCATCGTCATGCAGTGCTCCTGCAGACATAGCGATCTCTCGCTCTTGGAGTCTCTTCCCGGGTGGCTCAGGTCCTCATCGAGGCCAGAAAACCCTCTACTCGTTCCACTTGTCATGAAGTGGAAACTGTTTTCCATCTGGGCAACCGCCAAAGGTTGGAACCCCTTTTCATGTTCTGCCCCTCCAGTCATGGAATACCTCCTTCACCTGTCAGACTCCGGTCTTTCATATTTGTCATTGAAGGTCCACCTTTCAGCTATTTTGGTGTACCACGAGCTAGTGGATCGTAAACCCATGGGTCAGTTGGAAGTCTCAAACCTTCCTGAAAGGGATTCTCTATCTGAAACCCTCCATCTGCAGCCCAGCACCTCCTTGGGATTTGAACTTTGTTTTGGAAAAGCGCACCTTTCCTCCTTTTGAGCCGGTGATGAGCTGTGATTTGCGCTTCATTTCCTGGAAGGCATTGTTTCTGGATGCCATCACGTCAGCCCGAAGGATTTCGGAGCTTCATGCTCTGGTTTGTACTGAGCCCTATCTGATTTTCCACAGGAACCGGGCGGTCCTCAGAACGAATCCGAAGTTTCTTCCCAAGGTGGTGTCAGAAGCCACACTGAATCAATCAGTAGAGCTTCCTGTATACTATCCGTCCCCCTCTAGTAGAGGTGAGGCACTACTCCATACCATGGATGTACATCAGATTCTTCGGTGTTATACTCACCGGACTAAAGAATTCCATAGCTGTGTTCAGTTTTTTTGTTTCTTTTGCCCTCCAATCGAAGGGCAAACCAGTTTCTAAGCAGGGCCTTTACAAGTGGTTAGGCAACTGCATTAGGTATTGTTACCAGAAGTATGAAAAACCTCTGCCTGGTACCATCAGAGGTCATTCTACTAGGGACATGGCTGCTTCTGCCGTCTTTCAGTGAAATGTCTCTGTGGCTGATATCTGTGCCGCAGCCACTTGGAGTTCTGTCCATACCTTTACCAAGCACTACAGTCTGGACATTGCTTCTAGGCAGAGGGCTGGTTTCGGCCTAGCTGTGTTACAGGGCCTTCTATCTTAGACTGGGTCCGTTCTGGATTCCAGTTTTTCTGCTGGAGTTATGTTTCTTCCTTACTACTTTCTCTCGGTCTCTCTTTGGAGGGACTGCTTGGGACTCTGTCCTATAACTGATGACCTACTGAAGGAACCCTCTCGAAGTAAGATGGTACAGTTACCTAGGAATTTACCATAACAGTAGATCTTTGAGAAAGGTTCCTTCGGTAGGTCATATTTTTCCTTCCTTTATCCTCATTTTGTGTTTTACAGGGTCTCCAAATCCTGTTTGCTCCTGCTGTCAGGTCTCTTCCTGGCTCCGGGGGGAGAACTGGAAGGCGGGCGTGGGGACCGTCCACTATATACAGTCTCGCTGACGTCAGTCACATGATGTCGGGTGGGTGGTCCCCCGTCAGGGATTGCTAGAAAAGTCTGCCATGTGGCTCGACGCCAGGTTGCGCCAGTCCTATAAGTGATGACCTATTGAAGGAATCTCTCTCGAAGATCTACTGTTACGGTAAGTTCTTACATAACTGTACTTTCATTGGGGCCATTCTGGACACGGTCCAGTGCAAAGCACCCCCCCCCCCCAAAGACAGGGCCGGAGACCAGTCGAGAGCAGTTCAGTGTTCTGACCTCTTCCAGATACCTTCCGGCCAGGGCGTGGTTACGCCTCTTGGGCCTGATGGCAGCCTCCATCTCCACGGTCCTGTTTGCCAGGTTGCATATGAGGATCACCCAATGGACCCTGTGGGTCCACTGGGATGAGCTGAGTGGACGACCTGGACCATCCAGTTCTAGTCTCCAACACGGTCCAGAAGGATCTTTTCTGGTGGTTAGATCCTCTGAACCTTTCGCGGGGCCTTCCATTTGGACGTTCCCCACTGCTTTGGACTCTGACAACAGACATGTCCTGTCTGGGTTGGGGAGCCCACCTAAGTGACCACTGTACCCAGGGAACGTGGTCCCAATCGGAGATGAATCTCCACATCAACATTCTGGAGATGAGCAGTTCTTTATGCTCTCCAGGCCTTTCAGTCCATTCTGTCAAAAGGATCGCTGCTAGTCCAGACAGACTGTCTGTAGTCTGGTACTTCAACAAACAGGGAGGCACCAGATCATACTCTCTATGCAGAGAGGCAATGAGGGTGTGGAACTGGGCAATTCAGCCCAGTCTGTTTCTCACTGCTGTGCATGTTCGAGGAGTTCTAAACATCCTGGCAGACAGCCTCAGTCTGACCTCGTCCCTCGCCCACGAATGGGAACTCAGTCAGGAGGTAGCAGATTCTCTATTTCTGAGATGGGGTCGTCCAGACTTAAATCTGTTCGCCTCCCCATTCAGTGCAAAGCTTCCCAGCTTTTGTTCGCTCGTTCTGGAACCTGGTGCTTTCTGGTATGACGCATCGTCACTTTGTTGGACAGGGAGGTCCTTGTACGCCTTCCCTACCTTTCCCATCCTGCAGAGGGTTCTCAAAGTTTCACGCAGAGGAAGCATGGATGATCCTGATTGCTGCCCTCCAGCCAAGACAAATCCCGCTTCCGCTCCTGCAGCAGCTCTCAGCGGAACCCCCAGTTCCTCTTCCTCTCAAGCATGACCTGTTGACCCAGGATCAAGGAAGGTTAGTGCACCCCGGGCTCAGGACCCTGCATCTTCATGTGTAGCTCCTACAGACATAATTAAGTTTCGATTCGGAGTCTCACATAAGGTCTCTCAGGTCCTGGTAGAGGGCAGGAAATCCTCTACCAGATTGACCTATGCTAGGAAATGGAAGCATTTTTCCATTTGGGCGGTGCCTAACGACTGGGACCCCTTTACGTGCTTGACTCCACAGATTGTGGAGTATCGGTTACACCCGTCTGAGTCGGGTCTTATTTATTCCTTCCTAAAGGTCCATTTGTCTGCCATTTAGGCCTATCATGACTTCGTGCGGTGAACCCGTGGCACAGCTGGAAACCTCAAAAACCTTTCTGAAAGGGATTCTCCATCTGAAACCCCCTATCTGTAACCCCACACCATTTGGGGATTAAAATTTTATGATTGAGAATCTTACGCTTCCCACTTTTGAGCCAACGATGAGCTGTGACATGCGCCGTCTCTCTTGGAAGGCACTATTTTTGATTGCTGTCACTTCTGCTCAAAGAATTTCCAAGCTTCAGGCCCTGATATGTAAGGAGCCGTATTTGATTTTTCTTAAGGACCGAGCGGTCTTACGAACAAATCCTAAGTTTCTTCCCAAGGTGGTTTCAGAGTTCACCCTCAGTCAGTCGAACTTCTGGTGTATTACTATAACCATTCTAACAAAGGTGAGGTGCTCCTTCATACACTGGACGTACACAGGATCCTGAGATGCTATATTCACAGGACTAAAAGCTCCAGAAGGTTTGATAAGCTTTTTGTTACCTTTGCCCTCAGATCTGTGGGTTCAGCAATGTCTAAGCAGTGCTTATCCAAATGGCTCGCTAACTGCATTCGCTTCTGTTATCAGAAGTATGACAAACTTCTGCCAGGGGAGGTCAGTGGTCATTCCACTCGAATGGCAGCATCCACAGCCTTTCTGAAAAACATTTCTGCAGCGGAGATTTGTACAGCAGCTACCTGGAGTTCAGTCCATACCTTCACGAAGCATTACAATCTGGACATTGCCTATAGGTGGCATAGGGCTGGGTTTGGCCTAGTCGTTCTGCAGGGCCTATTGTCCTAAGGCTGGTCCTGTTCTGTTCTTTCAGTTGCTCCTCCTCCCGTGTCTCTCTTGGTCTCTCTATGAGTGACTGCTTGGGATTCAGTCCTATGTGTGATGACCTACTGCAGGAACCCTCTCGAAGTAAGATAGTACAGTTCCGTAAGAACTTACCGTAACAGATCTTGGAGAGGTGTTCCTGCAGTAGGTCACATTTTCCCTCCCACCTTCCCCCAGTATTTGCATTTCTTTTAGCATTTTTTTTGAACTGGGCTCCAGGATTCCATCCTTTCTCCTGTATCATCCTTCTTGGATCTTCAGCGGGAGAACTGGAGGGCGGGCGTGGGGAGAGCCCACTATATATGGTCATGCTGATGTCGGTCACGTGACATTGGGTGGGCGGTCCTTCACCAGGGATTGCTAGAAAAGTCTGCTATGCGGCCCAACGCCAGGTGGCACCAGTCCTATATGTAATGACCTACTGCAGGCACCTCTCTCGAGGATCTACTGTTACGGTAAGTTCTTATGTAACTGTACTTTATTTCATCTCCCTCTCCAGACCAATGATACAGTGCCTTCAGAAAGTATTCACCCCCCTTGGATTTTTGTCACATTTTGTGATGTTGCAAACTCAAATTAAAATACATTTATATGGGATGTTTTTGTCACGTATCCACACAGATTACTCTAATGTCAAAGTGGAATGAAACTTCTGGAATTTTTTGTATGTGTAATTTAAAATCAAAACCTGAAATGTCTTGATTTGATAAGTATTCACCCCCTTTGCTATGACACTCCAAATTGAGCTCAGGTGCATCCAATTTCCTTGTGAGATCACTCTAAAACTTGAATGGAGTCCACCTGTGATCAGTTCAAATGGTTGACATGATTTCAAAGGAAATACACCTGTCTATATAAGGTCCCACTGTTGACAGTGCATGTCAGAGCAGAAACTCTACCATGAAAACCAAGGAGCTGTCCGTAGAACTCCGTGATAGAATTGTGAGGAGGCATAGATCTGGGGAGGGGTATAAAAATATTTCTAGGGTGTTGAAAGTTCCCAGGAGCACAGTCAAGTCTATCATTAGGAAATGGAAAGATTACGGAACCACCCAGACTCTTCCTAGAGCAGGCCGTCCTCCCAAACTGAGCAACCGGGCAAGAAGGACCTTGGTCAGGGAAGTGACCAAGAACCCAATGACCACCCTGACAGAACTACAGAGTTCCATGGCTGAGATGGGAGAACCTGTCCAGAGGACAACAATCTCTGCAACACGTCACAGATATAGCCTCTATGGGACAGTGGCTAGACGGAAGCCACTCCTGAGAAAAGGCCACATAATAACATGCCTGGAGTTTGCAAGAAGGCACGTGGCAGACTCTGAGACCATGTGGCAAAAGATTCTCTGGTCTGATGAAACAAAAATTTAACTCTTTAGCCTGAATGCAAAGCGCTATGCCTGGCGCTAACCGAACACAGCTCAGCAGCCGTGTAACACCATCCCTACCATGAAGCATGGTGGTGGCAGCATCATGTTATGGGGATGCTTTTCAGCGGCAGGGACTGGGGCACTTGTCAGGATAGAGGGAACAATGAATGGAGCCAAATACAGGCACATCCTTGAGGAGAACCTGCATTAGTCTGCAGTAGACCTTGGACTGGGGTGAAGATTTACGTTCCAACAGGACAGTGACCCCAAGCATACAGCCAAAGCAACACGAGTGGCTTCAGAACAAGAAGGTGAATGTCCTTGAGAGGCCCAGCCAAAGCCCAGACTTGAATCCCATTGAGAATCTGTGGAAAGCCTTATAGATTGCGGTTCACCGACACTCCCCATCCAACTTGACAGAGCTTGAGCAAATCTGCAAGGAAGAATGGGCGAAAATCCCCAAATCCAGATGTGGAGCATTCAGAAAGTACAAGGAATCACAGAAGGAGCAGGAGAGAGAATTGTATCAGTTAAAGCAAAAGGAAGCTGGGAAGGCAGTCAGAACAGCAAAGGCCCGAACTGTGGAAAAGATAGCCAACTCAGTTAAGAAGGGGGATAAAACCTTTTTTAGGTACATCAGGGAGCGAAGGAAGACTAAGGGAGGGATAGTGAGGCTTAATAAAGGGGAGGGTGGGCAGAGGGTGACTGTGAAAAGGCAGAGATACTAAACAAATATTTTTGCTCAGTATTTACAAATGAAGAAGGGGAGGTACCTAAAACAAACAGTAGAAACACTCTGGATACAGAAGTTGATACCAGCCCATTTACAGAAGAAAGGGTTCTGAAAGAACTCTTAAAACTGAAGGTGGACAAAGCAATGGGGCCTGATGGGATTCATCCCAGAATTCTAAAAGAACTAAGGGTAGAACTAGTGACACCACTGCCTACCCTCTTTAACAAATCATGGGAGGATGGGGTGGTACCTGAGGACTGGAGGAGGGCTGATGTGATTCCCCTTCACAAAAGTGGGAGCAGGGCAGAAGTGGGAAACTACAGACCAGTTAGTTTAACCTCAGTGATAGGGAAAATGATGGAATCACTTCTGAAGGAAAGAATTGTTGAGTACTTAGAGGCCAGAGGGGCACAGGACCCAAGGCAGCATGGATTCACAGCAGGAAGGTCATGCCAGATGAATCTAATAGATTTCTTTGACTGGGTGACCAAAGTAGTAGATCAGGGAGGGGCTGTGGACATGGCCTACCTAGACTTTAGCAAGGCATTTGACTCAGTCCCACACAAAAGATTAATATACAAGACCAGCCTGAGTGGGTCCCAAGATGACAGCCTGGGTAAAGAATTGGCTGGAGAATAGGACACAGAAGGTAATAGTAAATGGAGTCCACTCTGAAGAAAGGGGTTACTAGTGGGGTGCCGTAGGGTTCAGGATTAGATCGGTCCCTCAATGTCTTTGTAAGTGACATTGCAGAGGGACTGGAAGGAAAAGTATGTCTCTTTGCAGATGACACAAGATCTGCAACAGAGTTGATGCACAAGGTTGGGTGGAAAGGATGAGAAGGGACTTGGCAAGGTTAGAGGAATGGTCAAATATATGGCAGCTTAGATTTAATGCTAAGAAGTGCAAGGTATTGCACCTGGGAAACAAAAACCCAGGGGAAGAGTACGCAATGGGGGTGAGATACTAACAACAACAAAAATGGAAAGGACCTGGGGTAGTCATATCAGATGACTTAAAGGTGGGCAAGCAATGTGAGAGGGCAGTAAGGAGGGCTGGGGGATACTGGGATGTAGGGGAGAGGCATCACCAGTAGAAAACAGGAAGTTGTTATCCCTCTGTACAGACAGCTGGTGAGACCCCATCTGGAGTACTGTGTGCAGTTTGGAGACCCAATCTCGCAAGGACATAGACAAGATGGAAGCTGTCCAGAGGAGGGAACTAAAATGGTGCAGGGTCTGCACTGGAAGACATATGAAGAGAGACTAAAGGAGCTTAATATGTATAGCCTCGAGGAAAGAGAGGGGGGGACATGATAGAAACGTTCAAGTACCTCAAGGGAATCAACAAAGTCCAAGAGGGTAGCATCTTTCAAAAAAAGAGGTGTGCAAGAACAAGGGGGCACAATTTGAAGATAGAGGGTGGGGAAGCGGCTCAGAGGTACTAAGGAAGTATTTTTTCACAGAGAGGGTTGTGGATGCACGGAACGGCCTTCCGGAGGAGGTTGTGGAGTCAAAAACAGTGATTGTATTCAAGCATGCATGGGACAGCCATAAGGCAATTCTAGGGGGTTGGGGTAGAAAGAAGTAGGCTGCTGGTTAACTAGGATCTGCAGCTTATCCATTAGGTAGGGAAATGGGCAGACTGGGTCGGCCAGGCGGTCCTTATCTGCCGTCAAATTCTGTGTTTCTATGTGCAAAGCTGATACAGACATACCCAAGAAGACTCAAAGCTGTAATTGCTGCCAAAGGCACTTCTACAAAGTATTGACCCAGGGGGATGAATACTTAAGTAAACAAGATCTTTGTTTTTAATGTTTCATACATTTGTGTTACACAATAAAAATATTTTTGCCCCTTTAAATTGTTGAGTATGCTGTGTGAATCAAGGGGGGAAAAAATCATTTCAATGCATTAAAAATTCTGGTAGTAACACAACAAAATGTGACAAAATCCAAGGGGGGGTGAATACTTTCTGAAGGCACTGTATATCTCAAGAAACCTGGTTTTAGATTCTACGTTCATTACCACCAGAAGATGTCAATCACTGGTCTGCATGGCACGTGTGTACTGCTTGGGGTGGGCAAAACGACATGGCCGAGTGTGACCTTTGTCTTTCCATACTTTCAGAGTCCCTCAAGACCAGGAAACTGCGGCTCAAGCTGGGTCAGTCTTCGGAATGGGATCTGAAGGATCACCCTGAGGGCCTCAGAAAAGGCCTCTGCTGCACTCAACTTGTGGCCCTTGAGATGCAGCAGGCACCTTCAGTTTTGGCACAGTTCCCACCTGGGGCCAGCATTGGAGGGACCCTCAGGGACCAGTTTCATTAAATGTGCAGGTTCCCTCCATTTCATGGCGGAGAGCCCTGTCCTTCATGGTTATAAGTCCAAAACTCAAAAATCTTGTCACAGTAGTCACTGCCCATGAGGTGGGGAGAGATGGCAGTCCTCCCTGTCCCTTGACTCGTCTGACTGCTCACGAGCGCCTGTCAGCCGAGTGGTGGGTTGGGCAAGTCGAAGACTCTTCAACCACACTGTTGAGCCATACAACCTCAACTTTGGTTGACCAACCCATCGAGATTTTTCTCGACCTGGTTGATCAGTTGCTGGAGGAGGCTGAGCAGTCTGCCTCACAGACCCTGGTATTCCCAGTCCTCACTCAGTAGGATATGGACCGATCAGTTACCCTGGTTGATCATTCTAGGGCTCAGCCTCCACCCAGTGTTGGATCTTCGCCTTTGTTGCTAAATGTGGGTAGGCGCGATTTTTGTGGCCAACTTCGGGAGGACAACCTCATAGTCAACTGTGTGGTCGATAGTTGAAGTTGCGGTTGAGATCAAAGTTTAGGCATTTGCGCTCTATCGACTGGGAGAGGCCACAGTCAACACTCCTCATCTTGAGGTGAGGAGAGGTACTGACAGAAGATGCTTTGGTGCTGCGAGGAGGTCCACTGGCAACAGTGGGCCATCGTGAAGCAGGATCTACCCAAAGAACCTACGGTCCCCTGGCAACTGCCAGTAGTTGCCTCGACAATGTATTCTTCGCTGGTACTCCCCAAACAGGCCTCTCTGCCAGTTATGGTGGAGTCATTACCCTGACAGCAACGAGTTGGTGCTTCGACCAAGGAAGCCGGCCATTTGGCTACCGGCTTGCCAGGCCTGCTGTCAGTGAGGATTACTCCAGGTGAGGATTCCTGGGTTGTCCATGGCTAATAACTACTGAGGGCTGTATTCAAAGAGTCATCTGACGACTCAGTCTAGGAATCCATGGTTTCCTTGGGGACTTAGCTGTTCATTTGGGGCTTAGTCAAGGAGTCTTTCACCGACCATGGGCCAGTGTCCTTCAGTGGGCTGCTCCACCTTATCGTGGAGTCCATGTCAGTTCCATCAGAGTCAGTCCAGAAGAGGGCCAAGTACCCTCTTATGCACTTTTTTATCGTAGATGGATTTCCAGAGCTGGCTCTTGAGCTCCGGCAGCATTCTGCATCCTGCTTGTCACCCTCTGACTACATGGTCCAGAAGTATGCAGTCCATACCAGCTTCCTTTCAGGGTTTTCTAACCACCTTTTAGCCGAAGCTCTGGTCACTGATTCTGTGTTTGTAAGTCTGCATACCAGGGGAACGTGGACAAGCCTCTGGACAAGGAGTCCCGTAAGATTGAGCATGCATTAAAAAAAGGTATATGCTGTGGCTACTTTGGGTCTCTGTCAGGCTAACTATGCCATCATGATGGCTAATTATGGTAACTCCTTGCTGGGAATCTTTGCAGTCCTCCCCACCTCCATCCAGAGCAGTGGGCAGCAGTGAAGCTCATCAGAGTCCACGGTCAGAGACTGACTAATCACCAACTGCAGACAGCCTTGGAGATGAGCCAGTCTCACGCCCATGCGGTGGCAGTGGTTGTCTCCATGCATCGCAGGGCTTGACTGCATTTGTCCTCCTTAATGGCCGACATCCAGCAGAAGTTGGCCAATGTCCCTTTTCTGGGCATTGACCTCTTTGGCGCTGGTGTGGAAGGGCATCTCACTTGGATGGAGAAGTAGAATGCCAGCCTTGAGTTTGTGACTTTGTCCCTGTCGGACCAGAAAAAGTAGTTGAAGAAACAGGCTTTCCAGATCAGGTCCTTTCAGTCTCAGCCTCCCCAGCAGCATCTCCAGCACAGGCAATTTCAGGCCTGGCTCCGGAAGCAGAAGTCTGGGACACAGGGTAATATTGGGGAGGGGGTAATGGTGCTCCTCCGGCAGCAGCCGCCAGTGCCGCTGTAAAAGTTGCCAAGTCACGGTTGGGAGATGTCATCCCTCTACCTTTCCTGTCCACGAGTGCTGTCACTGTTGGAGGCTGGCTACGTCACTTCTTGCGCTGTGTGTCTGTGTGTGTGCTCAGCAGATATGTGGGTGTTGGACGTGGTGGGCAGAGAACTGTCTCTAGACTTTGAGGCTCTCCTGCCCTACTATGTCCACGCACTCATGAGTTTGTGGTGATTTGGGTCATGCTGTATACCCTCAGGAGGACATTGCTCAGCTGTTTTTGAAAGGAGAGTATAGTCCGTGTCCCAGACACGCCGGCCAATCAGGGCTTCATGTCCAAGTCCTTTCTTGATCCTAAAACGGACAGGCGGCTGGCGACTTATACTGGTTCTGCACTGTCTCAACCAGTACATGTGGGAGCACAAGCTCTGGATGACCACTGTGAGCCTGATTATACCATCTCTGGAGCAGAACATGCGGATCTTTTTTTTTTTTTTTTTTTCCAATTGTTTAACCAGGAGTGGTGCACTGAGCTGAAAGCTTCTCTTTACAGGTGCAACCTGGGAGCACAGGGAAGTTGTGACTTGCTCATGGTCACACAGTATGTAAGTGGGGGCTGTGGAATTCAAACCGAGGTCTCCAGATTTACAGCTCAGAGCCTTAAACCACTGTGCTATACTGCCTCCCAGTCCTGGATCTTCCTGGTTTAAATCTCCACCACTCTCACACTAATGGACTACCCCGGAGGTGCTAGGACCCTGTGGAAGCAAAAACTCTTCAGGAAGACCAGCGCTGGGATAGGACCACGCATGCGCGGCATTGTGAGACTAGCTTGTGCCATACAGGCTATCTTGGCATCGACCCTCCAACCTCCTCAGTTCCTTTTTGCCCCGCTGTCGAATGCACTTCAATGACTATGTTGCTTGCCTACCGAGTGTCGAGTCTTTGTCTATACGACAGCAGCTATAGCCATTTAGTATTTGTTTAATTTACCATTTTTAGTGTTCTTTTCTTTTTTAAAAAAGGAAAAAAAGATGATGAAGAAAAAATTCTCCGGACTGTTATCAATGGAGTCCACCTTAGATCATAGCGGTGACAGTAAGGAGACTTGGTTTGAAAGCTGTGATGGCAGTGGGGCTATGTCCGGTCCGCCACTCTTTGGGAGGGGGGGATCTGACCACAGGCAGCCTGGTGCTCCGGGGGAGGGGGAGCAGTCCGCCCAAAGCACAAAAGTGGCGGTTCCGGGACCCGGCTGCGCTTGACCTAGAGCTCTTCTTCCTCCTGTCGGTGGAAGAAGAATCAGTACCGCTCGAGGTTGCCCTCTGGTACGACTTCTCAGGGATCGTTGGTGGTGGAGAGCAGTAGGCCTGAACCAACTACAGTGGGTTCCTCTGTGGCTCCACTCTTAACAGCCGCGATCTTCAACACCGGATCCTGTCTCTGTCCTCGATGGGGTTCCGGTGAGCAGTTTCACTTCTGGGCTGCTCTTTTAGAGCAGGGGGAACGGCGTCTGCCCAGTTGTCCTGGCCAGTGGACCCGGTTCCGGGGCCTCGGAGCCGCTGGGCCACAGTTGGGCCAGGATGTGCGCGGTGCCCTCTCTGGTGCCAGTGCCATTGACGCAGACTCCTCGTGCCTACCCCCCATCTCCTTTTTCCCTGCAGGGGCCGGCATGGGTACTGCTTTTCTTCTCCCCCTTTTCTTCTGGTCTATCAGCGGTTCTGGCACAATGTGTGGTGTAGGCACCATGTTTGGTGTAGGTGCAGTTTGTGGTGCTGGCACTGGGTGTGGTGCCGTCACGACATCTGGCGCCGGCGCCACAGATGGTGCTGAACTCCGCTGATCCAGGTGGTGACGTTTCCAGTGTTCCTGGTCTAGACCTGCCTTTTGGAGGTTATTCTGGGGTAGAAGTGGATCTGGATGAGTCTCTCCCTAGTCTGCTTTGTCGAAGACGCAGCAGATGACTAATTTTATGGGCTGGAATGCAAGCCTCCTGTATCAGTGTGATGGAAAAACTTCTTTCCAGTTCTTTTTCCTCAGGGATATGGGGTCCACCATAACATTTCAGTCTTCGTCTTTGGACCAAAGCAGACTTCTACATCGTGAATTCCTACTTTCCTCAGTATGAGTACACCCTGTGGAGCACACTCAGTACAGTGGTCGAGAGCCTCCTGGAATCTAACACTCCATTTTTAGGTGCTTATAGCCCAGTAATCATCTGAAAGCTTTTAGGAATGCATACGACTCTGCTTCTAGGGCAGCTGCTGCTGGCAGCAGGTGGTTAACATCTCCTTGACCATGCTTATCTGTTCGGCCCTCAGGTTGAGTTCTGGAAACACTCAGAACAATATGGCTGCCATTTAAACAGGCGGTGCCTGCTGCCTCTCAGAGGGATGGGTCCTTCGACATTCTCGTACAGGCAGTCCTTCCAAGGTAAAGGCCTAAGTGCCTTTATCAGGAGCCAACCCAGTAGAGGACACAGGGCCCCAAAGTGCCCTGTACCAATCTCTGTGGATCCAGCCCAGGTCCCACCTCAGCTGTCTGAGGGGGGATGCCTCTAGGCAGTAGGAGGGGCATCTAATTTGGTTTTACAGCCAGTGGAAGTCCATTACAGCAGACATATGGGTCATCAGGATTGTCCGAGAGGGATACTCTCCCAATTTCTCCGACTTCCCCAGACCTTCCACCCAGACTGCAGCCCAGTCTGTCTGCCTCTGTCTGACACTCTTGCTTCTGATACAGGGCCTCTGCGGGAACCTTGCAGTAGAAGTTGTTCCACAGCGAAATGGCGCACATCTTCCTATTTCTATTGCTTCTGGTTCCAAGCTAACAGGCTGCATGCACCATTTGTTGACCTTGGAAGGTTAAATAAGATCTTACTTCGAGAGGGTTCCTTCAGTAGGTCATCACATATAGGACTGGTGCCACCTGGCATCGGGCCGCACGGCAGAATTTTCTAGCAATACCTGACGGGGACTGCCCACCTGACATCATGTGACTGACGTCAGCATGACTGTATATAGTGAGCGGTCCCCACGCCCGCCCTCCAGTACTTTTCCGCCATCTCCTCATGTCTGTTGCATCGCAGACTTCCATTAGCGATCGTCGAGAAAGTTCTATCACGTCGGGTTTCTATCCCTCGCAATTTTCAGTAATTTTTTCTGTCATTCTATTGATGTCTTCTCCAAAGAAAAAGTGCTTGGCTTGAGGCACGCAGTTCCCGCACAAAACGGTCACCAAAAGTGCGTTTTTTGTCTAGGCCCAGACAATCCTATCTCCTCCTGCCCAGAGTGCCAGTCATTCAACCGGGCCACCAAAAAACGGAGGCAGCAGGCATTGGAAGCCCACCTTCTTAAATCTCGCCTGGCTTCCTTGGAGAAAAAGATGGAGTGCCTCAGGGAGTCGTCAGAAAAATCTTCCCCTTCGAAAAAACACGAGGAGAAGTCTAGGGAGCAGGCTCGCTCTGCGAACGACACCAGGCCATCCACAAGCAAGGCCCAACTACTGCCAAAGAAGCAGTCAGAAGGTAAGTCGGCCAAGACTGCAGCGGAGAAGGTTGGCCGCCAACTCCCTCCGGCGACCACGCCTCCTCTGCCGATAAGTATTTCGGCTCCTCTGGGGACTGCGTGGCGGCAGCTAAGTTGCGGCAGCCCCTGGCTGGCCAGTCGCCCGGCCATGGTCGATAAGCCGGCCAGGGGCTCCATCCCCTACTGCCCGACTTTGCCCACTAAGCTGGTCGTTTGACGACCGCACAGGCCTGGTTCCCCCGTCGGGGCCTAACGGCTCCTCACCTGACGTCCGGTGGGACCAGAGGGAGAAAGCCCTTCTCTATCCTCCTGCGCCCGTGTCCTCGCATTCTACCTTGGATGTGTCCGGCGATAGTATCGGAGACTCCATCAAGCCTCTCGATGTTGTGGGCACATCTCCGTGTTCCCCCGCGGGGGTCCCGGATCAGGAGGCCGTCCGGTTTACCTGTGGAGGCCCCTCCGCCTTCTGGTGGGACACCAGCGCCTCCCCTGACACCAGTGATCCCGACGACAGTCCCTCAGCCGAGACCTGACAACAGGCCCTTACCTCTGGCCCAGACGCCGGACCCACCCCCAACACTGGAGCTCTCTAATCTGGTTCCAACGCTGGCCCCTCTGAAGCTGGATCCTTTTCCAGTGCCGGATCGCACGGTGCCGATGTCGGTCCCTCCTTGGGCTGTCATGAGGCCGGGCCCTCCTCCAATATACAAGAAGCGGGTCCGGCGTGGTCCACCACGGATGCCTGATCAGTCGCTGGGATCTATTCTAGACCCGTAACTGTCCCCATTACCCCATTGGGTATCCTGGGATCCCTACTCGGGGTTCCCACTCATGATTGGAGCCAATTTGGGCAGTTCCATCATGGATTCAACCATATTCCCCTTGTGGGTTTCCAGGGGTGTCACCCTCGGTGCGCCCCTCCTCCTCAACCCCCGTTCAGATTTCAAGACCATGATTCAGTCTTGGTGGCCAGGTCAGAGCTGGTTACAGATCTGGAAGCCAGACTCCCGCAACCGCAGCTTCCTAGATCTTCTTCCCCGAGCAGTTCTGTTTCCACCGTCCACATCTCGTGGAAGACTCAGCAGGACGTTCCCCTTCGGGATTTCAGTTGTCGTCCTGTTGAGGGGGCGGAAGACAGTTCTGATGGGAGGGAGGACTCCTCAGAGGAGGAACGTGTGGAGGACCCTGAGGATACGAAAGGAAGAACCTCCCCTAAATCCCCTCCGGAGGATCCTTCCTTTTCGGACCTCTTGATGACCTTAAGAGAACATTTCGATTGGGAGTCTGAGGACCAGGATCCTATGCGGCAGAGACTAGTGGAGCATCTTGACTTAGAGTACCTGCTGTCTATTCCAGTCCCCCCATGGATGGGTCCTCATCAAGAACTCACCACCACCATCTGGCAGATGCCTCATTCAATTCTGGCTGTCCCCAAGAGGGCGGACAGGCTCTACCAGGTGCCAAAGGACGCACCTTTTTTAAAGGCTCATCCTAAGGCAGACTCTGTGGTTATCTCGGCTGCTCATCACCGCTCCACCGCTCCCAAGCACATGAGCACGACACCTGAGAAAGAGTCGAGGCTGATGGACCAGTTCAGGAAGAAGGTCTACATGTCAGCCACCTGTGCCCTTCGCTCCCTTAGTTACGTGGCCCACATGGTATCTCACCAAAAACAGACTATGGCCAGGCTAGAGGCGAAGGTCCAGTCTATGGACCCTTCGCCCCTTAAGGAGGAACTTGCCAAGGATCTCCGCCTCTCCAAGATCTCCTGTAGGCATGCTTTTCGAGCCACCTCGACTCTTGTCGGTTGGGTGGCCTACGCCAGCAACTGCTGTTGCCCTTAGGCGGCAGTCCTGGCTCCGTGTCTCTAGGCTCGCCAACGAAGTCCAGTCGGCAATTCAGGACGCCCCCTTCAGGGGCTCAGTCCTTTTTGGGGGAGATACCAAGGACATCATAACAGATCTACAGGTCAGAGGTGTGGCCCTTAGATTCGTTGGGTCCGTGTACCGATTGGGCACCCAACAGCAGCAGCAGCCCTTTCGGAAAAGGACCGGGAGACAGCGGAAGAACGCTCAGGTGCGATGCCAAGGTAAGTGTAAGGCCATGGGTACCACAACTCCCTCTGCTCCCAAGAATCGGCGACGTTCGGGGGGACCTCCTCCCGAGCGTCCGCCCTATCTTGACCCTCCGCCCACTGCACCTCAGTCTCACGGCGGGGAGCAGGTGGTGGGGGGGAGGTTTACCTGCCACGTGAGGGAGTGGAGGGCGATCACCTCGGACAAGTGGGTCCCGCAACTAGTGTCTGTCGGACACACCATCGAGTTTCTGTAGATCCCTCCGGACACTACTCCATGGAAGTCGTCTTACTCCCAGGACCAGGCCCTTTTTGTTCACGAGGAGGTCAATGCGCTTTTGCTCAAAGAAGCAATCAAGCCAGCTCCCTTCGGGCAAAGGGGAAAAGGGTTTTACTCCCATTTCTTCCTGGTTCCAAAAAAGACCGGGGACTTCAGACACATCCTCTACTTGAGTCAACTCGGTCAGTATATAGAGTACAAGAAGTTCCGCATGCTGTCGTTCCAGAGCCTTCTTCCTCTCTTGTTGGAGAATCATTGGCTCTGCACCCTGGACATGCAGGATGCCTACCTACACATCCCTATCTTCCCCAGCCACTGCCGTTTCCTCAGTTTTTGTTTCCAAGGAGAGCATTTCCAGTTCCGGGCACTCCCCTTTGGTCTGTCTTTGGCACCTCTGGTTTTTACCAAGTGCCTGGCGGTGGTATCGGCATTTCTACCCTGCAGGGGTTTTGCGGTGTTCCCTTACCTGGACGACTGGCTGATCTCAGCTCCGTCCAGGGATCTTTTATTGGAAACTCTGTCTTTCACACCAGATCTCTTCAACCAAATGGGGATAACGGTCAGTGTCCCCAAGTCGTCCCTAGTACCTTCCCAGAGACTGCAGTTTATTGGGACAGTTCTGGATACAGTCCAGTGCAGAGCCTTCTTTCCTCCCTCCAGACAGGGTGGAGACCTTAATCAGTCAGGCTCGAAAAGTAGCCTCTCTCAGGACCATTCCTGCCCGGGAGGTCCTTCGTCTTTTGGGACTGATGGCAGCCTCCATCACGACTGTTCCCCTAGCAAGGCTACACATAAGAATCACTCAGTGGTCATTACGGGTGCAGTGGGATCAGCTTCTAGATGACCTGGACCATCTGGTCCTGGTCTCTTCAACGGTCCAGAGAGATTTACAGTGGTGGGAGGATTCTCACAATCTTTCCCTGGGACTTCTGTTCCGAAACGCTGCACCAGCAGCCACCCTCACCATGGATACCTCGGATATGGGGTGGGGGGCTCATCTGGGGGACCATCAAGCTGAAGGCCCTTTGACAGGCCTGGAGACTTCTCTCCACATCAGTGTTCTGGAGCTCAGGGGGGTCCTATATTCCTTACAGGCTTTTCAGACCCTGCTACCTAAGGGAACACTGCTGATCCAAACGGACAATGTGTCGGTAGTTTGGTACATCAACAAACAGGGAGGAACCCGATTGTACCCTCTTTGCAGGGAAACGTGTGGAACTGGGTAGTCCAGCACCTTCTGGTCCTGGTGGCCGTGCACGTTCCAGGCGTTCTAAACGTCCTGGCGGACAGTCTCAGCAGAACTCAAACCCTCGCCCACAAATGGGAATTGCATCAGGAAGTGGCAGACTCCATCTTCCAGAATTGGGGACGTCGGGAAATCGACCTCTTCACCTCCCAGTCCAACGCAAATCTTCCCAAGTTTTGCTCGCTCATTCCAGAACACGGTGCTTTCTGGAACAACACATTGTCTCTATCATGGACAGGGAAATTTTTGTACGCTTTCCCTCCTTTTCCCATTCTGCAGAGGGTTCTCCTCAGACTTCAAGCTGAGGGAGCAAAAATGATCCTTATTGCCCCTCGCTGGCCGAGACCAATTTTGTTACCGCTGTTACAGCAGCTCTCCAGGGAACCACCGGTTCCACTTCCACTTACTCACGACCTCTGACTCGGGATCAGGGCAGGCTGGTTCATCCGGGGTTCAGGACCCTGCATCTTCATGCGTGGCTCCTTCAGACATAGCGATTTCTCGCTTTGGGGTCTCCTCTAGAGTGGCTCAGGTCCTCATTGAGGCCAGGAAACCGTCCACCCATTCCACTTATGCCATGAAGTAGAAGCGGTTTTCGATCTGGGTTACCGCTCTGGGTTGGGACCCTTTCTCTTGTTCAGCTCCTCAAGTCATGGAATACCTCTTTCATTTATCAGACTCCGGTCTGTCCTATTCTTCTTTGAAGGTCCATACCTCTGCCATTTCCGCGTACCACGAGCTAGTGGATGGTAAACCTGTGGCTCAGTTGGAGGTCTCAAAGACCTTTCTGAAAGGCGTCCTCCATCTGAAACCCCCCATCTGCAGCCCAGCTCCACTTTGGGACTTGAACTTCTTCCTGGAAAAGCTCACCCTTCCTCCTTTCAACCGGCTGTGAGCTATGATCTGTGCTTCTTTTCATGGAAGATGCTTTTTCTGGTGGCTATTACCTCTGCTCGAAGGATTTCTTAGCTTCACGCTCTAGTCTGTAAGGAGCCATATTTAATTTTCCACAGGGATCGGGCGGTCCTTAGGACGCATCCAAGGTTCCTTCCCAAGGTGGTGTCTGAATCCGCACTGAACCAATCAGTAGAGCTTCCGGTTTACTACCCATCCCCTTCTAATAAGGGTGAGGCACTCCTTCACGTGATGGATGTCCATTGAATCCTCTGGTGCTATACTCACCGGACTAAAGAGCTCCGTTGTTGCGCAGTTTTTCGTTTCCTTTGCCCCGAGATCGAGGAGCAAACTGGTTTCTAAGCAGGGCCTTTCCAAATGGTTAGGAAACTGCATCCGGTACTGTTACCAAAAGTACAATAAGCATTTTCTGGGTTCCATAAGAGGTCATTCTACTAAGGGCATGGCTGCCTTTGCGGCCTTCCTTCAGAACATTTTCACAGCGGACATTTGTGTTGCTGCTACTTGGAGTTCTGTCCACACCTTTACCAAACATTACAGTCTGGACATTGCTTCTAGGCGGAGGGCTGGCTTTAGGTTAGCCGTCCTGCAGGGCTTTTTGTCCTAGGCTGGGTCCATGCTGGACTTCAGTTGTTCTCTTGGAGTTCGCTTCCTCCTCCCTAGTTTCTCTCGGTCTCTCTTTGGAGGGACTGCTTGGTACTCTGTCCTATATGTGATGACCTACTGAAGGAACCCTCTCAAAGTAAGATAGTACAGTTACGTAGGAACTTACCGTAACAGTAGATCTTCGAGAGAGGTTCCTTCAGTAGGTCATATTTTTCCCTCCCTCCTTCCCCTCATTTTATGTTTTACAGGGACTCCATTTCCTGTTCGCTCCTGCTGCATGGCTTCTTCCTGGCTCTGGTGGGTGTGGGGACCGCTCACTATATACAGTCATGTTGACGTCAGTCTCGTGACGTCGAGTGGGCTGTCCCCCATCAGGTATTGCTAGAAAAGTCTGCTGTGCGGCCCTGACGCCAGGTGATACCAGTTGTATATGTGATGATCTACTGAAAGAACCTCTCTCGAAGATCTACTGTTACGGTAAGTTCCTACATAACTGTACTTTCCTGTTCAGGGAAGAGTTCACTAAAACCTCTGTGTAAAAGTATTCACTCCAGGACATTTGACTCCTAGCTAGCCCATCCGGGCAAGAGACACAGGAGGCAGTTGCCACAGCTTCTCAGTTGTTCTCTTCAGGGGGTTTTCCAATTGGGGGAAGGTGCCAGTTCATCTTCCCAGCAGCTCCTCTTCTTAGGAGCCTTCCTGGATACCTCCAGGGTGTCGTCTTTCGTTCCAGAGGACGGGAGAAATGACATCTTCAGATGGCTCATTACATCATGGAAAACTACTCTTTCGGGCCCAGGAGAAGGTGGTCAGGTGCTTTTTTAAGGGCATCTGCCACTTTTCCCCTGCGGTGCTTAATCTACCTCCATCATGGGACTTATGGTTGGTCCTTGCAGTGCTAACTGGCAAGCCTTTAATTCCACTGCATTGGTGTGAGTTGTCACACCTATCGTGGAAGACAGCTTTCCTGATGGCGTTTACCTCTGCCGGAAGGTTTGGGGAGCTCCTGGCACTCTGTTTATTCTCCCTGCCTTGTTTTCCACAGGGACAGTCATTCGCCCCAAGCTGAAGTTCCTCCTGAAGGTGGCATGAGTTTCACCTTAACCAGGTGATTAACTTATTAGTATACTTTACCAACCTCTCTTCAGAGGCTGATCGCAAGCGCCATTCCCTCAACCTGTGGAGAGTGCTCTCATATTATGTAGAGCGTACAGCTGGAGTTTGGGGACAGGCTTGTCAGCTGTTTGTCACCTACGCTGAAGCTGCACTTGGCAGATTGGCAGCAAAATGGATGCCTACAAGGTAGCTCACATCTTGCGTCGACTTATAGATTGACTGGTTGGGAGCCTTCCGTTGGGATTGGGGCTCATTCCTACAGACATATCACTGCCTCTGTGGCTGATTTCAGGGATATTCCCATACATGAGTTCTGTAAGATTGCTACCTGGAGGTCAGCACACACCTTCATTTCCTTCTAATTCATAGACCTCGAGTGATGCAGGGATGTATATTTTGGGACGTCAGCTCTCCAGTCTCTGTTCACCAAACAGGGGTGTGTGTCTTGCCCCTTCCTCCAAGAGAATCATAGAAGCTTGACGGCAGAAAAGAACCCTTCTGGCCCATCTAGTCTGCCCATCTCCCCCCCCCTTTTTCACATACCCCCCTCTGCACTCCCCCCAGTACTCAGCCCCCATATGCCTGTCCCATGCCCTGATAAATTCCTCCACCATTCTAGCTCCCACCACTCCATCTGGGAGTCTGTTCCAGGGCCCCACCACCCTCTCTGTGAAGAAGCTCCCCCTCACATTGCTACCATCTGTTTCTTTGTAATCTGAGGCTGTGCCCTCTAGTTCTGGCTCCCTCCTTCCTCTTTAGCAGACCCTTATTGAGCCCCTTTACATATTTAAAGGTTTCAGTCATGTCCTCCCTTCCCTCCTTGTTTCCAACATGTACATATTCAGCTCCTTACACCTTTGCTTGTATGTCTTCCCCTGAATACCCTGCACCATCTTTGTTGCTCTTCTTTGAACCCTCTCCAGTGCAATGTATCTTTATCCTTGCGGAGGTGTGGTCTCCAGAACTGAACCCCGTACTCTAGCTGCGGCCTCACCATAGCTTTGTAGAGGGGCATCATTACCTCCCTCCTTCTGCTAGTAATGCCCTGCCTATGCATGCCAACATTCCTTGTTTTTTTTTTTTTTTTTTAGGTATGACTCAGTAAGGTAATTTCAGCTAGAATCTTCCATAAATGGCACAGATATGGAACGTGCTGAATCCCCCTCATCATATGACATACCTTCCTACCTCCCTTAGGGTCCAAAAGTTACAGACTAATTGACAATTTATTCCTACTCGCTTACTAAATCTTATATAAATTTATTGCATCCTGAAAGGGGGACCATATTAAATCAAATATATCTTTCTGATCATTTCTCATATATGTATTCCAGTGCCATGTCATCCTTCATAAAATTAATCCATGTATATACCATAGGGGGACTGGAATCTTTCCACTTAAGCAAGAATATCAATTAAAGGAAGGAAATTTCTTTCAATATTCCCAGCTTAAAACTTGAAACATATAAATGGCTCATATGCGTTATTTGATAACTCTCCTCTTTTTGATATGCTTCACAGTATGTTAAGTAATAGGAAATTAATAGCTGCAACTTCTGGAATATTAATTATACAGATGAGGTAGGAAGGTATGTCATATGATGAGGGGGATTCAGCAAGTTCCATATCTGTGCCATTTATGGAAGATTCTAGCTGAAATTACCTTACTGAGTCATCCTTAAAAAAAAAAAAAAAAAAAAAAAAGCTAGAAAAAATTAAACTTGGTCAGAGCTTTGTTGACTGGATTAAACTAATATATCAGTCACCAAAAGAAAACAAATATTCCTTCAGAGAATTTTTTTACTAAGAAGGGGAATGCATGCCAATGTTCCATTTGCCCTTCACGCTGCCCTACTACATTGGAACCCTACCTTAAGGTTTGAGACAATGATGCCCAGATCCCGTTCCTGTTCTGATTTTTTGAAACCCCCCCCCCCCCCAAACAGTGCCTCGTGTGAGGATCAAACTCGCAACCTTCAGATTATGAGACTGGCTCGCTACCTGCTGCGCTAACGAGAACTGCTAGGAGTCTGCCAGAGTGTGGATACGTTAACCATATCCACGCTGCCAGAAGAATAGGCTATTAACCTGTAACCATAGTTGTAGGAGTAGTGTATTGTTCACATCCACACAATCTACTTGGTCTCCCCTGGCAAGAGCCACCTGATCCTGCTTCATTGTGCAAGATCTGACTTCACAGGGCGGAGTTGAGGGGGGAATATGTTTGCCTAGGTAGTTTGAGGAGCTTAGCTTAAGAGCGTCTCCCCAAAATCATTGCATTCCAGTGGAACTGCTGGAGAGTGTGGTTGTGAATCATAAACCACTCCTAGAACTATGGTTACAGATGAGTGTATTATTCTGTCTTGCTCCTTATTGTCAATGGAGAGTTGATGCATATGGGTAATGAATAACCGGGGTGGTGGCACAGCCCAGAGTTGTCAGTCTGCATAGAATCCTGTCATATGAGCATTCTGAGATGTCTGATACTCCATCGTTGTTGTGCCACTAGAGGTGTAGGACAGCGTAGACAAAAACTCTTATCAGAAGCATCTGTCTTCAGTTATTTTATTATCTTCTGTTAGGACTGAGCAACTGTGAAGGAGGTTGGGGCTGCCTGTTGGCATGGAGCACCTTTAAATTTAGTAATCATGCCTGTTAAAATGCGGCTTTCAAATTGATTAACTGGCTAATTCTCTCCCATTTTCAGTGCCTTCTTGCATGGTTTGGGGTCTGCGCGCCACTACACTATCTTTAGGGTGTGTGTTATAGGATCTCCAATCCCATTGGCCTGGTGCCTCAGGTATGTGAATTATTGGGGGGGGGGGGCAGACGCGCAGTTTGTCAGCTAGCTTGTGTTCTTTATTGATCTATCTTCACTTTCTTTCTTTTTTTTTTCCCCTAGCATTTTCCTGGTGACTGACCCCCTCTTCCCACCTGGGGTTTTTTTTTTTGGTAAGAGTGGAGTTTTTTTCTGCAGGAGCTGAACAGTGTGGTGCTTTTTATGTGGTTGGGCTGCCTGTAACTTTTGCTGAGGTATTTGGCAGTTTTCAGGGCTATCGGTGTGATTTTTCTGATGATTTTTCGCTCTCTCCTCATCTCTCACGTGAAGTAGCACTTTTGGAACAGCTGTGCTTATCAACATGTCAGGGCGGTCTCGACGAGCCGTGCTGTTTTTGATAACTGTAAGCCCATTAGGCACAAGTACCTGTTTTCTGGGCGACCCGGGAGCACTGGGGTGGTTAGTTGACTTGCTCAGAGTCCACAGTATGCAAGTGGAGGTTGTGGGAATCAAACTCGGGTCTGCTGGATGTACCAAGCTCATTGACAGATCGTTACTGTAATCTATACTGCCAGCACTGTTTCTCTGCCATTGCTAGCAACCTGCCCACGTAGATTCATGCCTTCTTGTTCACAGGCACTTCTGCTAGCTGTAGTTCATGTCCTTTTTTCAGCGTGGTCTATATTGCTGTAGCCAGGCGTGCTTCCAATTGATATGGCAACATCTCGTGAATGAGCACACTCCTTCTGGCTTACGCAACATGATTCTGAACAGAGGGACAACCTTCCTGTTGAGCAAGCCAGCATGCTGCTAACATCTAGGAAGGGAAGCTCTGCACGTTCAGGCAGCTCCAAATAAATAGATACTTATTTTCCTTGCGCTTTCATTTTGGGTGAGGTGGGGGGTGGAGCTGTGGGTAAAGACAAAGGCTGCAAACAGTCACTCACCTTCTGCTCGTTGTTACAGTATATAGGATCTTTGAATATTGTTGGTATATAAATTATACCAAGATTCCTCATTGCATTTGCTTTGGGGGTTTTTTGTTAGTCTGGATTCTGGCTATTAGGCAGTGGCACCATGGCTAGTTGGAAACCTGTGCTGTTGAAAAGATACAAGACCAGCAGGAGGATGACACCCTGCCCTTTAGGGTCTTATTGCTCTAATTGTGTAACTCATTCTAACATGTCTATTTTGGTGCCCCCAGCTGAACTCTGAGTGGGGTGCACCTAGGGTACCGACTGGCTGAGGTAAGGCTACATTGCGCAGATCTTGTATAGCTGCTGTTAAGTGACCTGCTCAGTTCTGATGTTCCAACACAACCACATCCAAAGCTGATTCCTCGGATGGGGACCTTACAGGCACATCCGGGTGCACCAGAGCAGAGAAATTCTGCTCACCTAGATTTGCAGGCCGCCCCTGACTTGACAGCATGGATGGTCAAGATGAGGATACAGGGGGACATGGGAAGAATCCTGACCATTTGACGCCATCAGAGGAAG
This sequence comes from Neoceratodus forsteri, assembly GCA_016271365.2. Classification (NCBI taxonomy): domain Eukaryota; kingdom Metazoa; phylum Chordata; order Ceratodontiformes; family Ceratodontidae; genus Neoceratodus; species Neoceratodus forsteri. The sequence goes on along the minus strand of JADMNL010000035.1, from coordinate 100,407,921 downwards.
AAGATGCTTCTGAAGTAGTGGAGAGGGAATCAACAGAACATAAGAAAAAGATTCCAATTCCTTCCCTGTTTGATACAGAGTCTCTGTCCTGTCTTATAATGGAAGCTTGTTGGACATTTCAGCTAATGGATGTGCAAGTCATAACATCTGCGGATGTGATCCTATCCTGTTAGCTTCTTATGTATGGTACGTGCCTATTAACCACCGTAATCAGCAGTTATACAGCTATATAATGTATGTTAGAATGCTGTTAACCTTAGGAAATCATCATTTCCTAAGGTTGTTAACCTATCGATGTGACGTAGATTTGTTGTTAACCTATCGATCCTACGTCACATCGATAGGTTAACAGCGAGTGGTCTGCGATGAAGCCGCTTTTTCCAACGGGAACCGACTGAAGGAAACCCACGGGAAGGACTGAAGGGCAGCGGTGACTTTTTAAAAACGTAGCCATTTAATTTTTAATAGTGGGACCATACACTATAAAAATAATGTAGAGTCCCTCTATTCGGCAACGGTCAATTTAATCGTCTGCGCTGGTTGCCATGGCGACGAACCTCGAGCGCTCGCTCTCCGAGGTTTACATGGTCGCCTGGCAACCTCTCGACTGTTAACTGACCGATTAACGATAGAGGACCACATTATCCTCATGTTATGCACTGTTTAGAATTTTTTAAGTTGTTAACCACACTTTGGAACTTCCAAACAGTGGCATAACAAAAAAAATGCACCAGAGTTCCATAATTTCACACATAGAATGCAAACAGTGTTTTTTGACCATACACTATAAAAGATGTCTGGTTTAATTATGAATGCCTGTGGCTGCGGGGTTACAGTAAACCTCTCGAGCTACGCTCTTGAGGTTTACCATGTTGCCCTAGCAACCACTTGAGGTGATTACAGTGTGGTTATCGCCTGATCCTCAGCCATTATCCTCTATGTTATTCACCAAAGTGGTTTCCAAACATTGTGCACTACGACCAGATTGTTGAACAGGAATGGGCTGGGATGGATAATTGCAAGCAGCTCCCTAGGCCAAGGGTGACATGTTATCTATTCCTGGAGGGGAGCTCCTAGAAGTGGAAAGTTCCCCCTTTGGCAGGTAAAGTGGTGCATAATTCTATTAAGCAGATAGCCGTACTGACTGACAGTTTGGTGGTCCTAACCGACACCTATGATAAGCTGTTGGACGCTTCATGCAGAAGGGCTTTTGCCTCGAATGGAGTAAATCTTCGCACTTTGTATGCATCTTTCATTGTATGCAGAGCATTGAACTCGCGGGTGATGGCCCTGGGTAGTTATGTGCCCCCCAAGCATGGAAGGGGCGAACATTTTGCAGCTTGTGTCCATGGCATTGCCTTTCTGGGGGATGCCACAGAGGACAACTTTACAGATGTCAGCATGATCCTCTCATCACACTGCGGCAGCTATGCAGGGTGTCTGCCTTAGGAACTCGATCATGGACCAGGCATCGAAGTCAAAATGGTTTAACCTGTCCTTTTGAAGGAGGACTGTTACTTGACTCTGGCCTGGATGACATCTTGAAGGATGTCCAGGATAAGAAGGGACACATCCTGGTGTCCAAACAGCAGCAGACTCCATGTCAAGAGGGCAAGGAGGTGCATGGCAGCCTAGCGGTGGCTTTCATTTCTCCTGGAATTTGAGAAATAAGAGGAATAGGGGAGCCTATTCTGGATTTAAAGGCAACAGTAACAGAATATCCTTCGTCTGCATACATAATGATGGTGCAGGACAAAGGTGAGGTGATTCTCAATAAAGGTACACGAGCCCCATCTCTGCCCCCCTCCCTTGGTGGAAGACTGTAGAAGTTTGACTAGTGATGGGCTTAAGTAACATCAGACATGTGGGTGCTGGAAACCCTGGCTATGGTCTGTGCTATAGGGCTCACAACAGTACCCACGAGAGGTTGTTTCCTGCAGTCCCTTTGCGCCAAAAGCCAATAAAAAGGCAGACAGTGGCTCAGACCTTAGATTTTTTTATTATTATTATTCTTTGGTAACTGGGTAAGGACATGTTCTTATTGGGGGTGACCTGGGAGCACTGGGAAGGTTAAGTGTCTTGCTCAGTCATGCACAGTATGCAGGTTGAGGTTGTGGGAATCAAACCCAGGTCTGCAGGATGTACCAAGGTCATTCACAGCTCATTATTCTAATCTCTAGGCTGTAGTGCCAGCCTAGCTCAGGGCATTGATAACAGATCGGGGCAGCCCCCCTCCCCTCCCCCCCAGGAGGATCTGGGATTCTACTCTATTTTGTGGTTCCCAGGAAATTGGGATGGGGGTGGGGGGGTCTGTTTGATTCTAGAGCTGAAGCACTTAAACAGGCTTGTCTGCTACATGAAATTCAAGATGGAGTCCTTAGCTCAGTCATTGAAGCATCCATACATGTGAAGGATGCCCATCTCCTCATCTCCATTCACCGGTTGCACCTGACATTTCTGAGGTTCTCGATTCAGCGACTGCTTTTTCAGTACGAAGTGCTTCCCTTTGGCCTAGTGACAGCGCCCAGGGTATTTTAGAGGATCCTGATTGTGTTAGTGGCGCAGCTGAGATGGGAGGGACAGATCACATATATCCCTGCCTGGACGACTTCCTCATTTGACTGCTGACTGCTTGTATGGCGGGAAGATCGGTGTCAAGGATCCTGGTGGTCTTGAATACTCATGGTCCCTTATTCCATCTCAGAGGTTCGAACACTTGGGGTAGTGTTCTGCACAGACCAGGGGAAAGTGTTCTAGATTTCATCCAGGAAGAAGACTCTGAGGCTTGAAGTTCAGTGGCTGAGAAGACAGTCATTGGTTTCTGCTCAGACTTCTCTGGATTCTAGGTCTGATGGCTGCTGCATTAGAATTTGTACTGTGGGCATGATTGCATATAGGGCCCCTTCAGAACAGAATGCTTAAGGCTTGGAATCCAGACTCTGAAGACTGCTGAACCTTGATCTCGCTGCCACGGGCCATCCTACAATCACTAGCTTGGTGGGAGAACCTTGGGAACTTCAGCAAGGGGTCTGTCTTGGAAGTCCCAACAGAACTGATTTTGACGACTCACACCAGTCTGTTGGGTTGGGGCACGGTTCTGGACCAAGTCCTGGTCCAAGGAATCTGGACCCTCAAGGAGCAGCAGCTACAGATAAATGTGCTGGAGGTGAAGGCAGTGTTTTTTTGCCCTTCCTCGTTTTCACAGTCTTGTGCAGTCCAAGGCTGTGAAAGGGAGGTTGGGCAACACTGCAGTTGTAGTGTACGTAAACATTAGAGGCACAAGAAGCAAGGGAATACTGACAGAAGCACTCGAGGTGCTGCTGTTGGTAGAGATGAACCTTTTGATCCTCTCGGCTGTTCACCTGCCAGGGAAACTGAATATCCAGGCCGACTGGCTGAGTTGAAAGACCATTCAGGAGAATGGATGTTGAACTCTGAGGTGTTCCAGCTTCTGTGCAGAAGGTTCCAGCTGTCCTCAGACCACCTCTTTATGGCAGAGGAAAATGCTTAAGTACAGGGGTTCTTCAGCAGGTGCTGGTGGATGCTCTGTCTCAGACATGGGAGTTTTTCAGAGCTTGCTTTCCTACGCTTCTGTCTCTTCCCATGGCAATTCTCAAGATAAGGTAGTGAAGAGGAAGCTTCATTCTTTCAGCCCCAGAGTGGCCAAGAAGGTTGTGGTTCTCAGATCTTGTGAACCTAGCTTAGCAGGGTCCATTTGACTCCTGCTTTGAGGGGGGGAAGGACCTTCTGATCAAAGGTCCCATTCTGTATCCAAACCCATGGGAAGAGCCAGCCCGATGGTGTAGAGAGTTGAGGTGCAGGCGCCTTACCTCAAACCACGCCAGTGACCCAGGTTCGGGAACAGACTCTGGTCGCTGGGGGTCGGCAGGGGACGGGAGAGGATCGAGCATCCCAAGGACTGCTCTCCTCCATGGGGGTGGGCTAGGGCCATGCCTCGCTCTGTAGCGGCCCTGCTGCAGAGACCCGGGGCACTCAGAAGCGGCACAACAGGGAAAACCAGAAAAATGGAAAATGGTGTCGAGCAACGGATGGCGGCCACCTGGATCCCCGCTCCATGGAACCCCGATGAGCCAGGGAATCCGGTCAGCAGCATCAGGGCCGAGGCAAAAGAATGCTGGAAGGCAGTTTCCCTCCGGAAGGAGGGAACCCGTCCGACGAAGGGTTACGTTGGGCTACCCTGGTCGGCTGGGATCTGGGGGAAGCTGGCATCGGAGTGGGTTCAGAATGGAGCGGTGGTAGTCCTTGGCAGAAGGCCTGAAGGAGAGGCTGGTCGGACGCAGGGGGCGATAAATAAATAATACAAAAAAAAAAAAATTCAGGGGAGTACAGCTGGTGGCCTTGCTTTTGAGAGGAGGAGATTAAGGCAGGGTTTCTCCTAGAAAGTGGTGGATACCTTAATGTCCCCAAGGAAGAGGTTTGCTACTGCAGCTTATGACCATGTGTGGAGTACCTTCTTTGCTTGGGCCAGAGAGAGCAGGAGAGAGATCGGACCTTCTAAAGTTATGATCCTGCAGATACAGTATTGGATTTCTTGCAGGCAGGGTTAGACAAAGATCTCGCATTGAGCATCCTGGAAGGTGAGGTTTGTGCGCTCGGGGCAGCTCTAGGAACTGCCCATAGGCTCATCCCTGGGAACCAGTTTGGATGTTATCTGTTTTCTTGGTATGGTCAACAGAATTAGACTGTTTAAATCTCCACTACTGCCATAGGACCTGAATCTGGTGTGAAATGCTCTTTGCGGGGCACTGTTCAAGCCTCTCGTTAGTACCTTTGGCCATACCTTCTTACAAGGTGCGTTTCTTAATTGCAATCTGCTTAGCCAGGATTGGTGAACTTTTAGGCCCTGCCCTATTAAGAACCTTACCTTTGTATATAAGGAAAAGATTGTACTGAGGACGGTCCTGTTCTTTGTGCCTAAGATAACTGCATCCTTTCCTGTAAATCTGGAAATTTGTCTACCGTCCTTCTGTTGTAAACTGGCAAATCCAAATGAGGATGAGCTGCACGAGTTGGATTTGTGCAGGGCAGTTTTAAAGTTTTTATTGTTTTCAAGAAGCTACGAAAAAACAAGAACTGAAACTTTGTGTTCTAAGAGATATAACCACAAATTACAAAATTACTACATACAGATATTCATATAAGCGAAAACAATGTAAAGAAATATATACAAGTCAAATGGCAGTACTAATCTGTATGCATCAGTTCCCTTGCAAAATTCAGAGAGGAAAGAAAGGAAAGAGAAAAAGAAGTTCAGGCTTAGAAAGTTGTAGAGATGGGAATTAGAAAGGAGAGGAAAGAGAAAAAGGGAAGGAAGCTAGTTTTAAGCAGTTAAGTGATTCAGTAAAGAGCTCAGTTTCTTCTGGAAGTCCTTGGTCTTAATTGTAACCATGTGCAATCTTTTTTTAATTGTAATACTTCCACAGTCTCGTTTTTCCAATCTGCTAATGGAGGTACGGACGCCTTTAGCCAGTTATTTAGGAATAAGATTTTTTTTGCAGAGATGGAAATCTGAGCGATCCCACATTTATCTGACCAAGAAATCCCCTGTGGTGATGGAACTAGTCCAACAGCAACACAGATAAAGTTAAAATTTTTATGGACAGTGGACCTACCCCTAAAAGAATGAGGAATCTGGGACCAGAACTCTTTCACCTTCGGGCAGCCCCACATCTGATGTTTTAAATCAACCTCTCTGGTATTACGTTTAATACAGTTGTCTGTCTGTTGCAGCCCCATTTTTTTTTTCATGTGCACCAGATTAAGGAATAAGTTATTTAAAAGTTCTTATGGTAGAATCCTTATAGTTCATTAGTGAGAAGGATTTATGAGGTGTAGAGTCCAGATATCTTCCCATTTCCAATTAGCAGCATCTGCATTAGGGACTTTGTCCCAATAATTTATTGACTCAATAGCTTTACCTCTGAGTATGTTTATGAATAAAGTGTAGGAAGCTGAGATGCTTGCCTTTGTTTTACAAATAAAGAGGACATTTCTGGTGTTTTATGATCCAGAGTCTCATTTCTATTAGGCAGTCTATGTAAAGCCTTTATTAATTCTGCATTGAGATCAGTGTCATCCTGTGTGAGATTAAATTTCACTTTCAGTTGATAATTCCAGTGAAACTACATCTTTCACAAGATCCGAGATGTTCTTGATCCCTGTTGCTTCTAAATTGCCATTGTCAGTTGTTCTGAGTCATTTTTTCTCCTAGCCTAATATTAGGGTTACCCCACAGAGGTTGCATTCGAGACTTAAAAATATTCGGGCCCAGTAAAGCTACAGTTTGATTAATTTGCTTGTGTAGTACGATTTTTCACTGAAATGATACCAAGTTGCAAATGAAAGAAAAAGGAATCTTTAGAGAGATTTTGCTCCGTCAGAATGTGATATTCCATATTTATCCAGTCCAGGCTACATTAGTTCGAGCACAAACCATTTACAATATTGCAGTGCTCTGTATGCTGAGTAGTATAGATAACCATCCAGGAGCTTTAGTCCACCATTTTGTCTTAATCTAGTAAATTTATAGTAGGCTTGTCTAGGCCTTTTGTGACTCTTAATGAACTTCTTATAGAAGCATTTTGAATAGACAAAAAAAAACCCCACATTTTTGGGAAACGGTTCATCATGAGCATTAGAGAATACAAAATGTTGAGTAAGAGAATCATTTTTATAGAATCTGTTCTACCTCATATATCCTGAGGGAGCTTTTCTAACATCCTGCTTTAAATATAAAAGGTTATGCTTATCCAGGGTTCTGTATGTCCTTTGACCATCCCAAGCCCGTACTTTTAGATTAATCTTTGGTATAGAGATTATTTGAGCAATAACAGAGAAGCCTGTAATTTCTGAGTGATTAAAGACCGATTGGGGGGATGTGTGGGCCATAGTGCAGCCGAAGGCAACCTCCCTCCAACCGGTCATTAATCTAAGGAAATGTCTGGCATAGAGGGTGTTATTGCGATAAGTCTAATCGCAATAACAGTTCTTTGTCCTCGTTTATTTTTAACTTAATTAAGGTTTTAATCAGAGTGGCGTGAGCTATGTGTGCAGCACAGCTTCAGTTGGCTGCTGAATGTAATTTCTAAGATGTTAATGACTGATCCAGTAGCCAATAAGGAGCCTCACTAGGCTCATGAATAGACTTCTGATGAGACAGTATGCGATTTATCCTTGTTTATTTTGTGACTGGAGAATCTTCCAAAATCCTGCAGGACCTTAAATATTTTTGGTATTGTATTGTTTGGGTCAGGCACTGTGAGTAATTTCTAACCTCAGGATTTCTTCAATATTCTTAACTCTTTCAGTCAGCCTGCAGTGTTGAACTGCCTGGAGAATGGAACATGTGCAAATGGTAGAACACTCATTGGCTCATGCTACCATTCAGACTGCTGCCCTTACCAACTGCTGTGTTCTATAACGGTCAGATTTAATTGTCCGCCTGCTAGTCAAGACATCTCTGAGATCTTTCGTTACAGTCGTGATTTTCGTTGTTTTTTCATCATTCATCTGCTGCCTTTACTCTCTGGTATTTTTGGTAGCACTAGGTTAGCTTAGTTTTAGTTCTCTGATTTAGTGGTTCCTCTTGGTTCTCAGTAACCATCGAGGAACTGGTGTTCTGTCAGGTTATTTACTTGTCTTATTTTAATTTTACTTCGTTTTAGTTTGTCACTAGTGTATTCCGTGTGAACAGATACTTTACCATTCCTTTTTGCCTATTTGTGGTGTTTTTTCCTCAGAGTAACTAACGCATGAGCCAGTCAGCAGTTGGCACAGGAGAAGGTGGTCTGGCACTTCCTTAAGGGCCTTGACCACATTTCCCCTCTGGTGCGTGAACCACCACCACCTTGGGACTTGTTGCTGGCACTGGCAAAGCTCAAGGGCAAGCCATTCGAACCGATGCACCTTCCTGGTGGCTATCACGTCAGCCAGAAGGATCAGTGAGCTCCAGGCGCTTTTGATGGAGTCTCCTTACTTGGTCTTTCACAGGGACAAGGTTGTCCGCCCCAACCCGAAGTTCCTCCTGAAGGTTGTGTCAGTTTCACCTTAACCAGGTGATTAATCTTCCGGTGTACTTTACCAGTCACGCCTTTGAGGCAGAGTACGGGCTCCATACTCTGGACCTGAGGGGAGCGCTCACTTACTACAAAGAGCGTGCGGTTGGAGTTCAGGGAGAGGTTTGACAGTTGTTTGTCAGTATGCTGAAGCCACACCTGGCAGACTGGGAGCCAAGCAGACGATTGACAGGTGGATTGCATCCTAGACTGATCTCTGCTGTAGGTTGGCGGGTAGGGAGTCTCCCCGTAGGGCTCATGGCACCCTCCATAACCCTACCTGGGTGGCTGCTCCAGGGGGACTCCCAGCAGGAAATCTGTAGGACAGCTTCATGGAGGTCAGCACACACCTTCATTTCCCATTACCACATCGACCTTGAGTCACACCAGGATGCTGGTTTTGGGGCTTCAGTTCTCCAGTCTGTTTCCCCAAGTAGGGGGGTGGCTCCTTGCCCCCCTTCTCCTGGAGAAGTGCTAGGAGTCTGCCAGAAAGTGTGGATAGAATATCATTTCCACATTCCCAGAAAAACAGGTTACTCACCTGTAACAGTAGTTCTAGAAGTGGTATATGAAGTTCATCCACACAGACCCGCCTGCCCCCCCTTGACTTTGATACACATAACTGCTTTCGGTGGGCAAGATCTGGCATCATGGGGCGGAGCTGAGAAACTTACCCTGGATGGGTGGGAGGAGCCAGCTTGAAGATGTTTCAGCGAAGTTTTAAAGGGAAAGGCACTGCCAGAAAGTGTGGATGAACAGTATATACCAGTCCTAGAACTACTGTTACAGGTGAGTGACCTGTTTTTGCTGAGCCTCCTGCTGAAGAAGCAAAGGAGCTCCCAGCAGATAAAAACAAAAAGCCCTCTGCTGAGGACATTGCTAAAGCCCTGCAGGTCACTCAGGACATCCAGACTGCAGGTTCGATCCTGGATTCACTGGTTCCAATCCCACCACCGGTTCCCACAGACCAGGGTCATGAAGTGTATTTTGAGGAGGACTGAGAATATCCCCTGAGCAAGATTTTGGTACCCCTCCTCGTGGACAGGATGATTTTTCATCCCCTTTTTCCTTTGTCAGACAAGTGGCTGACACTTTAGGCCTCTTAAGAGTCTGTGGAAGATGAGGAGGATGCAGAAATTATGGATATAATGGGTCTGGTTCCTTCTAAGAGATTGTTCCACCCTATCCACAGTTCTATTAAGAAAGCCAGCCTAAAAATTCTACAAACACCATCCTTTGTCCCTGGGTTTGTCAAGAAGGTTAAAAAAAAAAAAAATTAATTGGTCTGCTGCTGAGTATTTGTATTTTCACCCAGACCATGAGGGTGTGGCACAGGCTGCTGCCTGTGATAAAGCTAAAGTCCCACTCTCATCTCATCCCCCTGATAGATCTGAGGAAAATTGACTCCTTCTCTGCAGACAGATTATATGGCATATGCTGCACAATATCAGAAGACCCTTTGATACTCTGTACTGGCAATAAACTGACAGTGCTAGGTGATGTGTGTGGCAAGATAGGCATATACCCTTTATTAATGTTCTTATGTATGTGCTGTAATGTACTTTAGAGTTGAGACACTGTCCCTTTAAAAGGCCAGGAAGAGTTGAACAAAATAACAAGAATTTCTGTTAAAGCCAGCATAGGCCTGGCATTTACCTAGATAAGGAACTGACAGGTTTATGACCATAAAAGCCATAACTCTTGGATTGAATGGTCAAACTGGACATTTAGCCTCCACTAGCAGGAAAGGGCCAATGGGAGTCCAGCTTAAGGTCATAAAGTATAAAAACCAGAACCAGATTATGAAGAAACCAGATGTTACAGGAGTTAGACATGGAACCACAGTGACACCTGCAGGACGAGGTGAAACTGTTGCACCCTTACCTAAGGGGAGGGGTCAGGCCACCATTCTGACTATTTATCAGACACACATTTTGAAATCCAAGCATTTTTAGCTTGGAGTCTAAAGCCTGAGGACTTGGAGGGGTCTCTGAGCCAAGACGAACTTGCAGAGCTGGCAAAAGGGATGAACTCCCATTAAAATGGCATTGTTTGCTGCAGTAACTCTACTGCAGAATTCTGCAGTGCTGCGCTTCACCCTGGTGGGGTTTGTGCTTCATCCTGGTGGGCTTCACTGTATATACTTTTGAACAAAAAGTATATGATAGGACTGGAAAAACCTGTAAATCCAGACCCGAGTGTGTGGATGTTGGACTTTCCACACACTGAACGAAATGCTGATTTTAAGTCAGAATTTTAGGAAACAGACTTTTCACCAAGAACACACCTGGAATCTAAAAAGGACCTTCAGAGTACTGACTTTGGTCACAAACTTGCTACAAAATCCATTGCTTAAAGACTTTTACCTACGAAGAGGGTTTCCCTCTAAAAAGGGACATCTGATATTTTCTGTACTCTGAAACCTCAGGACAAGGTATAGTTTAAAACAACAGTAGATAGTGTTTTCTGTAAACCATCCAGTGTTGTTTTTAGTATTGTCTGCATTTCAGAAATCTTCCAAATTGTAAAATTTACTGTGTTGTTTTTATTTAAGTCAGCTGTTATACTTTTCTTATCAACTCTTCCTGGGGTCCGATTGTGTGAGCGAACATTTTAATAGAAGGGTTTTTGTAAAGGCTGTACACCTTGATAACAGATAGTGACCGCTCAGCTATCCTACAATCTCCTTAGGCAAGAGGCTGTCAGTGGTAGTGGTGGGATTAAAACTCGAACGTAGTACAGTCGGGGGGACTCAGAACTACAGTTTCCACCTTCCCACTGGGAAAAGGGGGGTTGGCGAGTCTTCCTGAACTCTACAACTGCTCATGAGTTCTGTTTATTAAAAAAAAAAAAAAAAAAAAAAGGAAAGAAAAAAGGGGGACTCTCCCTGCAAACAGGAGGTCTTGCCGCACCCCCTGAGGTTGGGCTCGTGACTGTGTGGCACATGATCTGGCTGACACTGTCGGGACAGTATAGGATGCCACCAGATAACAATTTCACATGGCTGTGGATGCAAATGACACTGCATCCAGGTTGTTGGCCCTATCAGTGTCTTTGAGGAGGTTTCCCTGGCCCAGAACAACCAGTCTTACCCAAGACACAGAGTTAAAGGCCATGGATTTTCTTAGTGAAAACAATTCCCTTTTTGGTGATGAGACTGAGGCATACATGAAAAAGGTGGAAAAGACAAAACCACCTATAGAAGCAACTCTAAGAGAGAGCCTCCACGTCTTTTAGATCCATGGGAAGGTGAGGTAGGGGTAGGGAGTATTAGCCCTGAGCTTATGTCCCAGTCTCCATGCATATAGATAATACTCTGGCTAGAGGTTACTACAGAGGCAGGGGTAGGAGGCCTTTTAGGCAGGCTGATTCAACCCCAGCATCCAGACCTCATTTCAGGCATTTTCCAAAATTTGAGGGCCACAGAATTTTTGCAGCCTTCAACCCCTGCAGAGACGATTCTTCTGGAATCGAAGGTAAAAAAGCCTCTGCATGCAAGAGCAATAGAGCCAGTCCCTCTCTCCCAAAGGGGGAAGGGCATGTACTCCAGATACTTCCTGACCAAAAAGAATCCTAGACTGCAGATCCCTGAACAAACACTTGGCAAAGCTCAAGTTCAAAATGGTAACTCTTGACATTATCTCTTCTCTAAGGAAAGGAAACCAGCTGGCATCTCTGGACCTAAAAAATGCCTACTTTTCACATCCCAACCAGACCATGCCACAGAAAATACCTAAGGGTCACTCTGCCCTCAGGGTACTACCTTTTTTCAGCACTCCCCTTTGGGCTCACTTCTGCCCCAGGAGTGTTCACAAAGTGCCTAGCTGTGGTGGCAGCCTATCTCAGGAGATAAATCGTAGTATTCCCTCACCTGGATGACTGGCTAGTCGTGGCGGAATCATACTAACAGGTAAAGGACTCCGTCAGGGTCAACCAGAGTACCCTGGAGTCTCTGGGCTTCCTCATCACTACTCAGAAGTCTCAGTTGAAACCAGTTCAGTCACTGGAATTCATTTGAGCAGAACTGGATATGGCCCAGGGCAAGACATTCCTCCCTCAAGAGAGGGTAAACAACTTACTGACCCTGGCAAACCCCTTTACCTTGGGTCAGCCCAGGGCTGCAAGGCAGTTCCTGGCATCAACTACCACAGTAGTCTTAGGTGCCAGGTTTCAGCTGAGGCACATTCAGTACCACTTGAGATCCCATTGGTTCCAGAGAAGTGAACCCATTTCAAAGCTTGTGCCAGTTACAAGAACTCTGCTACTGGCACTGCAATGGCAGAAAGAAAGGGACAACCTCAGGCAGGGCATCCCTTTTCAGCAGCAGCACCACACTGTGGTTCTAACAACAGATGCCTCCCCCCTAGGGTGGGGGGCAAACACAGGTGACCTCATAATCAGTGGAAGTTGATCCCCTCAGGAATCCAAGTTGCATATCAACCTCTTGGAGTTGAGAGCGGTCCTTCTTTCCCCAAAGACATTTGCTCCTCAGTTGGGGGTCAGTCATTCCAGGTTAGGACAGGCAACACAACCACTATGTGGGACATCAGCGGGGTGGGGTGGGGTGTGCAAGATCCTCAAGGTTGTGCACAGAGGCCATGAAAATCTGATCCCTAGTGTGTTCCATGGAAGTACATTGGTCCGTCATTCATGTTCCATGGAAGGACAGTACACGGGCAGATTCACTCTGCAGAATCCGTCAGGATCATCGTGAATAGGCTTTAAACAAGCAAGTGTTGGACACAGTTTCAGATGTTGGGGTGCTCTAGAAATAGACCTGTTTGCCTCAAAAGAAAACCATCCGCTTCCTCTTTACTGCTGCAGGCCCCTCTCATTGGGCACATTACCCATGGAGGTGTTAGCCCTGGATTGGAAGGAAAATTCCTGTATGCTTTTCCTCCATTTCCACTGTTGTTGAGAGTCCTTCTCAAACTCTGGAGAAGTCTGCAACAGTGATTCTAACCCCAGGTATTCTTCAATATCCACTCTAGCAGTCAGTCTCCTGGATTGCACTGCCCCGGAGATAAATGGAACTTTATGCAAATAATGGAACATTAATTGGCTTGTGCCACTATTCAAATCTGCTGCCCTGGCAACTGTAGGCGTTCAAAGATGCTCAGATTTCTTTCTCTGCCTGCCTAGTTGGTCGCCTCGGAGACTGCTCCTCACTGTTACTGAGAGAGCTTAGTTTTTGTCAACAAAAACCATAAGTATTATTTTTATTTTATTTCATTTTTGCTGCCCGCTGTAGTTTCTAGTTTATTTTAGTGTTATTTAGTTTATTTTAGCTACTTTTGTGGTTCCTCGTTGGTTCCCTGTAACCGGTGAGGGAACAGTCTTAGTCTTATTTGCATTAGTGTTTAAATCACTATTTCTTTAGCTTAAATTGTAGTGATTGTTTATTGCTGTCCGGTTTATTTGGGTAACATTTTACTGGGATTTTAACGGTTTCCTCAGTTGAGGAACGGACTGCGAGCTATTTATATTTAAAGCTTACGATTACTCTCCGGTTTCTTTTCGGTTCACGAACTGATACAGAAACTTTAGACTTATTATTTAAATTCTTTAGTTTACCATGATAATGTCTGATAAACCCAAGAAAAAGACCAGACCTACCATATTTAAAAACTGTACTAAATGTCAGGAAATGTTCTCCAAGGCAGTAAGCATGAACTTTGCTTGTTTTGCCTGGGAGTTGAACATTTTGATGTTGAATGTGAAGTATGTAAGAGTTATCCGGGGAAAAAAATTTCAAAACTTCCAAAGGATCTGTTTTGGATCCGAATGTTGATAAAAATATGTCTAAAGATGCCTGTTCAAACGCCCCTAAAAAAGAAGAGACATCTGGCCAGAAAAGGCCAGGAGAACTGGTAAAGGATTCACCTCCTTTAAAAAAGCTGGACAAGAAAAAGAACACTAGTTCCTTGGCTGAAAAAACAATGGGCTCCCAGCTATTACAGGCAATATGCCAACCGCTGACCAGTTGGCACAGTCTCTCCAAATATTGCAGACTGGTTTGGCTCCGGTTAACCAGCAACAAGTTACTCTTTCAACACTTATGTCTGTGTTGTCTGTAGAGGCTGTGCATCCTTCCCAGGATGATTCTGGGGAGGAATGTGAGGATGAACTAATGGAACCTGAAGTTTCCCCTGAGCATGGGTTGGATTCCCCCACCCAACCCCAGTAACTGAGGGTTTTCCTCACACTTTACTTTCGTGAAGCAAATGGTTGAAGCTCTTGACCTCACTCCTTATGAGCCTGAACAGGATGAAGAGGAAGTGCACTTTATAGACATGATGGGGCTAACACCCACAAGAAAGGTGTTGCTTCTTGAAGCATTTAATAGGCAACAAGTACTTAAAATTCTTGATACCCCAAACATAATTTTGCCTGTGGACAAGAAAGCTGACAAGAAATATTGGCTTGATCGTTGGGGACGGAATTCTTTGTCACCCAGACCCTGAGGGGGTGGTGCAAACAGCAGCATGTGATGAGGCTGAAGTACCCCTGGCTACACATCCATTGGAGAAAGACTCCAGTAAATTGGATGGGATGTCAAAAAAACGGTATCTGGCAGCCTCCCTGGGTATTAGAGAAGTTAACTACATGGGCTATGCAGCCCAATATCAGAAAACCCTGTGGAACTCCATCATGGCCTTTGCTGATAAGGCACCCCCCAAGCCTGCAGGCTGAACTTGTAGAAACAGCCAGGTGTGGCCTGGAAGCCACAAAATATCAATTCCACATGGCTGTGGGTGTGAATGACAGTGCAGCCAGATGGATGGCTTTGTCCATTGCCCTTAAAAGATTTGTCTGGCGAGGGCAACCAGTCTCACTCAGGATACCCAAAACGAAGCAGTGGTTTTCCCGGTGGAAAATAATGCTCTGTTTGGACCCAAAACAGAGGAGTATATGAAAAAAGTGGATGAATATAAGGCCACTTACAAAAGTAACTGCCAGAGAGAGTGCCTCTACTTTGTACAGGCCCGTGGAAGGGGGTGTAGGATAGGGATTATACCTGACCTTTCTACCAAACACAAGCTACCCCTAGTTACTCTCTGAGAGGGTACTATAGAGGCAGGGGTCGCAGAGGATTCAGAAGGATAGATCAGTCCCTTCAGCCTTCCACACAGTCGAAGCAGAACCCCTGATGTATTAGTCAGGATCGCCTCCTCTATTCCGTCAGAGGCAGACTGACCCCACTACTTCCAATACTGGAAATCCCATCACTACAGACAAGTGGATATTGGAGGTGGTGGGTCAGGGACTGGTCCTCTGTTTCAAAACCTTCCCCAAGTTAAAACCGAGATTATTCAGGTGCCCAGACCCAGCAGAGAGGAAACTACTGGAAAAAGGGGTATCTTACTTCAAGAAGAAGCTCTTGCGGCAGGTAAGCACAGATGGGACTGATGCTGGCCGGTGGCAGGACCTTAAGGCAAACTTCTTTCTAGCAGTACCTAGCGGGGACCGCACCTTGCTGATGTCGGCTCTGAACCCGATGTCCCACCCAGTATATGAGGAGGCAGTCTCTGCATGCTCCAGTTCTTTTCCTGCCGTCACACTTGATCATTGACTTTTCAACTGCTTCTATCGGCAGTTCTGACCGCTATAACTGTTTATTCTCAGTTATTAATCGCATTTCCTGCATGTCTACTACACTTTTTTAGGGCACACTAACAAGTGCTCCTGTGGACGTCAGATCCCCTCGGACGGCCACACGGCCTGTTTATCCTCCCTGGGCCAGGACCACAACACTGGTGCCTGCTCTCACTGTCAGGCCTTTAATAGCAGGACCAGAATTCGGCGCCAAAAGTCTGTCCAGGCTTTCCTTGCCCAGAAACAACTTGCAGCCATGCAGAAGGATTCGTCCTTGGGGGAGGAGTCTCCCAATCGTTCTTCGTCCAAGAAACACCATTCCTCCAAATCGAAGGAGAAGCACAGAAAGAGAGAGATCCCACTCCAGGTACCGATCATCTGGGTCCCACGTGGCCTCCAGGTTGGGTTCCTCTGGCCAGGACTCCTCCCTTACGGCCCTGAAGCCCGCTCCAGCCTCTGGTGGGGAGGCCTCTTTCCAGAAGCCCTCTGAGCAATCACCGACCCTCCTCCCGCCGCATCAGGGAGATCCTCTGATCCAGGTAAGGCCCATTCTTCCTCCTGGTCAGCCTTTGTCTCTGGTGCTGACTCCCAGGAGAGATCTAAGTCTTCCAGCCTGCCAGTGGGTAGGGTCTCATTTCTCCCGCCTAAACAGACCAAGTCTTCTGAAAAAGACAAACACTGTCAGACGCCTGCATCTGACAGACGCCCGATGGTGGAGGTTCACAAGCCACTGTCGTAAGTCTGCCGATGGCACTTCCTCCTCTGTTGCTGCAGTGCCGCCTCCGACTTGGACTCCACTGCCAGCCAGTCCTGATGACGCTAGCGGACAACCCGTCGTCTGTGGAACAGACACCAGCCCGTAGGCCTTCTTCTGAGCCCGATGATGGCCTTCAGGCCCAGGACACCTCGTTGTTGCCTGTACGCCCTACCCGCCAACGGTCACCCACCGACGCCGGATCTGGCTCCGCCGACTCCAGGCTCGCCGAGGCTCAATATGAGCCAGGTAAAGGATCTCTTTCCCATTGGTGGGAGACAATAAAGCCTGACCTATTGCCTGCCAAACCTACTCCGGCTGCTCTCCTTCCCGAGCCTATCCCAAATCCAAATGTAGGGGCTGAACCCCCGCCCACAGGGGATGAGATTACACCTCCTCCTTCTGATGAAAATAGGAGCAGGCGCCATTCACCTCCCAGAAAGAAGCTGGATAAAAGGAGGCACCGCAGGTCTTGCAGCTCTAGCCCCTCCTGCTCTCCAGACAGGCACAGATGCAAAAGGAGGAGACATCACTCTCCCTCTCCTTTTTCATCAGACTCCTATATCCTGACGGATTCCTCTTCTTCCTCCTCCTCGGTGGAGGATCCACCTTCAGGAGAGCCTGAAGACCAGACTAAACCACCTCTTGATGATCCCTTGTTTATGGAGGTCATGCGGCACATCCAGTCAAACATGGGTTTTGACACAGAGACCCTCAACCTGGAGCGCTCTAGGCTTGCCAGATATCTCTGGCAAAAAGATGCCAAGCCCATGGTCATCCCACCTTTGGTGGACACCTTTGCTGACATGACTCAAGCCACCTGGCGGCACCCTCACTCTTCCTCATCGGATCCCAAAAAGGCTAATCGCTTATACCGGGCTCCTACGGAACATCCCTTTTTTGCTGAGCAACCTGCTGCAGTTTTGATGGTCACCTCTGTGGCTCATGATTGTTCAGAGGCCCAAACACCTGAGCACCCATCCACCGGAAAGGGAGTCCAAGCAGCTGGATTCAATGGGCAGAAAGGTGTACGCGTCTGCCACTTACAGCGTCAGTAGCCTGAGCTTCCTGACTCTAATGGTCCAGTATCAGAATGCCCCTTGGGAACAGGGACTGGACATACTGCAGGCTGTGCCTGACTGCTCTGAGAAGGCAGAACTTGCTAAATTACTCCAGACCGGATCAGACGTAGGCACGCATGTGCTTCGCTCTGCATACAGCTCTGCGGACACATCAGCAAGGGCAGCTGCTATGGGCATTTGCCTCCAACGCTGCTCCAGGTCTCCATGTCCATGCCAGATGTGCAATACAACATTCTGGATGTGCCCTTGAAAGGCTCTGTCCTCTTCGTTGAAGAGTCGGAGAAGATTATCTCTAAACTTCAAGACTCCGGTAAGGCTGTCCGTACCTTGCAGTCGCTGTACCGCCCGAAGCAGGGACAGTTTCATAGGTCCTGTTTTCGTGGCTGATGAGGTCATCAGCCTCAGCAACCCCGCTTTCAGAACCAGCCTCAGCGGGGAGTCTTTGGTCGGCGAGGCGGAGCCAGGGGTTCCTCGGCCTTTACCTCCCAACTGGCTAAACCAGCCCAAGCCGCCTTCCCTCCCCCTCATAACACCGGACTATCCAGGCAACCCACCTTCCAGACGGCTCTTGCAGGAGGTGGGAGTTGCTTCTCTCTATACCCAGAAGCCTGGAGACAAGTGACTCCAAACAATGGGTTTTTGAACTTGGATCACAGGCACTCTTATCAAGTTCGTAGATCTTCCTCCGGACAGACCACCAAGGGGACACAGAGACCTCATTCTCCAGGAAATCCAGGCTCTGCTCTCCAAAAGGGCAATAGAACCAGTTCCCCCTGCCGAGAGGGGCTCCGGGTTCTATTCTCACTTCTTTCTGGTCCCGAAGAAGTCGGGAGATTTAAGGCCGATTCTTTAAGACTTCAGCGACTTGAAACTTTGGGTCTTCTGCAGACGCTTCAAGATGGTCACACTTCAAAACATTCTCCTCGTGATCAGCCCAGGAGACTGGTTAGTATTCCTGGATATGCAGGACACTTATCTCCACATCTGGGTCGCCAAGTGTCACCAGAGATACCAGAGGTTCACGTTTCAGGGAGAACGTTTTCAATTCAGGAGTTCTTCCCTTCCACCTCTCATCCACCCCAAGGGTCTTTACGAAGTGCTTGGCGGTGGTAGCCGCAACACCTCGCAGGAGGGGTCATTTCATGTTCCCTTACCTGGACGACTGGCTCCTTCTGGCTCCCTCCAGGGATAGTCTCCAGGACACCATCCAGGACACCTGCACCCTTTGCAGCCACCTGGGGGTTTACTGGCGGGCACTCCTTTTTGGACGGACGTTCCCAGGCAGACCCTATCCACGGATGCTTACAATACGGGATGGGGAGCACACTTAGGAAGTCACAGGACTCAAGGATCTTGGTCTCTGGTAGAACAGTCCCTGCACATCAGTGTCCTAGAATTGAGAGCCATTCTGTATGCTCTGCAAGTGCTGGACTCCGTGATCTTACCAGGTCTCCTTCTCATCCGGACGGACAACATGGCGGTGGTCTTCCACCTCAACAAACAGGGGGTACTCAGTCTTACCCTCTATGCTGAGAGGCCATGAGAGTGTGGGAATGGGCCATAGCCCATCAGGTGACCATCTCCGCAGTTCACGTTCCAGGGGTCTAGAACGATATCTCTCAGATGCTCTCAGCAGATCAAGGTTGCAGGCTCACAAATGGTTTCTCCGTGAGTCTGTGGTCGATGACCTGTTGGTTAGGTGGGAGACACCAGAGTTGGACCTTTTTGCATCCCAGTCCAACGCAAAACTGCCCAGATTCTGCTTGCTGGATCCCGAGCCTGGTGTTTTTTGGCAAGACGCATTGTCCCTCTCTTGGAGGGGGAGATTTCTGTATGCCTCCCCCCCCCCCTTTCCATTGATTGAGAGAGTCCTCCTCAAGGTGTAATCCAATGGTACCCCACTGATCCTAGCTACTCCACTGTGGCCACACCAGATTTGGTTTCTGTTGCTTCAGCAGCTAGCGGCGGCGCCGCCCATATCGCTGCCACTCTAAATCCACCTTCTTTGTCAGGACAGCGGGTGCCTGGTTCACCTGAATCTGCATTCTCTTCACCTTCATGCCTGGCTCCTCAAGACCTAGTTAAGCTCAGGACTGGAGTCTCCAATAAGGTGGCTGAAGTCCTGGTGGAGGCCAGAAAACCCTCCACGAGAGCAACTTCTGCTATGAAATGGAAATGGTTCTGTCTCTGGGCTGCAGCAAGAAAACTAGATCCGCTGATTTGTCCGGTCAACACATTGCTAGAATGCCTGCTCTCTTTATCGGAGTCAGGCCTCAGTTACTTTTCTATCAAAGTACACCTGGCTGCCCTTTCTGCCTATCATGTCCCTGCCTAGGGCAGAACAGTAGCTCAATTGGAAGTGTCCGGATCTTTCCTCTGGGGCATTCTTCATATAAGACCCCCATTCGGGATGCTGTTCCTCCTTAGGACCTTTTATTTGTGTTGGAAAAGCTTACCCTCCCTCTTTTTTTAACCCGCCATGGATTGTGAGCTACGTTTTCTCACCTGGAAAACGTTCTTTTTGGTTGCCGTCACCTCGACCAGGAGAATTTCTGAGCTTCAGGCCCTCATGTATAAGGAGACTTACTTGGTTTATCACAAAGTCTTTGTGTACTAATCCTACGTTTCTCCCTAAGGTAGTGTCGGAAATTACACTAAACCAGGAAGCTCTTCTCCCTGTTTACTACCCCAGTTATGTTAATAAAGGGGAGGTGCTACTCCACACATCACATTTTACGTTATCTGTCTAGGACCAAGGGGTCCAGGAAGTCCGACCATTTGTTCCTTTCTTTTGCTGCTTGTTCTTTAGGATGCCCAGTTTACAAGCAAACCCTTTCGTGGTGGTTTGTGCACTACATCAGCTTCTGCTATCAGAAACATGGCAGACCCCTTTCAGTTTCGCTCAAGGGGCACTCTGCCAGGGCTGTTGCATCCTTTGCCGCTCCTAAGAGGGTTTCCGCCTCGGATATTTGTGCAGCGGTCACATGGCATTCTGCTCATACCTTTAAGCACTACAGCCTGGATATTGCCTCTTGATGCAGAGTGGTCTTTTGCCTTGCGGTCCTGCAGGGCCTGATCTCCTGAGGAGTCTCTTTCTGTCTCATTCCTTGTCCACTCCTAGTTTCCCAAGTGGTTGTATTTAGTTTATACTGCCTATGAATCAGTCTTATCTATGTCTACCTGCTGCAAGAGCTTCCTCTCGAAGTAAGATGGTACAGTTATGTAAGAACTTACCTCAACATAGATCTTCAAGAGAAGCTCTTGCAGCAGGTATATTTCCCCCTGGAGGTCTACTTCTGTCTACATGAGACAGGAATCCAGGTTGCCTGCTGGATGAGGAAGCGCCATCTTTTCATCTGCACCTTTTGTGCGAACTGCCGGTGTTTTCTGGTGATACAAGAACGGGAGCATGCTGGGACCACCTTCTCTTATACACTGGGTGTTGGGGGCAGAGCCGACTTCAGCGAGGGGTGGTTCCTGCTAGGTACTGCAAGAAAGAAGTTTGCCGTGGGGTCCTGCCACCTGCGTCAGTCCTGTATGTTTCAAACAACATGAAGTTTTGCTGTATTCTGACAATTGCAGTGATTCCCAACCTTTGAACTGCCAGGAGAACAAAGAGTTAACTTTCTTTGCAGGGCATAGAATGCTGAGCTCGAGCTCGGTTGAAGTCTCTGTCTGGAGTGATTCAAACCTAAACCATCAGATTCTTTACTCCGCCTCACTGAACGGTCGCTGCGGAGATTTTTCCTTCAGCTCGGTTCGAAAGTCGGTTAACGTTTTCAGTTTTTAAACTGAAAAAAGTATCCGCATAGTCTGTTCAGTTTCTGTCTGTGGTGCCGTGAGTACTAGATAGGAATTGTTTTGTTTTTCTGTGCGGAACTTGTAAAAGTGCGGCTCGGTTCAGCTGAATCGGCCATTTGTTAGTGAAATTTGTTTGTTTACTTAGTGTGTGGTTACTGGTTCTTATCAGTTCTAAAAAAAAAAAAAAAGTGTTTTAAACCATTTTTTTCCCGTACCTGTGACACGGCTAGGAACCGATAAGGGAGTTTTGCCTGGTGGTTGCCAAAAAAAGGGTAAGTTTGGTTAGGTTGGCCATGTCTGAGAAACCCAAGAAATAAACCGGGACCACTGGGTTTCAACACTGCAGTGAGTGTGGGGAGGTCTTTGCTAAGGCCGATCCCCACGCCACCTGTGTTTGTTGTCTGGGGTTTGACCACCTCGATCCAGACTGCCAAATATGTAAAAACTTTCCCAAATCTACCCTTGAGAAGAGATTAGGTAGACTGAGGGAAAAGGAGGCCGAGAAGTCCGCTGACCCGGATGGTTAGTCCAGTTCGGTTTCGACTGAACCAGGAGGAGTGCCCTCTGACCAGGGTGATACCGGGCAAGGAGAGCAGATTCAAGGGATCGGTTCCTACAAAAGAAACGCAAAAGATAAATCGTCCGGTTCGGATCCAGAGGTTCATGTTCACCGCCAAGAGATGGTCAGGCTTATTCAGATTGTGGAATTGTCTGTCGTTCTGACCGATCCGCCCTTCTGGCGGGGTTCGTTGGTTGTTCCCCAGTTCAGAGTATACCCTTGAAGATTTTTATGAACCGGAATTTGAAGAGGAAGGGGAATTTGAGGATGATGGTGTAAGTGAAGGTCTGAATATGCCTGTGGAACTGGACATCTCCCCAGACAGACCTTTAGGTGTATCCCCTTCTAGGCTTTCTGAGTCCCCTTCCCACTTTATGTTCTACAGAAAGGTGGCTGAAACCCTCCAACTTCCTATGGAAGAGGTAATGGAGGATCAGGAGGAGCCTGATTATGTAGAAATGATGGACATCCCAGAGTCCAGGAGACTGTCTATTCCCCTCCACAAATCTTTTGGGAAACAGACACAAAAAATTCTGAAGTCTCCCAATACCTCCTGTGGATAGAAGAATGGACAAGAGATATACACTCTCAGGCTCAGAAATGGAGTTTTTATACCACCAATGCAGCCATGTTGGGGTTGTGCAGGCTGCTGCCTGTGATAAGGCAAGCATTCCCTTGGCTTCACACCCCCTAGACAAAGACTCTAGGAAGGTTGATGCCATGGCAAAAAAGCTGTACATGGCATTTTCCCTTGGACTCAGACAGGCAAATTATATGGCCTATGCAGCCAGGTACCAGAAGTCCAGGTAGGACTCTGTACTGGCACTGGCTGAACAGGCCTCCCCCCAGCTAGCCAATGAGCTGGAGGCGGTGGCTGCAGATGGGATTGAGACATCGAAAGTTCAGTTTCATGCTGCTGTAGACTCTAATGATATATCAAGAGTCATGGCTACATCTGTGGCTCTTCGGAGAATGGGTTGGCTCAGATGTACTAGCCTCTCGCAGGATACCCAGGCTAAAGCCATGGATTTTCCTGTAGTAGGTAATTCTCTGTTTGGGGAGCAGACAGAGACTTACATGAAGAAAATGGACGAGTACAGGACCACATACAGGAGTGCTCAGGCCAAGGAGAGGCAGGCAGCTCCTCAAAGGCAGCAGTCTAGGGGCAGGGGCAGGCCTTTTCAAAGGCCTTTTTACCAAGCACAGGCCTCTTCTTCCTTTTCACAGAGGGGGTTCTTCAGAGGGAGAGGCAGAAGGGGGATGAGCAGGGCTGCATCCACTCCTCAGCCTAAAGCCCCTGCCAAGCAGACACCCTGATGGGCCTGCCCGGGTCGACTCTCCTATTCCAGTAGGGGCAGGCTGGCTTACTTTGTCCAGGACTGGATGTCTATTGCATCAGACAAGTGGGTCCTGGAAGTAGTAAGCCAGGGACTGGTTCTCAGCTTCAAAAAATTTCCAAAGATGAGAGCCTGTGGTCCCCTCAGGAATCCCTTCTCCATGTCAATCTCCTAGAACTCAGGGCAGTTTTTCTTGCCCCGAAAGCTTTCTCTGTCAGTACAGAACAAGGTGGTTCAGGTCAGAACAGACAACACCACCACCATGTGGTACATCAGCAAGCAGGGGAGGCACTCTGTCCACGGCCTTGTGCACGGAGGCCATGAAGTTGTGATCCCTGGCTTATTCCCTGCAGACCTCTCTGGTAGCAGTTCACCTTCCAGGGAAGGACAATGTGCTAGCAGATGCACTGAGCAGGATCTCTCGGGGCCATCACGAGTGGTCCCTGGACCCTCAAGTGTTGAAAGTGATTTTTTCAAGGTGGGGCACTCCAGAGAAGGATCTCTTTGCAGCTCCAGACAATCACCAACTCCCTCTCTTTTGTTGCAGACCTTCAGTCTTGTTCTCAGTCCCTCTCGATGCTCTGATTCTGAATTGGGAAGGGGAGTTTCTGTATGCCTTCCCTCCATTCCCACTCCTGTTCAAAGTTTGTCAAAATAAGGTCTCAACCTTGCAAAGTGATTCTGATTGCTCCAGATTGGGCCAGACAGCCCTGGTACCCCATGTTGCTGTCCCTAGCAGTCCATCTTCCCCTTTCTTTTCCCAGGAATTACAACCTGTTAACATCCTCTCAGGGGAGGATTTGGTACCCCAATCTCCAGTCTCTTAATCTCAAGGCGTGGCTCTTGAAGAGTTAGTTTGCAGATCTGCATCTTTCCCTAGGGGGTTCTGGATATTCTCAAAGCTTTTCGAAAGCCTTCCACCAGAAAGACTTGTAACTCCAAATGGAAGAGATTCAGCATTTGGTGTTCTAAGAAGCATATTTCTCCAGATACTGCTGGATTGCCTACTGCTCTGGATTATATGGTCCATCTTAATGGGCTAGGCCTCAGACCAGGTACTCTTAAGGTACACTTGTAAGCTGTTTCTGCGTTTCTCTCTGTGGGGGAAGTCTTCCTCACTATCTTCTCACCCTGCGTTCTGTAAACTTTTTAAAGGATTGCTTCACACCAATCCTCCTTTTAGAGACCCTGCCCCTGCCTGGTGTTTGAATGTGTTTGCATTGCTCAATTTATGCAACCCCCTTTTGAGCCTATGTCCTCAGCAGAGCTTAAGTACTTGACTTGGAAAACTGTGTTCTTGGTAGCCATTACCTCTGCCAGGCATATCAGTGAATTGCAAGCCCTGTCAGTGGAACCAGATTTTATCACCTTTCACAGGAATAAAATGGTCCTTGGAACCAATAGAAGGTTCTTGCCCAAAGTGGTTTCAGACTTCCTTTTAAACCAGTCTGTCTCTTCCTGTTTTCTTCACTGATCATTCTTCCTCAGGAGAGAGGAGGCTACACAGTTTAGATGTTAAAAGAGCCCTTAGTTACAACATAGAGCATACCAATCAATCACTTTATTTAACCAGGCATAAACACCATTGAGCAAGCTCATTTTCAAGGTGGTCCTTGATGGTACCAAGGGTCACAGATTTGACTCCCTCCAGGTATTCCTCACTTATGGAGAAGTAGGAAAGGGCAAACCTGCCAACAAGAGATCTATTGCCAGGTGGATCGTGTCTTGTATACAATTCTGCTATGAAAAACTGGGAAAAACTCCACCCTCAGGCCTGAGGGCTCATTCCACAAGAGGTACAGCTGCTTCCCTGGCTGCGGCCAGGGATATCCCTCTCTTAGTAATTTGTCAAGCAGCCACCTGGAAAACAGTCCATACCTTTACCAAGCATTACACTCTGGATATCCATGCTAGGAGTGATGCTCGGTTTGGCACAGCAGTACTTCAGAGTCTATTCCCAAAGTAGGTTTTGTCCCTCCTCCATGGAGGTACTGCTTAGTAGTCTGCACTTGTCAGAATACAGCAAGACTTCAAGTTGTTTGAAGAAAAAATTACTCACCTTAGTAATTATGTTTCTTCTATTGGAGTCTTGCTGTATTCCATTCTACCTCCCTCTCAGAACCTGGTTTTGGGAAGTGGGTGGGCAGGTGCAGTGTTACACCTCGGTGCTCCCAAACACCCTCTTCTTGTATGGGTGTTTATTTTGTTATATTCCTGTTTGGTTTGGGTTTTGAGTTTTGGGGTTCCTGACTTGAGTCTTCTTTTGGTAGTCCAAAACTTTTTGTTGCCAGTTGGCTATTAAAAATGTTTTTGTTTTGTTTTTTTACAATTTCCACATAAAATACTATTAGAGTGTTGCTCGTAAAAATCTGATGGTTAGCGTTCAAAGGGAAACGGACAGAAACATCAACAGAGCTCGAGCTCAGCATTCTGTGCTCTGCATAGAAATGTTAACCCTTTGTTCTCCGGGGCAGTTTAAAGGCTGGGGCTAGCTGCACTTGTCAGAATACAGCAAGACTCCAATAGAAGAAACATAATTACTAAGGTGAGTAATTTTTTCTTTTGTCTCAGAAGAGAATCATCATCTCCCAAAATGTTGTTGCAAACCCCCAGCCAAGGGCTCAGTTTCCATGGATGCTTTGGTGCTGAATTGGACAGGGAAAACTGTATGCATTTCCCTTATTGCTCAGGATCCTGATCAAGCTCAGGTCCCAGTCAGCCACAATGATTCTGTAAGCTCCAGCTTGGGCCAGGCAGCCATGGTACTGTCTGCTGTTTTCTTTGTCAGTGGCTCAACCAGTACACTTCCCTCACAGACACAATCTTCTGACATCATCCCAGGGGAGGATTCTATATCTGAACCTCAGGTCTCTCAGACTCGAAGCATGGCTCTTGAGGACCTAGAGTATGCTGACCTACACCTCTCGGAGGAGCAGGTGCGAAGAGGTTCCAGGAAACCTTCAGCTAGGAAAACTTTTACTTCCAAATGTCAGAGGTTTTCCATCTGGTGTGCTTCAAAATAATAATAAATTTATTTATAAAGCGTAATGCAAACTATTACCAAAGTGCTGTACAAAATTAAAAACATAAAACAATAAAATACGTGGAATAGATCGATGAATAACAGTTCAAATGCAGATACGTTAATCTCCTAAAGCACGGCTAAGTAAGTTTTTAAAGCCGTCTTGAAGCTCTCCAAGGTCAGGCACTGTCTAATCCAGCGAAGTAGAGAATTCCACAGGGTCGGGGCTGCATAACTAGAAGCTCTCGCACCAGATGTTTTCAACCGAACCCTGGGAACCTCTAGCAATCCCTCCTCGGCTGAGCAGAGGGGTTGGAGGGGGCAGTAAGGAACCAGGAGCTCTTGCAGGTAGCCAGAGCCTGGACCATGTAGGGCCTTATAGGTCAGTAAACCGGCCTTGAAGATGATCCGCCTTGGTTCCCACGGAGGTCAGGTTGTCAGTCTTGCTGGAATATCTGACATACCTAATTTTTTACCCATCCACACTTAAAATCAATCTGGCATCAGTTTCTGCATATCTGTCAGCTGGTAAAAGGGTCCCTCTAGCAGCTAACCCTGTTTTTAGAAAATTCTTTAAAGGACCGGCCCATCTGCACCCTCCTCACAGGAAGCCCGCTTTG
The DNA here is from genome assembly GCA_016271365.2 of Neoceratodus forsteri. NCBI lineage: Eukaryota > Metazoa > Chordata > Ceratodontiformes > Ceratodontidae > Neoceratodus > Neoceratodus forsteri. The sequence continues at coordinate 100,381,075 of JADMNL010000035.1, read as the reverse complement.
GCTAGGAACCCAAATATCTTTACTGCCAAGCTCATGGAGCTCTCATTTGAGCCTTTGGCCAGTGCCCATCTGCAATTTGTCACTTGGAAGATTGTCTTCTTAGTAGCCATCACTTCTGCTAGATGAATAAGTGAGCTACAAGCTCTGTCTCTGGAGCAAGACTTGTGTTTTTTTTCCACAGACACAAGGTGGTGCTCAGAACTGACAGGAAATTCCTTCCTAAAGTAGTTTATGATTTTCATCTGAATTAATCTATTACTTTGCCAGTCTTCACTGAGCATTCTAGCTCTCGGGAGCGTAGATTGCATAGTCTCGATTTAAAGAGAGCCCTGACCTATTACATCGAGCATACGAAGGAGCATAGACAGGGAAAAACAACAGCTGTTCCTGACCTATGGTGATGTTGGTAGAGGTAGTCCAGCTTCAGAAAGGACAATTGCACGCTGGATTGTGGCATGCGTACAGTCCTATTACACTAAAGTTGGCAAGGAACCCCAGCAAGCCTGAGGGCACATTCCACTAGGTGTACAGCTGCTACAGCAGCAGCAGCAGCAGCTAGGGATATTCCCTTGTTGGAAATCTGCAAAGCAGCCACATGGAAAACTGTGCACATCTTTACAAAGCACTGCAGTCTGGCCATCCAGCCTAGAAGCGATGCCAGGTTTGGCACAGCAATGCTGCAGAGTCTGTTCCCTAAATAAGGTTCTGGACCCTCCTCGAAAGGTACTGCTTTATAGTCTGCTAGAGTTAATGATATTGAAGAATACCTGGGGTTGGAAGAAAATATTACTCACCACAGTAATCTTCTTTCTTCCAGGGTATTCTTCAATATCATTAACTCTCCCACCCTACCTCCCCTTCCAGAACCTGTCAGTATAATATTACAAGTGTTATTGTGTGTTGGTTAGCCTCTACTAGCACAAAATCTTTTTTTAAACCAGTAAGCCCAGTTCTAGTTAATTAGTCTTTTTGGACAAGGCCAGTTGGCTTGGAATTATAAGAAAAGGGGGGGGGTTTAATCTAACAAAAACATTACTACTTTGTTAGAGTGTTAGGATAGCATAGTATAAGACCTAGGTACAGTCTTAGTCGAAATCTGAGCGTCTTGGAATGACTACAGTTGGCAGGGCAGCAGATCTGAATAGTGGCACAAGTCAATTAATGTTACATTATTTGAGTAAAGTTCCATTTAGCTCTGGGGCAATGCAATCCAGGAGGCTGACTGCTAGAGTTAATAATATTGAAGAATACCCTGGAAGAAAGAAGATTACTACAGTGAGTAGTATTTTCTTCTGGTTGCTCCAGGCTGGACCAGGCAGCCATGGTACCATCTACTATTCACCTGGTCCACCATGCAACCCATCCGGCTTCCCCGGAGATACAATCTCCTAACAGCCGCTCAGGGTCAGATAGTATTCTCAAACCTCAAGACTCTTCACCTGATGGTCTGGTTTTTGAGGAGCTAGAATTTTCTAAATTTAAACTGTCAGAAGAGGTCCTTAAGGTCCTGAAAGTTTCCAGGAAAACAAACAAATCAGAAAGACTTCTACTTCAGAATGAAAAAGATTTTCCACCTAGTGCAAGTCTAAACATGTCAGTCCTCTTGAGGCAAGCTTACCTGCATTGCTTGACTACCTTGTACACCTGCAGGCCTTAGGCCTGAGGTTTGCAACCCTCAGGATTCATTTAGCAGCAGTATCTGCTTACTTGTCTGCAGGTGCTCAGAGAACAATAGCTTCACACCCTATTTTTAGAAAGGTTTTCAAAGGCTTAACACATCTGTTTCCTCCTGTTAGGGAACCAGTTCCTCCTTGGGACCTGAATTTGTGCATAGCCAAACTCACGGAACCCTCCCTTTGAGCCAGTGGCTGCGGCTGATATGAAATGTCACCTGGAAAAGTTTTCCTGGTGGCAGTTACTTCTGCAAGAAGAGTATATGAGCTCCAAGCTCTTTGCACTGATCCTAATTACATCACCTTTCATTAGGACAAGGTGGTCCTTAGGACTAACAGGAAATTTCTTCCCAAAGTGCTATCTGTTTCATTTGAACCAGTCCATCACCCTTCCTGTGTTTTTTCACAGCCATGTCCAGTTCAGGGGAATTGAAGTTTCATAGTCTGGGTGTAAAGCGGGGTCTCAGCTATTACATCAGTCGTTCTAAGGAACTCAGAGATTCCCACTTGCAACTGTTCATCACCTGTGGTGAGGTAGGAAAAGGCAGGCCTGCCTCAGAGGTGAGTCGCACACTCGATAGTACCCTGCATCCAGTTCTGTTACAGTAAGGCTGAGAAACCACCACCTCAGGGCACATTCCACTTGTGGAACTGCTGCCTCCGTGGCAGCTGCAAGGGACATTCCCTTGCTGGAAATCTAAAGCAGCTGCCTAGAGTACAGTCCACACCTTCACAAAGCACTGTTGCCTGGATGTCCAGTCCAGAAATGATGCAAGGTTTGGCACTGCATTATTGTAGAACCTTTTTCCTAAGTAGGTTGTGTACCCTCCTCCCATGGCACTGCTTGGTAGTCTGCATATGTCTAATCATACTGGGAGATTCCTGGGGTTTGAAGAAAAAATTGCTTACCACAGTAATATTGTTTCGTCCAAGGGCTCTCCCAGTATGATTAGACCGCCCTCTCACAAACGCAGGCAGAAGGTCGGGCCCTCTGCTCCTACAGTGTCAACCTCCAAGTGCAGTAATGTGAACAGGTAACAAACAGGGTAACCCTCCTGTCTGCTTGTGGGTCCGAATCACCTTTAGTCACAAGTTCAAGGGGGATTCAAACTGTGAACCTTATGCTAGCATACCCAAATGTACAGGCTCAGATAATCTGCTCTTCGGGCAGATATCTTTCACCTGAGGGCTCCTGACCAGGTATCCAAAATGAACCCTTAAAACTCTATAAAAGACCTTTGGTATATTCTTACCTTTTCCCTGTCTGGTAACACCATCAAGCTCATGAACAGCTGTCAGATTTAACCGTCTATATGTCACATGCAAAAAGGAATGGCAGACGCCCAGGCAGTTTTTTAAATATATTTACTAAAAATGGATAAGAATATGTAAAATGTAAACACAGAACACTATATCAAAAAGCATACAATTACGTAAAAGAACAAATTTAAAGTACAAAACATAAACTCCGACCACAATACAATCAGACTTTTTCTATCTAATGCATTACCTCTTTACAGTGCTTATAGTTAGATCTTGTTTCTTAAGAGCCCAAAAAGAAATGCTTGTTTGTTTATTTGCTTTTGGTAATCGAGTGGGTGCACTAGACATAGAGATGCCTATTTTCAGGCACGACCCGGGAGCATACAAGTGAAAGATACATGAGCAGTACAATGTGACGCAGCACTAGGGAGAGGTAGTCAGTGGGATAGTCAGCAATACAAACAAATTAGCAACTGGATGATATTCAGAGATTAGACGATGTCAAACAGTATAATCAGTACAGTTAGGAAAAAGTAAAACTAAACAAAACAAGTGCCAACAAGTTGTACTGGAGCTGGGAGGAAAGTGTAGAAAAACAGTAAGTGCCATCCAAGGTGCAATATAGAGAAAAAGAGGTGGGGGGGGGAGGTGGGAGAAGGGGTGAGAGGGAAGAAGGCAAGTGCAGGAAAGAACAAGTTGGAAAGTGGAAGGATTGAATGGGCTAAGGTGGATGGAGGCATGTGCAGGGATTTGAGGCCAGTAGATGTTCATGGTGGAATTTCTTGAAACTGGCATGGGTGGGAGCTAGGCGAATAGTTTGAGGGATAGAATTCCAGTACTTAGGGGCAGAGTAGGAGAAAGCGCGTGAACCCATAGTGGTTTTACGTCTAGGGATGAAGAGAGGAGCATAGTCATTAGATCAGAGACCATAGGAGGGGGTTTGGGAGTGTAGCAAGGAGGCGAGGGATTTGGGGAGACCTGATCTAGTTATACCATCAAGTAGGGAGCCAAGGGCTAGTAGCCGGTGGGCAGAAGGGCAGGGCCATTTAAGTTCAGCATAAAGCTGACAGTGATGTTTGAAACGTGACCATCCGGAGGCATAGTGGCAGAGCTATTATAAGTGGTGTCCCGTCTATGGTGGGAGGTCTTAGAGGCTCCCAGGTACATGACTGAGCCATAAACCAGGTCCTGGAGCAGTATGCCTTGAGCCACAGCAAGCCTGGCAGATGGCGTGAGGGCACAGCTAGTACGGTAGGCACCTCCGATTTTTGTGTTTACCGATTTGCAGGTGGCGGTGATATGGAGGTCAAAATCCAGGGATTCATCTAGGAGGTTACCCAGGTATTTGAAGGAACTGGTGCTAACTACCGGGGAACCGTCGGCACACAAAATTTGAAAGGAGTTGCGATTCGATTTGAGTCTAGCTGGGGAGCCGAAAAGCATGGAGTGTATTTTGCTTGCATTAAGAATAAGATTGTTTTCGATTAGGCAGGACTGAATATTTAGGAAGCCACTGGTTAGGGCGTGGTTGATATCCATGATATTACTTCCAGTACAGTAGATGACAAGGTCATCCGCATACAGCAAGGAAGAGCAGTCTGGTGCAAACGATGGGAGGTGATTTATAAAAAATAGAGAAAAGCAGCAGGCTAAGTATGGAGCCTTGGGGAACTCCCATATGTATGGGAGAAAGATTGGACATAGCTGAGTTAAAAGCTACAGCCTGCATCCTGTTGGATAGGTAGCTATTGAACCAGGCAGCTGTTTCGACGGAGAAAACAAACGAGCAGAGTTTAGTAAGGAGAAGGGTGTGGTTTACCAGGTCTAACGACTTAGTTAAGTCAATGAAGATAACACCTGTCAAGAAGCTGGTTTCCATTGCACCATAGATGATGTTTGTTAGTTTTAGGATGGCAGTTGTAGTACTGTGGCCTTTGTGGAAGCCATGCTGGGAACCTGTGAGGAGGTTATGCTTCAGTAGGTATGCTGTGGTTTGGGTTGCCACTAATTTTTCTAGAATTTTGCTGAGCACGGAGAGAATGGCAATAGGTCAATAGTTAGACATGTCTTTAGGATCACCTTTCTTAAGGATGGGAGTGATTCTGGCTATCTTCCAGATGTTGGGAACCGTGCCATGGCATATCAATAAGTTAAAGATTTTCGTTAAAGGGGAGGCAATGAGAGGGGCAGTGATTTTTCAGTAGCCTGGGTTCCAGTCCATCAACACTAGGGCTAGTGCTGTCAGAGATGGAGAGTAACAGCTTTAGAACTAGTATTCTGGTGATGGTCCGGAACTGGAATGGTGGGTGAGAACGTGCCGGTTCTCTGTCCATGGAGCTGGAAGTGGGAGGACCAGGGGGGAAGGAGGCAGAGTAGCTCGATAGATCCGAGAAATGGCAGTTTTGTGCGTTGGCTATGGTCACTGGATTATTACAATGTATGTTGTTTATCAACATGTTGTTGTTAGTGGACGTTTTGTTGGCTCCAAGGAGAGTTTTTATGACGGACCAGAATTTCTTGGAGTCACCAGCAGATTTCATTAATAAGTCCTTGCAGAAAGAGCCTTTAGCTAGGCGAATATTCCTTTTGCAGGAATTCGTCTGGGCTCTATAGATGTTAAAATCTGCTTGAAGCCCTGAGGCCTTGAAGCGCTGTCAACTTTTATCCCTTGACCTGAGCTGAGTAAGGAGATCTTTGGTGAGCCACTTTGTGTACCCCGTATGCGGCGTGTGACTCTGGGGGCATGGACATCCTGTAGGCATCCAAACCTTGCCAGGAAGTAGTCAAGGGCTGATTGAGCATTACAGGAGGCAAAGATGGGAGACCAGTCAATCATTGAGAGGTCAAACAAAAAATGTGCCTGATTAAGATTAGCCAGATTACGGAAGGTGATGAGCTTAGGAGGAGAAGATGGCTGTCTATCAGAACGCCAGATGCAGAAAATTGGGGAGTGATCACTTATAGCGTCAGCCAGGGTACCGACAGAGACTATGCTGTCGAGACGGTTAGTAAGAGCCCAATCAGTTAGTGTACTAGAACGAGGGGGGCCAAGACCCTTGTAGGGTCAGTGATTAGTTGATGGAGGTTATGGCCATGTACTGCGGTGTGGATGGATTCATTTGCTTTGCTAATCCAGTTGAGATTTAGATCCCCCATGATGAGGACCTCATTACGACCAACTGCTGTATCCACCTGGGATAGTAGTTCAGGGAGCCCGCGATGCTACCACTAGGGGGTTATAGGCACACACTATGTGCAGTTTCTTAGATCCTAGTTGTAGGGTAGCATGAATAACTTCACAGAGAGGGTGAGAGGGACATTACTGTACAGGGATAGGTGAGTTTGAGGATTGCAACACCACCACCACCACGTTTAGATGTGGACCTATCTTGCTGGAGTATTTTGTAGTTAGGTAACATGCACAGGTGATCAGGGGTGGAGGGTTTTAGCCAGGTTTCGGAGAGACACAAAATGTCACGGTTGTATTGAGTAGCCCAGGCCTCTAGTTCAGTTAAATTGTGGGGAAGACTCCTGATATTCAGATGAACAGTACACAGCCCCTTTAAGTCCTTCCAGGCTGTATCATAGTGGGGGATGTTATTGGCAGATCCTGGGTTGGGTTCAGTGTTGCCTGCTAACATTAATGATAGGAGGAGCATGTATCACAGTTTACGATGAAAGAACAGGGCGGGTAGGGAGGAGTTTGGAGGAGGGGAGTTTTGGAGTGTATAAGCAACGTGGTAGGCGATCCTGTTTGAGATAAAAAGAGGAAAGGTGGCAATGTTGGAAGAAACAGTAGGGTGTGAAGAGATGCCGTCCCAGGAGAGTGGGCAGCTTAACAGGGGCATCACTAAGAGCAGAGCAATAACAGAGACTAATAGAGAGAGAGAGAGAGAGATTACACAGGGATTTGGGGCCCTATTGTTAGAAAAAGTGAATGCCATGGAGAGGATAGGGTATGGGGCAGCAAAATGGCTATTTGAAGAGGGAAAAGTTCTGCAGGCAACAGAGGAATCTGGACAGAAAACACTGCCTGCACACCAGATTGCAGACCAAGAAGTGAGATACAGATATGAATCTGGACAGAAAACACTGCCTGCACAGCAGATTGCAGACCAAGAAGTGAGATACAGATATGAATTGAGCAGGTTTCTGGGAGCCCTCTAGCGGCAAGGGAGTATAGACTGCAAATGAGAAAGTGAGGAGATAGTTAAAATCCTCACTAGGCGGGGCAGATGAGCGCTATATAACAAATGCCGGGAAAGGCTGGGTGGGGAGCAGCTGCATAGTGGCTGCAGGACACAGCGCTTAGTAGCAAGGGGTAGTTACAATTAACAGTGGAGCTGCAGTTTTGACCGGGCTGCCTGGGGACTCCGAGAGACAGAAAAGCCCTGCAGATCTGTAGCGAGTGCTGCTAGGGATGGACAGTCTTTTAAAACTTGGGCCCGATACCACATTAGTTGTCTTCAACAACTGTATTCGGGAGCAGTTTGTTTAAAATGCACATCTGGTGAGCAGGAGGAGCGGTAGCACTTAAAAAATTTAGTAAGCAACAGCGTTTTGAGACTGGCGCCCGATTTCACAGTTAAGTAGCTATAGCATGTAAGGTCCAAAAGGGCACCAAGATTTAAATTTCAGACAAAGGCTGATGAATTTTGGCGTGGCGCAGTTCAACAGAGCAAGAGCTGGTGACAGTTACCTTGCTAGCATTTGGTCGGTGGCACGGCTTGCTCCAGGGCAGGGTACCCTCCGGTTGGGCTTGCTAGCGTTCGGTCAGTGGCACGGCTTGCTCCAGGGCAGGGTACCCGTAGGGCTTACAGCTCGTCATGGCACGCTTGCCCAGGGCAGGGTACCCTCGGTAGGGCTTGCTAGCGTTCAGTCGGCGGCACGGCTTGCTCCTGGGCAGGGTACCCTCTGGTAGAACACAATTCCTCAGTTGGAACACAGAATACAGTTTAAAACTCTGTGTTTCCACCCCCTTCTATGATGTCATCTAGCTCCTCCTCCTTTCAGAATATAAAAATTATACAAACAATGATCTTTCTGTCCGGAGATATATTAAATAAGGTGACATCAGCAAAAACTAATTTCCCAAATATGACTCCTTAATTAACAATTTTTCTGATCTTGAGCAATTCCTGTTTTTCCAAGGAACATCAAAGGTTTTTACAGCTCTGCAGTTTGTCACCTACGTGTAATATAGCTTTACAGGAATCTGCTTATCTGAAGTCATAAAATGTATATTTTAGTTTCCCAGCTTCAGAGGCAGGAGGTCATAAAAAAGCTATAAAATGCAACTTCTCAAGGAAGTTAATTACATTACAGAGACCTCCTGGTTTCATATATCCTGTTATTCTCACTAAAACTGTGGGGGGGGGGCATGGCACAGCTGCCTTATGGGAGACAGTCTCACACTACATTTTTATATTACAAATATCAAAGAACAATCACAACCAGCTGGCTGAAAAACAGCCACCTCAGAGCACATTCCACTTGTGGAACTGCTGCCTCCGTGGCAGCTGCAATGGACATTTCCTTGCTGGAAATCTGTAAAGCAGCTACCTAGAGTACAGTCCACACCTTCACAAAGCACTATTGCCTGGATGTCCAGTCCAGAAAGTATGCAAGGTTTGGCATTGCAGTATTGCAGAACCTTTTTCCTAAGTAGGTTGTGTACCCTCCTCCAATGGCACTGCTTGGTAGTCTGCATACGTCTAATCCTACTGGGAGATGCCTGGGGTTTGAAGAAAAAATTACCACAGTAATATTGTTTCGTCCAAGGGATCTCCAAGTATGATTAGACCACCCTACCTCCCCTTACATAACCTGGATCAGATTCTGTAATACTTTCATAAGGGTTCTTAATGTTGCTATTAATCGTTTGCTTAATTTGTTGTTTTTGATCCACACAGAGATGGCTAGAGGGTCCTAGCTGTCCCTTTGTGGTGTTTTTATCCTGTTGGAGAACCCTCCTCTTCACCGGGGGTGAGTATTATTATTACTATTGTTGTTTGGGTTAGAATTACTTAATTCAAGTAGTGTAGTATTTTTTCAGGTACAAAAATGAATCTGAGAGTTAGATGGAACACAGTCCACCCAGAGGCAGCAGTTTGAATGTCACATTCTAGTTCCACTATTTGCATACATTCCACATTACATCACTACAGCTCAAGGGTAGTCAGAGATTCTGTGCTGACTGCATTTGTCTAATCATACTGGGAGATCCCTTGGGAGAAACAGTATTACTGGGGTAAGTAATTTTTCCTTCTTTGCCAGTATAAACTCAGTTTACAGAACCAGTTTGCATGTAGACTGGAGTTTGGCAGCTGAATCTTGCCTGTCGTCATCAGTGACACTAGCAGAATGCACAGTCTTAATCACTGCTGTTAGATGGTTATTGTCTGCCATTTTTAGCACCTCTGTCTGGGTTCTGTATTGTGGTGCAATCAAAGAAGGCTGAGCTTGTCACCTCGCTGACCCACCCCTAGTGTTTCCAAGCCTGGAGACCAGGGTTCCTGAGCCTGATTTTCAAACTGGAGTCCCTTGTATTGCCACAATTCCTAAATTGTTAATTTAGGGTTTATACTTGCCTACTAGGTCTCAAACATACACAGTTGGTATCTGTGTATCAAACACTGTGTGTGTGTGTGTGAGAGAGATCTCCCAAGAGTCAGTCTTCACCTTTGATTCCCAGTTATGGGTCTGGACTGGAGGAACTAGGACCTCATTAGAGCAAAGCTGTGGCTAGGGGACCGGCAGTGACTACTGGGCACAGTGCTTGTATACCCCCACTTAGTGCAGTGTGCTAGCCAGTAACTGCTGTGGATTCCCTTTCCAACCTCCGTTCTGTTCTTCCCACTGTTAAGTACACTTTGTGAGCACTCCTTAGTTTGCCTCGTTGCCACTGAAGTACTTGTCACTGAGTCACTATTTTTTCCTCAATTTATGGTGCTGTCTTTATTCTGTTAACCTCACAAAGCTGAAACCTGAGAAAAAAGGGGCCATGTTGATGATCTGCAGTGGCCCGGCATGTCAGTGCCCTGTGAGCACAAAATGGCTAAGATGGTCCTCAGTCCTGTGCTTCTGCCTTGAACCTCAGCATGACATGGATGGCAGAGATGCCTGCTTCTCCATGTGCCTTTGTACAATTGAGCACCATGAATTGAAGTGGGGTTGTCCAGTCCCACCTTCAGAAGCAGATGTACGTCTATGCCCAAGGTAAGGTTCTTATGCCTGTTTCCTGGATCTCTTCCCAGAACTTTTGTTTCCATGGACGTATGGAGTTCTGCTTGACCTTATTGCACTGAGGCGTTGGCGGCTATGGTGGATGGGTCTGATGGACAGCCGACTTCTGGGTCGTCGACTGCGAACTCTCCACAGCCTGCCTGCCCTCACCAGGAAACATCACTGGTGGTGAAGCCGGAGCTGTACACTTTATCTATAATTATGGACACCTGGGGGTTCTTGAGTACAACATGGTAGGTGACCCTAAGGGCCATGCCGAGCCTCCTTCTGATATGGTTTGCAGTGTCGGGGGACTGGCAAGGAGGCTGTTGGTTGCTGTGATGCCATTCTGGAGCTCATCCCTAGAAATGGTGCCGCCAGCAACATTGAGGAGGTGGACAGCTTTAGGCATAGTGATGGGGCAGTTACTGTAATGATGCTGTTCATAGGCCTGGCTCCGAGTGAAGTGGGATGTGACATTGAGGAGGTGACGGCATTGAGTATGATGGTAGAGTTGACACTGAGCAAGGGACGGTGTTGACTGTGGCGATGGGGAGAGGCCTGTCTCTGGACTGGAAGCAGTGCTGACTTGGGGTTGAATGATGACCTCAAGATGGTGTTTTCCCCAGAGCCAATGGGCGATGCAGTCACTGGTGAGGGCTGGGGTCACCCCAAAGGGAACTATATGTCTCCGATCTCTTCTCCTAGGGGTTTCCCCGTCAGGCATTGATCGGGTCACTATTCGGTTGATGGAGGGCACCCTTCCTGTGAGGCCTTCTATGGAGTTTCAAGCCCAGGGTGAAGCTCCGGAGACCTGGAGTCTGAGCCCCTGCTTGAAGGACCCTGCCACCTCCTTGAGAGGATGCCCTGGTTAACAGACCCTCTGGGGCTGCTAATGTGGGAGCAACACTGGGCCATGGGTCTGTGCCTTTGAGGAATGACATATGGAGTCTGATGGGATCCAGTTCATGCCATGCCTATCCTGCCCCATGGAGGAGCCTCCACTCCATCAGTGTCCTCCACAGAGGATAGCGAATTAAATGTTCACTTTCCTCCTGCTGCTGAGTACAGCCTGTACCAGATATTTCTGGTGGAGTCTGTCTTTGGAGTTAAGGTGCTTAGCCTTGAGGTCTATTCAAGTTATGTGGCAGCTCTGCTGTTGTGACTTCTTGGAGTTCCCAATGTCAACACTGGTTTTTCCGCCTTTGCCTGTGGTTATGGAGGAGGCATTCAGGGCTGAGTGGAGGCACCCCTCTCCAGTTCTGCCATCCCTATGGACCTCCTCATGCAGTATCGTGCATTCACAGGGTCTGCTGGTGAGGTACTTTATCATGCTTTGGGGCTCAAGAACTGCAGACCCCATTGAGGCTACAGAGCCTCATGGATGCACAACCTCCAGATGCAGGTTCCTCTCAAAGGGATGCTCTTGGAAGAAAGACACTTACTTTGACATGTGCTCTCATGTGCATCTTTGTACATTAGGTACATATGGTGACCTGCAACTGTCGCCTGTAGTTTCAGCTGCATGGTCTGTTGGCTGCACTGCCACAAAGTGAGACAAACAGGTAGGCCATTGACCTTTCCAGTCTGGGTCTGGAGGTAGCACAGCTGTTGGGCATCTTACAACACTAATGAAATGACCTCTAGACTGGTGGGAACAGCAGTTTGTGTCTAACGGACAACATGGCTTTGCCTTTTCAGACTGACACCTTTGGCCTGGCCTAAGGTGCTTAACTTGCATTTCCAGGGGGCTCACTACTGCCCCCGCCCCGGTTACGTGGGAACTGTCCGGGAGCCCTCCTGTGCCACAGGAGCCACCACCTGGCTGTTGTCAGTCTCTGGTCTCAACAAACATGTAAAGAGCCCTTGTCCTCAGGTGTTCTCCTCCGGTTAAGGGTATCTCTTACTCATGATGTGAGGCAGCTCCTCCCTAACAAAGGGAAACTTGGTACTCTGACCCATAAGTGGGAATCAGTGGGGAAGATTAATTCTTGGAAGATATGAAAGTTGCGTACTTACTGTGATTGTTTTCACCATTGATTGCCACATCCGCTAACCATCCCCTACTGTAGCAGAGCCAGGATCCCTGGGTAGCTCACCCTGCTGTTGCTGACTGGGCATCTCTTGTGCGGCACATCTCATCAGTTGCTCCCTTTCCTGGAAGGTCATCTTGTTTAACAACAACAAAAAAGGTGTGGGAGCCAGGGTAGGGCTCCCATTCCACTCCCTGTCTGTGGATGTGTGCTGAGCACTAAGATTGGATCAGCCTAAGCTAGCCTTGTCATAGAGTGCATCCCTCTGGCTTGAAGGGAAGGAGAGTCCCCCCACCCCCCGTGGTTTTCTTCTTGCCATTGGTTGGCATGGTTTCTCTTCCTATTATTCAGTTGGCAGTCAAGCCCTGTAGGCTCAGGCATAACTGGGGAGATGAGTACATCTAGAGTCCTCAGTGCTGAATAGACCTGCAATTCCACATGCACCCAAGGTTGTTCACTATCTAAGCTTTACGAAGTAGGTAGGTTACTGTTTAAACAAAATCCCTTCTACTGTCATGATGCTTGCTTTCAGGAGTCATTTGCAGATTTTACTGCAAATGGCACATTTATGCCATCTCATTCACAAGGGGGTCCCAACTTTTTTCTTGCATACCCTTCTTAACTTAACTGCCAGAGTCAAATGTTTACAAGACAGCTACCTTAATGTCACTATCCTTGTGTTAGTTGTCTAGTAGTGGTGAGGTCTGGGCTCCATACTCCAGTACCTCTCTGTTCCTCTTAGTGTGCCATTTTCTCTTTGTCTAGAGGTCGGTTGTTCGGTTTTATTTAGTTTTTCCTATATCCTTTTCCCTATCCCTTTTGGGTCAAGGAGTTCTCAAGCCCTCTTTTCTCCCCTGTTTTGTTTCCCTCTCCTGGAGAACAGTACTGAGGTGGTTGAGGGAGCCTGCAAAGATTGACTAGCGCACAGTACTACATAGGGGTGCATAGGTGATGTGCTCAGTAGCTGCTGCTGGCCCTCTGGCCAAAGCTTTGCTCTTGCGGGGTCCTAGTGCTTCTGTCCCTGGTCCATACGTGGTTGTCAGTGGTGAAGATATTCTGGAATATCAACACTTCTAGTGAGAATGTAACTTTCATTTGTTGGAGGTCACCAACTTTTATGGTAATTCTTTAACAGTATATTTGATTAATTGAAATCTATTTTTCTCTTTATTAGCCGAAAAAGGGAGTGAAGAGGAAAGCAGATACCACCACACCTACAACAATAGATGCAATTCATGAGTCCTCTCCTCTTCCCACGGAGTCCAAACCTGCCAAACTGCTTCCGCGGAGAGAGGGTGGCCGGCCGGTGAAGCACCCCAAGAAAGATGTTCCAGATTCCCAACAGCATGTAGAAAAAAACAGCAAAGTTTCGGAGCAATTAAAACACTGCAGCGGAATCATTAAAGAAATGTTTGCTAAGAAACATGCAGCTTATGCATGGCCATTTTACAAACCTGTGGATGTGGATGCCCTGGGACTGCACGATTATTGTGAAATTATTAAACACCCCATGGACCTGAGCACAATCAAAGTAAGCTCACTTCTCATCACTCGCTACATGTGATTCTCAGCAGCAGGTTTGAAAAGGCTTTAGTTCTCCTTGCAGATAACCCCATTTATATCACATAAAGGAGTATGAGCCTCTGATAAACATACTGTTGTTTCATGTTTCACGCTTTAACCTGTGCAACAGGTGTGGGTTAAAATGGGCGCTGAAATCCTCAAATCCTGAGTTAGCTAGAACCAGTCAAATGACCTTGCATTAATCCAGTTCTACCCACTGTCATTCTGGCATTTAGCTTTATCATGAATCACTACATAAACAGAATTTAAAAAGTTCGGCAGCAGTTTTTTTTTTTCTCCTTCACTGAACCATCAAACCCTAAATTGGAAAGCAGGCAAGTGTAAAAATTACCATTAACATGTTCGCTGTTCAGCTTCACCACACTAGCACAGCCATGCCCAGCACATCTGCTCAGTACCTAGTCATATTTTTGCCATTTCATATTTGATATATATTTATTTCTTTATCTGCTGATGTGAACTACAGCCTGTTTCTCTACTCACACCAGCTGTCTTCAGATGTGGGTTGTGTATCCCCCAAAAAAAAAAAAACACCTGGTCCTGTTTATGTCATATTGTTTCCCACCAAATTGCATTTTAAGAAACACTTAAGTTTCCAACTGTCTCCTCCCAGTTCTGGTCACAGTGCTTGTCCCGTTGTTCCGGCATACAGTGTACTCAGACCACTCTACTCACAGCAAAGAAAATGTGTTTGCAGTAAGAAAATGTAAACTGCAGGAGTGAGGGAGGGAGTGAGAGGACGGAAGGCAGGTGGAAACGAACTGTTGGGCAGGTGACAGGTAGGAATGCTTGGGTGGGCAGGCAGTTGGTTAGAAATGAGCAGGCTAGAGGGTGGCGGGTAGAAGTGGACTGGAATAAGGTTGAGTGGTTGGGCAGGTGGCAGCAGGGGGCACTACAGAAATTGCTCAGCATCATCGGTACAACTTCTACAGCAATTCCAATTTCAGCTGAGATTAAGGTCGATGGAAAACAGTCAAAAAAAAATTCTAACAGTCTTAAAAAAAAAATATATATATATATATATAAAAACATAAACTACAGAATCTGCATTAAGTCAAAAAACCTAAAGTAGAGCAGTTAATTCGGTGTAGTATTAGTAGGTGGAAGGACTATTGTAGGTAAACTGCAGACCTTCAGTTATATTTTTACAAGTTTGTTTGTTTATTTGAAAAGTTTCACCAGGAGAGGTACACTGAGCTATAATAGCTAGTTTCCAGGTGTGTCCTGGGGGAAGGGGGAAGAGGGAAGAGGGGTAGTACACCAGGATTAAAACAATATAATATAATATAATATTTAAGGTAGCAATATAATACAGAGGTTCAAAGTGGCAAAAAGAGAACAGTCCTATGCAGCTAAAAATTGAGCTGTCTATCAGCACATTTAAATTGCAACAGAGCTTCAGTACTAGATAGAGTACAAAATTAAGATTATCTGAGGCATGGGTGACATCTCATGGAGCAGCAGAGGAGGAAAGGCGAGAGGCAAGGGGGGGGTAGGGTAGAGGGAGAGGGAAGGACATTTCACCCTACTAGAGGTGATGCCGCAGAATGGACTTTCTTGGAACGTGAAAAGACACTGTACAGTGATCTAGGCCAATAAGTGTACGTGAGAGGGAAAGGAGGGAGGAGCAAGGTACACACTGAAATGACAATCCCACTAGAGCAAGCTCAACAGCTGACATGACCCAGTCCATGAGCTAGAGTTACTAGCCATGAGGCATCAAGGGTAGAGGCAGGGTTGAAGAGGTAGAAAACATATTTTTTATTTGGGGGGGTAAAAAAGGGGAAAGGAAGTGATTTTAGGTGTTGGAGGGGGTAGGGAGTTGGGGGTAGGTGGGAGGGGGAGAAAATGGGTAGGATATTAAGTCAGAGGGAGGACGAGGAGGAGGTAGGTACAGTGCAGAGGGGAGAAGGGACGAAAAGTATGGGCATCAAGGGGATGGATCAGACACAGTTACAGGAGGGTGTAGTGAAGGTTTGCAGGAGAAAGGAGAGCTACTGAGGGGAGGGGGCTGATAGGATAGTTAGCAGGGAATTCTACAGTTTAGGGAAACTGTAAGAGAAGGCAGACTGACCAGCAGTGGAGGATCTTGCAGGAAGAGCTAGAGTACGGCCATCAGCGTTAGAGAGAGTAGAAGGGGGAGGTAATAAAAGGTCATTTTATAACCAACGCTAAGAAGATAAAACTACCTGGGTGTTGGTAGTACTGAGACTTAGCCAAAATATCACTTACTATCTCACTGCCTGCAGGAAGATAGTACTGCTGTCTTGCAAGTTGAAAGGTCACACTGAAACAATAGAATACTGAACCAGAGAGCAGTTTTAACAATGGTGATGACAGCTGGCCCAGTGGTGCTGAGGGTTGAGGTGCTGGACGCCACGCCGGCAGCTGGAGTTTGGGAGTGAGGTTGGGAGTCGGCAGGGGAGGGATTGGATTGAGCGCCCATTCGGCAGCTCTCCTATTCTGGGAGAGGGCATCAGGGAGCCCGATGCTCCGGCGACCTCTGGTGGAGATTGGGGCTTCGCAGTGCGCTGGGCTGCACATAATCACATGGCCAACACTGGCAGGGTTGCCGTGCGCCAATGCATCGGGGCGTGCTCACGCGGGGGGGGGGGGAGAGACAAAGAAACCCGGCTTGTTGGGGCAGGTGACGGCACCGGTCCCCCATGCCCTCTGTTGGGTTCTCCTCGGCCTGCCTTTCAGTTCCTCCCTCCAGGCCCACTCTGCAGTCAGAGTCTGTCTACTAGAAAGAGAGAGCCCAATAGGCGTAGGGCTACCCTCCCCAGGTGGGTGAAATGGGGGGTACCGGCTGCAGGGGAGGGGGAGGAGAGAGGAAGTATGGTCCAGGAATCTACAGGTGGACAGGATGAAAGAATGGATGCCTGAGAGAAGGCCCCACAGCCGTGATTGGAGTGAAAGTTAAGGAAAAAAAACAATGGTGAGCCGGCCCGGTGGCGCTGAGGGTTGAGGCGCTGGACGCCACACCTCGCACCACGCCGGCGACCCGGGTTCGGGAGCGACTGGTCGCCGGTGGGTTTGCCAGGGAGATAGGCTTGAGCCACCCAACGACAGCTCGCCTCCGGGGGATCGGCCGATGCCCGACACTTCAGCTGACCCCGAGCGGAGGCGTCGGTAACCGCAAGCTCCACTTGGGATGGGCGGCCATTGAGCAGCATGGACTTCGGGCGCATGCGCTATGATGTCGGGGAGGTTACCTGCTGCTCGGGAGGAGAAAACTGAAACAAGCCTGCCTCAGCCTGGAAGATGGGAGGACCATGGCCGTGCCCACGATTTGCCTGTGCCCACCCAGCAGACCTCAGACTGACGTAAATGGCACGGGGTTTGAGCCCCTGCCTGCCCGCCTGGGGTAATCATGCTCCATGGGGCCAGGGTCTGCTTGCAGGGGTTCCGGGCAGTGGATGTCCAGTTGTCCCCCCTGAAGGGTCGGAGGAGGCAGGCTAGGGAGGAGGAATAAACAGAAATTTCAAAAAAAAAAAAAAAAACAATGGTGATGACATCGCTGTAGCCATGTGCAGCACTGAAGCCAGGAGAGGTTAGATGCTTTGAAGGGGTATAGCCTAAATTTGGACGTCTTTCCTTTTGTAATTTTTTTATCACAAAACCACAAACATCTGTTGTACAAATCAAATACGACACGGAAGAGAAGGAGATAGTAGAAATACCTTCACTGTCTATGCTTGATCTCTTCTGACCTCACCACTCGTGCGATCAGATCATCAAGTATAGTTTGTGAAGATATTTCTGCTATCTCACTCCCGCCCATGTCATATAGTATAGCTATATCTATCTATATGTGTTTGTACATCTGTGTCTATATATGTGCGTATGTGTAAATTCGTTTCTGATGAGCTGTTTGTTTCATATGAAAAAAATGTGTTTATATGAAAAAGGATTCTGTTTGGTATGGGGGTAATCTTGTCATGTGAGAAAAAAACTATCTTTTTTCATATGGCTGTGATCTTGTTTGTTTTTCAAATAAAAAATATTTTTTTTGAAAACCAATAAAAATTATATCCTGCAGAGATGCCAACACGCATCTTTCTAATCTGGACCGCATTAGCTGTTAATTTTTGGAAAAATGACACAGCAGTGTGTTAAGACATTTAAAAAAAAAAAAAAAAAAAAACTTTTGTGAGACAGTTTTTTTGCCTGACTAAATAAGAATAGTGCCATATAAAATAAGATTGCCTTCATACAAAAAAGAATTTAGTTTTTTTCATATTCTTTTTTTGTAATGGAGAAGCTTTTTTAGTGAGAATGACGACACTATTAAGAAAAGATTCTTCATTCAAAAAGAATTTGGACTGAGGTTTTTCCATTATTTTTTCGTATAAAGGATTATTTTGTGAGATTGTGTACTCTTTTTTTTTTTAATCAGGATGTTTATGATCCTTGGCCTTGGCAGGGTGGGCTTTCTTCAGTCGGCTCCACCACCCTCTCCACCGTCCACCATCTCCCCAACTTACCTGATGGCGGTATCCCCCCATGTATCTACCCCCACAGGGTCGGGAGGAGGCCCCCCCACACTCCTGGAAGCACAATCCAGCATTCTCCGCAGGTGCCAGTGATGGCGCGGCTGAAGGTGTGATGAGCAGGTGTTACATACCCCTGTCGTGCTGCTGTTTTCACCTGCTTTTCTTCGTGGCCCGAGGTTGCGGCTGTGGGGTGACACATGCATGTGGAGGCACACCTGCATTCTGCTCTGTTTCCTCTGCCCCCCCCCCGCCGCAATGTCCACCTCCAGATGTCTGTTATTTGACACCTAGCCTTCATTAGGTGTCTGCCAGAATGAGGATGACCTGGAACCTTCCCGGGAGAGGAGAGCTGTTGTACAGCATGCTCAGTTCTGCCCCACCCCCCGGCCAGCCCCCAGCAACCCAGGATTATCTGAACCTAGGTCGCCAGCATTGCATGAGGTAAGGTGCTGTAACAGTGTCTCAGCACTACTGGGCTGGCTGAGATTGTGCTGTTCACATGAAAAAAAGATTTCTTCATACAAAAAAAGAATTTGGACTTAGTTTGGCAGAAAACACCAGGAGAAAGGACTGCTGTGTGACTGAACTTCTCTGCTGGGACTAAAGTAGAAGAACTTTTGTATTTGGACCTTTAATTTAGGGTAAAAAAAACTAACATACAAAACAAAAAAAAAAGTGTGTGTTTGGGTTAACTGAACTGAATGGGTAACTGAAAAGTCATCTAGGTGTAAATCTCAGGTGACTGAAAGGACTTAACTGCTGTGAGGTTTAAATTACTTGTAGAAAGATCTGGTAAGTAGGGGGAGTGGCTTAGCTAGAAGGAAGCTACATTTAAAGACTGCCATAGAAAGATTCTGCTAATAGCTTGGCAGAAGACACCAGGAGAAAGGACTGCTGTGTGACTGAACTTCTCTACTGGGACTATATTGCCGTCTTTCCCTCCACCCAAAGCTAGTTCTGTTTTTATAGGCACAGGATTTGACTGACAACAGGAACTTCCTGTTTAGGGGCAGGAAGTGAGTGATCACAGAACCACCAAGGACCCACCATCCTAGAAGGGCAAGAGTAGCTCTCCGGCCCCTCTAGCTGCTGGAGGTCTGCCTCTGAACAAGTAAGTGGTCTACTGAGAAATATAGGATATTCTTGTCTCAGAACAGGACAATCAGGAGCTTAAAGGGCACACAGGCAGAAAGTAAGGAGAGAGAGAAAAACAGAGGAAAGAGTAAGGATTACAAACAGTTAAGGGGCCAGAAATAAGACATGATTGGAGTGGTGCAGTGCAGTGCAGTGGCTGTGGAGCAGCAGTCTTCCGGGAGATGTTCTGGAGGATGCGGTGTTGTCCCATCTGCAGGCACCTCTCTGGGCTGAGGGAGGGTTGCTCATCTCCAGGCTGAGTTGGCCAGGATTTGTGGGACCTCCTCTTCCATCCAGGGACCACCAGTGCCACTGCCGTTGCCTCAGGGGTTGCCAAGAAAGAGGAGCGGTTGGACCACAGTGGGCTCAGGGAGGTGAGGGTGGTGGAACAGAGGCACATCCTCCAGTTGTACCTCTCCACAATTCCTATGCCATTCTGGCAAAGTGTGGTTCCTCTATGGAGGCACCTACAGTGAGACCAAGGAGGATGCTGGGAACCTCCACAAAGGAGACCCACAGGAGGGTGGCAGGGACCCTGCAGGGAAGGAAACAACTCCTGGTGGGGGACTCCATTGTTAGGAAGGTAGAACTGGGCAAGGAAGGGGAGAGGGAGGTAAGGTGCCTGCCTGGCGCCATGGCTTGGAGGGACTGGGAGCGAATCCTCAGGATTGCTGGAGCAGCTGCACAGGGGAGGGAGCTGGATGTCATTGTCCACCTAGGGACAAATGACTTGGCTAAGAAAGGGATTAGAGAAGTGCAGGAAGAGTTTGTGGAATTGGGGAAGGGCCTTAGTCAAGTAGCACGCACGGTAACCTTCTCAGAGGTGCTACCCATCTATGGCATAGGAGAGGCTAGGGTGTTCGTGCATAGGATTCAATCAGTGGTTGAAAAACTGGTGTGGAGCTCAGGGATTTGGCTTCATTGGGGACTGGGGTCCACCTGGAGTGATGCAAGCCTATACTGGCATGATGGGCTGCATCTGTCTGGGAGGGGAACCAGGATCCTAGGTGATAGGTTTAAATGCTTCATTGGCAAGCTTTTAAACTAGCCAAGGGGGGAGTCACTGGAAAGGAGCAGGAAAATCCTAGCCCCCAAACAATCACGGTAGTAAGTGTGGCAAACACCAACATGGAGGTGTCAATAGGGAGAAGGGCAGTGGTAAATGGAGAAAGTGACAAAGGCAAGAAGGACAGGGATGGGGCAAAAGGGGTAAGGCCATCAGGAAATGGAGGTAATGAGTACCAATGCCTGTAGTCTGGGCAACAAATTCCTGAGCTGGTGGCCTTAATGGAAGAGGGATGCCTGGATATCGTAGCAGTCACAGAAACATGGTACACAGAGAACCATGACTGGGATGTTAACATACCAGGGTACATAACCTACAGGAGAGACAGGCAGGGGAGAAGAGGGGGAGGAGTAGCTCTCTATGTAAAGGAAGGGATAAATGCAACTGAACAAAAGAGTAAACAGGGAGGAGAGGAGGCACTGTGGGTCACCTTGGAGACTGGAAAGGGCACCACAATCCGCACTGGGGTTGTGTACAGACCCCCATGTCAGGGGGAAGGAATGGACAAGGATATGATGGAAGGCATTCTTAGAATGGCAGAGAAAGGGGAGATACTGTTGATGGGAGACCTGAATATGCCAGATGTTAACTGGAGCACATTTGCTGCAGCCACATCCAAGAGCAGGGCCATTCTTGACGCCCTGCAGGTGGCAGGCACTAGACAGCTAGTTTCGGAACCCACTCGTGAGGTAGCAATCTTAGACCTCGTACTCTCAAACGGGGGCAGTGAGAGGATTTCAGATCTAGAAGTGGGTTGCCATCTGGGGACAAGTGACCATCAAACAGTGTGGTTCACGTAAACTCAGCCAGAGTCAAGCCATACAAAAGTGAGGGTACTGGACTTTTAGGAGGGCTGACTTTGGCAAGATGGGAGAGTGCCTCAGAAAAGCACTAGCAAACAGGCTAGAAGGAGGTGTGGAGCAACAATGGGGAATTATCAAACTGCCATCACAGAGGCAGCAAGCTTTTGTGTGAAGCAAATAAACAAATCAAAACGAAAGAAAAAGCCACTATGGTTCTCAAGAGAGGTGGCTGTGAAAGTCAGGAAGAAAAAGATAGCATTCCGGAAGTATAAGAAAACACAGAAGGAGCAGGACAGAGAGCTGTACCAGTTAAGGCAGAAAGAAACAGGGAGGGAAGTCAGAATAGCATAGGCCCAAACTGAGGAAATGATAGCCAACTCAGTTAAGAAGGGGGATAAAACCTTTTATAGGTACATCAGCGAGCGTAGAAAGACAAAGGGAGGGATAGTGAGGCTGAATAGAATGAACGGTGGGTGGGCAGAGGGGGACAGTGAAAAAGCAGGAATACTGAACGAATATTTCTGCTCAGTATTCACAAAAGAGGAGGTGGAAGTGCCTAATCCACTTAACAGAAGCACTCTTGATAGGGGGGTCGATCCCAGTCCTTTCACAGAAGAAAGGGTTCTGCAAGAACTCCTAAAACTGAAGGTGGACAAAGCAATGGGTCATGATGGAATTCACCCCAGAATTCTAAAAGAATTAAGGAAGGAGCTAGTGAAACCACTGGCTACTCTTTTAATAAATCATGGGAGGATGGTGTGGTACCCGAGGACTGGAGAAAGGCGGATGTGATTCCCCTTCACAAAAGTGGGACCAAGACAGAGGCAGGAAACTACAGACCTGTCAGTGTGACCTCTGTGGTAGTGAAAGTGATGGAGTCACTTCTGAAGGAAAGAATAGTTGAGTACCTAGAGGTCAGTAGAGCACAGGATCCAAGGCAGCATGGGTTCACAGTGGGAAGGTCATGTCAGACGAATCTAATAGATTTCTTTGACTGGGTGACCAAAGTAGTAGACCAGGAGGGGCTGTGGACATGGCCTACCTAGACTTTAGCAAGGCATTTGACACAGTCCCACACAAAAGATTATTAGTGAAATTAACCAGCCTGAGAGTGGGTCCCAGGGTGGTAGCCTGGGTAAACATTGGCTGGACAACAGGACACAGAAGGTAATTGTAAATGGAGTCCACTCTGAAGAAAGGGCGGTTACTAGTGGGGTACCTAGAGGTTCAGATTGGGTCCAGTCCTTTTAATGTCTTCATCAGTGACATTGCAGAGGGACTGGAAGGAAAAGTATGCCTTTTGCAGATGACACAAAGATCTGCAACAGGGTTGATACACAAGGAGGCGTGGAAAGGATGAAAAGGACTTGGCAAGGTTGGAGGAATGGTCAGGCGTATGGCAGCTAGGATTCAATGCAAAAGTGCAAATTAATGCACCTGGGAAACAAGAACCCAGGGAAGAATACACAATGGGTGGGGAGGTAGTACAACAACAAAACAGGAAGGGCGGCCGGTGGCGTGAGGTTGAGGCGCTGGCATACCTCGACCCACACTGGCGACCCGGTGAGAGCAGTTTTCCGGGTCTCGGGAAATTGCGGGGAAGGGCAGGATCGAGCGTCCACGGACTGCTCTCCTGTTCTGGGGTGGGTTAGGAGTATCTTCGCTCGTGCAGAGGCCCTAGTGGAGACTAGAGGCAATGCATGTAGCGACGTAACTAGATGGGGGGGAACAAGAAAGCGAAAAATCCGCACTGGAAGTTAACCGGATGACGGACGCCGGTCCCGGGCTTTGAACACTCCCTGAGAGCCACAATGCCTCAGCAGCTCCAAGGTCTGAGACAATAGTAGTGTGCTGGTTCTGCCCGCTGGTGCCTTTCCCTGAGAGGGGACCCATCCGTGCAAGGGTTACACCGGACTTGCCCGGAGGCTGCAGATATGAGGTAGGTGGCTAAGGGAGTTAGTAGGGGAACGCCCGGGTCCTAGGCAGCCTGAAGGAGAGGTAACTCTGGGGCACGTAGGAGGGGAAAAAGAGAAAATGGAAAAAAAAAACAAAAAAAAAAAACAGGAAAGGGACCTGGAGGTAATCATATCAGATTACCTTAAGGTTAGCAAGCAATGTGAGAAGGCAGTAGGGAGGGCTCGGGGTATACTGGGATGTATAGGGAGAGGCATCAGCAGCAGAAAACAGGAAGTTATTATCCCTCTGTACAGACAGTTGGTGAGACCCCATCTGGAATACTGTGTCCAGTTCTGAGACCCCATCTCCGCAAGGACATAGACAGGATAGAGGCAGTCCAGAGGAGGGCAGCTAAAATGGTGCAGGGTCTGCAAGAGAAGCCGTATGAGGAGAGACTAAAGGAGCTTAATATGTATACCCTTGAGGAAAGAAGGAGAGGGGGACATGATAGAAACTTTCAAGTACCTCAAGGAATCAACAAAGTCCAAGAGGGTAGCATCTTTCAGAAAAAGAGACTTGCAAGAACAAGGGACACAATTTAAAGACAGAAGGAGGGTGGTTCAGGGGCAATGGAGGAAGTATTATTTCACAGAGAGGGTAGTGGATGCATGGAACAGCCTTCCTGAGGAAGTTGTGGGGTCTAAAACTGTGGGAGAATTCAAGAATGCATGGGACAGACATGAGGCAATTCTTGTGGGGGGCAGGAAGATATAGGCTGTTGGTTAACTAGGATCTGCGGCCTATCCTGTAGGTAGGGAAATGGGCAGACTAGATGGGCCTAGCGGTCCTTATCTGCCGACAAAGTCTCTGTTTCTATGTTTTATTTATTTTATTTTTTTTGCATTCTTCTTTCATATAAAAGAATCTTTTTTCATGAGGATGACAGTCTCATGAAAAAAACTCCCTTGTACGAAAAAGCATTTGGATGTAGTCCCCCCCCCCCCACCACATTTCAAGTTAAAGCCATAACTCCATCAGTATTTGCAGTTGAGAGAATCTCATATATCAAACAAAATAAAGGTCTTAATGAGTACAACAACATTAACACAATAGGATAACATTGCAGCTTTAACAGTCTGTAAGTCTTTGAAGTTGAGGGACAGTCTATATATGAGAAAGTCTCAATGAGTACTATAACAGGAACAGATACTCCCCCCTTCCCCAAATAGAAATTTAGTTTGTGTGTGTATATAGAGTAGGCTAGCCTGGTGGCGCAGGACGCCTTACCTCATGCTACGCCAGCAACTCGGGTTCGGGAACGACCTCAGGTTGCCGATGAACTGGCACAGGGAGTGGACGGTTGGAGCGGGATTGAGCTGCTGTAGGGGGTGGTTGTCCGCTTCCCCTGTAGTTTCGCTCCTGTCGGGTGGAGGTCCAGTGGGAGGCATAGACGGGTGGGGTGGGGAATGGCAGAATGCCAGGGTGGTGCGGAAGGGGCAGAGCTGATACCAGCATGCATGCACACGCACGTGTTCGCTGTGGTCCCAATCTGTGGAGCAAACGGGGGGTGTGTGTGTAAAATTACATATTGGGGGGGTTGGGGACATAAAGAGTAAATAAAAAGTCCCATAGGATCACATTACAGCTTTAAAGAACAGATTTGCATTTCGGAAGCCCCCCCAAACATATGTGAGGCAGCTTACCAGTCTTGACATGGATTGTGACATACAGTTTTATTTATTTCTATCTGGAGTCGCAGAAAAAAATGCTCGGAATTTTCTGTTGGAGCCGGCGGCCAAAACGGTCCTAGTTCCTTAGTTGGAGACATGCCCCAACACTAGCTTGATTTATGACATGGTTAAATGAAGAGCACAAGGGCACGCTCCATAGACTATAATGGGGGCTGCTTTTAAAGGCGCATATATATATTTATAAAATGCTTGAGACAATCATGGTCATCAGCAGCAACAGCACTGGACAAACACCATCACATGACCGTGAGTATATCAGAGCGCGACCGCACACCTGCACTTTTACCCCCCCCAAAACAATTTTGACATTTTATAAGATAGATAAACCATTTGAGGTGTGCGTCGCCTTGATATACGCACGCTTTGGCGGTTGAT
Organism: Neoceratodus forsteri; assembly: GCA_016271365.2. Lineage (NCBI taxonomy): Eukaryota > Metazoa > Chordata > Ceratodontiformes > Ceratodontidae > Neoceratodus > Neoceratodus forsteri. The sequence goes on along the minus strand of JADMNL010000035.1, from coordinate 100,355,777 downwards.
TTACTCCGGCCTTATGGCTACAATGTCACACCAAGGCGCAGATATCAGAGCGCTACTGCACACCTCAGAGTGGTATATCTATTACATATATATATGGGATACATGATGGGCTGGTGATATGAAAAATATTTTCACTTTTCTAGAGTGACCTCTGAACTCACAAGTGGCGGGTTTAGGAGGTTTCTAGAGGTCACTGTACAGGACTGAACATATTTCCCAGATACACAAGTGCCCATCATGTATCCGATATATACAATGGGGGCCTCTTTGTTGCAAAATGTACCATTTACGTGGGTGTGATAAATGCCAGGTCTTACATTTATCACACCCTGTTGAAAATAACAATTTATCACATTCTGTGTGTGTGTGTGTGTGTGTGTGTGTGTGTATATATATATATATATATATATCGGCAAAAACTCAGTTTAATGCATCAGTTAGGGTTGTTCCACAGCGACAGAAGTGAGGAAATTCGGTGTTAGGGTTGAAACCCCCTGGACCCCTGCCCCCAACCAGCATTGGGGTGCTCATTGGGAGCTAAGCATTTTCCAACGAAAGTCCGATTCTCCGTGACTGTTTGAGATACGGGCTCTGAAAGGCGTGGCTAATGCCGTAATGTTATCCTGTGGGGAAAAAAAGAGAAGTTTGGAGTGCCATAACTTTGGCTCCCTGTAATATCTTTTCACCAAACCACTAAAAGGCACATCTGTGGGATATTGGCTGTCTTCCCTCCAAATTTCAGCCCAGAAGACCAAGCCGTTATTTTGCAGCAGGGCGCCAAAGGATTGCTGCAATGCGTCAGACTCTGTAATGTTATCCTATGGGAAAAAAAACGTGTGTTTGCCGCCGTGTAATATTTTTTCAACGCAACACTGAAAGGCACATCTGTGGGATGTTGGCTGCGTTCTCTCCAGATTTCAGGCCAAAGCACCAAACTGTTCTTTTGCAGCAGGGTGCCAAAGAATTGCTGTCATGTTCCCACAGCCTAGAAAAGTACTGTCGTAATTTGCGAAAGTACTTTTTCCAGAAATTTGAAAAACATATTTCTGGGGTGTTTTACCCCAAAATAAAGACATGGCTAGCATCCTCAGGGCCCAACTAGGTGACTACAAAAAGAATTAGGTTGCTAGAGGGTCCCAATTTTAAATGTCAAACATTTTCTGATCACTAACTGAAAACAAAATGGCGGATTTGCAACAGTAAAAGGGCCATTTGCGACAGTAAAAAGTGCATTTGTGACACTGTCGAACTTTTTGTTAACTTTTCCCATTGACTTATAATGGGAAATTGGTTTTTGAATAACTTTTGAACCGTTTTATATTTGTTCACGAAATCTTCAAAAGGCACATCGGAGACCCCAGCTCAGACGTTCTCTGAAGATTTCGGATCATCATGTAAACCGCTTGACCTGTGGTGCAACCGTAGTATTCTAGAAAAGTTTGAACGCACGCCAAGAGATCACACTTAATAACCCGCAGTCAGATATCTGACCGCTATAAAACTTGGCAGATCCCAAGGCCGTATGGGTCTTGATCGTGTATTCCAAATTTCAGGCAAATCCGTCAAATGGTTGCAAAGTTAAGGGGCAAAATTTTGGGTTTAACATGTAAATGGCTCCTCAACCCTCACTATGGTAGCACTACCGTGCTACCATTATTTATATATACACACACACATACATACACATACATATATACACACACACACACACTCTTTTTGAATGCTGATTTTGACAAATGATGGCCACTGGTGGGTTCTGGCTGAAGGTGCAGGACTCGCGAGAACGAGAAGCCGAAGATTTTAGGAGGGAGCAACGCTATAGGTGGCGCTCAACGCATGACATGGCGCTTGTGGACTGGACTAGTAACCGATGATGGCTCTGTGCCCTCATTTCTGCTTTTCCCACCATCTAGGCTGCATGTGCATTTTGTGGGAGCTGATTTTCTGCTGTGCCAACAGTTCTGCATTGCTTCACTTGATGCCGTACGTCTGTTTACAGCTTCGGTTGACTTGCTTTATTTTCCGTTTTTCCCTGGTACGGCGTCAAGTCTCTTCCTGTGTTTTTTTTTTTTTTTTGCATTTACCGTTGTCGATCATGTCTGGTCTGGGACTCAGGAAATTTGCAAAGTCTACGGCAGGTCTCCTGCCACACACACACACACGTCGGTGCCCCTATGGGAAGAGAGTCAGCTGCCAACCATCATGACCGATGCTTCACCTGCTTGGGTCAAGGCCACAAGGACTCATGTGACTCTTTGCTTTTCCATGGTTACCGCACCCTGGAATTGCGCGGGATGAAGTTGGGGCAGGATCCCATCCCCCCCAACCTTCAGAGCAGCGTCGCACTTGGGACTCCAAGTCCAGGTCTCTGGGCTCTTCCCCTGGGCACCTCCCCAGTACTATATGTACTGAGGAAGAGCAGGCCTCCACTGTTCCTAGTCTCCCTGAGATGGGAGGCCTGCGTGAAGGGTCGGTGGGACAGCTGGCTTCCGTGTGGGGGGGGGGCAGTTGAGCACCTTTTGCACTCCAGTGAGTGAGGCAATGCCGACCGCACAGCTAGGTCTCCCTCCTGCTGCCACTCATGGCACCAGGAGGGGAGGGTTTCGGGGGTGGCCACTTTGGCGATCTCCCTGATCTCATCCTCCGGTTCAGAGAATGAGGATCCGGATTGGCTCCACAGAGCCTCAAGGTTCTTCTAGGCCCGGTTCAAGGCCTTTGGTGTTGGTATGGCTTGGGAGTTCTCTTTGTGCTGACTGCAACGCTGCTTCCCCAGTGTCCCACGGTGCCGCTTGTACCACCAGTGCATATTCTGGTGCCAGTGGGTATGGTGGTGCTGTGGCTGGTGCGTGTTGGGGATCAGTGCTGCTTCTGGCGCCAGGTTGGGTTCTGGCTGTCTGTGGCACTGAACCAGATTCTGGTGCTGTTTGCTGTGCCGAGGGGGGGGGGTTCTTGTGTCGTTTGCAGCACTGACCCTGCTTCCTTGCACTCCCCCTGGTCCCCCTTCTTCTTGGGTGGTCTTTGAGGGGCAGGTCCTTTTCTGGTGAGGTAGGGGTCAGGAGATAGAGGTTGGTGCCAGGCGCTGTGGCTAGATTTGCTGGGGTCTCAGCCAGGATTCGTAGTGCTGACTGTGGTCTCCTTTCTAACATACTAACATGCCAGCAGAATAGGCCTAATGGTCTTTCGTGTCTGCTCGTTTGGTCAGTCCCCAGCCTGGGTGCTGACCTTGCTGTCCCTCTCGCCTTCTCTGGCTTCTCCCTTCCCAGTTCCGGATATTCTTGCTGCATTGGATTTTGCTTCCAGAACCCTTCCCCTGTACCTGTCCCACCCCCTCTTGAACCCCTCCACTGTCCCTGCCTCCGCTAGCCCTCTAGGCAGTGCATTCCATGGCACCACCACCCTCTCAGTGAAGTAGCACCTCCTCCTTTCTCCCCTGAATCTTCCCCCCTCCAGCTTCCACCCATGCCCTCTAGTGGCCCCTTCCTCCTTCCTTCGAAGCACCCCAACTGTTCCTCCCCTATTTATCCTCTTCATGTACCTAAAGACCTCATCATTCGTCCCCCGGTCCTTTCTCTCTTCCAATGTGTATATATTTAGCTCTTCGAGCCTCTCCTCATAGGTCTTGTCCCCAAGCCCCAAATCATTTTGGTTGCCCTCCTCTGGACCCTCCAGGAGGTTAATGTCCCACTTTAAGTGTGGCTCCAAAACTGCACGCAGTACTCAAGGTGCAGCCTCACCAAGCAGTTATACAGAGGGAGTATCACTTCCCTCCTTCTGGAGGTGATCCCCCTAGCGATGCATCCCAGCATCCTGTTGGCCTTGGCTGCTGCCCTACAAGTCTCAGAGTTGTTCATCTTGACATCCACCACCACCCCCAGGTCCCTCTCAGCCATCGAGACTTGTAGCATTCCCCAGGGTGTACACTTGGCCTGGGATTCTGGCCCCCAGGTGGAGTACTTTGCATTTCCCTGCATTGAACCTCAGCTTCCACTTTCTAGACCATCTTTCCAGAGCCTCCAGGTCCCCCTGTAGGGCCACCCTCCCCTCCTCCCCATCCACCACCGCCCCCAGTTTTGAGTCATCTGCAAAGAGACTCATCTCACTCCTGATTCCTGTCCTTATGTCAGATACGTAGGCGTTGAACAGAAGGGGCCCAAGGACTGATCCCTGTGGGACCCCACTAATGACCCTCCTTGGGGATGAGACTATCCCACCAACTACGACCCTCTGGGTCCGGTCCTGGAGCCAATTGCCTATCCATCTGATCATCTGGTTCCCCACCCCCATTTCTCCCAGCTTATCCAACAGACCCACGTGAGGAACAGAGTCAATTGCCTTGCTGAAGTCTAGAAAGAGGACATCCACTGGTCTACCCAGGTCCAAGGCACTTGTCACCCAGTCATAGAACTCCACCAGGTTTGTCTGACACGATTTCCCCGGGATGAATCCATGCTGTCTATCGTCCAGGCACCCTGACTTATCCAGGTCCCCCCTAGCCTCTCCTTGACAATGCCCTCCATCACCTTGCCCACCACGATGTCAGGCTGACAGGCCTGTAGTTCCCTGCCAGCTCCCCTTGATCCCCCTTGTGGATAGGCACTCATATGCGCCTACCTTCCAGTCTTGGGGCACCCACCCTGTCCTCAGAGAGATGGTGAAAGCTCTGCCAGGGGTTTTGCCAGGACATCTGCAAGTTCTTTCAGCACTCTGGGATGTAATTTATCCGCCCCGTGCTTTCTCCTGTCTTTAAGGGAGCTGAGGCTTCCTCACTCTCTCTGCTGTGATTTCCACTTCGGTACCCTTCTCTCTGCTTAGCCCTCCCCCACCTGCCAGTGATGCCTCCCCTCCCCAGACCTGCCCGATCGATGAGGGTCCCCCTTCCTCCAGTATCTCTGTCTCCTCCCATGTATGATGCCGCACCCCCATTTTCCCTGGTGAAAACTGAGGTGAAGTACTTATTTAGTACCTCAACCTGCTCCCCCAGGTCTTGTGCCCATCTCTCCCCTGATTTAATCCTGCTAATCTGCCCCTTCACCCTTCGTTTTTCCCCAATGTATCTAAAGAACCCCTTGTTCCCTCTCCTAATTTCCCTGGCCAGGTTCTGCTCCTTCCTTGCCTTAGCCGCCCTCACCACTCTAGTTGTCCTTCTAGCCATCAGCCTGCATTCCCTCGATCCCTTTCTACCCTGGAGCACTTGAATTGCTTATAGGCTGCTTTCTTTCCCCGCACCACCTCCTGGACCTCCCTGGTCCACCAACAGGGTTTTTGGGCCCTACCGCATTTTCGTCTTACTCTGCACAGGTGCTGGTAGCATCCTGCACCCCTCTCCTGATGATTTCCCACCTACTGTCAGCGTCCATGTCTGACCCAATCCCATCCAAATGCTCCTTAAGGATCCTTCCCATTTCCTTAAAATCCGCCCCTGAAGTCGGTTACTTCCGTCTTTGTGCAGCCTTCTACCCCTCCTAGGTCCAGGCAGAACCAGACCGTGGCATGGTCACTCCCCGCCAATGGGTCACTTACCTCCAGGCCCCCAATCTGGTCACTGTCTGCCAGGACCACATCCAGTACCCGTGCCTCCCTGGTCGGTTCCCTCACCTGCTGAGTTAGGAACGCGTCTTGAAAGACATCCAACAACCTCTGTTCCCTGGTCACAGAGGATGTCATAGTCTCCCAGTCTGTTCCTGGCATGTTTAAGTCCCCAACACCACCACCGTTCCTCTGCCCAGTCTGCAGTGTCTCCCAACATCTGCCACCAGACTGTCCTCCAGCTCCTCCGCCCGGGGCAGGGGGTCTATACACCACTCCTATTTTTACTCTCTTGCCCCCCCCTTGTTATCAAGGTGACCCAAATCGCCTCCACGGTTCCCTCCGCCGCCTCTACTCCCCCTATGCCAATGCAGTTTTTGACTATCATTGCTACCCCCTTCTCCCCTGCCCTCCCCCCTGTCCTTTCTCTGCCAGAACCTTCTGTGTCTGCTGCAGGTGGGAACAGGGACTGCCTTTTGGTACCTGTATGGCTCCGGCTTCCGCACAAGGTCACTACCCTGTCCACCCCTCCACATTTGGGCATTCAGAGGTGGCAGAGTTGTGCAGCCCCCTTCCCCAGGCGGGGTCCCCTGTCTATTCTTGGAGCCCTGGTAGAGGGGCCTTGCTTGATCTGTCACGACCCTCCTCCGCCTCCCTCTTGCCCAGGTATTTCTGGCCCTTGACTTGGGATCAGTTCAGGTCGTCTGCAACTGCATTTCCCGTGTATCTTAAGGCTATGGACCAGGCCATCTTTTGGCCAGAAACCGCTGCACCATCATTCCCTTGAGGCTAGCTCCCCTTTATCCCTGTCTTCCTCCTCCGAGGAAGAGGATTCATCGGTCCACCTCTCCTCTGATGCTGTTTTTATCAGTTATCTGCAGTTCCTTCTGGGGATGTTGCAGGACGTGCATCTGGACTATTTTGCTACTCGCAATCCTGCCTGCTTGATGCTGTCCTTCCTTGGGGAGTACAGTGCTGTTGCTACCGTCATACCTCCATTGCCTCAGCTATTTATGGAGGCATCGTGGATCATATGATGCTGTCACTCTGCCCCCTCTCCAGGCCTGAGGGACACCCAGCACAGGTATTGCACACCCCTGGGGTTTCCAGGAGCTATGCACTACCCCACTTTGGGTGTGGAGCTCCTGGATACCCCTTCTGGGTATCCCCCTGAGCCTGATTCAGCTGAGTTCGACCATTGGGGTCATAGTTGTCTTGGCAGTACGCACTATGATGTGCATTGCTGCACATGTAGCCCGCATGGCTACATATGGCAGGTACCTGTGGATTGCGCTGGTACAGCTCCTGATGTCCATACTTATCAGAGGCAACCAGGCAAGCCATTAGTCTTTCCACCCAGGGTCAGGAACTGGCGAGACACCTGTCTGGCATCTTACGACGCCAGTGAGGTAGCTTCCAGGTTGGTGGGAACTGTGGTCTGTATTTGGCGGATGGCATAGCTTCACCTATCAAGGTTATTACCCCTGGTTCAATGTAGGGTGGTTGCATCACGATTCCAGGGGGGTCCATTTCTTTTCCCATAGGGCCAGGCATGAGCTTGTGGGGCATCATCTTTCTCCCAGGGCAAGGAAGCCTCTGTCTGTCCCTGACCAGTCTTGGCTCTTGCCAGACGTGTTAGGAGCCCCCTGCCTCTCTCTGTCCCTCCCACAGGAGGCTGAGGGAACAACCATTTCCCTCAGGGCTTGCCAACACTACGTTTGGTGGTGGCTTGGTACTCGCCCACCAGTGCTGAGTGAAGATTCATCCTCGGAAGATATGAAAATTGCGTGCTTACTGTAATTATTGATCTTCCAGGATATCTTCACCATTCAGCACTGCTATCATCTCACCTTCCCCCATCATGACCAGGCTTCTGGGTGGTGTCTTCCCCTTTTGAAAAAATAAAAATCTTAAGGGGGTGCTGGCTGTCAGCAAGCTTGTCCTGAAAAAAATTGATCCTTATGACCCTTAAAAAAAAAAAAAAGGTTTCTCTACTTTCTGCAGGACTTCTAGTTCGTTATCCTTTTGGGCAGGGCCCCATGTTTACTGCGCCAAAGTGGACCTACATTCTGCGGCAGGACCTCATACTTTCTGTGGCAGAACAACTGTTGATTCTGTGACCCACTGTGCAGCAGATAAATTGTGGTTAAACAGCATACATTCAGGGGATTAAGTCTTAGTTAACCCTTTGACTGCCATCGTGCAACCACTCCGCAACACTGAATGTGGAACAACAGGCTATTTAACAGTATATAGTCTTCTTATCACAAATATTAAACTGCAGTAACCCAAACCTGGTGCAGCCATGGGCATCAGTGTTCTCTTTTAGTGACTTTTCCCTCCTACCTCGAATTTGAAGTCTCAACTGTTATTTTTCTGGAAATTGGTAGCCTTTGCTATTCTCCTAGGTTATAATCCGAGGACATACACATTCAGCTAAAACCACACAGAAGGCAAAACCTGTTTGGATTTCTTCTGGTTTATATTTACAGTAAGCGGATATAAAGAGAGACTCGCAACTTAAAAGCCATTTTTATTTTCTGATTTTGAGCAGTGTTCTTTAAGATTATTTTTTTTTTTTTAAACTAGGAGTACCCCAACTGCCTTGCAACAAACATGTTGAGTGCAGTGTGTAAATCTGTGTGTTGGGGTGGGGGGATTTATTTGATATTCAGTAAGACCTTTGAGTCAGAGACTCATTTACAAAGGTTCCACGTCATACATAAATTGCACAGGGGACAGGACTTAAGATACAGAAGAAAAGAAAACAGCACATTACATAGTAACATTAAATTAAAAAAAAGAAGGTTACATAGTTGTTTCATAGTGGGCTAACAGAGAAATTTAGGAACTTTAGCACAGCCAGGAGGGAAACAAAAAATGTCAGAGAGATTCTGTAGGAGGCTGATTGTCATGTTTCATAAATGCATTTGAGGTACATTGAACTGCTAACAATTTGTTTGTAAGGAGGCAGGGCAGATCTGGTTTCAAGGGCAGTCGCATCTGTTTGAAGCCTGCAGGTATACCCTTAGCTTTGATTTATATGGGCCCAACCTTCTTTCCTCAGTTATTTGGATAGGGAGGAAGTTTGTCCAGGACGGGGCCCTGAAGTTGAAGGTGCGTTGGTATTGGGAGGTCCGGCCATGGGGTACCCACAGTAGCCGCTTGCTTGAGCTACGGGGTTGTTTTGCCTAGTGGTGTTGGGAGGATAATTTGGTGTAGTGAGGGTCGGGTGAGGCCTAGTAATACCTTTTTGGCCATAAGGCAGGTACGGTACCTGATTCTGCTATACAGGTTTAGCTAGTTTGTGCTGCTGTATAGGGAGCAGGAGTGAGTGAGACAATCACATCCTAGGATGAGGCGGCAAGCTTTGTTGAGCACAAGCCAGAGCCTGCTTAGGGTTGTGGAGGGCGCAGCACTATAACTTAGGATGCCGTAGTCAAGTAGGGAGAGAATTGAGGAGTTTACGGTAAGCTGTAGTGCCTCAGGGGTGAGGCAGTGTTGGTACCGATAGAGTACGCCTAGCCTGGAGCAGAGAGCGGTAGTTAGGTGTAGGATATGTTGATTAAAGCTGAGGGCGGGGTCTAAAGTGATCCCTAGGTATTTAAAGTTGTATACTTGTTCTAAGGGGGTCTGATCCTATAACAGTGAAGGAGAGTGTAACTTGCAGTGCCTGTAGGATTTATTGACTCCTGATTTTTCTTTTGGGGGACACACCAAAAATGCAAGCAAGTTATTCTTCTTAAGCTGGAGCAACCTTGGTTATCATATGCCCTTCTCCTAGCAACTCAGGGGGGTTGTGGTGTTCAGTCAGTGACCCTCATTTCACTTATGTATAGCAGCAATCAAACTCTACATTTCAATTTTTTCCTTACCTGCTTGCTCCATTTCTAGTATACCCTGGTCCCCATCTCTGCTGCAGCTGGGCAACTTGATCCTTCTTAAGAATTGAGCTTGATGCCACCACTTAGGCTGCAGGTTCAGATCTTCCAAGAAATTACTCTCACACTTGCAGGTACAGATCTGTGTCCCACAAATCAAAACTGTGATCGATGTCCCCCAGTGGGGGACTGAGTCCTCTGCTCATTGTGCTGCCAGCCCTATGTTTCTGCATTCTGCTCCTCCTCTGATACCTGCCACCACTCCGAGATCGATTTCACGTCTTGACTACTGCTCACCTTCAAGTTCTTCCTTCCAAATTCATCTCCCAAGGATTCAGTGTGTGCACCATGAGCAGCCTCACAATAAAAAATGAACATGGCTGAGCTAGCCACATCTACACCGCAACAAATCATAATTGCCATGGACCTAACCAAGCTCTGCATACTCTTGCGTCAGTCCCCAAATACTGGCTGGATGGGTTATGTAAGAAGAGCCAGCACGAGTCAAGATGCCGTGTGGCCACTAGCTTTTCAACTTTGTAGCGGTTGGCATCAGTTTGTTGCCTCTTCTAATGAGCATGTTTGCCGTGGCATACTTAACATATCCATAGCTATGCCCTTGCCTTTTGTTATTGCATAACATAGCTAGCATTTCTGTGGCGCTGTGGCTGGTTTTCCCAATTTCTGCAGCCAGCTCTGATTTCTGCGGCCACTGCTGCAACCGCAGAATCACAGAAAACATGGGTCCCTGCTTTTTGGGGAGGTGGTGGAAAGAGAGGCAATAGCTCCCTGGAACATTTGCCCCTACTTTTTTTTTATTTTTTATAAAGCTTCATTGCTGTCAAAAGAAGAGGTTTATTTACGCATATATATGTATTTATGTAATGCCTGTGAGGATATCAGGGGACAAATATCAGCAGTATTTTCACTGTCATGTGACCTACAATGAGAATATTGGCTTTATCCTCACTGTAGGTCATATTCTCACACTTGGTCCACCAGTCTCACTATCTGCACTTAAGCAGCACCGCACAGAAATGGCAGCAGCTCCAACCTGCCAGTTCAACCGCGGACCAGCTCCACCTTTGAACCGCTTCAGTGTGAAACCAGCATTCACACTAAGAGGTTCACTTTTTTTTTTTCATTTTACTACACCCCAAAACAGCTTTCAACAACATGCACTCAGAATCTTCCCAGCAGCACAGCACTACAGTACCTCCTCCCTTTCCAGCACCCCCACTACACAGTGCCTCCTCCCTTTCCAGCACCCCGGCCAACTGCCTCACAGTATCTTTGGTAAGTTGGCATCAATTCTTCAGTCCGCAGGAAGGGATTACAACCAACTGCCTCCAGACTGCAACCTTTGCCGTTCGCTAGTGCCGCAGCCAACAAGAAGCAGGATCAACCAGATACCACAGGCTAAAATGCAGGATCAGTCAGATAATACACTGACACTCGATGCTAAAAAAAAAAAAAAAAATAGTACGCAAAACTAACACTGCTCCCTCGCTAAGCAAGACCTCCCACTGCCATGTTCTCAAAACTGTTAAGCCAGCCCACGCACACATCAGCCAACCAAATGCTGTTCACAGAACAGAGGGACGTACTGACCTAGCTACCACAGGAGTATACAAACCACTGCATACAGATACTAGAAAATCCACTTTGCTATGTTTGCTTATTAAATAAAAAAAAATAATTAAAACCACACACACAAAAAAAATAAAAATAAATAAGCTTTACATAAATGAGATATGCAATGGGGACTGAAAATATCACTGGTTCCTCTGCAGGTTAACCTGGGTGTGAGTTGGAGGGGGTGGGGGGAATATCAGTGATATTTCGTGTCTCCCCCTCCCGATTGCAGATCCTATATATATATATATATATATATATATATATATATATATATAATGTGTGTGTATGTATCTATATATATATATATATATATATATATATATATATATACATATATATAAGATGTGAATTCTGTATGTCTGTGGCTACGCCTTTTCTTCTTCAGGACCCTTTGGTCCTTCTTAAAAATAAAACTAGAGTGTCAGGAGACGTCCGTATTTGGCCTTGGTGTTTTTCATCCTTGTCATCAGTTGGAGGAACTCTGTTGCTTTTGGGTTGCATTCTGATCCCTCCAGGTACAGAGCTTGCACTACTCTTGTGGGCATACTAGGTTTTACAGTTGCCCATTTCTAACTCTAGTAGATCTGTAGGTCCGCTGACCCCTTAGTCTGCTGCGTTCGGCTTGGCATCCTCCCACAGACTTGTCTTCGGGGATCCTTCCTAACACATCTGTTCCTGTAGTCTGACAGGATCCCTATTCAAACCCCAGGAATCCCTCAGTATGCCTAAACCATTGCAGTTAGGATCCTGTGTTGAACTGTCCCAGAGAAAATGGAATGTATGTAAATGATGGAACCATCATTAGTTCATGCCACAGTTTTAAACTGCTGCATTCTAAAAAAACGTTCACATTCATTTCTCTGTCTGCCTTGTTAAGACGCCTCGGAGAGTTCTCCATAGCTTCTACAAACTTAGTTTTCCGCTGTTGTAAATGTTCAATTTTACTGTTACCAGTTGCTGCCCCTATTTATATATTTTTCAGGTTAGTTTAGCTTAGTTGTTTCTTTATCTTTTTTGTGGTTCCTCAGCGGTTCCAGGGAACTGATGGGAAACATTTCCTTAGGATTCTTTTCACCACAGTTTTACTTTTAAAATCAATAGCGTCTGGTTCCTGATACTAGGAACTGTAATGTTTAATTTTTTGTTTGTTAAATTTTGAACTGCTGTTCCTTTTCTGTCAGGAACAGAGCGGCCTCCTAGTTTCCCTGTGTTTAAAATTCCTGTCGGGAAGTGACTGTGTGTGTGTGTGTGTGTGTGTGTGTGTGTGTGTGTGTATAGATATATATATATATATGTGTGTGTGTGTGTGTGTGTGTGTGTGTGTATATATATATATATATATATATATATATATATCTATTTATATATTCTAGGGACATGGATATGTTGTTCAATCCACACTTACTGGCAGGTTCCTTGCCGCTTTAAATCTTCCCGGAAGGCCTTCAAGCTGGCTCCTCCCACCCACCTGGGTGGTAAAACTCCCGGCTCTGCCCCATGAAGCCAGATCTTCCTTACCGCTTGGAAGCTCAGGTTCCCTCAGCGATCTGCGTTTTAGGCCTGGAGCCACACTCTTCAGTTAATCCAAAACTAATTCTCAAATTTACAAGACTTTGGTCTACTTTTTCCCTCGCAGCTGCGATGGACAAATCGACTCCCGAATTTCTTCTGTGCCCCTGTAAGTGAAGATGTCCTGACCGACCTGCACCCATGTGCTGCTTACTGTTCTAGGACTCGCCACGATTCGCAGGCTTGCGATTTGTGCAAACTTTTTGGTTTCAGTCTGGAGACCGCTGTTCGATGACTTTGGGGTGCCCTGAAAACGTATCCACCAGTCAAGTCGGAGGAGGCCCATTGGGCGGTGTCCAGCTGCAGGCTCTCATGGGAACAGTTGAGCAGATGATCACCCTCGAGGGAGGGGGCCCAGTCCACATCTTCTTCCCCCTCCTCGGCTGGCATTCCTGCTTTCTAGCACTCTTCATACAGCTTCATTTAAGGAGCTTTTGCCAGTCCCTCTACCAAGGAGAAGGACCATCGGGACATTCAGTCAGTTCAGAGGGCGACTCCAAAGTAAGTCCCACCCGTCTAAGTTCAGTGGGAGAGGAGAGATCCCTTTCACCAGATGGTCACTTTCAACTTCAGTTGAGGTTGCGGCTAAGGCCGCTGGCTTGACGATGTCCCCATCAGGTCAGCCGGCGGAGACACCCCGCCGACGCATTGAGATTTTTCTCGACCCGTCCGGATGGTTTGTCGACTGGTGATGCCGACAACCTACTTCACCAGTTCCCCGGTGAAACAGAGGACTTGCCTGTGCCTCCTGTGCGGAGTCCCGGTTAAGGTCCTGAACCCGAGAGAGGCGGGTTTCCCCGTCCCTCTGGCCCACCTCGAATCTCTGAAGGTCTTGGTCTCGGACCTCTTCCAGGTCCAGCAGGTCCCGCCCGGCGTCAGCGGTCCGGCATCATGGAAGCCGCAAATGCTCATCCTTGTCGTCCTCTTCGGAGGATAGGCTCGGCGCGAGTTGCGTCGGCTACGAGGATTTAATGTGGCAGCAGCTCTTATTGTCCGGAACAGCCGACCAGTCAGCCGCCCGCCATTAAGTGTCTGTCACCTGAGCGGCTAAAACAACTTCCTCGTAGTGGAACATCCGGCCCACAACTGAAGACTGGGGCCCTGACCAAGGGATTCTCTGTTAGGTCAGGGCTTGCCCATAGGTTGTCGGGTCACCCTCCCGATACCGACTCCCGGCCCATGGAGGGTGGATCAGCGCTGGCAGCTGTTTGCAGACTGAGTCTGACGACGACTCCTTCTTGTTCTCCAGGCCGCTTGACCTGGCATCTACAGGGAGTCGGTCAGTGGACGAGAGCCCATCCTCGTTTTTAGGAATGCTTCGACTCATCTCAGAGTCCACTGGGAAGAAGCTCGAACCTGTTTCAAAACGGGCCAAGTATCCCCTCACGGAGATACTAGACTGAGGGGATTCCCCTACGGAGGCCTTTCCAGTGGCCAAAGCCATTGTTGGCCCGGCCCTGGAGCTGTGGCAGTGGCCAGCATCTTGTCCCGCACCTTTGGCCAGGATGGCTCGAAAGTGTGCGGTCCCTACAGGTTCACTCTCCGGTTTCTCGGAGCACCCCTTTGCGGAGGGGTTAGTGATCGACAGCGTTTTCCGGCGTTCCGGGAACGCTCGGGATATGGACAAACCGCCCGATAAGGAGTCCAAGAAATTGGACTACTCAGGGCAGAAGGTATATGCTGCTTCCTCCCAAGGCCTTCGTCAGGCTAGCTCGGCCGTTGTGATGGCACACTTTTCACACGCCCTTTTGGGCTTCCTGGATGAAGTGATTCCTCATCTACCGGCTGACCTTCAAATGACGGTCGGGCAGGTGCAGGATCAGGGAAGGGTGGTAGCTAAACAGCAGCTCCAAACTTTGTTGGACATCGCTGATTCATGTGCCTGGTCAGTAGCGGCCGCAGTGGCCATGCGCCGCAGAGCTTGGCTACAGATCTCCACCTTTACGGCTGATATCCAGCACAGGCTGGCAGACGTCCCCTTCCTGGGTACCGACTTGTTCGGGCTCGGGGTGGAGGATCATCTCCTACGGATCAAGAAGTCCAACGCCACCTTGGACTTGGTCACATCTGCCCAGAAGGACAAAGGCCACCAGCAGCAGCGTAAGCTCTTTCATCCTTCAGCCCCTGCTGCACTTCAGGGTCAGCAGGCTCGTACTCGGCACCCCAAAGCCCAGCCTGCCTTCCTCCAGCAGAGCTGGGAGGAAAAAGGCCAGAGCAGCTCCTCGGCGGCCCCTCCCCTCAAGCCTGCCCAGTGAAGGCTAGGGGTGTAAGCCCCCAACCTAGTCACTCCTCCTCGGGTTCCCCTGTGAAGGTTCCAGCCACTTCCTTTCCGCTGGTCACTGTCACCTACGGACAGCTGGGTGTTGGAAAGGGGGGCAAGCAGGGGTCTGCCTCTGGGTCCGAGCAGTTCCCCTCCCTGTCAGGCAATCGCCCAGGGGGTCTCCGGCTCCATAGCCTCTCCTGTTGGTTCTCGTCAGTGCCGACATGCCTTGCTCCTCCAGAAGGAGGTGATCAGGAGGTGGTGGGACCTCTCCCAGACCCAGGGTTTGTGTCCAGGTACTTTCTGGTCCCAAAACGGACGGGGGGCTGGCGCCCCATTCTTGACCTACATGACCTGAACAAGTTCCTAAGGTCTTGCACCTTCAGGATGGTCACTGTGGCTCAGATCATTTCATCCTTGGAAAGAGGCATGTGGTTCTGTTCTCTGGACCTTCAGGATGTGTTCTTTCACGTCCCAATCCGTCCGTCTCACCAGCGATTCCTCTGCTTCAGAGCAGAGCGATCCCTTTACGAGTTCTGGGCCATGCCCTTTGGCCTCTCTCCAGCTCCCAGGGTCTTCACCAAATGCATGGCAGTGGTGCAGCATTCCTGCGGCGCCGAGGGGTCCGGGTGTACCCTTACCTGGACGACTGGCTGATTGCAGCCCCCTCCAGGTTGGAGGTGGAGCGGTCCAGGGATCTGGCCTTCCAGGTCTGCTCTCAGATTGGCCTCATCATCAAGGAGGCCAAATTGGAACTCGTACCATCGCAGATGATTCAGTTCATCGGGCAGAGCTAGGACTCTTTTCGAGCCAGAACACAGCTCCCCGCGGACAGGGAGCGAGGTCCTTTCCTCCTTTGCCGATCATTTTCTGGTTGAGCAGTTGCACCTGCAAGGGACTTCCCTCACGTCTCCTGGGCCTCATGGCAGCCTACACCAGCGTGGTCCGTTGTTGGGCCCGCTGGCGTATGCGTCCCCTGCAATGGGGGCTGGCCCGCCAGTGGTCACAGCGCTCCGGTCCTCTGGACCAGCCAGTGACAGTGACCCAGGAGATGTGGAGCGGCCTCCAGTGGTGGCTCGTTTCAGCTCGTCTGCAGGAGGGTATTCTGTTTGTCCGCCCCGAGCCGACGGTCACTCTGATGACCAACACGCCTCTGATGCTTTGGGGTGCCCATCTGGGGGAGCTCAGAGCCCACGGTCTCTGGTCCCCTCAGGAGTCTCGATGCCACATCAACCTGCTGGAGCTTCGAGCGGTCCGACTAGCCCTCACCGCCTTCGCTCCGTTTGTACGGGGTCAAGTGGTCCAAGTCCAGACGGACAAGACCATGTACTGTCTCAGGAAGCGCTCCGCACTTGGTCTCTCTTGATCAGCCTGGAGGCTGATCTCCTAGCCATCTGTGGCAGGAGCCTCCAACAGTCTGGCTGATGCCCTCAGCCAGATAGGTGCTGCATCTCACGAGTGGTCTCTCCTGCCGGAGGTAGTACAAGATCTGTTCTCCCACTGGGGCCCCCCTCAGGTGGACTTGTTCACCTCCAGGGAGAATGCGAAGCTGAGGCTGTTTCACGCCTGCCCCCTCAGCAAGGCTTACTGCAGGGGGATGTCTTCTCGAGGCTGTGGACCCCAGGCCTCTTCTGTGCCTTCCCTCCATTCCCCTTGATCCACAAGGTGCTTGTCAAGGTGAAGAGGGATCAGGCGCAGGTGATTCTGGTAGCCCCAGACTGGCCCCACCAGTTCTGGTATCCATACCTCCTCAGCCTCAGCTCCAGGCTCCCGAGGCGGCTTCCATCCCGCCCGGACCTGATCTCAGTCAACAAGGGGAAGGTACTCCATCCGGACCTTCAATCCCTGCATTTGACAGCCTGGTTCCTGAGCGGTTGGAGTTCCAGGCCTTGGGTCTTTCCGACGAGGTCCTCAACGTTGTTGAGGCGTCCCGTAAGGAATGGACCAGAAAATGCTATGCCTTCAAATGGAAGAGATTCTCCATCTGGTGTCAGGATAAGGGGTTGGACCCTTCTTCCTGTTCCTTGGACAGCATTCTGGACTACCTGTGGTCCCCTTCTCAGCAAGGGCTTCGGTCGACGACCCTTAAGGTGCACCTGGCAGCCATCTCTGCTTACCAGGCGCAGGCCGGAAAGCAGTCGGTGGCGCAGGAGAAGGTGGTCGGGTGCTTTTTCAAAGGCCTTGATCACTTATCCCCTCTGGTGCGAGAACCTCCACCTCTGTGGGATCTACTTGCTGGTATTGGCTAATCTCATGGGCAAGCCATTCGAACCGATGTACAGGTGTGTGATGTCTCTCACCTGTCATGGAAGACCGCCTTCTTGGTGGCTATCACGTCAGCCAGAAGGATGGGAGAACTCCAGGTGCTTTCCATCGAGTCTCCTTATCTGGCCTTCCACAGGGACGAGGTTGTCCTGTGCCCTCCACCCAAAATTCCTTCCGAAGGTGGTGTCGGAGTTTCACCTTAACCAGGTGTTGACTCTGCCAGTGTTCTACCCAAATCACACCTCGGACGCTGAATATAGGCTCCATACTCTGGACCCTAGAAGAGCGCTCTCTTATTATAAGGAGCGGACAGCTGAAGTTCGGGGAGAGGTTCGCCATCTGTTTGTCACCTACGCTGAAGCCGCACCTGGCAGACCTGCAGCCAAGCGGACGATAGGCAGGTGGGTCACCTCCTGCATAGATCTCTGCTATAGGTTGGCGGGCATGGAGCCTCCAAGAGGAATGGGCTCATTCTACCCACCATACTGCTGCTTCCAGGGACGTCCCTGCCCAGGAAATCTGCAGGGCTGCTACCTGGAAGTCGGCACACACCTTCATTACCTACTACCACATCGACCTTGAGTCACGCCGGGATGCTGGTTTTGGGACCTCGGTTCTCCAGTCCTTATTCCCTAAGTAGGGGTGCACGCCTTGCTTCCCTCCTCCCGGAGAACTGCTAGGAGTCTGCCAATAAGTGTGGATTGAACAACATATCCACGTCCCTAGTAACTCACTTACTCACCTGTAACAGGAGTTCTAGGAGTGGTATATGTTGTTCATCCACACAACCCACCCGACCTCCCTGTCTTTGACGTGCAACCTGGCTTCCAGCGGGCTAGATCTGGCGTCATGGGGCGGAGCTGATGGTTTTACCACCTGGGTGGGTGGGAGGAGCCAGCTTGAAGACCTTCCGGCAAGATTTAAAGTGGCAAGGAACCTGCCAATAAGTGTGGATGAACAGCATATACCACTCCTACAACTCCTGTTACAGGTGAGTAACCTGTATTTACTGTGATCTGGGGAACTGACCGCTGACTCTTCTTCTCTATTTGGTGTTTTTTTTCCGTTATCTGACATTTGGCATGTCAGACACCAAAAAAGAAAAGAACAGGGCCGAATTGTTTTAAAAACTCTCAGGTGTGGTCAGATCATTGCCAAGGCTGACAGGCATGATCATTCTTTGGTGTGTCTTGGTCCTAGTCATATTTTTGCCAGTTGTAAAGTTTGCAAAACTTTTTGTCCTAAAAATACTGAAAAAGAGGACAAAAAGTCTTGAAGAGATGGCTTCCCCTTCTGCTCCCTTGCCTAAGCCCACTGAAGAGGCTTCCTCCTGGCATGCTAAGAAAGACAAATCCAAGGAGTTGGTGGACCCTAAATCCACTGAAAAGACTGATGCCTCGAAATCCAAGAGGTCAATGGAACTGGCTGCTGAACCAGTTCCTGCAGAAAGAAAACAAAGAAAAGCGTGTCACTGCACCTCCTGCTGAAAAAGCAAAGGAGCTCTTAGCGGACAGACTGACTATGCCCTCAGTGGAGGACATTGCCAAGACCCTGTTGATCTTGCAGGACCTTCGGGCCGTTGGTCCTCTGGTCTCTGCCCCCCCCTCGACGGTTTCCTCCCCAGTCAGGAAACAATATGTATATGTAGGATGACCCAAAGGAGGAGGAGGATGACAAGTGGGAGCCTATTGAACCTGAAGTCTCCCCAGAACAAGACTTCGGTTCTCCACCCCGGGGACCTGAAGACAACTCTCTTCACAATTCATTTGTGAGACAGACTGTGGATACCCTCAACCTATCCATTCAGTAATCAGTGGTGGATGAGTTGGAAGCAGACTTTTTAGACATGATGGGTCTTACCCCCACAAAGAGACTTTTGCTTCCAATACGCAAGTCTCTCAAAAAGACTGCTTTAAAGATCCTGCAGACCCCCACTTCTGTCCCAGGAGTGGTCAGGAAAATTGACAAGAAATATCAGCTGGACAGGGCTATTGCTGAATTCTTGTTTGTTTATCCAAACCATGAGGGGGTGTTACAGAAGGCTGCGCATCATAGGGCCAGAGAGCTTTTATCTTCCCATCCACCCAACAAGGATTCCAGGAAGCTGGATAGTATGGGGAAGAAGGGGTACTTGGTAACTTCCCTTGTCCTCAGGCAAGCCACCTTACATGGCCTATACAGCACAATAGCAGAAGGCCCTCTGGTCTTCTGTCTTGGCCATGTCTGACAAGGTACCTAGAGACGTGGCATTGGATCTGGCTGAGACAGTCAGAACAGCCTTATGTGCCACTAAATGCCAGCTCCATATGGCAGTAGATGCCAGTGATGCAACCTCTGAGCCTATGGCCCTTACTGTGTCCATGTAATGATTTGCCTGGCTCAGGGCTACTAATCTGTCCCAGGACACCAAGGCTAAAGCCATGGACTTTCCCTGTGAGAATAATTCTCTCTTTGGGGACAAGACTGAGGCCTATATGAAAAAGCTAGAGGAATACAAAACCACTTACAGAAGCAATTCAGCCCGGGGCAAAGCCTCCATATCTTGCATGTCCCACGCCAGGAGAGGCAGGGGTAGGGGTTCCTATACCAGGTCTTTCTTCCAAGCCCAAGCATTGCCAGACTAGTAGCAATCCAGTGGGTATTTCAGACACACTGTAAGAAGATCTGCGCCAGCACCTCGGACTAAGTCCCAGCCTAAGCAGAACCCCTGACGTGCCTGCTCCGGTCGCCTCCCCTACCCTGTAGGAAGCAGGCTGGTTCAGTTCCTCCAAGCCTGGCAAGCCATCACCACGGACATGTAGATCTTGGAGGTAGTAACCCAGAGCCTGTCCCTAAATTTCAGGTTGCTTCCCAGGCTCAGGAGCAGATATTTCAACCCAGCAACTCCAGCAGAAAGTGCTCTGTTGAAGTTGGAAGTTACCAACTTGCTACTTATCAGGCAGACAGAGCCTGTTCCTAATAGGTAGAGGCAGTTCCTCCCGATACTTCCTCACTCAGAAGAAAAATGGGGATTGGCGACCCATTCTAGATCTCAGGCTTCTGAACAAACATTTGACAAAGCCAAAGTTCAACATAGAAGTTGACGGCAGATAAGGACCACAAGGCCCATCCAGTATGCCAGTTTTTTTTTTCTGCCTTATAAATGTGCCATTGGCCTTTGCTCTGTCAATGCCTATCTATACATACTAATCTGTATTGCTCCCTTATGCCTATCCCATGCCTGTTTGAAGCCCTGCACTGTATTCATATCCACCACTTCCTGAGGTAGGCTGTACCATGTATCCACCACCCTTTCTGTGAAAAAGAACTTCCTCAAATTACCCCTTAATCGGCCTCCCTCTAATCTCATGCTGTGTCCTCTTGTCCTGCTATTTTTCATATATTGAAACATGTTAGACTCTTTCACCTTGTTAATGTCCTTAAGGTGTTTGAATGTTTCGATCATATCACCTCTCTCCCTCCTTTGCTCTAGGGTATACATATTGAGCTCCGTTAATCTGTCCTCATATGTTTTCTGACACAGTCCCTGCTTCATTTTGGTTGCCCTTCTCTGGACTGCCTAAATTTGGTTAATGTCCTTGTGAAGGTGTGGCCTCCAGTACTGCACACAGTACTCAGATGGAGCCTAATCAGTGTCTTGTAAAGAGGGATTATTACCTCCCTCTTCCGACTTGTGATACCTTTACTGATACACCCCTACATCCACCTAGCCTTAACTACTGCTTTAGTGGTCTGCTTGGATGATTTCAGGTCATTGGTGGTGATGACGCCAAAGTCTCTTTCATCCGTTGCGCCTGCCAGCAACTCCTCTCCCAGCCTATAGGTGGCTTCAGGGTTTCTCTTCCCTACGTGCATTATCTTGCACTACTTTGCATTAAACCCCAGTTGCCACTCTTCCGACCATTTTGCTAGTTTATCCAGATCTCTTATTCTGCCCACCCCATCTGGGTCATCTACTCTGTTGCAGATCTTAGTGTCATCTGCAAGCAGACAAACCTTATCCTCCAGTCCATCTGCAATGTCACTGATGAAGGTATTGAAGAGGACTGGCCCCAGGACTGATCCCTGACATAACCCCACTTGTGACTTGCATCTCTTCTGACTGTATACTGTTTACCACCACTCTCTGTTTTGTGCCCGTCAACCAGTTTGCCACCCAGTTGACCCAACTTCTGACCCACCCCGAGCCTACCCAGCTTATTAATCAACCTTCTTTGTGGAGCAGTATCAAAAGCTTTGCTGAAGTCAAGGTAGGCGACATCAGCTGCTCCCCCTTGGTCCACCACTCTGATTACCCAGTCAAAGAAATCTGAGTTTAGTTTGACAGAACCTTCCTTTTGTAAACCCATGCTGTCTTGGATCCTGTGCTCCTATGGATTCCAGATGTTGCACTATCCTTTCCTTAAGGAGTGCCTCCATAATCTTGCCCACTACTGAGGTAAGATTAACTGGTCTGTAGTTCCCTGCCTCCTCCCTGCTACCACTCTTGTGGAGTAGGATCACATGAGCCCTTCTCCAGTCTTCTGGGACCTCTCCTGTGCTTAGAGACTCACTAAACAGTTCTGATAATGGCTCTGCTAGTTCCACCCTTAGCTTCTTTAGTGCCCTGGGATGTGTGCCATCAGGTCCCATTGCCTTGTTCACCCTGAGCTTATCGAGCTCTTGCAGGACCCTTTCTTTTGTGAAGGGACTAGTGTTCACCTCCCTCCCCCCACTGTGTCCATGTTGCTGAGCTGTGAGCCCTGCTCTACCTTCTCTTCAGTAAATACTGAGCAAAAGTATCTATTTAGGATAGATGCTTTTACATGGTCCTCCTCCTCACACACCCCTTTATCTCCTTTGATCTTAGCAGTACCCTCTCTGGACTTTCTTCTTTCACTATTGTATCTAAAGAAAGTCTTGTCACCTTCTTTTACTGTTTGTGCTAGTGTTTCCTCGGTCTGGACCTTTGCCTGCCTTACTGCCTTCCCTTCTTCCCTTAGGGAAGTTTGTTATGCCTCCCTGTCTTGATCCCGCAGTGCTCCCTTATTTTTCCTGAAGGCCAGCCTTTTGGCTTTGACCTTTTCTGCTGCTGTTTTTGAGAACCAGAGTGGTTTCCTTCTTCTTTTGCACTTCCTTTTCTCTCTAACACAATGGGATGTTGCTTCAAATATTGCATCCGTAATGCTTGCCCACTTTGCGTGTACCCCCTTGCCTGTTTTTTTTTTTGCCAGGGGTAGCTTATCTCTGTTGGCCATCTTATCAAAGTCCGCTCCTCTGAAGTCCCATATTTTTGCCTTGGAATGGGATGATTTAGTTGTTGTGGCCAAATTGAACCATACCATGTGATGGTCACTGGCCCCAAGTGACCTTCTACCTGGAGATCTGTGATTCTTTCCCTGTTAGTCAGTACTAGATCTAGGATAGCCCTGTCTCTCGTGGGTTGTTGTACCAGTTGTGCAAGGCCCTCCTCCTGCAGGGAATCCACCATATATCTAGTTCTGGCAGTGTTCCTGCTGGTATTGACCAGTCTGTATCTGGCATGTTGAAGTCTCCCATTATCAGAACCTCCCCTTTAGCTGTTATGTTTTGTATATCTTCTAACAGTAATGTACCTATGTCCCCCCCCTGGTCTGGGGCCTGTAGACAACCCCAGTTCTTATGGCTGTCCCATTCCGTGTTTCCAGGGTGACCCACAGATCTTCTGGCTCTGTATGTGTATTCTGAATTTCTGTAGCTTTGACATTTTCATTGACATACAGGGCCACTCCACTCCACCTTTTTGCATCTCTGTCTGTTCTGAACAGTACATAGCCAGGTACTGAAGTCTCCCAAGTGTGGTTCTAGGGACATGGATATATTGTTCATCCACACTCATTGGCAGTATCCTTGCCGCTTTAAATCTTGCCGGAAGGTCTTCAAGCTTGCTCCTCCCACCCACCGGGTGGTATAACTCGGCTCCGCCCCATGACGCCAGATCTTCCTTACAGCAGAGCTCAGGTTCCCTCCTTAACGCTCTCGTTTGCGACTGGTTCCCTATTCTCCGTTTGCAGTTTAAAATATTTTGCAAAAGACTTCAGTCTTGAGTCTCGCGGCTGCGATGGACCAATCGACTCAGTTTGGAGATGCCCATCGGTCAGAAGATGTCTCGGACGGATCCACACTCCACGCGTGTGTCTACTCTTAGGCCTTGAGCACGACCCGCGGGGCTTACGACCTGTGCTCATCTTTCTCGGCCTACGTCCTCGAAGACCCGTGCTGCCCGATTGCAGGCCGTCGAAGCGTTTCCCTCCGGTGAAGTCCAGGAGGCCGGTTGGCGGTGTCTTCGCGGGCGGCTGGTTCAGCCAGGATCAGCTCGGCGGATGAGTCGCCCTCGAAGGAAGCTGACGGGCGTGTCTTCCTGCGACGCTGACATCGCTCTCTGGGTTCTTCTGCAGTGACTTCCTTTGAGACTTTGTCTGTCCCTCTCCACTAAGGAGAAGGGCCTCATCTGCTGGACCTTATTCTCGGTCCAAAAGAGGACAAGGGCAATCCCTCCGTCCCGGCGTCTTGGGGCGGAAAGGTCCCTCTCCCGGGCCGTGACGTCGGCCGGTCGACATCGTGACCACTGGCCTCCACGGTGTCCCCGTCAGGTCAGTTGACGAGACTCCCACTGATGAAGTCGAGATTTTCTCGACCCATTGGGCAGACGCCATGCCTTTAGCGGCGAATTCCCCTCTCCCGGTTCCCAGAGATTTGAGATCCGTGGGCTCGCCTGCCTCCGGTTCGGAGCCCTCGGATGGACCTTCGAGCCGAAGGAGTGCGGTTCAGGCCGACACCTCCCGCACCGACCCGAAATTCCGGGACTCGAGTCTCGGTCTCAGGACCTCTTGGCGGTCCAGCCGTTCCCACCCGTCATGGCGGTCTGGTCTCAACTTGTGATAAGCGGCGTCGCGCGTCTCATCCTCCTCCCGGATGAGAGCTTGGCGTAAATGAAATCGGCAGTGCGAGACCTTATGTTGCAACAACTCCTCCTGGCGGGGAATAAGCCGACTCCGGCCTTCCCGACCATTAAATATTTGTCACCGGGCGAGCTGACACAACCCTGACTTGTCGAGGCCTATACCAGGCGGTTGTTCGGCCAAAACCTTGCTCCACGATTCGGTGAACCTCCGCCTCCACAGCCACCAAGTGGGGCTCCGACCAGAGGATTCTCGGTCGGCTAAGGGTTTACCCATCGGCTGTCAGTTACCCTCCTCCCGACCGACCTCGGCGGTGAAGGGTGGCTCAGGCCAGAGGCAGCAGCTCGACGACTCTTCCGAGTCGAAGGCGATTCTCTCCTTCTTCTCAGCGACTGGACTTGGGTCTTCAGGAGTCAGTCAGTGGGCGATAGCCCGTCGTCCTTCCTAGGACTACTTGGCTCATCTCGGAGTCTACGGGATGGAGCTCGAACCGTTCCAAAGCGGGCCAGGTATCCCCTCACGGAATCTGGACCGAGGATTCTCCGGCAGGCCTTTCGGTGGCGAGGCCATAGTGGGTCCGGCACTGGAACTTTGGCAGCGCCCTGCTTCCTGCCCTGCGCCTTGACCAGGATGGCCAGGAAGTATGCAGTCCCTACGGTTCCTTGTCCGGTTTTTGAAACACCCTCTGCTGAGGTTGGTTACCGACAGCGTTTCCGCGTCGCCCGGCGCGCCAGGGATGTGGACAAACCTCCTGACAAGAGTCCAAAAGAAGTGGACTATGTCGGGCGAAAAGTCTCACCTTCGTCCTCTCGAATTCCGTCCAGGCCAGTTCGGCCGTCCTCATGGCACATTTTCTCATGCCCTGTTGGGCTCCTGGATGGGTCATCCCTCATCTTCCCGATCTGCAGACTACGGTTAAGCAGAGTGCGGGACCAGGAGGCAGGCAGTGGCCAAACAGCAGCTCCAGACTGCTTTGGATGTGGGGACTCATGTGCTGGAGATCGGTGGCGGCGAGTGGCTATCTTGTCGGCGGGCAGCTGAGGATATCACCTTTACTTGGATACCCAGCACAAGTTGGCGGATGTTCCTTTTGGGGACTGACCTCTTGACCCTGGGGTGGAAGGTACCTGCAGAGGATCGAGAGTCCAATGCTACACCTTGGACTCGGTCTCTTCAGCTCAGAAGGACAAGACACCGCCAAACCCACTGACCTAAGCCCTTTGGTCCTTCTGTGCCCCAGCTGACCCAGCAACGTCCAGGGCCAGCAGGCTTTCGTATAGCATCCCAAACCCAAGCAGCGGCTTCTCTAACAGGAGGCAGGAGGAAGAAGGGCCAGGAGGTCCCTCGGCGGTCCCTCCTCAAGCCTGCCCAGTGGCGAACTGAGGTGTACGCTTCATCCCCGTCACACCTTACCCCTAGGTCCCATTGAAGGCGGCTCCAGCACTTCCGTTCCGCCTGGTCCGCTGTTACCACAGACAGGTGGGTCTTGGAGTGGTGGGAAGAGCCTGCCTCTGGAATCGAGCAGGCACCACCCTTCAGAGCCGTCGCCCCTCGAGCCGGGATCCCCAGCCTCTCTGGCTCGTCGAGCCGACATCACTCCTCCTCCAGAAGGAGGTGGTAAGAGGTGGTGGACCCTCTTTCAGACCCAGGGTTTGTGTCCAGGTACTTCCTGGTTCCGAAACGGACGGGGGCTGGCGCCCCATTCTCGACCTACACGACCTAAACAAGTTCCTAAGGTCTCGAACCTTCAGGATGGTCACTCTGGCTCAGATAATACCATCCTTGGAACGCGGCGTGTGGTTCTGCTCTCTGGACTTGCAGGACGCGTTTTTTCACGTCCCTATCCGTCCGTCTCACCAGAGATTCCTTCGCTTCCGAGCGGAAGGATCTCTCTCGAAGTTCAAGCCATGCCCTTGGCTTGTCTCCAGCTCCCAGGGTCTTCACCAAATGCATGGCAGTGGTGACAGCATTCCTCTGACGCCGAGGGTCCGGGTGTACCCTTACCTGGACGACTGGCTGTGTAGCTCCTCCAGGAAGAAGGAGGCGGAGTGGTCCAGAGATCTGGCCCTCAGGTCTGCTCTCAACTGGGCCTCCTTATCCATGAGGCCAAGTAGCAACTCTGAGCGAAGCAGGTGATTTTATTCATCGAGCGCCTTCGACTCTCTTGACCAGGCGCGGCTCCGGCCGGACAGGGCGAGGTTCTTTCCTCCTTTGCCCGATCATTTCTGGTTGGGCAATGTGCCCTGCCGGGACTTCCTCGCCTCCTGGGTCTCATGGCGGCCTGTACCAGCGTGGTCCGTTGGGCCCGCTGGAACATCGTCCCTTCAGTGAGGGACTGGCCAGCCAGTGGTCCTAGCCTGCGTCCCTTGACCAGCTTAGGTCGGTGACACAGGGATGTGGAATGCCTCCAGTGGTGGACCGCTCCAGATCATTTGCAGGAGGGCATCCCGCTCAGGTCCGCCCGAGCCGACCGGTCTCTGTCAACCCGATGCCTCTCTGATGGGTTGGGGTGCCCATCCAGGGTACAGAGCTCATGGCCTCCCTTGGTCCCAGCAGGAGTCGATGCCACATCAACCTGCTGGAGCTCAGCGGTCCGCCCTAGCTCTCACCGCCTTTGCTCCGTTCCTCCGGGGTCAAGTGGTCCGAGTCCAGACGGACAATACCACGACCATGTACTATCTAAACCGCCAGGCGGGCGACGCTCCATGCTTCTATGCAAGAGCTCTCCGCGTTTGGTCACTCGTGCGCGGCCTGGAGGCGGATCTCCTGGCCATTCGCGTGGCAGGGCCTCCAACACCCTGGCCGATGCCCTGGGCGGATAGGGCTGCATCCCGCAGTGGTCTCTCCTGCGGGTAGTACAGCATCTGTTCTCCCTTTGGGGGCACACCTCAGGTGGACCTGTTTGCCTCCATGGAGAAGCTGCTGAGTCTGTTCCATGCCCGCTTCTCATGCAGGGCTCGCTGCAGGGGATGCCTTCGGCGCAATGGACCCCGGCCTCTTTTACGCCTTTTCCCCATTTCCCTTGATCCACAAGGTGCTTCTCAAGGCGAGGAGGGACAAAGCGAGGTGATTCTGATAGCCCCAGACTGGCCTCGCCAGTTCTGGTACCAGATCTCCTCAGTCTCAGCTCCAGGACTCATGACAGCTTCAGCTCGCCCGGACCTGCTCTCAGTCAATCAGGAGAGTGTTCCATCCGGACCTTCAATCCCTGCACCTAGCGGCCTGGTTCCTGGCGGCTAGAGTTCCAGGCTTTGGATCTTTCAGCGAGGTCCTCAATGTAGTGAGAGGCGTCCCGTAAGGAGTCGACCAGAAAATGCTATGCCTTCAAATGGAAAAGGTTTTCCATTTGGTGTCAGAACAAGAGCTTGGACCCTTCCTCCTGTTCCTTGGCAAGCATCTTGGACTATTTATGGTCCCTTTCTAGTCAGGAGGCTTGGAGTCGGCGACCCTAAGGGTGCACCTGGCAGCCATCTCTGCTTACCGGGCCGGGCGGGAAGCAGTCGAGTGCCGAGAGAGAAGGTGGTTGGCGCTTTTCAAAGGCCTGATCACATTTCCAGTGCGGGAACTCCCACCTCCGTGGGATCTACTGCTGGTACTCGGCAAAGCTCATGGGCAAGCCATTGAACCTATGCACAGGTGTGCTCTCTCTCACCTGTCGTGGAAGACCGCCTTCTTGGTGGCTATCACGTCAGCCAGAAGGATGGGAGAGCTCAGGCGCTTTCCATCCAGTCTCCTACCTGGTCTTCCACAGGGACAAGGTTGTCCCTGCTCCCACCGAAATTCCTTCCGAAGGTGGTGTGAGTTTCACCTTAACCAGGTGTTGACTCTGCCGGTGTTCTACCCAATCACACCTGGAGGCGAATATGGGCTCCATACTCTGGATCCTAGAAGGCTCGCTTATTATAGGCGCCTGGGCTGAAGTCGAGGAGAGGTTAGCCAGCTGTTTGTCACCCTACGCTGTGAAGCCATCTGGCAGACCTGCAGCCAAGCGGACGATGCAGGTGGGTAACCTCCTGCATAGATCTCTGCTATAAGTTAGCGGCATGGAGCCTCCCAGAGGATAAGAGCTCATTCTACCCGCCATACTGCTGCAACGGTGGCTGCTTCCAGGGGCGTCCCTATCCAGGAAATCTGCAGGGCTGCTACCTGGAAGTCAGCAAACACCTTCATTACCCACTACCACATCGACCTTGAGTCACGCCGGGATGCTGGTTTTGGGGCCTCGGTTCTCAGTCTCTCTTTCCCAAGTAAGTATATGGGGGTGCGTCTTGCCTCCTCCTCCCGGAGAACTGCTAGGAGTCTGCCAATGAGTGTGGATGAACAACATATCCAT
This sequence comes from Neoceratodus forsteri, assembly GCA_016271365.2. Taxonomy (NCBI): domain Eukaryota; kingdom Metazoa; phylum Chordata; order Ceratodontiformes; family Ceratodontidae; genus Neoceratodus; species Neoceratodus forsteri. The sequence continues at coordinate 100,327,385 of JADMNL010000035.1, read as the reverse complement.
GTCCCTAGAAATACAGGTTACTCACCTGTAACAGGAGTTCTAGGAATGGTATGTGTTGTTCATCCTACATTCCCTCGACTTTCTCCCCGCGGCTTGACGCTTTAACCCTGAGCTTCCAGCGGCCAGATCTGGCGTCAGGGGGCTGAGTCGAGAGTTATACCACCCGGTGGTGGGAGGAGTAAGCTTGAAGACCTTCCGGCAAGATTTAAAGCGGCAAGGATACTGCCAATGAGTGTGGATGAACAACATATACCATTCCTAGAACTCCTGTTACAGGTGAGTAACCTGTATTTACTGGTAAACCACATCTCGCTAATTACTACTATGTCCAGTTTAGCCTCTGTCATTATTGCCTGCAGGTCTCAGATCTTATTTCCCAGACTGCAAGCATTTGTGTTCATGATTTTCCATTGGCCAGATTTTGGTGTGTTAATTGTTGGGTGAGGTCTGGCGTTTCCCCTGTGCGTCGTATGGGGAGCTGGGCCTTTTTCCTTACCTGGTGATGGAAATGATGGTCACTCTGGCTATGATCATCCCTTCTCTCCAGCAGGGAGACTGGCTGGCATCTCTGGATTTCAGAGATGACTACTTCCATATCCCCATCAGACCCAGGCACAGAAGGTACCTGAGGTTCAGACTGCCTTCAGGCCGCTACCATTTTGCAGCCATGCCCTTCGGCCTAACTTCAGTTGGTGAATGATTACAGTGTTCCCTTACCTAGATTATTGTCTAGTCATGGGACAGCCCCCAAAAAAAACACACCAGGGACTCTCTGGCTCTCATTCAGATCACTTTAGAGTCTCTGGGATTATCCCAAGTGGAACCTCTTCCAGTCCTAGAATTCTTAGGAGCAGAACTGGACACCCTACATGTAAGGGCCTTCCTCCCTCAGGACAGGGTTAACAACATTCTGGAGCTGTCAGGCTCTTTCGAATTAAACAGGCCCAGACCAGCAAGGCACTTCCTTCAGCTCCTGGGCCACATGGCAGCGGCTGTAGCTGTGGTACCAGGTTTCAAATGAGGGACATTCAGTTCCATTTGAGGTCTTTTTGGTCCCAGAGGATATTTCCTCTCTCCAAACTACTGCCTGCCACAAAATCCCTTCTACAGACCCTGCAGTGGTGGCAAGACAGGGAAAACCTCAGGGTTGGAATTTGTTTTTGGCAAGAAGCTCCCCATCTGTCATACTTTACCTCAGATGCCTCCCTCTTTTTTGGGGGGGGGGGGGTGCACACATGGATGACCTGATAGTGAATAATACATGGTCCCCCAGGAGTCACTTTTGCATATCAGGCTCCTAGAGCTCAGGTTGGTCTTCCTGGCTCTGCAGCCATTCGCCCCTCAGGTTAAGGGCAAGGTAGTGCAAGTCAGGATAAGACAGCACTACCGCCATGTGTTACATCAACATAATAGGTACCAGGTCGGCCTTGCTGTGCAACAGAGGCCATGAAGGTTGGGGCCTGGCTTACTCCCTGCATGTGTCTGTCTGACAATGTTCTGGCAGACTGTCTCAGCAGAATCGGCCAGAAACACCACAAATGGTCCCTAAACAAACAAGTACTGGCCTCCGTATGCAGAAGGTGGGGCACATTAGACATAGATCTCTCTGCCTCCATGGACAACCATCAGCTGCCACAGTTTTGTTGCAGGCCTCTGGCTCAAGGGACAGTGCCAGTGCCCTAGCACTGGATTGGTCAGGAAGGTTTCTTTGCACCTTCCTTCTTTTGCTCAGAGTTCTCATAAAGTTCAGAGCGCAGCCAGCAACTATGATCCTGGTAGCACCAGATTGGGCGAGGCAGCCATGGTACTCTCTCCTACTAGCCCTAACAGTATCACAGCCTATTCATCTCCCTCAGAGGCACAATCTCCTGACCACCTCTCAGGGCAGGATCCTGTATCCAAGTCTCGGGTCTCTCTGCCTAAAGGCCTGGCTCTTGAAGACTTAGTTTGCCAATCTGCAACTGTCTGAAGAGGTACTGAATGTACTCAGGGTTTCTTAGAATCCCTCAACCAGGAAAACCTATGCTTTCAAATGGAAGAAGTTTTCAGTTTGGTGTAAACACAAGAGTGTTATTCCCTCTCAGGCAGTGCTACCTGTGCTACTGGACTATTTGACCCACCTGCATTTATGAGAGCGTAGGCCTTCTACTTTAAAAGTACACCTTGCTGCCATTTCAGCTAATGTTTCAGCTAGTAGAGACATGTCTTTGGCCTCCGACCCTGTTTTCAGAAAATTCTTTAAGGGATTTCTTCATCTTCATCTTCATTCTCCCCTTTGGCAGCCAGTCACTCCTTGGGACTTGTATTTGCATAGCCAAGCTCATGGAACCCCCATTTGAATCTGCGGCAACTGCAGAATTGAAGTATGTTGCCTGGGAGAGTGTATTCCTGGTAGCCATTACCCCAGCTAGGTGAGTGAGTTATAAGCCCTGTATACAGATGTGAATTGCATCTCCTTCCACAGAGATAAGGTGGTGCTTAGGACTAATAGGAAATTCCTCCCCAAGGTTGTCTCGGATTTTCATCTGAACCAGTCCATAACTCTGTCTTTTCACTGCCAACTCTAGCTCAGGTGAGCGGAAATTGCATAGTCTGGATGTCAAGAGGGCACTCAGCCACAACTAACTGCACCAAAGCTTGTAGGCCAGAGCACACACAGTTGTTCCTGACCTATGGGGAAGTGAGTAAAGGTAAATCCGCTTCCAAGAGAACCGTTACACGTTAGACAGTGGCTTGCATACAGTTTTGTTATAATATAGCTGGCAAACAACGTCTCCTGGGTCTCAGAACACATTCTGCCTGTGGCACAGTTGCATCAGTGGCTACAGCAAGGAGACATCCCTGTGCTGGAGATTTGTACAGCAGCCACATGGAAAACGGTTAACACTTTCACTAAGCACTATTGCTTCCACATAGAGTCCAGAAGTGATGCCAGGTTTGGCACTGCTGTTCTGCAGAACCTGTTCCAAAGGTACCGCTTGGTAGTCTACAATAGTTTAAGCATACTGAGGGATTCCTGAGGTTTAAAGAAAAAAATACTTAACATAGCAATCTTATTTCTTCCAGGGCATCCCTCCGTATACTTATCTGGCAAGATAGGGCAGGCTGTAAGAGGGGTGGGGGTGGGCTCATATACTTTAAGGCTCACCTAAAAGGTACGACTATGGCACACACTCCCTCCACACCCCCAGTCTGTGAGTTCCTTCATTCCCTCCTACTCCTTGGGAACACAAAGAAGGTGCATCTCGTCTGTGCCTACAACCCCCCTAAAGGAGGTGCTCCTGGGCTCTTCTCTCTACTAGACCAGATCAGAGATAAGGTGGGCTCAAATTAACTTATAATCCTGGGGGACCTCAACCTGAATTGGGTGGGGCGCAATGCCAGGCAGTTTGAGTCGTTTCTCTCTGGTCTTGCTCTCAGTCAGCTGATCACGCAACCCACTAGGCCTTCCTCCCCGGGGGGGGGGGGTCACTCATTGACTTGGTCACGTGCAATAGACTGGATGCTATCACTCACTCTGGGATCCTCCCTGACGCTATAACCGATCACTCCCTGACCTTCTGCATCCGTGGCCTCAACTCACCCAAAGTCCCCAGCAGAGTGATCCAAATGAGGGACTATTCTAAATTGATCCCCTACGATTACCTTGAGGATCTGCGTCAAGTTGACTGGTCCGAGCTGTTGGCCATAGACGACCCTGACTTGACTCTGGATCTCTTCCTTGCTGCTCTCATTCCCCTGCAAAACAGGCACGCTGCCCTCACCAAGCGCAGGGTGCGAGGCACTGTCACAAAATGGCTCCACGCTGGTCTTTACTCCCTCATGAAAGAAAGGGACAAATGCTGGGTAAAATTCAAACTTTCCCATAATGACCTTGACCTCGTTGAGTATCGGCGCCTCAGAAACATACGCAAGCGTGCAATACTTACCACCCAAAGTGAGTATTGCAAGTCTGCCCCACTTGCCTCGGCAAACAACCCCCGAGGATTCTGGAAAAATATCAGAAAACCTGGTTGGTGGGCCCACTGCAACAACCCCCATACTATCGCCTCGGCCTTCAATCGCACCTTCTCCGATCTGCCAGTCCCCCCTCCCACGTGTCTCTGCCCCTGAAGTACCGTGGGCCCCCCCCTCGCGTCCGCCCTTCTACCTCAAGAGGATCACAGTTGGCGAGACCCAGGTGCTCCTGGCGGGGCTCTCCCACCACATGGGGGTGGGTTATGACTGCCTTGAACCCAAGCTCCTTAGCCTCGGAGCTCCCCTCCTTGCTAGACCGGTTGAGCACATCTTTAACTCCTCTCTCATCTCGGGTACCATCCCGGAGGTATGGAAGATAGCCAAGGTGGTCCATGTCCACAAGCAAGGTGACCCCAAAGACATTAGCAACTATCGCCCCATTGCTATACTGTCAGCCACCAGCAAGCTCCTCGAAAAGGCTGTTGCTTCCCAACTTTTACACTACCTCGAGGGATGCTCCCTTCTCTCCCCGGCCCAGCATGGCTTTAGAAAAGGGCACAGCACATCGATAGCGCTTGCTGTGGTCACCTCCGAGATCAGATCCGCTACTGATCTAGGTTTCTTGACGGGGGCCATCTTCGTCGATCTTTCCAGGGCCTTTGACCGAGTGGATCACTCCCTCCTCCACACCAGGTTGCACTCCCTCGGACTGTCTCACCGTGCCCTCGAATGGTTCTCAAACTACCTTGTGGGTAGACAGCAATTCACCTGCTACAACCGCGCCAACTCAGCCTTATCCCCAGTTAACTGTGGGGTCTCCCAGGGATCCGTTCTGGGTCCTCTACTGTTCTCTCTCTATACATCAATGGATTGCCCTCTGCAATTACCCATGGTGTTCCAGTCTTATACGCGGACGACCTTGTAGTCCTGGCCAGTTCCCGTGATATCAACTCCATCAACTCTCGGCTAAACACTGACTTTGAGCATATCCAGAATTGGCTTAAGGACCACAAGCTCATCGTCAACTTAAAGAAGACCCATACCATGCTATTCGGGTCTGGGACACGCACCTCTTTCTGCCCTGCTCCCCTAGAAATCCATGGGGCAAATGGCGACTTACTGCCAGTCTCTGACTCTGCCAAATACCTAGGGGTCAGCCTTGATCCCCAACTCTATCTCACTGCACACATCAGGAATGTGTGCAATGCCTCTAATGGCAAGCTTGGCCTTGTCTACAGAGCAAAGGACTGCCTCACCTCTGCCGCCCGGCTAGCCATAGCTAGGGGGATACTCCTCCCTACACTGTGCTATGGGCTCGTTGCCTTTGCCTCGGTCTCCAAAGCTCCAACTCACAAAATGGGACACTGCATACAACAACATATGCAGCAGCTCTCTCTGCCCCGCCTAACGCATTGATGTGAGCTTTACTCACGTCTGGGTGGCCCTCTCAAAGCACCGCACATTCGGTCCTAAGCAACTTTCATGACAACATCGTCCGGACTGCCACCCCTCTGTTCTTGCCTCCCTAATCCCCCACCCCCAACCTACCATCTCAGATCTTGTGCTTCTCAGGCCCAATGTGTTCCAGGACGCACCCTCACTGGGGACAGGGCCTTCTCAGTCCAACGCCTAAAATGTGGAACTCCCTTCCGCACTAGTGCGGGTCCTCACCCTCCACCACTGCTTTAAACATCCTCTGGCATTTTCTCAAGACTTCTGCGGCCTGCCCATGCTCCTGAGCCAGGCGTACCTCACCCTCCAGCTATCAGAGGGGGAGCTGCTGCAATTATCTCTATACCTCCACCAGTATAGTTCTGCTGTCCCCCCTTTATTGTGCACTTACTATATATTGTCATTTTCATTTTTCTCCCTGTCTTTGTATTTATCATGTACTGCGTAGTGTTGCATACTATAACTTTGACTGCTTGCCTAGCCTCACTTGAGCCTGATCTGTACCTCTCACCATTGTAGAGCCTGCAGCTCCTGACTGTAATTTCTTTTACATTGTATTTCTGTTTACTTGGCGTGTATCTTGTTACCTGTATGCTCTGTAACTCTCCCGGGTCGCACCTGAAAATAGGCACCTGGTTGTCTAGCGTGCTTACCTGGTTAACAAAAGCAAATAAAGTTCCCACCCTGCCTCCCCTTCCAGAGCCAGATGAGTGTTTTCTGCATTCCTGCTGGTCACTACCTATCCTGTCTGTTATATTTGTTACTTGTTAAAGTTTGAACCAGTCTGTGCTGTTTTCCCTCCTTACAGAGACTGATGTTTTTAATTTTCATTCAAGGAGAAGTTTTTCTTAGGGTAATTTAGTTAGATGATCTTCACCCTGTTAGGCTTCACAGTGAATCAGAGTGTTTCTTAGAACACAGCAGTTACTATGGGCAGCAGTTTGAATTGTGGCACGAGTTAATGACGGTTCCATCATTTACATACATTCCATTTTCTCCGATGCAGTTCAGCACAGTAAGCTAACTGCAATAGTTTAAGCATACTGAGGAATCCCCTGGAAGAAACAAGATAACTATAGTAAGTAATTTTTTCTTCTTGGTCTAATTTCAGAAGTACTCTCTCTGTTTTACATCTTTACAAGTCTGTGCCCTGTCTGTCCTTAGACTTTCAGACTCATAGGCATAGTGCTCCTTTACTCCTCATTCATGTAGGGCACTTGTTACCTCCACCTTGGAGGGCCGCTAACAAGCAAGCTATGCACCCACAGGGTTCAAAAAACTCAGATTATTCTGTTGCCTCGGAGAAATACTTCCTTCTCTGCAACTGCCTGTTTAGCTGCTCCTTTTTATGGCTCAGTTTTCTACCTGACTTGGGTTGCACTTACTGGGGTGGCTGTCTTTCCTGGTATGGTGTGAGAGCAAGCCAGCCCTTCTGCACACTCCCTTTGACCGAGACCGTGGGTTCATATCTCTCTCTCTTTCTCTCTCTCACCCTCCCCCTAGCCTTACAGTGGTCTTGGTCATCCCTGGCCTTCTACATCCATCTGCCCAGAGTTTCTTTTTACCTCTTCTTTGGTTAGGTTTTATTATTTTACTTTATATCCTTTACTTTTCCCTATCCCTTGGGCTCCCTTGCTTCACCCTTCTTAATTTCTCTTACTCTTTCTTTCCTGTCCTACAGACAGAAATGAGGAGGAGAGGGAGCTGGCATTGGGTTACTGGCCAGTTCACGGGTGCCATGTCATATGTCAGCCTCGTGGGCGGTGCCATGTCTGAAGTCGGCTCCCCACTCCTAAAATATTAAAGCTATCGCTCCCATGGTGCCCTGCACCTTTGGCCAGAACCCACTACTGCTGAATGAAGATACCTTCCCAATCACCCTATCTTTTGTTGCTCCACCCCCAGACTACCTAGCACTTATCTTTCTGTTCTTGCACTTACGACTGTGTCAAATCCTTGACTGCCTACCCCCCTTACCCCACCCTCCTTCTTATCCCCACCCCTTGCTCCACTTGTCACCCCTAGGATAGTTTTCATTTGTATTTGTGTTTTGCTATATATATGTACCCTTATTGTTAATTGTGGATTATTTGCCACTGACTGTTTGCTACTGTGCTAGTTTATACACGTGTACTGTCTTTTGCTACTAAGTTAACCTCCTGACCTGTATTGTATCTTATCATGGATTGCTTCTGTGTTAACCTCCTGACCTTGTATCTTGCCACTGTTTTGCTTGCACCCATTGTTGACGCGGAACCTTTGTCAAAGAACCTTTCGTTCAAAGGTATTTGTAATCCTAGTAATAAATAAAAATAAAAAAATAAGATATCCCGGAAGATCAAGAATTACGGTAGATACATAATTTTTGTTTCAGGATGGTCACGCTGAGCTAGATTATACCATTCCTGGAGCAGAACATATGGATCTTCCAAAAATCAATCTTCACCACTTATTCTCAGTTCTGTCTCAGCGCAGGAGGTACTAGGATCATGCTGGAGCAAATCTTTTGCAGCTTACATCTAGCTGTCTCTAATCTCTCGTTTTTAGGGAAGGTTATTTAGAAGGTGGTTTCTGAGTAACTGACAGACCGTCTGGGGTCTTTTTTCCTTCTACAAACCTCTCCACTTGGGCTTTTGGCCCTATTACAGCACGGAGACTGCTCTCATCAGGATATCCCATGACCTTCATTTAGCGAGAGACTGAGGGCATCATTTTGTATTGGCGCCTGGATCTCTCATCAGCTTTTGACACAGTGTACCGTAGGGTGCTTTTGGATCACCTGAGGGACTATGTGGGTTTCACCGGCACAGCTCTTTGTTGATTTGAGTCCTATATAACTGGGAGAACGCAGCAGGTAGCTCTGGGTTCTTTTACTCTGGGGCTTATGCGTCGTCCTACGGAGTTCCTCAATGCTCAAAGAAGCCAGCAGAAGAAGAAGGCCATTTGGTCTGTCAAGTTTGCTCGTATTGCAGGGTCCACAGCTTGAGCTAATGTCCCTGTCCTCCCTCCTCACTCCTCCCATCCTCCCTTCCCACAATTCTTACCTTCCCTCCATGCCTCTCCCAGCCTTTCTTAAAGCTGCCCACTGTCTTCAACAAGATGACCTCTTCCGGTAGCACATTCCAAGTGTCCACCACCCTCTCTGTGACGAAGTGCTTCCCGACCTCCCTCCTAAACCTTCCACCCTCCAACTTAATACTGTGCCCCCTTGTGATATGGTTGCCACTCAGCTTAAAGAGACTCTCCTTATCAATCTTATTTATCCCTTTCAAATACTTGAATGTCCCCAGTTGGGTGTAGCCAGACAATATACGTATGTGCACCAGGACCATGTTCGTTGCCTCATTTGGCACAATAAACACAACTTTTGTAATACAGATGCCATGCATTGCTCGATAAGACACCCACATACAAGCCCAGAACCTGTAATGTAACACTGTATTGTCATTGAGATGCAAAAGACAGTATTAGTGATCCGTCCTTTTTGTTTTGACTCCTATGAATAAAATCACAGAAAGGTTCAGCATGTTCTGTTATGTTTTGGACAAAAGAAGCAGTTCATAGCCTATTTGTTGCCCCCCCTTAAATAAAATTGTACACCATGGAGTATGCCTGCCTACACCCGTGGTCCCAGTCATGCCCCCCCTCTCCCCCTCTCTCTCTCTCTCTCCTGTCTTCCAGGGAGTACATGTTCAGTGCCCTCAACCTCTCTTCATATGTCTTGCCCTGCAGACTGGCTGTCATCTTTGTAGCCCTCCTATGTACCTTCTCCAGCAGGTTAATGTCCTTGTTGTCCCTCCTCCTTGGTTGAGACTTGCAGGGGCATAGCATTTGGAGCGACTGCTCCAGTTTTATGGAGTCCTTTACCTCTGTATATTCAAATGGCCAACATGGTGGAGGGCCTTTAAAGCCTCTCTCAAAACCTTATTATTTGAGTAGGCATAGTTAACAATCTGTGCCTTGCATTATTAAGTTTTATTTAAGTGTATTTTAAAGGGTTGTTTTGATTTAACTTTTTGTTTAGAATTTGTGTAAACCATGTACAGTGCTCAGAGCCTGTGGGATTGGGCGCTTTATTAAAGATTGCCTTGCTTTTTCATCTGACATTGGTGATGGCACTGCCCACGACACACATGTATGACGCAGCACTCGTGAACTGGCTAGTAGAGTACACCGGCCACCTGCCTTCCTCAGTTCTGTGCTTTTTTTTTTTTGTTTGTTTTTTGTTTTTTCCTGCAGTTGAAGCAGCGCCATGGGAGTACGTTGGAATTGCAGCTGGGTCATGCCTCCTCAGTTCATTGTTGCCACCTGCCCAATGCCATACCCCAGTCCATTTTTTTTTTTATGCCATCCTTTTTTCTCTCTTTGTATGGGACCAGTCCCCTTTTCTTCTTTTTTTTTTTTTTTTTTCCCTCCCACAATTTCTTGTCATGTCTAACACCCAGGAACCAAAAAAGAAATTCTCCAAAGAAAAGATAAAGAATGGCTCCCCACCATATGTTGGTACTGCTGTGTGGGGCACATCTTCATTCGGGATCGACATGACAGATGCTGGACCTGCCTTGGATCGAGTCATGACATGGATCAGTGTGATACCTGCTTCTCCATGGACTTCCACGCCCTCAAGATCAGCGAGATGAAGTAGGGTCGTAAGCCTCCTTCCTTTGGAAACAGACGTCCCACTAGTGATGCCATGGTAAGATCCCTTGGTTCTTTCCCTGAGCCCATCCCCAGTACTATACGTACTGAGGGAGACCAAGCATCTCCTCACAGTCACTCACCCCTCCCCCCCCCAAAAAAAATTGGAGAGCCTGGGGGAGTGGGTTTGGTGGATAGTCTGTTCCCCCGGGGGACTGGCTGCACACTCCTCCTAGTTTGTCGTCCATTCAAGACAGCGGAACCCCTGGTGGTGAGGCTGAAGTTATACACTAGACCTACACTGTTGGGGCCTGGCGACACCTTAACTCCTGGCACTAAGGCTGGTGCTGGTGAGTGAGGCCTTGCTGACTGCAAGACCAGGTCTGCTCCTGACACTGCTTGTGGTGCCGGGAAAGGGAAGCTCTACAGAGCTGATTCCTCCATGCGTTCTGTTGAGGTCTTCTGCATAGGTGACCGTGACATTGGCTGGACTCTGGTAGTGAAGGAGACCTTTCTGGGCCTGCATCATAGCTGCCATCGCTGTCTGTTGTTGCTGTTCCTTCTGTTGGTGCTGAGGCTGGTGTCGGGGCTCTGGCCAGCACAGTTTGCAGTGCTGCTTCGGTTTTTGGTGCCTTTTTTTTTTTTTTTTTTTTAGAAAATTTTATACAATTTTCACAACAAAACTTGTGACAGTGTGACCAGAACATTGACACATATGTATTCACCCCACTCCCAACCCTCCCCACCACTGTTGGAGCGATCCTATAATTTCTAAAAACTAGACCCACTGTTTTAAGTATATCCCGTCAAAGGGGTAACCAGTTGGTTAAACTGGAGAGCATGAGCCATAGCTGCCAACGAATGCAGATAAAGCGCATATAGCTTACCCCACTTTTTGTCAAATCCCCCTGGATTGTTGTGCAAACTGGCAATCATCTTCTCTCTCCTGAGACAAAAAGACATCTCATGTAACCACTCTTTGTATGAAATAGTGGTTTGGTCCCACCAGCGCTTGAGAACTAATTTTTTGACCGTCATTGATATGAGGGAACTATGAAACTTCCTTTCCTTGACCATGATGGAGGATAAATCCCCCAATATGCACATCTTCGGAGTAAAATATTGCCCTAGTCCTAGCAAGGGATCCATTTGAGATTGAATTTTAGTCCATAATGGAGCAACTTTCCCACAAGCCCAAAAGATGTGCAGAATTGTCCCTTCACTTTAGCCACACCTAACACGCGTGGAGGATTGCCCTCGTCCCATTTTAGCTATCTTGCATGGAGTAAAATACATATTATTTAATACTTGAAATTGAGTAACCTGAAGCCTGTCTTGCGTAATATACTTACGCAAATCCCTCCAAATCTCTGACCAAATGGCTCCATGGTTAAAGAGGAGCTCATTCCATCCGGATGGAGTGTATCTAGGAGGCAATTGTATATCAGTGAGATGCCATGCTGCGGGTTAGCCAACACTACACACTGCTCCGTTAAGTCAGTTAATCTAGTAGGGACACACGCCTCCCCAAATCTCTGTTGGAGTAGATGACGTAGTTGGAAAACTTTGAAATTACACTTAACCTGAGCCTGAAGCTTATCTATAATCGCCATGTGTGACATTAAGCCACCATCTTGATAAAAATGCACTGCTCGTAGGCCCTGCAGCTGGGGCATCCAATTCCTCGTGATCATAGAGTCCCCGAACCTGAGGTTGGGATTATCTATAATTACCTGTGCTATGTCTTTATTTGGGGAGATGTTTAAGCAGGCACAAACATGGGCAAAGATTTTAATGGACGCTCCTATTGTTGACTGTTTACTCACTTCTGGCAGTGCTTTATGGGGCACAAATAATGAAGCCATTGGGGATATCCTAGCGCCAGCAAATATTTCCCTCTCAATTTGTGTCCAAATGGGAGTATACATGTTTCCTATATTATTAGAAGTTAAGGACATCCATCTTCCTATTTTATATAGGTGGCTGGCCCAATGATAATATAGCAAATTAGGTAACTTGAGTCCCCCCCCTCTCCTTAGGTAAGGCAAGCTTATTATATGCCCTCCTGGGACTCTTTTTTTTAACCATAAAAACTGATATGATAGCATGCACCTTTTGGAAAAAGGAAACAGGTAGCCAAATGTTACTCATATTTAACGGAAAAAATACCCGGGGAAGCACATTCATTTTAATATTATTAATCCTCCCCCATTGAGAGATGGATAGGGATTTCCACCTGAGAAAATCATGTTGAAGGTTCTCAATCAGATCCTCCGTATTCAACTTGTGGTACCTCCCCGGATCTGGTGTCTGATGAATCCCCAAATATTTCAGCGATATCAGGGACCATTTCATACCGAATTTATGGAATTCTTGCCGAAATGTATGGGAATTAAGAGGAAGAATTTCGGTTTTACTACAGTTCAGACTAATTAGAAAATGTACTGAACTCCTTTACAATTTCTAACACCGCCTCCAGGGAATCTACCGGGTTGGTCAGATGCAGGAGGATATCGTCAGCATATATCGAGATTTTGAGATTATTTGTACCCACATATACACCTTGTAACTTGCTTGAGGCCTTAATTCTCCTTATCAGAGGCTCCAAATACAGATTGAAAAGTAATGGGGAGAGGGGACAGCCCTGCCTAGTGCAGGAGGAAGCCATTCGAGAATACTTTATTACAAAAAACTTTAGCGGTGGGATTTGAATAAATCCTTTGAACCCACGTAATGAATTCTGTGGGAATATTCATATATTTCAGTGTAGACCACAAAAAGCACCAATCCACCCTATTGAAAGCTTTTTCAGCATCTAGGGATATTAATGCAATGGGATTTAGGGTGGATTGAGCCACCTGAAATATATGACTTAATTTACGGAAGTGGTCAGACTCTGGTCTTCCCGGAACAAACCCTGCCTGTTCAGAGCTAAGTAGATGATACCACACTTTCTGTACCCGGTTAGCCAAAATTTTAGTGAGAATTTTTAAGTCAGTATTTAACAAGGAGATTGGCCGATAGCTAGCTAGAGGGGCATTCTGGAGGTTTACCAGGTTTCAGCAGTAAAACAATCATTGCTTCTAGAATAGATGGGTCCAAAACCTTACTCGAGAGGATGTGTTGATAGAACTTGAGCAGTGAAGGGGCTAACTCTTTCTCAAAGACTTTGAAAAAATTAGAAGGGAAGCCATCTGGCCCAGGGTATTTATCTGAAGTCAAAGCTCTAATGGCCTGTGTTATCTCTGTCAAGGTAATAGGGGTAATTAACACTTCCTGATCTCCCTCCTGTAACTAAGCAAGCCCGGATCCTGCCAAATATGTCTCTGTTTCCTCTCTCATTGGAGGATCAGACCGGGGACCATATAAATTTGCATAAAAGCATTCAAACACCGCCACTATGTCCTTTGGCAGGGTCCTCAAAACCCCATCTGTGCCCTGCACTGCTTGAATAGTTCTGGAGTTTTCTAATTGCTTTAGGCGCAATGCTAGGAGCTTTCTGGCTTTTTCGCCCTGATCAACGTATGTCGCTTTCGTTCTGAGGATAGCAAACTCAGCCCTCTCCCTGAGAAGGTCTGAATATGCATTCCTCAAAGCTAGGAGGTCCGTCATTACCCCATGTGGAGATGTGGACTCTGGATTCTGTTCTAGTGCTCTAATCTACTCTTAACTTCCTAGCTTGTTCCTCCCTGATCTTCTTCCTCTTTGTTGCCAACCAAGTAAATTTGCCTCTTATAAAGCACTTCAGCGCACACCAGAGCTGGTCCATCCTTGGGATGGACTCCACATTGATTGCCCTGAATTGCTCGATCAGAGTGCAAATTTTTTCAACAATAAATTTATCCTTCAGCAATTGTGTGTTTAATTTCCATCGAGAGTCATTCTGCAGTTCTGTGTTGAGACAAATATGCAACCATACTACTGCATGGTCAGATATTACAATCGATTTGATCCCCACCCCGGTAACTCCTGCTAGCAATACAGAGCTTATCAAGAAAAAATCAAGTCTAGAAGCTGTTTGATGTACTTGTGAATGAAACGAGAAAGCTTTAACTGACGGGTTCAGTATCCTCCAAGGATCACACAACCCCAGAAGATCAGTTAGCTCGTTTAGGGCTTTTTGGGACGGAGTTGCCGCCCTGAGGGGAGAACTGGATTTGTCCAGCAAGTGGGATTGAACCAAGTTCCAGTCCCTTCCCAGGATAATAGGGACTGGGAGGAAAGAGGCAAGCTTGCCTGCTAGACCGATGAGAAAATCTGAGTCGCCCCCTACCGGCCCATAGATACTACCCAGAATTAGTGGTTTCCTTGCAAGTAAACCACTGACAAAAATGAATCTACCATTTGGATCCTGTATAATATTCTCAGATTGAAATAGAATAGATCTCATAATAAGTATCGCTACCCCACCTCTGGAGGAGGAGTCTCCAGCAGCAAAGACCTGCTGTACGCCCATCCCTTTAAACTTGTTTCCCTCGTTGGCCAGAAGATGTCTCTCCTGCAAAAAAAACAATGTTGGCTCGTAATAGAGCTATATGCTTGAGTATAGCAACCCTCTTAGCATGCTCTTGTGCTCCCCTTACATTCCACGATACTATCTTAAAGTATCCGCCATGTGACTCGATGAAGTAAACAACCCAACCAAACAATTATTCCCTTCTGTTTTGATTGCCCAACCCCACCCCTCTTTCCCTGTTTCTCCAAACACCCTATACCCTCCCGTATTAAGCCTCCCCCCCTTCACCCAATTCAACACACTAACTACAGTAATTCTTCTCCCCAGCTGGGGAGTAATCACCCTCCTACCCTCTTTGGACAATAAAATTGTATCTAGAATCCAAATACTGAATACCCTTTTATTAATAGCCCCGTTGACTAAACGTTTCTTGCTTGGCCTCAAAAAGCCAAAGAGGTGACCCTCCCTTATTTCCGGGTTGTGATCCAACGCACTCCACCGCCTTGTGGTGCCATCCCCCTGCCCATTCTGAAATCTGACATCGAGCCCAAAAGAAAAAGACCTGAGTCCCTTATAATTTCGATTATGGTGACTCCAAGCCCGGTTATCTCAATCCCTTATACACAAATCTGTGGTGAGTCATAATACATTTTCAAGTATGGCCCTCAAGTTATCCTATTATACAAAAAGCAGCCACACACACTAAACCAGTATAGGAAGCATTCTGTTGCACGCTGGGGAGCTTGTTTCCCATGGGAAGCTTTAACCGCACACTGTGCACCTTCTAAATGCACCACGTGGGAACTTTCCCCACTTGATTCATTCCTAGCTTCGACCCTGCATTCCCTGTGACAATACGGGCAAGAGTGGCCTGCAGGCCCGAGACATAGAGGCCCCATGAATTTCCTCCTCCTCAGCATCCTGGTGCAGCCCACCATCTAGCCTCGCTCCCCCCAAACAAACATCCACCGCTAAAATACAAAACTTCAGGTCAGTACAATCTCACATCTTAATTTCGCAATTCTCTATAAATCTAATGTTTAACAAAATAATGTCCAACAGGATTCCCCCTTATAAGTTCACTAAGTTCCAGCCTTCTCATCCCTTTTTGAATAGTTCAGGAAACTTGCTGGCCAGATCCTCCAGCACACCCTCCGGATTCTCATAAGCAGTCCAGTTATCCTTTATTTTGACTAGTAAGCGTGAAGGATACTGCATTTTGAAACGGATATCCGCAGCAATTAACTTTTATACAATGGGATGATATGCAGCACGTTTTCACCTCATCTCATAAGGCAAATCCTGCGAGATCCGTATCTTCACCCCCCATAAGATCTCCTGTGCTTCTCTTGCTTTGTTTAAAACATGCTGCTTTTCTACAAAGCTAAGAAATCTTAGGATCAGAGGCCTGGGGGCTCCCTGCAGAGGTCGGGACCGCAAGGCTTGATGTACTCTTTCTATTTGATAAGAAGCACCTGCTATCTTGTAGAGAAATTTCTGGATGAAGGCCTGAATATTTTGCCCTTCCTCTGCTTCTGGCAAGCCAATTATCAAGATGTTGTTCCTGCGGCTCCTTCCCTCTAGATCTTCGGTTTTTAACTGCAACTTCTGAATCTGTTGCTTCAAAGCCACCACTTCTGGGTCCAGTTTCTCTCTCTACCTCTCTATAGAGACTATCCGGGCCTCAGAATCCGCGACCCTCCGAGATAGCTCCATCATATCCCCTCTCAAAGATTTTAGCTCAGTAGTAATTTCACTCTATCTCTTTGAAGGGTTGTAATTCTTGAAGAAATCTATCTTCTGTCAGAGATCGGTGGAGGAGATTGAGTCGCCTTTTTAATCCGAGGCTCCACCAGCAGCCTTAGGCTTCTTAGGGTTCTTTTCTGGCGACGTGGGAGGAGTGTGGCGAATCGCTGTCGCTCTCATTTCTGACTCCATCCCACCACTCCAATATCAATCGCCTCTTTAGTATCGCACACTGACACGCGTTTATGATCTGCTGCAAGTACAAAACGCTGTGCTTAGCAAAATCACTGAAAATGGGCTTAAATTTGAAGTAAACGCAGGAGCTCAGCACCACTGCTGCCACTGAGAGCACTTGCATCACGTGACCCCCCCTTTTGGTGCCTTCTTGATATCCAGTGCTGCTTGCAGTTCTGGGTCCTTCACAGTTTCTCAGTGGACTTCTAGATCTGACCAGAGGCCTAGCCCAAGGAGGCAGGTCCAGGTAAGATGAGGATGAAGCCATGACTTCTAGGTAGGCAGCTTATTCCTTGTCTTGGGTAGGAGGCAACTCTGACAGGATTTGCAGGGCCGAATCAGAACTTCACGTTTCTTCTGAACTGTCTAACTTTGTCATTGGTGGAGACAGGCTGCCCTATGCGATCTTCATGGCTGTGTCCCCCCCCCCCCCGGGGCAGCATTCTGACTTGTCCTTTCTCGTTGATCGGACATTGATGGGCAAGTTTGCCATATCCTCCCACTGGGTGAGGCTCCCTGAGCATTCTCGTAGCCTTGGCAGAGGATCTGTGTGTCTTGCATGACATTGTCTCTCCCAAACATCCAGAGTCCTTGGTTCCCTCTCGGGAAGAGTTGAGGGGTGGTGGCTAGTGTGTTCCTCTGGTATCTGAGGTCCCTAGAGCAGGAAGCGTTTTTTTTTTTTTTTGTGTCCTGAGGCCCCATCACCTCTACCCTCTGACTCCAGCTCTTCGTCATCTCCCATTTCCTTCTCTGAGGAAGACCTCCATACACATCACTTATAATGTGGAGTACTCTCAGTATCAGCAGTCCCTAGGGGAGATGTTGCCGAAGTCTCTGCTCCTTCTCCAGCCCCGAGGGACGTCCAGTGCAGGTATTTGCACACCTGTGGGGTTTCTAGGGGCCATGCCACATCTCACTTCTGGGATACAGCTCCTGGATACCCCCACTGGGATTATAGGCCCAGTGCATGACCGGCCGTGGACTCTGCACAGTATTGATGCCTAGGGCAGGAGGGTTTTTATGGCAGCTTGCACCATACTGTCCATTTCTGCACACCAGGTCTCTCAGGCCACCTGTGGCATGCACCTGTGGACAGCGCTGGGTCAGCTGCTAGCGTCCTTGTCAGACTGCAAGGCAAGCCATTTGCATTTCTAACAGAGGCTTGGAACTGGTGAATCACCAAGCGAGGGCATCTTACAACTCCAGCAAGGTGACTTCCAGGCAGGTGGGAGCTGTGATCCTTTTTTTTTCCTCCCTCTTTCTTCTTTCTGTTGTTTTCTGACTTCCTTGCTGCTCCCCAAATAAAAAGTTTAGCTTGGGGTTTTGGGGTCTTTTCTCTCAAAGAAAAAAGAGGCCCCCCCCTCTATATTTCTTCTTCCCATCCTCTCTCCTTTAGCTGTTATTACCTTTATATGTACAGCGATTTTCTCTCTCTCTGTATGAAGGGTTCTTAGCCTCTGTGAGATTTACTAGCCTTCTTCTTATGGTTCTGGGCTGTATATATCTGGATTTCTCCCCCTTCATGCATAACGTTTTGTTCTAGGAGTGTGGATATGTTGTTCAAACAACTTGAAGTCTTGCTGTAGTCTGACAAGTGCAGTTAGCCCCAGCCTTTAAAATGCCCCGGATAACAAAGGGTTAACCTTTCTATGCAGAGCATAGAATGCTGAGCTCGAGCTCGGTTGATGTCTGTCTGTTTCCCTTTGAAAGCTAACCGTCAGATTCTTTACTCTGCCTCACTGAACAGTTGCTCCGGAGATTTCTCCTGCAGCTCGGTTCGAAAGTCGGTTGAAGTGTCATTTTTTTCGTCGGTTTCTAACCGAAAAAGTTTCCTGCATAGTCTGTTCAGTGTCTGTCTGTGGTACCGTGAGTACTAGATAGGTTTTGTACTGTGTTTTCTGTGTGGAACTTGTAAAAAGTGTGGATCGGTTCGGCTGAACTGATCATTTGCTTAATTCTTGTGTAACTTTAGTGTGTGGTTACCGGTCCTTATCGGTTCTAAAAAAAAAAAAAAACGTGTTTCGAAACGTTTTTTTCCAAGACCCGTGACACGGTTAGAGCCGATAAGGGAGTCTTGCTCATGGGGGTTGCCAAAAGGTAAGTTTGGTTAGATTGGCCATGTCTGAGAAACCCAAGAAAAAACGGGCCCACTGGGTTTCAACACTGCAGTGAGTGTGGGGAGGTCTTTGCTAAGGCCGATCCACACACCACCTGTGTTTGTCTGGGGTTTGACCACCTCGATTCAGACTGCCAAATTTGCAAACATTTTCCCAAATCTGCTCTTGAAAAGAGATTAGGTAGACTGAGGGAAAAGGAGGCCGAGAAGTCCTCTGACCCGGATGGCCAGCCCGGTTCGGTTCCGACCGAACCAGGAGTGCCGTCTGACCAGGGTGATACTTCTTCGGGCAAAAGGAGAGCCGATCCTCAGGGATCGGGTCTGACTAAAAGAAAGCTCAAAGAAAAATCGTCCGGTTCGGATCCAGAAGTCCGTGTTCCGACTGCCGAAGAAATAGCCAGAGCTATTCGGATTGTGGAATTGCTTTGCCCGGTTCTGACCGATCCGGCACCTTTTGGCAGGGGCTCGGTTCTTTCCGTTCCCCCGGTTCATGATTATACTTTGGAAGAATTTTATGAACTGAAGTTTGAGGAGGAAGGGGAGTTTGAAGATGATGGTGATGGTGAAAGTCTAAATGTGTCTGTGGAACAGGACATCTCCTCAGACAGACCTTCAGGTGTATCCCTTCCTAGGCTTTCAGAGTCCCCTTCCCACTTTGTTCTACAGAAAGGTGGCTGAGACCCTTCAGCTTCCTATGGAAGAGGCAATGGAGGATCAGGAGGAGTCTGATTTTGTAGAAATGATGGACATCCCAGAGTCCAGGAGACTGTCTATTCCCCTCCACAAATCTTTTGGGAAAGAAGACACAAAAAATTCTGAAGTCTCCCAATTCTGTACCTGCTGTGGACAGAAGAATGGACAAGAGGTATACACTCTCAGGCTCAGAAATGGAGTTTTTATACCACCAATGCAGCCATGTTGGGGTTGTGCAGGCTGCTGCCTGTGATAAGGCAAGCATTCCCTTGGCTTCACACACCCCCCCAAAGACTCTAGGGAGATTGATGCCATGGCAAAAAAGCTGTACATGGCATCTTCCTTGGGACGCAGACAGGCTCATTATATGGCCTATACAGCTAGGTACCAGAAGTCCAGGTGGTACCTGTACTGGCACTGGCTAAACAGACCTCCCCCCAGCTAGCCAAGGAGCTGGAGGCGGTGGCTGCAGATGGTATTGAGGCATCTAAAGTTCAGTTTCATGCTGCTGTGGACTCTGATGTCTCATCAGGAGTCATGGCTACATCTGTGGCTCTTCGAAGAATGGCTTGGCTCAGATTACTAGCCTCTCGCAGGATACCCAGGCTAAGGCCATGGATTTTCCTGTAGTGGGTAATTCTCTTTTTGGGGAGCAGACAAAGAATTACATGAAGAAAATGGATGAGTACAGGACCACCTACAGGAGTGCTCAGGCCAAGGAGAGGCAGGTAACTTCTCAAAGGCAGCAGTCTAGGGGCAGGCCTTTTCATAGGCCTTTTTACCAAGCACAGGCCGCCTCTTCCTTTTCACAGAGGGGGTTCTTCAGAGGGAGAGGCAGAAGGGGGATGAGCAGGGCTGCATCCACTCCTCGGCCTAAGGCCCCTGCCAAGCAGACACCCTGATGGGCCTGCCCGGGTCGCCTCTCCTATTCCAGTATGGGGCAGGCTGGCTTACTTTATCCAGGACTGGATGTCTATTACATCAGATAAGTGGGTCCTGGAAGTAGTAAGCCAGGGACTGATTCTCAGCTTCAGAAAATTTCCAAAGATGAGAGCCAGATCTTTTCCACCTGCAAAGCTCTCGGAAACCCTTGCCCTAGAGGAAGAGGTTTCATCTCTTCTGGCCTCAAAAGCTATAGAGAGAGTACCTACCCTACACTGGGGCAAAGGGCTGTACTCCAGGTACTTCCTGACCCCAAAAAAAGACACGGGAGTGGCGACCCATCCTAGACCTAAGATACCTAAACAAACATCTTTTAAAACCAAAGTTCAAGATGGTAACTCTGGGAATAATCCTTCCCTCTCATAAGGTCAGGGGACTGGCTAGCATCCCTGGACCTCAAAGATGCCTACTTTCACATTCCCATCAGGTGCTCCCACAGAAAGTACCTCAGGTTCGAGTTGCCCTCAGGCCACTATCCGTTCAGAGCAATGCCCTTTGGCCTAACCTCCACCCCAAGGTTTTTTACAAAGTGCCTGGCAGTAGTAGTTGCCTTTCTAAGAAGGCAAAAGATTTCCATTTTTCCTTATCTGGATGATTGGCTAATAGTGGGCCAGTCTCCAGACCAAGTCAAGTCTCGCCTACAAGTGACCCAGCAAGTGCTTGCTTCTCTAGGATTTCTTCTCAACCTTCCCAAGTCAGATCTCGAACCAGTCCAGCTTCTTACCTTTATAGGGGCAGAACTGGACACAGTCAGAGCAAGAGCTTTTCTTCCCCTTGAAAGGGCAAGGATTCTCAAAAAACTAGCCTCTTCCTTCAGCCTTTGGGTATCTTGACCAACAAGGCATTTCCTTCAGCTCTTGGGCCACATGGCAGCTTCAGCAGCAGTGGTCCAAGGGGCAAGATTCCAGATGAGGGATATTCAGTTCCATCTGAGAGCTTTTTGGTCTCAGAGGAAGGATTCCCTTACCAAACTGATCCCAGTGACTCTGACCTTGATCCAAGCCCTCCAGTGGTGGCAGGATCAGGACAATTTAAGACAAGGGGTTCCTTTTGCCACTCCGCCTTGTTCAGTGATCCTTACCACGGACGCTTCTCTTCTGGGCTGGGGTGCCCATCTGGGGGCCCTCACTGCCCAGGGACTGTGGTCCCCCAAGAATCCCTTCTCCATGTCACTCTCCTAGAGGTCAGGGCAGTTTTTCTGGCCCTGAAAGCTTTCTCTGTCAGTGCAGAACAAGGTGGTTCAGGTCAGAATGGACAACACCACCACCATGTGGTACATCAACAAGCAGGGAGGCACTGGGTCCACGGCCTTGTGCACGGAAGCCATAAAATTGTGATCCCTGGCTTATTCCCTGCAAACCTGTCTGGTAGCAGTCCACCTTCCAGGGAAGGACAATGTGCTAGCAGATGCACTGAGCAGGATTTCTCAGGGCCATCACGAATGGTCCCTGGACCCTCAGGTGATGTAAGTGATTTTTTTCAAGGTGGGGCACTCCAGAGATGGATCTCTTTGCAGCCCCAGACAGTCACCAACTTCGTCTTTTTTGTTGCAGACCCCCAGTCTTGGGCTCAGTCCCCCTGGATGCCCTGATTCTGAATTGGGAAGGGAAATTTCTGTACGACTTCCCTCCCTTTCCACTCCTGTTCAAAGTTTTAGTCAAGATAAGGTCTCAACTTTGCAAAGTGATTCTGATTGCTCCAGATTGGGCCAGACAGCCCTGGTACCCCCTGTTGTCCCTAGCAGTCCATCTTCCCTTGTCTCTTCCCAGGAATTGCAACCTGTTAACATCCTCTCAAGGGAGGATTTGGTACTCCAATCTTCAGTCTCTAAGTCTCAAGGCATGGGTCTTGAAGAGTTAGAGTTTGCAGATCTGCATCTTTCTCAGTGGGTTCTGGATATTCTCGAAGCTTCTCGAAAAGCCCTTCTCCAGAAAGACTTATAAATCCAAATGGAAGAGATTCAGCATTTGGTGTTCTAAAGAGCATATTTCTCCAGATACTGCTGAATTGCCAACGATTCTGGATTATATGGTCCATCTTAATGGCCTAGGCCTCAGACCAGCTACTCTCAAGGTACAGTTGTCAGCTGTTTCTGCGTTTCTGTCTGTGGGGAAGTCTTCCTCACTATCTTCCCATCCTGTGTTCTGTAAATTTTTTAAAGGATTGTTTCATACCAATCCTCCTTTTAGAGGACCCTGCCCCTGCCTGGGATTTGAATGTTTGCATTGCTCAATTTATGCAACCTCCTTTTTAGCCTATGTCCTCAGCAGAGCTTAAGTACTTGACTTGAAAAACTGTGTTCTTGGTAGCCATTACCTCTGCCAGGCGTATCAGTGAACTGCAAGCCCCATCAGTGGAATCTGATTTTATCTCCTTTCACAGGGATAAAGTGGTCCTTAGAACTAACAGAAGGTTCTTGCCCAAAGTGGTTTCAGACTTCCATTTAAATCAGTCTATGCCTCTTCCTGTTTTCTTCACTGATCATTCTTCCTCAGGAGAGAGGTGGCTACACAGTTTAGATTTTAAAAGAGCCCTCAGTTACTACATAGAGCGTACAAAGGGTCACAAGTTTGACTCCCTCCAGTTATTCCTCACTTATGGAGAAGTGGGAAAGGGCAAACTTGCCACCAAGAGATCTGTTGCCAGGTGGATTGTGTCTTGTATACAATTCTGCTATGAAAAACTGGGAAAAATTCCACCCTCAGGCCTGAGGGCTCATTCCACAAGAGGTACAGCTGCTTCCCTGGCTGCTGCCAGGGATATCCATCTCTTAGAAATTTGTCAAGCAGCTACCTGGAAAACAGTCCATACCTTTACCAAGCATTACTCTCTGCATATCCATGCTAGGAGTGATGCTCGGTTTGGCACAACAGTACTTCAGAGCCTATTCCCAAAGTAGGTTATGTCCCTCCTCCATGGAGGTACTGCTTGGTAGTCTGCACTTGTCAGAATACAGCAAGACTTAAAATTGTTTGAAGAAAACATTACCTTAGTAACTATGTTTCTTCTATTGGAGTCTTGCTGTATTCTGACCTCCCTCCCTGCCTCCCCTCTCAGAACCTGGTTTTGGGAAGGGGGGTGGGCAGGTGCAGTGTTGCACCTCTGGGGTGCTCTTTTTAGACCCTCTTCTTTTGTGTGGGTGTTTATTTTATTATATTCCTGTTTGGTTTGGGTTTTTGAGTTTTTGGGTTTCCTGACTGAGTCTTCTTTTGGTAATCCAAAACCTTTTGTTTCCAGTTGGCTATTAAAAAATGTTTTACAGTTTCCACATAGAATACTATTAGAGTGTTACTCATAAGAATCTGACGGTTAGCTTTCAAAGAGAAACAGACGGAGACATCAACCGAGCTCGAGATCAGCATTTTATGCTCTGCATAGAAAGGTTAACCCTTTGTTCTCTGGGGCAGTTTGAAGGCTGGGGCTAACTGCACTTGTCAAAATACAGCAAGACTCCAATAGAAGAAACATAATTATTAAGGAGTAATTTTTTCTTCAGGAAGTACAAGGAAACACAAAAGGAGGACAGGGCAGCATATCTGGATAAGCAGAGGGAGGCAGGGAAAGCAGTCAGGAGCACAAAGGCACAAACGGAGGAAAAAATGGCCCAGGTAGTAAAGAAAGGGAACAAGACTTTTTATAGGTACGTTAATGAAAAGAGAAGGAGAAGGGGTGGGATTGTAAGACTTAAGGGGGAAGAAGGGGAGTGTGCAGAAGGGGTTTTTGAAAAAGTAACATTCCTGAACAAATATTTTTGTTCCATATTTACAGACGGGGAAGGTGAGGGGCCACAATTAAGTGACAGGAGCAGTAAGGGAAGGGAGGTGTACACAAGTCCATTTGTGGAGGAGAGAGTTCTAAAAGAACGCACAAAACTGAAAGTGGACAAGGCAGTGGGACCAGATGGGATGCATCCTAGGATGTTAAAGGAGCTTAGTGAGGTGCTGGCAGCACCACTGGCAGTTCTGTTCAATGAAACGCTGGAAACTGGAGTTGTTCCAGAGGACTGGAGGAGAGCAGATGTAGTCCCTCTACTCAAAAGAGGGAGGAGGCTGGAAACTATTAGCCTCCTGTGTTGAACTGCCCTGGAGAGAATGGAACGTATGTAAATGATGGAACCATCATTGGCTCGTGCCAATTTCAAACTGCTGCCTCTAGTAACTATTGCATTCTGAGAAATGCTCAGATTCATTTCTCTGACTGCCTAGATAGATGCCTCTGATAGCTGTCCTCCACATCTATTAATGTTATTGTTTTTCGTTTTGGTAAACGTTTTTACTGTTTTCGATTGCTGCCCCGAACCTTACTTTTTTCAGGTAGTTTGGTTGCTTCTGTGAGTTTGAGGTTCCAGGGAACAGTTACCAGTATTTTTCCAACATTTTTTACTTTTAAACACTAGTTTTCCAGTTCCTGTCTAGGGGACTGTAACACTATATTATTTGTTGTTTTAATTCTTATTTTTGCAGTTCATTTCCTGCCAGTTAACGGAGCATTTTCGTTGATTCCCTGCATTTAATTCATTTAATTCCAGTCAGGGAACGGATAGCTTTCTGATATTTATTGTGTTTTGTGGTCTTGGAACCGACTGATTACTTTCTTTATTGGGCTGCTTACTTGGAGTTTGACACTTGGCATGTCAGAGTCACCAAGAAAGAAAAAGAGGACAGGACTGACTGGTTTTAAAAATTGTATCAAGTGTGGCCAAGTTGTTGCCAAGGCTGACTGGTACGATTTGTGTCTTGTGTGTCTGGGTCCTAGCCACATTTTCTCAAATTGTCTGATTTGTAAGACATTTTTGTCCCAAAACTTTAGAAGAGAGGGCAAAAAAGCTCGAGGAGAGGGCCACTCCTTCCTCTCCCTCTCTCTCCTAAGCCTGCAGAATAGGCTTCCTCCTCACATGCCAAGAAGGTTAAATCCAGAGAATCAGTGGACCCTTAACCCATTGATAAGACTGAGGCTTCAAAATCTAAGAGACCGGTGATACCGGCTCCTAAACCGGTTTCTGCAAAGAGAAAACATATAGAGAAGCATGTCGCTGCACCTCCTACTGAAAAGGTCAAGGAGCTCTCAGCAGGCAGACTGACTATGCCCATGGCTGAAGACATCAACAAGACCTTGCAGATTTTACAGGCCCTCCAGGCTGTCAGTCCTCTGGTTTCTTCCCCAGTTCTATCGGTTCCTGCTTCAGCTCCCCCCACTGAGGAACTGGTGTTTTTATATGATGAAACAGAGGAGGATGAGGGGAAACCTATTGAACCTGAAGGTTCCCTGTAACAAGAAGATTTTGGTTCCCCTCCCGGCGGACCAGATGATTACTCTGCTGGCAACTCTTTTTGTGAGACAAATGGTGGAACCCTTAACCTTTCCATACAGGAAACAGCAGAGGATGAGGAAGAAACACTTTTGGAATATGATGGGTCTTACCCCCACAGAGATTTTTGCTTCCTATTCACAAGTCCCTTAAGAAAGCTGCTTTAAAGCTCCTACAGTACCCCTCTACAGGTCCAGGGGTGGATAGGAAAATTGATAGGAAATATCAAGTGGATAGAACCAATGCTGAATTTCTGTTTACACATCCAGACCACGAGGGGGTGGTGTAGTCGGCTGCTTGTGATAAAGCCCGGGTACCTTTATCTTTATATCCACCTGACAAGGATTCCAGAAAGATTGATGGCATGGGGAAGAAAGGGTATTTAGCAGCCTCTCTTCTCCTCAGACAAGCCAACTATATGGCCTACACAGCTTGGTACCAGAAGGCCCCTCTGGTCCACTGTTTTGGCAATGACTGACAAGATTTCCGGGGATATGGCAGTGGACCTGGCTGAGACAGCCAGAATAGCTTTGGATGCCACAGTGTTAACAGTTTCATATAGCTGTGGACGCCAGTGATACTGCTGCCACTCCCTTCCAGCTTGTGTCCGTGCCTTCCCCTCCCACCCTTGCTTCAAATCTTCCTTATGGAACTTCCAAAAAACCGCATCCACCTACCTGTGTTAAGCACACACCTGGCCACCACCCGCCCCCCATCGTGCAGTTCCTCCCAACGTCATCTCCGCTGCTGACTGCCCTCCTTAGGCACTTACCACTCCAGGTGGAGCGGCGTTATCCCTCTTAACGATTCTCCTCACCCGATCTAGTACCTAGTCCTCCTTCTCTTTACAGGCGTCTAGGCCAGGCTATTACACACCTAGGTACTCCTAACTATTTTGATGTTTTTATTCCTGCTTATGTTGCCCTTGCTGTACACTCCTAACTGCTATTGATGTTACTTCACTCATGTTCACTAAACCACTTTGATGTTCGGCTCCTGCCTCTGTTGTTCTTGCTGCGAATTCCTAACTGTTACTTTGATGTTATCTCTGTATCATCCTGTGGCGGAGCATGTTGCTTCTGTATGTAACCTCTACTGTATTACCAACTGTTGGAGCATGTGGCTCCTGTATGTAACCCCTACGCTATATCTTGTGTATTATGGATACCTTGTAACTCTCCTGGGTCGCTTCTGAAAATAGGCACTTTGCTGTCTAGTGTGCTTACCTGGTTAACAAAAGCAAATAAATAAGTATGTCTCTCACCATATCCGTGAGACGGTTTCCTTGGCTTAGGGCTGCACATCTGTCTCAGGATACAGAGACTAAAGCCATGGATTTCCCCTGTGAGAACAATTCTCTTTTTGGGGAGAAGACAGAAGCTTATATGAAGAAAGTGGAGGAGTGCAAGACTACTTACAGAAGCAATTCTGCTTGAGACAAACCCTCCACATCTAAACGTCCCAAGCAAGAGGAGACGTGGGTAAGGGCTCCTGCATGTTGCCTTCTTTCCCAAGCTCAAGCATTGCCAGACTACCAGCAATCCAGAGGATACTTTAGAGGTAGAGGCAGAAGGTCCGAGCCAGCACCTCAGGCCAAGTCCCAGCGAAAGCAGAACCCCTGACATGCCTGCCCAGGTCGTTTTCCTCCTTCCTGCACTTCCTCCATGCATGGCATACCAGCACTACAGACAAGTGGATCTTAGAGATAGTGAGCCAGGGTCTGTCCCTAAGTTTCAAAATGCTCCCCAGACTGAGTAGCAGAATTTTCAGCCCAGCAACCCCAGCAGAAGGGATTTTGCTGTAGTCAGAAGTTGCCAACTTACTGCTCATAAAAGCAGTGGAGCCTGTCCCCCTGTCCCAGAGGGGCAATGGCTTCTACTCCACATACTTCCTTACCCAAAAGAAAAATGGATTGGCGACCCAGTCTGGATCTCATACTCCTGAACAAACATTTAACAAAGCCAAAGTTAAAAATGGTCTCTTTGGCCATGATCACTCCGACACTCCAACTGGGGTACTGGTTGGCATCCTTGGATCTCAAAGATGCCTACTTTCACATTCAGATCAGGCCTAGTCGCAGAAAGTACCTGAGGTTCAGGCTTCTCTCAGGTCACTAGCAGTTTGCAGCCATGCCCTTTGGCCCTAATCTCAGCCCCCAGGGCATTCACCAAGTTGCCTGGCTGTGGTGGTGGAGCATTTGAGGCGGCAAGGGGTCACAATGTTCTCTTACCTAGACTGGTGAGTCGTAGGACAATCCCCCCAGCACACCAGGGACTCTTTGGCTCTCACTCAGAGCACTTGAGTCTCTGGGACGCCTGGTAAATGCCCAGAAGTCCCAAGTGGAACCTAATCAAGCCCTTGAATTCATAGGGGCAGGGCTGGATGCCTACTCTGCCCATATGGACAAGGTAAACAACATCTTGGAGCTGCAAGCTCTTTCAAACTGAACGGACCCAGGCCCGCAAGGCACGTCTTGCAGCCCCTGGGCCATATGGAAGCCACAGCCATGGTACTTGGGGTCCAGGTTCCAAATGAATGGACATTTTGTTCCATTTAAAGGCTTATTGGTCCTAAAGGAGAAACCCTCTTTCCAAGCTAGTGCCCGTCACAAAAACCCTATTACATGCCCTGCAGTGGTGGCAGGACAGAGAAAACCTTAGGGAGGGAATCCCTTTTCAGCAGGAAGTTCCCTCTGCCATACTTACCACAGATGCCTCTCTCCTAGGCTGTGGGACACACATGGACGACCTCACTGCCAGCTGTACTTGGTCACCCAGGAGTCTTTTCTGGATAACAGCCTCCTAGAGCTCAAGACTGTTTACCTAGCTCTGCAGTCGTTTTCACCTCAGGTCAAGGGCCAGGTGGTACAAGTCTGAACAGAAAACACTACCAGCATGTATTACATCAAGCAGACAGGGAGGCACCAAATTGACCTTACTGTGCACAGAGGCTATGAAGATTTGGCACCTCACTTACTCCCTGCTGGAGTCTGTCAGCAATTCACCTGCCAGGAAAGGACAACATTCTGGCAGACTCCCTCAGCAGAATCTGTCAGAACCACCACAAGTGGTCCCTGAACACACAAGTACTGGCATCAGTATCTTGGAGGTGAGGCACACCAGAGATAGATCATTTTGCCACCAAGGACAACCTTCAGCTGCCACAGTTCTGTTGCAGACATCTGGCATGGGTGACTATGCTAGTGGATGCCCTAGCACTAAATTGGTCAGGGAGATTCCTTTATTACCCCCCCCACCCTTACTTCTGTTGCTCATCGTTCTCATAAAACTCTAATCACAACCAGCAACAGTGATCCTGGTGGCACCAGATTGGGTAAGACAGCCATGGTACTCCCTCCTCCTAGCCCTAACAGTGTGTCAGCCGATTCACCTCCCTCAGAGGCACAATCTCCTAATATACTCGCAGGGCAGAATACTGTATCCCAGTCTCGAGTCTCTCCGCCTAAAAACTTGGCTCTTGAAGACTTGGAGTTTGCCAATCCGCACCTCTCTGAAGAGATCCTGAATGTACTCAGTCACCTGGTGCCCTTGGTTAAGCACAATACGACCATTACAATATATAAAAATGTTTAAAAAGTTGCACCCCATAGACTATAATGGAGCGTGTCTCACAGCTTTCTCTCCTGGGTATACGCTATTACGTGTTTGAACGCGGTGGTGGATCTTAGGCAGCTCCCAGAACTGGGAAGTGGAAGGGATCTGCTGTGGAACAATTTTACAATCCCTTCCACTTGTAAATATGACAAAGATTTTTGATCAGATATATCCAGTCCGCCTTTTGCAGAGGTGAAGCACCACAAATGGTGCAAATCGAAATTGATAAAACTTAGTGAATCTCTTTAAACATTTGTATTGCCAGGCTCATGGAATCACCCTTTGAACCTATGGCAACTGCAGACCTAAAATATGTTATCTGGAAGATGGCCTTCTTGGTAGCTATTACTTCAGCTGGGTGAGTAAATGAGCTATAGGCCCTGTTCACAGATGATAAGGTGGTGCTCCGGACTAACAGGAAATTCCTTCTTAAGATGGTTTTATACTTTCATTTTAATGGGTCCATAACACTGCCAGTCTTTTTCACTGTCACCTCCTGCTCAAGTGAACATAAGTCACACAGCTTGGATATCAAGCGGGCACTCAGCCATTACCTTGACCGGACCAAGGCTTCCAGGCAAGAGCACACTCAGCTGTTTCTCACCTGTGGGGAGGTGGGTAAAAGTAAACCAGCTTCTAAGAGCACTATTGCATGCTGGATAGTAGCCTGTATATATTTCTGTTATAGTAAAGCTGGCAAACACCCTCCCCTGTGTCTCAGGGCACATTCTACCCGGGGTACAGCTGCATCAATAGCTGCAGCAGGGGACAGCCCCTTACTGGAGATTTGCAGAGCAGCTACATGGAAAACTGTTCACACTTTCACCAAGCATTACTGCTTGGACACACAGTCCAGAAGTGATGCCAAGTTTGACACTGCAGTCCTGTGATCGGGTTGAATAAGGCCCTGTCCCATTTGTTACGAAGAAAGAGTTTAAATGTAAGGGTCTGTTCTGTCCCTTCTTTTCCGTTTCTTGTCTGTCTGGTGTGCAGCCAAATTTTCTTGAGACATAGGAGTCGATCACTCTGGTTTCGCAATTCTCTGCCTCTTGCTATCTCTCTGCCTTCACTTGCTGTTTTGTCTTTTATTTTTGGGGGGTAATTTCTGTTTATCCCGCCCTCTGTTCCTACCAGCTCCGCGTCCTCAGGAGTGCCAATGGAGTCCACCCCTGCTTACCCGCCTTACCTTCACTGGCCCATTTCCCCATCCTGCCGCGGTTTACCCCCGGGCAGGAACGAGGTGGGGCAGGAACACCCCGAACAATTCAGTGTCTTGTTGGGCTCTGAGCACTTAGGCAGGCGAGAGCACATTGAGGCCAAACTCAGCACTCCATCTCCTCGGAGCTGGAGGATGTTTTTCCTCTTTTCTTAAAGATGTCACATGCCCAGACGTAAAGGCACCTAGTGCCAATGTCCGTGATGTCCTCCCCTCTGTATCTGCCCATTGCTTGCTATGCCCAAGACTTCCTCCTGGGGTCAGTCAAGTGGCGAGTTGCTACCTCCCCTCCCTCCCTGGAGAAGACTAGCTGTCCCTAGGACGCTCAAGCCTCCTCTCCCCGGTCGGCCCTCCAGCTCCCAGGCTCGCTCCCGAACACGGGTTGCCGTTGTTGCAAGCAGAAATCCAACTGCTGCGCCGATGAGCCAGCTGCTCATCTGTCTTTACTTCCCCCTTGCATATCTGCAGTTATGAAAAATGTGTGAATATTTATGTGGAAATGTCACTGATGCTGGGATCCTTTGTTTAAAATGTATGTAGTTACACTGTTAAAATGTTTGCAGAAAGCTGTGTAGAACTCAAGGGGTTAACATGAGATGCAGTTTTTAAGCTCTTTGCAGAGTTGTGAACAAGAGGTCAGTTCTGGGACACCATGTACTGTTTTGCTGCACCTGCAGGGAACAAAACTGACAAGAATATTCTGAGAGAAGCAGGCTCTCTTAGAGTTCCCAGAGAAAGACTTGTAAAAAGAGCAGCAGTGCTTTTGCCAGAGAGATGAGGAGAGTGAGAGACTGAAATTTGAAATTAAGAGGTAGCCTCAGAAGGACATAGTTTTCTCTGTACTGCCTTTATAAATAGTTGTACTGAATAATTCTTTTTTTATTTTTTATTTTGCTGTTGAGAAGAAAACGCTATTTGTGAATTTTGAAACTGCTCCTGGCTTTCCTATGCTTCCTGACTTGTGCCTCGACGACAAGTCCTGCAGAACGTTTTCTCTAAATAGGTTATATACCCAACTTCCAAAGGTACTGCTTGGTATTCTGCAGTAGTTTAAGCATACTGAGGGATACCTGATGTTTGAAGGAAAAATTACCATAGTAATCTTGATTCTTCCAGGGGATCCCTCAGTATGCTTAAAGCTCCCACCCTACCTCCCCTTCCAGAAATCAGGAAAAGGAGGTTTCTGTTCTGCATCCCTGCTGCTCATTAACTGCTCTGTACTTTTCTGGTCACTTGTTGAGTTTTGAACCAGTCTGTACTGTCTTCTTTGTCCCTTCTTACAGGGACCATGGTTTGGGGTTTAATGTGGGATTATTTGTTTATTTAGATAAGCTAGTTTGAGGGTCTTAACTCTGTTAGGCTTCGCAATGAATCTGAGCGTTTCTCAGTACGTAGCAGTTACTAGGGGCAGCAGTTTGAAATTGGCACAAGCCAATGAGGGTTCCATCATTTATATACGTTCCATTCTCTCTGGGGCAGTTCAACACAGGAGGCTGACTGCAATAGTTTAAGCATACTGAGGGATCCCCTGGAAGAAACAAGATTACTATGGTATTTTTTTTTCTTTGGGCATAGGAACCTGGGGGAGGCTTACATGATGGAAGGGGAAAATACTGATTGCCACCAAACAGAAAAGGGATCTGGGGGTAATCATATCAGATGACCTAAAGGTGGCCAAACAGTGTGCCAAAGCTATGGGGAGAGCTAGTGGGATACTGGGTTGCATAGGGAGAGGTATCGGCAGCAGAAGAAAGGAGGTGGTGATGCCACTGTGCAAATCATTGGTGAGACCCCATCTGGAGTACTGGGTCCAGTTCTGGAGGCCACATCTCTGTAAGGACATAGACAGGGTAGAGGCAGTGCAGAGAAGGGCACCAAAAGTCGTATGAGGAGAGACCGGAAGACCTCCGGATGTATACCCTGGAGGAGAGGAGAGAGTAGGGATATGATGGAGACCTTCAAATATCTCAAGGGCATAAATAAGGTACAAGAGGGTAGCATCTTTCAGAAAGAGACGTTCTAGAACAAGGGATCATGACATGAGTCTGCAAGGGGGTAGACTAAGGGGTGACATGAGAAAGTATTTCTTCATGGAAAGGGTGGTGGATGCATGGAACAGCCTCCCTGCGGAGTTGGTGGGGGCTAACTCGGTAGGGGAGTTAAAAAAATGCATGGGATAGGCATAGGGAATAAAGCCAGAGATCAAGTATGGCTTGTGGTTTTTGCAGCAGGTAGGGAAAATGGGCAGACTGGGTGGGCCTAGCAGTCCTTACCTTCCATTAATTTCTAGGTTTCTCCCCCCTTCCAGTCCCTCCCCTTTTCGCTTGCATACCTAAAAAATGTCTTGTCTCCTTTCTTTATTGCTTAGGCTGTTTTCTCCTCCATTTGCACTCCTGACTGCTTTCCCTGCCTCTCTCTGCTTCTCGTGATGCCTCCCTTTCCTCCTCCCTCTGTGTCTCTTTATACCTCTTGAATATTGAATTTTTAGACCTTACCTTTCTAGCCACCTCGTTTGAGAACCATAGCTGTCTTTTTCCTCTTGCTTTTGCTTTCTTGCCTGACGCAGAGATTTGTTGCCTTCACTATGGCCCATTTTAGCTTTGCCACTGTTCCTCCACTCCATCCAAGTACCCCACACCCAGGGCATCCCTGAGGCATTCCCCATCTTTGTAAATTCTGCCTTCCTGAAGTCCAGAACCTTCACCTTTCAAAACAGTAAATAAAAGAAAGGCGGGGCGGACAGGAGTTCTCTGATCCTAATTTCTCTAGCGTCCCCTTTTTCTTTGGGCTCTTGTCTGCCCAAATAGCCTAAGGCTGCCGCTCTAAAGCCACTACCCTGAACCCTCCCCTTCGCCCTGTCTTTTGATAGTCTGGTTTTATTTCTTAGTATGATTTTATATCCTGTATCTTTTTTCTAGCCCATTGGGCAATTTTTAGTGCCTCTCTCCCCCCCCCCCTTTCTTTTCTGTCCCACTTTGTTTTTCTTGTGGTTAACAGAACTGAGGAAGGCCAGGGACTGGTCAGTCACTGGTCAAGTCCACAAGCGCCATGTCGTACATGTGTTTTGTGGGCTGTGCCATCATAGACATTGGCCCCCTAGCTGTAAGCTGAAAAAGATTTGCTACCCAGGGTCCTAGTACCTCTGGCAGAGACCCAGACGTGTGACTAAGTGAAGATATTCTGGAAGATCAGCAAGTATGGTGAGTACGTAATTTTCAGTTTTGCTCTCTGAACCTCCAGGATGTGTTTTTCCACATTCCAGGCTTTCAGTCCTACCACCAGTATCTCTGGTTTCATGTGGAAGGGGCTTGTCCTCAGCACCCAAGTTCTTCACCAAATGCATGGTATTGGTGTCTGACAACTTGTTGTGTCTTGGTCAGAGTGTACCCCTACCTGGACAACTGGCTGTTTGTTGGTCTGCCCAGAGAGGCCATGGAGAGGTCCAAAGATCTGAGCCCGCTAGCGGATACACCAACTTCAGTAGGAGCTTGGAAGTCTGTGGTCCCTGCACCTACTGTAGGACACTTGGATCAGCCAGTCACAGTGACCTGGCCATTGTGGGATGCCATTCAGTGGTGGCTGGTACCAGAACACCTGGAGGAGGGAATCCAGTTTTCATACACCGATACACAGAAGGTGATGGCAGATGAGGACCGTGTGGCCCACCTAGTGTGCGCCTTTTCCCTACCTAATGCATTACTGCAGACCCTAGTTGACCTGCGGCTTACCCTGTCTTCCCTGTTGCTAGTGTAGTCTTATGTCTATCCCATGCATTCTTGAATTCCATTACTGTTTTTGCCCCCACCATCTCTGCAGGGAGGCTTTACCAAGCATCCACTACTCTTTCTGTGAAAAAGTACTTTTCTCAAGTTACCCCCTAGCCTACCACCCGCTAGGCTCACATCATGCCCCCTTGTTCTTGTACACCTTATTTTTCTGAAAGATGCTGCCCTTCTCTACCTTGTTTATACCCCTGGTGTACTTGAATGTCTTGTTGCCCTTCTCTGGACTGCCTCTATTTTGTCTATGTCCTTCAGAGATGCAGCCTCCAGAACTGGCCACAGTACTCCAGATGAAGAGGTCTCACTAGTGATCTGTACAGTGGCAAAACCAATTTCTTTTTTCTGCTGGTGATACCTCTCCCTGTGCACCCTAGCATCCCACTTGCTCTCCCCACAGCCTTCTCACAGTTTTGTTACCTTTAGGTAATTAAATATGATTACCCCAGGTCCCTTTGTTCACTGGTGGCCGTCAGTACCTCCCTCCCCCGATCTTGTACTCCTCCCTTGGATTTCTGTGTGCCAAGTGCATGATTTTGCACTTCTTTGCATTGAATCTTCGCTGCCACACTGTTGACCACTCCTCAAGCATGTTTATATCCTTTCATTTTTTTTTATCTCCCAGTTTGTCTGCCCAGAACCAACCGCCACACTCTTGACAGATGCACCTCTGGTGGGATGTGGGGCATACCTGGGTGTCCACAGAGCCCATGGGTTCTGCTCACCCAGGAAGTCCCATCGCCACATTAACCTGCTGGAGCTCCATGTGGTGTGCTTGGCTCTGATGGAATTCGCTTTATTAGTCAGAGGTCAGGTGGTATAGGTCCAGCCAACACCACAACCATGTCTTACCTGAACAGGTAGGGTGGAACTCACTCCCTTCCCTTGTGGTGGGGGGCACTCTGCACCTGGTCCCTTGTGCACAGCTTGGGCACAAGATGTCCTGATGATCCATATCGTGGGAGATAAGTCGGTGTACGCTGTCAGCCAGGTAGGAGAGATGTTGCATGAATGAGAATGCCAAACTAAGGCAGTTTTGTGCCTGTCCCCCACAGTCTGGGACATAGCTGTCCTTTCCCCAGATTCACAAGGTTGTGAGGTGCAGATGTTCCTGGTCGCTCCAGACTGGCCAAGGCAGTTCTAGTACACAGATTTCCTCAGTCTCAACAGCAGGCCTCTCTGCCCAGAGCTGTTGAGCAGGACTACAGGGGACATTTCTGCTCCTGGACCTTCAGTCCCTGTACCTCACAGCCTGGTTCCTGAATGGCTAGAGTTCCAGGCCTTGGGTCTGTCTGAGGATGTTCTCCACATTGTGGAGGCCTCCAGTAAAGAGTTGTCTCACCGATGCTGTGCCTTCAGATAGAAGATTTTCTCCATTTAGTTGCAGGGCAAGGGGCTGGATTGCTTATGCTGTGGCTGGAGTAGGGAACTGAGGGTGCTTTTATTGAGTATCAAAAGATGTGTTCCTGTTCGTATCTGCTCTCACAGGCAGTTTTTTTTTTTGGGGGGTTAACAAAGCGATACCTCTTTAAAGAGCTTTTGAGTTTTTAATAGCAAAGCTAGCCTGGCCCCTTATTCCTCCCTTTGGAGGTCTGCTGCGTGTTCCATCTGCCTCCCCAATGCCAGGCTACCCCAGGCGTGGCTGCTGTTGGGGGGAGGGGCTTCCCTCCCCAATGGTAATTATAGGCCAGCCCTGGGTCGGGGCCATGGGAGAGGGACTCCCTGGGCAGACACGTAAGGCAGTTGAGGACAGTGGTAGGACAGTAGTGTCCTGCCAGGGGCCAGCAATTTTTGCGTGCAGGTGCCCCGGAGGTGGAGATGTGCAGTGCCATTTAGGTATAATTTAGCTCACATTCCATATATAGCCTATAGATTTATCTCCCCATTATTTATTACTGAGGAAATTTGCATGCGTACATGCTCTTTACCCCTTAGACTTCAACTGCCTCTGTAGCTTACTCCCTACTACTTGTCCATAATCCTCTGTTGTGACATCACTATCTGTTGCCATGGGGTAACTGTGATGTCACAAGCAATGCAATATGACCTTGGGTAAGGAACGAGTAACAGGAATAGATGAACTCTTCAGGAACAAAGATCCTGATTTCACACAAATGACCTCAGTAATAATGTGGATGAGCAATACAGAATTAATGTGAAATAGAAGCTGAACTGTGTTTACATATGATGTTTTGTTAAATTTGTCCTAATCATGTCGGCTGCTCTTTAAATATCTTAAGTTTGTGATCACTTTCAAATACTCTGGCTTATTTGATGCCAACTTTTTGCCAATACTGAAAAGGATTGAGAAGATGATTAATAATTGGCAGACTCTACCCTTGTGTCTCTTGGGGAGGACGAATTTAGTTAGAGCAACTCTCTATTGTAATATGTAGAATAATACATGGGGTGGTGTGTAACAAGAATGTTGCACACACCCAAGGTGTTGGATGCCACATAAACCCCGAGAGTGAAGCTTGAGGGGCATCCAACACAGAGGATGTGTTTAAAATTAGAGTTCTAGGGACATGGATATGTTGTTCATCCACACTCATTGGCAGTATCCTTGCCGCTTTAAATCTTGACGGAAGGTCTTCAAAACTTGCTCCTCCCACCCACCGGGTGGTATAACTCGGCTCCGCCCCATGCGCTAGATCTTCACTTACGCTTGAAGCTCAGGTTCCTCCTTAACGCTCTCTGCGTTTGCGACTGGTTCCTATTTCTCCGTTTGCGGATTTAAAATAAAGTACCTGCAAAAAGACTTCAGTCTTGATCCACCAGCGGCTGCGATGGACCATCGACTCCCGGTTTGTGGAGATGCCCATGCGGTGAAAGATGTCTCGGACGGATCCACACTCCACGTGTGTGTCTACTGCCTAGGCCTTAGGCGACTACGCGCAGGCTGCGACCTGTGCTCATCTTTCGGCCTACGTCCTCGAAGACCGTGCTGTCGATTGCAACTGGGCCGTCCCAGAAGCGTTCCCTCGGTGAAGTCCAAGGAGGCCCGGGTTGGCGGTGTCTCGAGCCCGGCGGTTTCGAGCGGATCAGCTCGAGCAGCGATGGTGCGCCTCAAGAAGAGGCGGCGCGGGTCAGATCTTCTGTCGGCTGCATTTATCCCGCTCTCTGGGTTCTTCCTACACGCTTCCTTTAAGGAGCTTTGTCTGTCCCTCCACTAAAGGAGAAGGGCCTGCGTCTGCTGGACCTTTTTCTCGGTCCAAAAAGAGGACAAGTGAAGTCCCTCCGTCGACGCTCCTTGGGAGCGGAAAGTCCCTCTCTCTCGGCCGCCGACCGCCGGCTTCGTCGATCAGCTGCTCGCCACTGGCCTCACGGTGTCCCCGTCCAGGTCAGTTGACCGAGACTCCATCTGATGAAGTCGAGATTTTCTCGACCCATTGACGGGCTGTCGCCTTTAGCAGCCGAGATTCCTCTCCCGGTTCCCCGGAGGAGTTGAGGATCCTGGCTCGCCTTGTGCC
This sequence comes from Neoceratodus forsteri, assembly GCA_016271365.2. Classification (NCBI taxonomy): domain Eukaryota; kingdom Metazoa; phylum Chordata; order Ceratodontiformes; family Ceratodontidae; genus Neoceratodus; species Neoceratodus forsteri. The sequence continues at coordinate 100,289,761 of JADMNL010000035.1, read as the reverse complement.
TCCGGGTTCGGAGCCCCTCGGATGGACCTTCCAGCCGGAGCGGGAGGGTTTGTCCCGCCGACACCTCTCCTGCACCGACCCGAAATTCCGGGATCTCGGTTCGCCGGGACCTCTTCGCGTCCAGCTGCTCCCCACTATAGGCGGGTCTCGGTCTCGACACTGCGGTAAGCGGCGTTGGCTGGGCTCCCTCGCCCTCCTCCTCGATGAGGGAGGCTTCGCAAATTACGCCGACGGCACGAGGACCTTATGTTGCAACAGCTCGCTCCCTGGCGGAATAGTTCGACTCGAGCCTTCCCGGCCATTAAGTGGTTGTCACGGAACGGCCGACACAACCCCCGACTCTGCCCGAGGAGCCTATACCCAGGCCGGGTTGTTCGGCCAAAACCAGCTTCGCTCCACCGATTTAGAAGTTGTGGACACCTCCGCCTCCACAGCCACCAATTGGGAGGCTCCGACCATGATTCTCGGGTGACTAAGGGTTTACCCCATCGGCTGTCAGTTACCCTCCCTCCCGACCGACCTCGGCGGGTGAAGGGTGGCTCAGGCCAGAGGCAGCTCTTCGGACTCTTCCGAGTCGAAGATGATTCCTCCTTCTTCTCCAAGCGACTGGACTTGGAGTCTTCAGGAGGTCAGCCAATGGGCTATAGCCCGTCGTCCTTCCCTAGGACTGCTCGGCTCATCTCGGAGTCTACCGGATGGAGCTCGAACCTGTTCCAAACGGGCTGGCCTGTATCCCCTCACGGAGATTTGCGGACCGAGGGGATTCTCCGGCATGGAGGCCTTCCGGTGGCGAGGCCATAGTGGGTCCAGCACTGGGAACTTTGGCGCGCGCCTGCCCCTCGCCCTGCGCCGCCAGGATGGCCAGGAAGTATGCGGTCCCTACCCGGTTCCTTGTCGGTTTTGAACACCCTCTGCTGAGGGTTGGTTACCGACAGCGTTTCGGGCGCCCGGCTACGCCCAGGATGTGGACAACCTCCTGACAAGGAGTCCAAGAAATTGGACTATGTGGGGCTAAAGTCTCACTCTGCGTCCTCTCCGGCTTACGGTCAGGGCCAGTTCGGCACGTCCTCATGGCAATTTTTCATGCCCTGTTGGGCCCCTGGATGAGGTCATCCCTCATCTTCCGCCCGATCTGTGACTACGGTTAGCAGGTGCGGGACCAGGGCAGGGCAGTGGCCAAACAGCAGCTCCAGACTGCTTTGGATGTAGGGACTCATGTGCCAGATCGGTGGCGGCCGCGAGTGGCTTATCAGTCACTGGCTTGGCTGAGGATATCCACCTTTACTGGATACCCAGCACAAGTTGGCGGATGTTCCCTTTTGGGGACTGACCTCTTCGCCCTGGGTGGAAGGTCACCTGCAGAGGATCGAGAAGTCCAATGCCACCTGGACTTCGTCTCTTCCGCTCAGAAGGACAAAGGCCGCCAAACCACAGCCTAAGCCCTTCGTCCTTCTGTGCCCTCGGCCCGGCCTAGCAACGTCAGGGCCGAGCAGGCCTGACCTTGCATCCCAAACCCAAACCGCCCGGCTTCCTCTAACAGGAGGCAGGGAGGAAAGGGCCAGGAGGTCCCTCGGCGGTCCCTCCTCCAAGCCTGCCCAGTGACGGGCTGAGGGTGTCGCCCCATCCCCGTCACCTCACCTCGGGTCCCCGTGGGGCGGCTCGGCACTTCCGTTCCGCCTGGTCCGCTGTTACCACGGACAGGTGGGTGCTTGGAAGGTGGTGGGAAGAGGCTGCCTCTGGAATTGACAGGCACCACCCTTCAGGCCGTGTCGCCCTCGGGGCAGCGGATCCTAGCCTCACTGGCGGCTCGTCGAGCCGACATCACTCTCCTCCTCCAGAAGGAGGTGGTAAAGTGGTGGACCTCCTTCAGACCCAGGGTTTGTGTCCAGGTACTTCCTGGTTCGAAGCGGACGGGGGCTGGCGCCCATTCTCGACCTACCACGACCCTAAACAAGTTCCTAAGGTCTCGAAGCTTCAGGATGGTCACTCTGGCTCAGATAATACCATCCTTGGAGCCAGCGGTGGTTCTGCTCTCTGGACTTGCAGGGCCACGTTTTTCACGTCCCTATCCGTCGTCTCACCAGAGATTCCTTCGCTTCCGAGCGGAAGGATCTCTCTTGAGTTCAAGCCATGCCCTTGACTTGTCTCCAGCTCCCAGGGTCTTCACCAAATGCATGGCAGTGGTGACAGCATTTCGCGGCGCCGAGGGGTCGGGTGTACCCTTACCTGGGCGACTGGCTGATAGCAGCTCCCTCCAGGAAGGAGGCGGATGGTCAGAGATCTGGCCCTCCAGGTCTGTTTCAACTGGGCCTCCTTGTCAGCGAGCTGGCCGGAACTTTGAGCGAAGCAGGTGATTTTTATTCATGAAGCGCCGCTCGACTCTCTTCGAGCCAGAGCGCTGCTCCCGGCGGACAGGGCCGAGGTTCTTTCCTCCTTTGCCCGATCATTTCTGGTTGGGCAATTGCGCCTGCCGGGACTTCCTCGCCTCCTGGGTCTCATGGCGGCCTGTACCAGCGTGGGGTCCGTTGGGCCGCTGGAACATCGCGTCCCTTCAGTGGGGACTGGCCAGCCAGTGGTCTGGCAGCTGCGATCCCTTGACCAGCTTGGTCGGTGACACAGGGGATGTGGAATGCTCTCCAGTGGTGGGACGTTCCAGATCAATTGCAGGAGGGCATCCCGTTAAATCCGCCCGAGCAGCGGTCTCTCTGTCGACCGATGCCTCTCTGATGGGTTGGGTGCCCATCTGGGAACACTGGCTCATGGCCTCTGGTCCCGCTGGGAGTCCCGATGCCACATCAGCCTGCTGGAGCTCCGAGGCGGTCCGCCTAGCTCTCACCGCCTTTGCTCCGTTCCTCCGGGGGTCAAGTGGTCCGAGTCCAGGCGGACAATACCGCGCACATGTACTATCTAAACGCCAAGGGCGGGGGCGCTCCCATGCTTCTATGCAAGGAAGCTCTCGCGCATTTGGTCACAATCTGGCGCAGCCTGGAGGCGGATCTCCTAGCCATTCACGTGGCAGGAGCCTCCAACACCCATGGCCGATGCCCTGAGCCGGATAGGGGCTGCATCCCACGAGTGGTCTCTCCCTGCGGAGGTAGTACAGCATCTGTTCTCCCTTTGGGGCACACCTCAGGTGGACCTGTTTGCCTCCACGGAGAACGCGAAGCTGAGTCTATTCCATGCCCGCCCCCCTCAGCAGGGCTCGCTGCAGGGGGATGCCTTCTCGAGGCAATGGACCCCGGGCCTCTTTTACGCCTTTCCCCCATTTCCCTTGATCCACAAGGTGCTTCTCAAGGCGAGGAGGGACAAGGCGCAGGTGATTCTGATAGCCCCAGACTGGCCTCGCCAGTTCTGGTACCCAGATCTCCTCAGTCTCAGCTCCAGGACTCACGGCAGCTTTCAGCTCGCCGGACCTGCTCTCAGTCAATCAGGGAAGGTGTTCCATCCGGACCTTCAACTCTGCACTGACGGCCTGGTTCCTGAGCGGCTAGAGTTCCAGGCTTTGGGTCTTCCGACGGAGGTCCTCAATGTAGTTGAGGCGTCCCGTAGAGTCGACTCAAAAATGCTATGCCTTCAAATGGAAAAGTTTTTCCATTTGGTGTCAGGGCAAGGCTTGGACCCTTCCTCCTGTTCCTTGGCAAGCATCTTGGACTATTTGTGGTCCCTTTCTGAGTCAAGGGCTTGTCGTGACCTAAGGGTGCACCTGGCATACATCTCTGCTTGCAGGCGGGCCGGGAAGCAGTCAGTGCTTGAGAGAGGAGAAGGTGGTCTGGCGCTTTTCAAAGGCCTTGATCACATTTCCCCTCAGTCACGGGAACCCCCACCTCCGTGAGATCTACTGCCTGGTACTGGCAAAGCTCATGGGCAAGCCATTGAACCTATGCACAGGTGTGCTCTCTCTCACCTGTCGTGGAAGACCGCCTTCTTGGTGGCTATCACGTCAGCCAGAAGGATAGGGAGCTCCAGGCGCTTCCATCGAGTCTCCTTACCTGGTCTTCCACAGGACAAAGGTTGTCCCTGCGCCCCCAATTCGAAATTCCTTCCGAAGGTGGTGTAGTTTCACCTTAACCAGGTGTTGACTCTGCGGTGTTCTACCCCAATCACACCTCGGAGGCCGAATATAGGCTCCATACTCTAGATCCTAGAGGCGCTCGCTTATTATAAGGGCGCGGCTGAAATTCGGGGAGAGGATTCGCCAGCTGTTTGTCACCCTACGCTGAAGCCAGCATCTGGCAGACCTGCAGCCAAGCGGACGATAGGCAGGTGGGTAACCCTGCATAAGAATCTCTGCTATAAGTTAGCGGGCATGGAGCCTCCCAGAGGATAAGAGCTCATTCTACCGCCATACTGCACAGCAGTGGCTGCTTCCAGGGACGTCCCTATCCAGGAAATCTGCAGGGCTGCTACCTGAAGTCAGCAAACACCTTCATTACCCACTACCACATCGACCTTGAGTCACGCCGGGATGCTGGTTTTGGGGCCTCGGTTCTCCAGTCTCTTTCCCAAGTAAGTATATGGGGGTGTGCGTCTTGCCTCCCTCCTCCCGGAGAACTGCAGAGTCTGCCAATGAGTGTGGATGAACAACATATCCATGTCCCTAGAAATACAGGTTACTCACCTGTAACTGGGGTTCTAGGAATGGTGCTTGTTGTTCATCCTACTACCATTTCTCCCGGCTTGACGCCACAACCTGAGCTTCAGCGGGCAGATCTGGCGTCATGGGGGGAGCCGAGGTTATACCACCCGGGTGGGTGGGAGGAGCAAGCTTGAAGACCTTCCGGCAAGATTTAAAGCGGCAAGGATACTGCCAATGAGTGTGGATGAACAACATATACCATTCCTAGAACTCCTGTTACAGGTGAGTAACCTGTATTTTCTGCAGCACCCCATATTTTATTCGCCACAGCAGTTACATAAAAAAAGACATTCTGGTGTGGCTGTGGTCTGGTTGGGTTTTAGAGCAGTCTGCGGTCGCCTGCTGAAAGTTTTTTTTTTTTTTTTGTGTTTATTGCTTTCTTTAAAATGTTTTAGAGCAGTGATTTTTTTTTCTTTAAAATAACATCGCGAGTTCGGTGGTGGTGCAGTTTTTGGGCGGCAAGGCAAGGTGGCCAGCGGTGAGAGCGGAGAGCCATTGGCTGGTGCATGCAGAGCTTAGGAAACCCAGAGTGTTTGCTGTTATAAACTCTCCTTTATAATGGCAATTACGCGAACTGGTTTCCTATGGGGAAAGCTTAAACCAATTATTATAAAAAGCTTAAAAACTCTAGATTTATATAAATTATATTTTAACTTTCGTTTTCTAGTTTTTTTATTTTACTTGCCTCTGATGTTAATCTAATCAATATTGTAGATGATATAGCAGTTATTTTACAGAGTCTTTCAAAATGTATCTGACACTCCCCTGCTAACCACGCAATTAAGTAATAAGACATGACAAGGTGTGCGTGTGGTTTTGAGGCACAACCCATTGCAGAGTGCCTTTAACCACCCGAGAAGTGCCATTATCTCACCACAGCACACACCCTAAAGTCTTATTGTTCTAAAATGGGTCTAAGATTTTTTTTTTTTTGTGGTGGGGAGTGAAGAGAAGCACCACAATTAAAAAAAAAAAAAAAAAACATTTTATGACTTTTTTTTCTTTCTATTTGTTTTTTTGCTCCTGGGAGCCTGGTAGCACCGCCCTCCCTTGGAGGGACCCTGTCTCTGACTCCCCATTCCCCTGCCAGACTTCCCTACAATCCCCTCACCCCCATGACAGGGCCGAGGCAAAGGGGCACCGGCTTTCCCCCACCCCCTTCGTGAAATCCAGATGTTCGGGGAGCCGGGACAGGTGCAGGAGAGCTATCTCAAAGCCTGCCAGCTCCATTTTTCACCACTTTTTCTCTCCGCCTTCCTCCCTGCTGACAATGTACATCAGCAACGTGCCTCCCGTCTTGCATCTCTTCTAGCCACCACCAGAGGGAGATCAACGAGTGGGACGGCAAGCCCTCCCTCCCCGAGAGAGGAGAGCAGTTCTCCGGATGCTCAGTTCTCTCTCTCTCACTTGTTGACCCCTGGTGGCCTGGGCTTGTTCACGAACCTGGGTCACCGGCGTAGCACGAGGTGCGGCGTCTAGCGCTTCAACCATCCGTGCCACTGAGCCAGCTTTCTATGACTTTTTTTTTAGCAAAAAGTTCGTCCACCTCAACAAAATAGTCCCAGCACATCCCAGCTCTGACATGCCATCTCATGTTAAAATATTATGCACACTCACAGCAAAATCCTTGTATTTTTAATTAGCTCTTAAACCCTCGAGTTCCGTAGCCCACCCCCATTTACCCATTTTCTCATCTTTCTTTTTATGATTCCCTCCCTTTTCCGTATCTTATTTTCTGTCTTGCCTACATGCAGGGGATGGAATGTTTTCTATGAATGGAATACAAGAATTCAAATATTTGCTCAGTTCTGCAGGCAGAAGGTGCACCCCCACTATCACACAACAGAAGGCCTCTGGTGGAACCAGGGCTTTTGTTTTATAGTGTATAGTGGAGTGTTGTTCTTTATAGAATTCCATCCCTTTCAAAATGTTGTTGTACTACAGTTCAAAGATCACTGAATGTGATTATACCCATGGACATAAGTGAACAGCCAAACGAACTCATCAGACTGGCAGTTTACCACCGGTGTAAATCCTCTGATAATGAATGGCTGTTGATAAGTTTATAATCCAATGAATCATCTGCAGCACAGGAATAAATAGAATAAAAATAAAAAACAAAGCAACCTCTTTAATATTTGTATTTTATTATAGTGAAAATATGGTATAATCGCAATAAGCCACTCTGAGGATGTGGGTTATCGGGGGATTTCCCACGGCCGGCGAGGATTTACCCACTCGGCTGCGCCTCGAGGGCAAACAACTCCAGCCGTAGTAAATCCCCTGATAACCCACACCCCCTCATGGCTTATTGCTTAATTCTACCCTACTGTGGTAGAACAGCATTCTAGAACCTGTAGAGACTGCACAAGGCAGTTGCATTTTGAAAGCAAAAGATCTCAAACACGTAATAGTGTATAGTGTAGTGTTGTTCTGTATAGAATTCAGTCCCTTTCAAAATGCTGTTCTACCACAGTTCAGAGGTCATGGAATGTGATTCTACCCTACTGTGGTAGAACAGCATTCTAGAACCTCTAGAGACTGCATGAGTCAGTTTTATTTTGAAAGCAGAAGAACTCATAAAACACATATTTCACACAGTACTATACACTATAAAAAAAAATACAGGATGAGCAACTCTATGCACAACCAGTATGTTTTGCCACCTTGGGGTTCTGATTCCCATGGACCTCTCGAGCTTTGCTCTTGAGGTCAGAGGGAATCAGAACCCCTCTGTGGCAGAACACACTAGTTGTGCATAGTTGCCCATCCATTATTCTCTATATCTGTAGCATGTTAAACAGCACAGATTTTCCCAGTAAGCAGGAGAGGAATTTTTCATGGTCAGCAAAGAAACACCATAAATGGGGAATACATAATGGAATTGCAGTAGAATTAAGCAATAAACCACACCAGGGTGTGGGTGATGCTGGGTTTACCCATGCCTGGCGTGGTTCAGTCACGAGGCCTCTTTCACTTATTGCTGTGGTTGCACAGCTACGGGGGGCAGTTGGTATATCATCGTTTAGCGAGGAAATCAAGATGGCGGCTTGGAATAATTTCTTAAATTTTTTTTTGTTGCCTTATTGAGATGCGGCTGACTGGCACCTCTTTCCGGTGGTAATGCTAGGATTTACCATGGCTAACAGGTGCCAGCTAGCCAATCAGATTGCTTTAATTTATAAGCCATTGTATAATGACACGTTATCCCCACTAATGAGTGGTAAGATCCATAATTCATGAGTAGTGAAGCATATTTAATATATACCACATCAGTGGTGTGTAAATTGGTTAAATCATGTTATTTTGGGATATAGAGGATAACGAATGGGCAACAGTGGACAATGCTGAAGCGCTAATGCAAAAAATATCAGGCATCAGACTAACCCTAGGGTGTATGGCAGAGGATTTATGGTGTTGGAAAGAGTTACAAAAGAGCAGGGGTATTAATTCTGTTTGCTAGGAGTGTTAACATCTTATTGATAAAAAAAAAAAAAGTTCACTTCAAGAGGTTGTTACGACAACCATGTAAACCTCGAGAGCGAAGCTCGAGAGGTTTTCGGTTGTCATACAACGTCAAGAAGTGAACAACTGTTTACTGTTGCCCATCCATTATCCTGCATAGTGTATGGGGCAACAGTAAAATCGGCAGCTGCTCACTTAGTGGCACGATTTTCTGACTTTATCACTCATCACACCCCGCCCATCCGAAGAACAAGCTCCATTCTGTCCCGGTCTCCTCCTGCCCGCCCGGTCTCACGTAAATATTTTTTATTGATAAAACATGGCCCCTCACTCTCAGATAAACATTTTGTTACAATAAAATGTGGCCGCTGCCTTTAAGGACTTGCTTTGCACGGTTCTTCTCACTGGAGTAGTCACAGTGACAGACGTTTCCTGGAGTACAGCGCATTGAAAGATCTGCACATGCGCAGTGTTGATTGGTGCAGTGGTACCATTGATGTGATATACTCAAGATGGTACAACAGCATCCTGACGTCACATCGATGGTACAAAAGCCTTGTGTTCTCATCAGTTTTCATACACAATAGCCCTTACCCATACACTATAAATATTTATTTTCACTTAGAACACAGTTTATTTAAATTAGAAAATTATTTCCACTTAGAGACTGAAAGTAGAACACGAGAACAGTGGGTCATATAGAGATCTTACAATGGGGAAAAAAAAGCAGTTGTAAGCTAAACCAAAGTAAAACACCAGTAAAAACACTACAAATGGTGTGGTATATATTAAATTACAAGTACTTCATTTTTTAAGTTATGTGTGTGTAAGAAAAGGATTATGAGCGCAGATTAAATTCAGATTCTCTGGGTAATCTCTTATCAAGTTGCACCGTAGGAACTTCACCGGCCGGTGAAAGGGAACCACATGAAGATTTTCAGAAGTACAATCAGTCGCCCATGCCGTCATTCATCGACGTCACCAACTCTATATAGGAGTGAATGGCCCCACTTCCTCCTCAGTTCTTTCCTGCCATTGACTTGGTCTGCATGGGTCTCCGCGGAAGCTCAGACACAGTTTCGCACCTTCTTTGCCTATGTGTTTTTTTTTTTGTTTTTTTTTAAGTTATCTATTTTTCCTCCTACTGTGTTTTGGATCTGCCTCTCTTTCTGGCCGCCTAGGTCACTGGCACTCCTCCATTAACTCCCCCGAGCCCTCTCCTCATATCGCAGATGATCCACTTGAGGTAGCTTGGTGTCAACCCTCTCACCAAGTGGGTCCCTCTCCTCTGAGGGGGAAGGCACTGGTAGGGGCAACCCAGTACACTATTTTTCTTGCATCCTTTGGGGTGCTGCTGAGACTAATTGGCCTGCAGGAAGCCTGGAGGGTGTCTGTGAACTGGATGCCATCATCCGGCCAATCTGGAGTGATTTTTCCTTTTTCTGGCACGTCCCACTTTGACGGTTCTGCAGTGCTCCTGGTCTCCACCGGGGGCCGCTGCAGAGCGAAACGACCCAGTAACCCACCCCAGGAGAGGAGAGCAGTCCTTTGGATGCTCAGTCCTCTCCTTCCCCTGCCGACCCCCAGCGACCCGAGTCTGTTGCTGAACCTGGGTTGCCGGTGTGGTGTGAGATGAGGTGCCGGCGCCTCAACCCTCTGCGTTACCGGGCCGGCTGCCTACGATTTTTAACTTAGTTTTCTGAATCTCTTCATTGTAGAGATTCTTGTTTTTCTTAATTCTCTTCTTTTTTGCTTTTTGAAGTTTGCTGTTTCAGGCCTCACTCATCGTCTGGACCTACGAGCCTAGGTGGCAGTTGTTTATTCCTGCCTTCTGGCACAGAAGTTGGCTCTTGAGTCTGCTTGGTGTAGTTGTTGGGCAGGGACCCTCTGGGGTTCCTACCTTCTTATCGCTGACAACGTTCTTCGAGCTTGCAGACTGGAAGGCCCAGGACCAGCCTTCAGGGATCCGCTTCCTAGCTGCCTGTGTCCAGGTCCGCTTTCCCTGGCATTCCCGGCCCCCGAGGGCTCCTTCTTCAAAGGGGTTGTTTCCTTCTTAGTGGCTTCGGCTTCAGTGAGGATCACTGTCCAGGTTTTTGCCCTTCCAGACCCATGCTGACAGTGCTGTCATCCGCTTCGGATGGCTGGTAAGGTTTTGGGTCCGCTTCCCCAGCATTCCCGATCAGGTGGCCTTGCCTTCTCCAGGTTTTCCTCATTGACTGCTCTGGCCTCAAGGGTCACTGTCCAGGTCTTTGCTCTTCCTGACACATACCGACAGTGTTGTCCGCTTTACTGGGCGGCAAGCCGCAGGCTTTAGGGTCAGCATCCCCTACCCGTTGATGATAGGTTTGTCGACACCTGTCTTCCAGGCCTGGCTTTGGCCCTTTGGGGCCTCCAGCCCGTCAACGGGGTTGTGCTCTTGTGCCATCTTGCCGTTGATTCTCCTTCCGACTGTGCCTCTTCCATCGACTGAGCTTTAGTTATCCTGCTTTTGTCGATGATCGTCTCTTCGATGTTCGCCCCCTTTACAGCCTAATGTTCTATAGACCCAGAGTTTCGGGCTTTCTTGGCCCGCCGACGGGGTCACCAGGCTTTTGCCGGTGACCCACCAGCTGTCGATGATGCTTTCTGCTATCACCGACTCTAAGGTTCCTCTTCCTTTGAAGCTTGGCTCGTCAGTAGCTGGCCTCCCCGTTGCAGCCTAATGGTACTCTAAGCCCCCGGTTTAGGTTTATTACGTGCTCCAGCCCGTTGCAACCAGTTGCCTTTTCCACGCCACAGGCCTCAGATTTTCAGACTGTCTTGTCACAGTCAATGTTTTAGAATCATCAGCTTCCTTTGATAGTCTTGGTTAAGCTTCCAGGACCCTGGCCTATAGCCTGGCACAACTGAATCTTGGTCCGCTTGTAACCATCGACAGATATTCCCAGTGGGCTGCTGTTGACGCCTTGTCCTGGGATGTTATGAGCATGGTATTGCTGTGGTGCTTTACCTTTCTGTCCTCCTGGTACCAGTGGTAGATGATGAGCTGGCAACCCCGTTTTGTCTGGTCCACTGCACCCTTTCTGAGAGGAGTCTCTGTAGGGCATACTATCTGGATTCCTTCGGAGGACTTTGCCTTCTTTTTCGGACTGCACTGTCCATCTCTGTGGCTGTGGGCATTTAGGTGATGTTTGAATGGTCCACGGTGCTCAGGCACCTTAAACTCCCCCCTCCCCCCACGACAAGGGCATCCTGCAGATGTGACCTTGGGGAAGAGGGGGTTCCTGCTTTCTCTGCCTTTGGGCTGTGACGTACCCATAATGTGTCCCACTGGGTGGTGTATTGGGGCCTGGCACGAAAGGTGCTGAAGGCCCCCATTTTCATGGGACCAGCTTGTTTGGTCCAGATGCCCAGGACATCATTAATGATCCTCAGACAGAACCTTTTAGTCTGTCTACTTGCTGTAGCACTCCCAGCCGCCGCAGAAAGGCAGACTGTGCTCCCCCTGTTTCGTCTGGTGCCTTACAGGCAGGGAGCAGCCTCGAGGCCTCAAGGCAGAAAGAGGCCCCCATCTGCCCTCCCTGTCCCACCCCCTCCAATGCTACAGCTGCTGCTAAGCACCCCAGGGGTGACTGATCAGCCCCTGTGGCTAGATCCTCCTCGACTTGAATTAAGGGACCACACCTTGGAGCTTGTGGAGTACCCTCCAGGCACCCCTTCTTTGCCCTTTGGCTATCACCTGGCCCATTTGTCAGGGCTCTGGAGCAAAGTGCAGTCCCTGCTGTGCAAACAGGCTGTGGAACCTGCGCTCAGGCCTATTCTGGACCTCCTGGGAGGTTCTTCCGGTTCCTTTTTCAGGGCAAACATTACCAGTTACAAGGTGCTGCCCTTTGGCTTGTCCTTTGCACCATGGGTCTTGCCAAGTGCTTAGGAGTGGTAGCTGCAGCTCTAAGGTAGGAGGGAATGTACGTCTTCCTCTGTCTGGATGACTAGCTTTAAATGCACTGTCCAGGGACCAGTTTCTGGAGACCTTAAATAGAACCCTTCAGAGTAGATTCTGGTTCCGTCTCCGAGACTGCAATCCATAGGGGCAGTCTGGACTCTGTGCAGGGGAGAAAGCTTTCCTGCTTTGGAACAGGGCAGAGTGCCCTATGGCCCAGGCTAAGCCCCAGCAGGCTGTCGGAGGATGCTGGGCTTAATGGGGGCTGCCATTTGCATTATCCCTCTGACCAGACTCCACACGAGCACCCTACTGGTCCCTCAGGATGCAGTAGGACCAGCGGATGAACAACTTGAACTAGTTAGTCTTGGCCTCCTGCCCTGTTCGAAAGGGGCTTCAGTGGTCAATGGATCCCTCAAAACCTTTTGCAAGGAGTCCCATTCCAGGCTTCCTCTCCAAAACAGATCCTCACCACTGAGGCCTCCGGGGTGGACTGCAGAGCTCATCGGAGTCCCTTTCAGACACAGCATTCTTGGTCCCAGGTCAAAGCCTCTCGGCGTACCAAGGTCCTAGAGATGCGGTCGGTTCTGTGTGCCATGCAGGTTTCTCAGAACCATTTTCTGCCAGGACAGTTGCTGATTCAGTCAAACAACCCCTGTGTAGTGAACTACATCATCAGGCAAAGGGGAACTCTCTTGTACCTGCTATGCAGAGAGACCATGAAAGTGTAGTATTGGGCTGTGGTCCAGGTCTGACTCTCTCAGTAGTCCACATCCCAGGAGTGCTAATAAAAACTCCCAACAAGACAGCGTCAGCAGGACACCGTTCAACATGCTCGAGCGGGAGCCCCTCTCAGCCATTGCAGGCAATCTGTTTGATGGATGGGGTCATCTAGAGTTGTTCTGCCCATTTTCTGCTTGCTTGATCCAGAGCCTGGAGTTTTTTCAGGCGAGATGCATCGCCCCTCCCCTGGAGAGGGGTTTTCCTTTATGTCTCCTCTCTGTTTCCCCTAATACAGATGGTGCTCATCAAGCTACAGATGGAGAGGGCTACAATAATCCTGGTGACTCCTTTCTGGTCTATCTGGATATGGTTTCCCCCTCTTCAGCAACTGGCGGAGAAGCCCCCGGCCCCTCTCACCCTTTGCAGAAGTCTGCTGACTTGGGTTCAGGGGCCCCTGGTTCATCCCAATCTCCAGTCCCTCCATCTGTAAGCTTGGCTCCTGAGAGCATAGCTGTCACCTGATTCAGAGCCTCTAATAGGGTGGTGGACGTCCTAGTGGCTGCCCAAAAGCCTTCCACCTATGCCTCTTGTGCCTGAAAGTGGAAGTGTTTTTACCGTATAGGCTGCCAGACATATGCTGGATCCTTTTCACCTGTCCGGTGAACCAGATTCTGGACTACCTGCTCTTTGTGTCTGATTCAGGTCTCCAGTACTTCTCTCTCAAGGGGCACCTTTCAGCCCTTTTCTGCTTTTCCCGAGTTTGTGGGTGTCCGTGCTTGGCGCAGCTGGATGTCTCCCGTACTTCTCTGAGGGGCATCCTGCCTCTAGAGCCTCCAATCTGTTCTCCTATCCTAACTTGGGACTTAGAGCTTTGTTTTGGAGATGTGGTTCCTGTCTCCCTTTGAGCCAGTCGTAACTTGAGACTTGTGCTTTCTTTCCTGGAAAGAGCCCTGTTCAGTTACTATCACTTCTGCTTGCAGAATTTCAGAGCTTAGGCCTTCTGGGGCAAGGAACCTTATTTGATTTTTCACAAAGACAGGGTGTGTCTACGCACAGATCCGAAGTACCTTCCTAAGGTGTTGTCTAAGTTTACATTAAAACAATCTAACCACCTCCTTGTTTATTTTCCAGAACGTGCCAGTACAGGGGTAGCACTGCTGCACACGATAGATGTGCACAAAACTTTGAAGTATTACCTGCTCTGAACTAAGAACCGCAAGAAGTCGAGGCAGTTATCTGTTTCATTTGCTCCACATAGAGGGTGCGCTTCAGTCTCTAAGCAGAATTGCCTCTTGCAGGCAGAGCTGGTTCCACCAGAGCCATGGCTACTTCTGTGGTTTGTTTCTGAGGGGTCTCCGCCACTGACATTTGTGTGGCTACCACCTGGAATACTGTCCGCACCTTAACCAAGCACTTCAGTCTGGACATTGCCTCTAGAGCCCGTGCAGGATTTGGCAGGGCCTGTGTTACAGGGCCTCCTGTTGTAAGTTTATGGTTGGCCTTCCTCCCAGACTACTGCTTGGGACTCATTCCTTCGGTGTAGTCCGATGACTGAGATCCCCCCCCAAAGAAAACTGAAGTTACGCAAGAACTTACCCTAACAGTAGATCTTCAAGGGGATCTCGGTCATCAGATCTATTTCCCTCCCACCATCCCCCTGTTTGGGGTTCCTTACTGGAACTGACTGCTTGGTGTATCCAGCCTTTCTTTCAGGTCTGGGGGGGGGCCCCCCCCCCCAAATGGCATGGGCATTCTCCCTTAGTCTCCAGGGGGCATGAACGGAGGAATAGGATCGGTGACATTGGCTTGGGTGGCCCCTATTGTACTGCTGAAAATCTTGCATGTGGATTCCCCTTCACCGGCGGTGAGGTTCCTAGAGTGTAACCTGATGACTGAGATCCCCTCGAAGATATACTGTTACAGTAAGTTCTTGCGTAACTATTCTTATGTTTTTAAATTTAAGGCAGTTTTATTTGTAGGGCCTAGTTGAAGGTTTAGTGAGTAAAGGTGACAGCCACATTTGTGATAGCAGTCAGAGATGTGTTGTAGTATCAATTTTATTGTGAAGAGTCTGCTGGATCTTCTTCCAGTGCTGTTTCTTTTTGCATCTCACAGGAGCTGTAGCTCTGATTCTTTCCACTCTGTTGTGTGCAGCGGAGTGAGGGACATTGCAGTCTGAGGAATTCATTGCCAGTGAGGAGGCTGGTGGCAGGAGGTTTTTTTGAAGCCATGAGTTTGTAGTGGGATAATCATGGCTTTAAATACCTCTCGGCCTATCGGCTTCCATGATTTTCTTGGTCCAGTTCATAATTGCTGTTGGTGACATCACAGTCTGTGTCATGTTAAGCACTATGATGTCATAAACATAGGCACTGTGAGGTTAAGGGGAAGAGGCAGATGTTTTTCTATAAAGACTTTTTAGGTGGGCTACCAAGATGTGCTGTAATTCTGGGAAAGGAACGTTTGAAATGAAAAAATGTGTTCTCTAGTAAATTGTAACTACTGAAACATCTTATTGATGTCTGTCCTGTGCCACAGGCCCTGCGCCACTGACCATAATCTCCTCACTCTAAAGTACAGACCGAGTCTCTGGGGGTTGCCTCTGTGGCCCCTCCCTGGGGGGGGGCAAGTCAGGGTGCTGGGGGCGGGGGGACAGGAAAGAGGACAGATGACAGCTGGAGCCAATAAAAAGCAAAATTAAAAAAAAAAAATTAAAAAATGGTAGCATATGCTAAAGTGCTGAATTGCTCTTTAAGATTGTCTGTCTTATCCAGGATCCAAGTCCTGCCTAGTTTGATTCTGAACAGATTTTATCAGAAGTTGGCTATGTGTACTTCTCCAGACTTTGAAAATAAACTGCCCCTACAATACAGCTCCATACCCTTGCTTTACCTGATTGGGATAGGTGAATCACAGCAGATCTCACAATCCACATTGAGTGTTCACAGTCCAGGAGAGGCAGGCTGACAGGCATACTTTACCTGCCCTCTAGTAAAAAACTAAGCAGACTTGTCTGCTTTCTGTTCTCAGACCGGCATCAAATTTGGTACTGTGCTTGTGCTACCTGAGATGACAGCAAGGCCCAACTGTTCTTACCACCCTTTGGGATAACCCTTTCCTACCATAGTTCCTCAAAGTCAAAGGGTTTGCTTTATGGAAGAGTAACAGTATTGCTCTGTTGCTGCATTTATATGAAGAAGGGATGCTGATGTCTGTTACGCAGTTGTCTGAGAAATACTGGCTAAAGCAGATGCATTTCTTGGCAAATCTTTTACCCACGAAAATAGCCCACTCAGACCAGTCTGTGGCATTCTGTCTCAAGTTTATAAGTTACTCCCTACATGCCATTAAGAACTCCAATGACTTCCAGCTCTGAATTGGCAGAAAACCTGGTGTAGAAATTCATCCAGACAACTGGCCCAACTTAGTTGTGGAGAAACCGCCATTTGCAGTAATATAAAACTGATAAATTATGAACCAAGCTAACCTAACCCCCACCATTTTGGAGAAGTTAAAGGGTAACCACAATGGTACTTTCTCCTGATGTCAGAGTCCCAGTGTGGCTCTCATCCTTATGATTTTAATTTGCCCACCTATCAGACTCTTTGGGCAGCAAGTGGCAGACGTATTTGCTAACCATTGTAACTCTGACACTTCAAATTGGTACTTTAGAGAAACCTATGAGCGATAAAATCTCAGGGGTAGATGGCAAGTTCCTCTACTTAGCAGATGTGTTATATTTTGCAAAGTCATTTTGAGACTTTGGAATTCTAATCCCCCATGTCCTAACACGTGCTAACTCTTAAGCACACTGTTCAGGTATGGCAAAACTTGTATATAGGTGTAAGACATATTGGGTGAATTAAGAGGAAACCCAACTCATGTTTGAGATTATCTACAGGGTCCTGTAGTGGCCGTATGTAATACCTATTATGTTGATCCTTCTGCGAGGTCGTCATGATTGGGACTGGAATGTATGTGGCTGAGTGCCTTGTACTGCAGTACACTGAATGCACTGTATGCAGTACTTAGATAATGTTTTCTAGGGACATGGATATGTTGTTCATCCACACTGTCTGGCAGGTTCCTTGCCGCTTTAAATCTTGCCGGAAGGTCTTCAAGCTGTCTCCTCCCACCCACCCGGGTGGTAAAACTCTCTGCTCCGCCCCATGACGCCAGATCTTCCTTACCGCTTGGAAGCTCAGGTTCCCTCCTTAATGCTCTGCGTATAAGACTGGTTCCTAACTCTTCAAATCTTCGAAATTAAAAGTTTTTTTTTTTTTTGCTAAAAAGACTTTGGTCTTCTCTCCCTCGCGGCTGTGATGGACAAATCGACTCCCGGTTTCCGGAGATGCCCTTGCGGGCAGAAGATGTCTCGGACGGATCCGCACTCCACGTGCGTCTACTGCTTAGGCCTTGAGCACGACCCGCAGGCTTGCGACCTGTGCTCTTCTTTTGGCCTACGTCCTCGAAGACCATGCTGCCCGTTTACAGCTGGGGCGTCCCGAGAAAAGAATTCCTCCGGTTAAGTCTAAAGAGGCCCGGTTGGCTGTGTCCACGGTGGCGGGCTCAGCGAATGAGCTCGAGCAGATTATCGCCCTCGAAGAGGAGGCGGCGTGTGCCGCTTCTACCTTGGCTGCGGCATTTGTCCCGCTCTCTCTCGGTGCCTCGTACTCGGCTTCTTTTAAGGAGCTTTGTCTGACCCTCTCGACGAAAGGTGAGGGTCCAACTTCTTCTGGACCTTTTTCTCGGTCCAAAAAGAGCAAAAGTAAGTCTCATAGTCGACGCTCTTGGGAGCGGGAAAGATCCCCCTTCCCCAGTAGTCGACAGTCGACTTCGGTCGACCCGCTTCTACCACTGACTTCACGGGTGTCCCCCCAGGCCAGTTGACCAAGACTCTGTCGACGCGGTCGAGATTTTTCTCGACCCGTTGGACGGGTTGTCGGCTGGAGAAGCTGAGAATCCCCTCTCCCCGGTTCCCCCGGTGGAGTTGAGGGTCCCGTCGGCTCGTCTGTGCCTCCGGTTCCGGAGCCTTCGGTGGAATCTTCCGAACCGAGGGGAGTGCCGATTCCCGACACCTCCCCGCACCGTCCTTGGCCTAGCCGAGGTTCTAGGTCTCTGTCTCGGACGTCTTCGCGGTCCAGCCGATCCCGCCGCCATAGGCGGTCTCGGTCTCGGCGCCGCTGCTCTTCCTCTTCCTCCTCCTCGGACGAGGGGAGACTTCGGCGCAAGTTGCGTCGGAGGTATGAGGAACTCATGTGGCAACAGCTCCTTCTGACCGGGAATAAGCCGACCCAGTTGTCTTCCCCGGCCATTAAGTGGCTGTCACCGGAGCGGCCGAAACAACCCCTTGTTGTAGCCGAGGAGCCTGTTCCCAGGCCGGTTGTTCGGCAAATTCCAGCTGCCCCACCGATTCTGGTGGAACCTCCGCTCCACAGTCAAGTATTTGGGGCTCCCACCAAAAATTCTCGGTCAGCTCAGGGACTGCCCCATAGGCTGTCTGTCACCCTCACTCCCCGATAAGCCTGGCAGGTGGAGGGTGGCTCAGGCTCTAGCAGTTTCTTGAGGACTCTACCGAGTCCGAGGACCATTCCTCCCTTTCTCCAAGCGAATGGACTTGGAGTCCTCAGGAGGACAGTCGGTGGACGATAGCCTTCGTCTCTTCTTAGGATTACCGGCTCATCTGAGTCCACCGGATGAAGCTCGAACCGCTTTAAATGGGCCAGGTATCCCTCATGGAGATTCTGGACCGAGGGATTCCCTCAAAGAGGCCTTTCGGTGGCTGAGGCCATAGTGGGGCCCGCCTTGGAGCTCTGGTAGCGCCTGCTTCCCTGCCCTGTGCCTTCGCCAGGATGGCTAGGAAGTATGCGGTCCCTACCGGTTCCCTGTCCTGTTGAACACCCCTCTGCTGAGGGGTTGTTACCGACAGCGCTGGGCGCGCTGAACGCCAGGGATGTGGATAGATCCTCCGGCAAGGAATCCAAGAAATTGGATTATGCCGGGCGAAAAGTCTATGCTGCGTCCTCTCTCGGCCTTCGTCAGGCCAGTTCGGCCGTCCTCATGGCACATTTTTCTCATGCCCTGTTGGGCTCCCTGGATGAGGTCGTCCCTCATCTTCCCCGCGGATCTGCAGACTACGGTCAGGCAGGTGCGGGACCAGGACAGGGCAGTGGCCAAACAGCAGCTCCAGACTGCTTTAGACATTGGGGACTCATGTCCAGGTCTGTGGCGGCCAGATGGCTAGGCGCGTCGGGCTTGGCTGAGGATATCCACCTTTACTGGATACCCAGCACAAGTTGGCGGACGCCCTTTTTGGGACTGACCTCTTCGGCTCTGGGGTGGAAGGTCACCTGCAGAGGATCGAGAAGTCCAATGCTACCTTGGACTCGGTCCTTCCGCCCAGAAGGACAAAGGCCGCAAGCCTCAGCTCTAAGCCCTTTCGTCCCTTCTCGCGCCCGCCCAGCAACGTTAGGGTTAGCAGGCTCGGGCTTGGCATCCCAACCCATGTCGCCGGCTTCCTCCAGCAGGAAGAGGAAGAGCCAGGAGGTCCTCGGCCAGTCCCTCCTCCAAGCCTGCCCAGTGACGGGCTGAGGGGTGTCGCCCCATCCCCGTCACCTCACTCTGGTTCCTCCGTGGGACGGCTCCGACACTTCCTTTCCGCCTGGTCCGTTATTACCACCCCGGACAGGTGGGTACTGAGGTGGTGAGAACCTGCTGGGAGCCGAGCAGGCCCCGCCCTTCCAGAGCATTAGCACTTGGGGAGACCTCTGGGTCCGCAGCCTCACTGGTCGGCTCAGTCGGGCCGACACGCCTCTCCTCCTCCAAAAGGAGGTGATCAGGAGGTAGCTGGATCCCCTCTGAGACCCGGGTTTGTGTCCAGGTACTCTCCTGGTTCCGAGACGGACGGGGCTGGCTCCCATTCTCGACCTGCCACGACTCAACAAGTCTTTGTAAGGTCTCGAACCTTCAGGATGTTCCTCTGGCACAGATAATACCATTTCTGGAACACGGCATGTGGTTCTGCTCTCTGGACCTGCAGGACGCGTTCTTTCTCAGTCCCTATCCATCCGTCACATCGAGATTCCTTCGCTGAAATGAGGATCCTCTTCGAGTTCCCGAGCCATGCCCTTCGGCCTGTCTTCAACTCCCCGGGGTCTTCACCAAATGCATTGCAGTGGTGACAGCTCTGTGTGCTGGGGGGTCCGGGTGTACCCCTCACCTGGACGATTGGCTGATAGCAGCCCCTCCAGACAGGGAGGTGGAGCGGTCCGAGATCTGGCCCTCCAGGTTTGCTCTCAAGTCGGCCTCCTCATCAACGAGGCCAAGTCGGAACCTCGAGCCAAAGCAGGTGATTCTGTTTATCGGGCAGAGCTTGACTCTCTTCGAGCCAGAGCACGGCTCCCGCCGAGGTTCTTACCTCCTTTGCCCAATCATTTCTGGTTGGGCAATCGCTACTCCCCGGACTTCCCGCCTCCTGGGTCTCATGGACGGCCTGTACCAGCGTGGTCCGTTGGGCACGCTGGCACATGTGCCCCCTTCAGTGGGGTCTGACCAGCCAGTGGTCACAGCGCTGCGATCCATTGGACCAGCTAATGATGGTGACCCAGGAGATGTGGAACGCTCTCCGGTGGTGGACCGTTCCATCTCATCTGCAGGAGGGCATCCTGTTTGTCCGCCCCAAGCCGACGGTCTCTCTATCGACCGATGCCTCTGATGGGTTGGGGTGCCCATTTGGGGGAACACCGAGCGCACGGCCTCTGGTCCCCGCGGGAGTCCCGATGCCACATCAACCTGCTGGAGCTCCAGCAGTCCGCCTAGCTTCACCGCCTTTTGCTCCGCTTTCTCCGGGGTCAAGTGGTCCGAGTCCAGACGGACAATACCACAACCATGTACTACCTAACTCCTAGGGGCGTGGACGCTGTCCATGCTTCTATGCAAGGAAGCTCTGCGATTTGGTCACTGTGGCGCAGCCTGGAGGCCGATCTCCTAGCCATTCATGTGGCAGGAGCCTCCAACACCCTGGCCGATGCCCTGAGCCGGATAGGGGCTGCATCTCACGAGTGGTCTCTCCTGCTGGAGTAGTACAAGATCTGTTCTCCCACTGGGGCACACCTCAGGTGGACCTGTTTGCCTCAGGGAGAACGCCGGGCTGAGGCTGTTCCATGCCCGCCCCTCAGCAGGGCTCGCTGCAGGGGATGCCTCTCGAGGCTGTGGACCCCGGCCTCTTTACTTTTCCATTTCCCTTGATCCACAAGGTGCTTCTCAAGGCAAGGAAGGACAAGGCGCAGGTAATTCTGATAGCCCCAAACTGGCCCCGCCAGTTCTGGTACCCAGATCTCCTCAGCCTCAGCTCCAGGCTCCCGAGGCAGCTTCCAGCTCACCCGGACCTGCCTCAGTCAGTCAGGGAAGGTGTTTCCATCCAGACCTTCAATCCTTTGCACCTGAGGCCTGGTTCCTGAGCGGTTAGAGTTCCAGGCCTTGGGTCTTTCCGACGAGGTCCTCAATGTTGTTGAGGCGTCCCGTAAGGAGTCGACCAGGAAATGCTATGCCTTCAAATGGAAGAGATTTTCCATCTGGTGTCAGGGCAAGGGCTTGGACCCTTCCTCCTGTTCTTTGGCAAGCATTTTGGACTATTTATGGTCCCTTTCTAATCAAGGGCTTAGGTCGACGACCCTAAAGGTGCACTTGGCAGCCATCTCTGCTTACCGGGCGCGGGCCGGGGAGGAGTCAGTGGCACAGGAGAAGGTGGTCTGGCGCTTTTTCAAAGGCCTTGATCACAGTTCCCCTCCGGTGCGAGAACCCACCTCCGTGGGATTTACTGCTGGTACTGGCAAAGCTCATGGGCAAGCTATTCAACCAATGCACAGGTGTGAACTCTCTCACCTGTCGTGAAGACCGCCTTCTGGTGGCTATCGCTGGCAGCCAGAAGGATGGGAGAACTCCAGGCGCTCTGCATCGAGTCTCCTTACCTGGTCTTCCACAGGGACAAGGTTGTCCTGCGCCCCCACCCGAAATTCCTTCCGAAGGTGGCGTCGGAGTTTCACCTTAACCAGGTGTTGACTCTACCGGTGTTCTACCCCAGTCACACCTCGGAGGCCGAATATAGGCTCCATATTTTGGACCCTAGAAGGGCGCTCGCTTATTATAAGGAGCGCACGGCTGAAATTTGGGGAGAAGTTCGCCAGCTGTTTGCTCACTCACGCTGAAGCCGCGCATCTGGCAGACCTGCAGCCAAGCGGGACTTATAAGCAGGTGGTCACCTCCTGCACAGATCTCTGCTATGTTGGCGGGCATGGAGCCTCCCAGAGGGATAAGAGCTCATTCTACCCACCATACTGCTGCATCGGTGGCTGCTTCCAGGGACGTCCCTATCCAGGAAATCTGCAGGGCTGCTACCTGGAAGTCAGCACACACCTTCATTACCCATTACCACATCGACCTTGAGTCACGCCGGGATGCTGGTTTTGGGGCCTCGGTTCTCCAGTCTTTATTCCCTAAGTAGGGGGTGTGCGCCTTAC